>OY740805.1:37615775-38215775 GCA_963514005.1 Raja brachyura
AGTCCCCCTCCAGTTAAGGTGTAACCCGTCCCTTTTTTACCGGTCACCCCTAGCCCAGAAGAGATCCCAGTGGTCTATAAATCTAAATCCTTGCTCCCTGCTCCAGACTCTCAGCCACACATTCAGATCCCCTATCTTCCTGTTCCTGTCCTCACTAGCATGAGGTACTGGAAGCAATCCAGAGATAACCACCCTAGAAGTCCTGCCTTTCAGTCTTCTTTCCAACTCTCCGAACTCATGTTGGAGAACCTCCTTCCTCTTTTTCCCGAGGTCGGCCGACTTGGGGCTACTGACTATCCCACAGTCTAGGTTTAAGCTCAGGGGTGACCGCGCTTTTGCGGTTGCAGGACCTAGACTGTGGAACAGCATCCCTCTCTTCATCAGAACTGCCCCCTCCATCAACTCCTTTAAATTGAGGCTTCAACCCTATTTCTACTCCCTAGCGTTTTTGAGGCCCTCTGAGGGGGCGCTGTAAACAGTTTATGTATGCATTGTTAGGTCTGTGTATCATTGTATGTAGCACATTAGTATCTGCACTGATGTGAAGCACTTTGCTCAATGAGAGTTGTTTTTAAATGTGCTATACAAATAAAATTGATTGGTAGATGTGTGTGTAGATATACGTGTGTAGATGTGTTGTGTGTGTGTGTAAATATATGTGCAGATATATGTATGTGTGTGTATATATATGTGTGTGTGTGTGTAGATGTATGTGTAGATATATGTGAAGATATGTGTGTGTGTAGATATATGTGTGTGTGTGTAGATAATATGTGTTTGTGCAGATATATGTGTGTGTGGATATATGTGTGTGTGTAGATATATGTATGTAGATAGGTGTGTGTGTGTGTAGATTTGTGTTTAGATATACGTGTGTGTGTGTAGATGTACATGCGTGTAGCTATATGCATGTGTAGATATGTGTGTGTAGATATCTGTGTGTGTGTGTGTGTAGATGTATGTGTGTGTAGATATATATGTGTGTGTAGGTATATATATGTGTGTGTAGATAAATGAGTGTGAAGATAGATATGTGTGTAGATATATGTGTGTGTAGATATATGTGTGTGCATAGATATATGTGTGTGTGTAGATATGTGTGTGTAGATATATGTGTGTGTGTGTAGATATATATGTTTGTGTGTAGATATATATGTGTGTGTAGATGTGCGTAGATATATAGGTGTGTAGATACAGTTGCTTGCAAAAGTTTTCATACCCCTTGAACTTTTCCACATTTTGTCACGTTACAACCACAAACGTGAATGTATTTTATTGGGATTTTATGTGATAGACCAACACAAAGTGGTGCATAATTGTGAAGTGGAAGGAAAATGATATATGGTTTTCAAATTGTTTTACAAATAAAAAACTGAAAAGTGTGGCATGCAAAAGTATTCAGCCCCATTTACTCTGATACCCCTAAATAAAATCTAGTGCAACCAATTGCCTTCTGAAGTCACCTAATTAGTAAATAGAGTCCACTTGTGTGTAATCTAATCTCAGTATAAATACAGCTGTTCTGTGAAGGCCTCAGAGGTTTGTATGAGAACATTAGTGAACAAACAGCATCATGAAGCCCAAGGAACACACCAGACATGTCAGGGATAATGTTGTGGAGAAGATTAAAGCAGGGTTAGGTTATAAAAAATATCCCAAGCTTTGAACATCTCATGGAGCACTGTTCAATCCATCATCTGAAAATGGAACGAGTATGACACAACTGCAAACCTACCAAGACATGGCCGTCCACCTAAACTGACAGGCCGGGCAAGGAGAGCATTGATCAGAGAAGCAGCCAAGAGGCCCATGGTAACTCTGGAGGAGCTGCAGAGATCCACAGCTCAGGTGGGAGAATCTGTCCACAGGACAACTATTAGTCGTGCACTCCACAAATCGGGCCTTTATGAAAGAGTGGCAAGAAGAAAGCCGTTGCTGAAACAAAGCCATAAGAAGTCCCGTTTGCAGTTTGCCACAAGCCATGTGGAGGACACAGCAAACATGTGGAGGAAGGTGCTCTGGTCTGATGAGACCAAAATTGAGGTTTTTGGCCTAAATGCAAAATGCTATGTGTGGCGGAAAACTTACACTGCACATCACCCTGAACACACCATCCCCACTGTGAAACATGGTGGCGGCAGCATCATGCTGTGGGGATGCTTTTCTGCAGCAGGGACAGGGAAGCTGGTCAGAGTTGATGGGAAGATGGATGGAGCCAAATATAGGGCAATCTTGGAAGAAAACCTGTTAGAGTCTGCAAAAGACTTGAGACTGGGGCGGAGGTTCACCTTCCAGCAGGACAACGACCCTAAACATACAGCTAGAGCTACAATGGAATGGTTTAGATCAAAGCATATTCATGTGTTAGAATGGTCCAGTCAAAGTCCAGACCTAAATCCAATTGAGAATCTCTGGCAAGACTTGAAAATTGCGTTCGCAGACGTTCTCCATCCAATTTGACTGAGCTTGAGCTATTTTGCAAAGAAGAATGGGCAAAAATCTCAGTCTCTAGATGTGCAAAGCTGGTAGAGACATACCCCAAAAGACTTGCAGCTGTAATTGCAGCGAAAGGTGGTTCTACAAAGTATTGACTCAGGGGGGCTGAATTCTTTTGCACGCCACACTTTTCAGTTTTTTTTCAGATGGCGGAGGGACCAGACTGTCCCCAACTCTGCTGCACCTAACCAGGACGTTGCTGGGTTTTCGTCCCTGTGTGTCCGCTGCCAGGAGCCGCAGCCCCGCTCCACCCGGCCCCGTGTGTGTGGGCGCTGCCGACCCACAGCCCGTGACCATGCGGCCGCACTGGGGAAGATGGGGCAGAGGGCGGCCGTGGCCAGACAGCGCTGACCCCGGGGGTGGGGGGAGAGTGGGGGCTGTCCCGAGGGATGCGCTCCTGTGGCCGCTGACACGTTGGTGCTCGGGTTCAGAGCAAAGATACGACAGCATTTGGTTCAGAGCGCTCAGTCACCCTCCACAATTATTTACAGCGCAAAAAATTGACCATTTCGGCGTTTTTTAACAGGTAAGAAAGTACGTGTTTCGTGTGTTTACAATGTATGCGGGAAGCTGCCATGTCCTCCAGAAGGATTGAGCTGCTCCATGCGTCACGCCGTTTGACCCGATTACCTTATGTGCAACCCCCTATATATGTATGTGTGTGCATGTGTGTATATATGTGTGTATTTATGTCTGTGTGTTTGAGTATATGTGTTTATGTGTATATGTGTTTGTTTATATTTGTTGTGTATGTGAGTGTGTATACATATATATATATGTCGTGTGTGTGTGTATATATGTGTGTGTATATATGTGTTTGTTTATATTTGTGTGAATGTGTTTGTGTGTGTGTATATGTGTGTGTATGCATTTGTGTGTGTGTATATATATATGTGTATGTTTGTGTGTGTATTTGTGTGTGTGTGTGTGTGTATATATATATATATATGTTTGTGTGTCTGTGTATATATATGTTTGTGTGTGTGTATATATGTGTTTGTGTATATGTGTACAGATTTGTGTTTCATTGTCACATGTGCCAGAACCGAAGGATAAAATTCATACTTGCAGCAGCACGCAAAGAAATGTAAACACAGTACATGTAAAACTTATACAACATAAAAGTCCAATATATATATAATGAATAAATATATAATAAATGTATCTACATACATGTTTACTGTGGCGTTCTCATGTGATATATATAGTGTAAGCGTGTGTATACACACATATATAGACATATATTGATGCACAATCATTGTCTATATATTTGCCTGTTTTATATATGAGAACGCCGCTCATATATAAGTGGTGTCGGGGTGTGTATAATGGTTTTGGTATAGGGCTTGGCATAATGGTAAATTGGCCCAAGTATATAGGATAGTATGGAGTATGTAGCGTGGTGTAAGTGTGCTGGGAGCGCTGGTCAGCACGGACTCGATGGGCCGAAGGCCCTGTTTCCGTGGTGTGTCTCCAACTAAACCAAAGTAAACTAAACTAGCTGTGGTCAATTGATTTAAAAACAGTGTGCACACTTTCCCTGGCACTGCATTTAAGAATAAGGGGTAAGCCATTTAGAACGGAGATGGCGAAACACTTAACCATATAAACCATATAACAATTACAGCACAGAAACAGGCCTTCTCGGCCCTTGCAGTCCGTGCCAACCATTTATTTTCCCCTAGTCCCATCTACCTGCACTCAGACCATGCCCCTCAATTCCCTTTCCGTCCATATACCTATCCACTTTACTTTTAAATGTTAAAATCGATCCTGCCTCCACCACTTCTGCTGGAAGATCATTCCACACAGCCACCACTCTCTGAGTAAAGAAGTTCCCCCTCATGTTACCCCGAAACTTCTGTCCCTTAAATCTCATGTCATGCCCTCTTGTTTGAATCTTCCCTACCCTCAATGGGAAAAGCTTACCCACGTCAACTCTGTCTATCCCTTTCATCATTTCAAAGACCTCAATCAAGTCCCCCTTTAACCTTCTGCGCTCCAAAGAATAAAGACCTAACTTGTTCAACCTTTCTCTGTAACTTAGTTGCTGGAACCCAGGCAACATTCTAGTAAATCTTCTCTGTACTCTCTCTATTTTGTTGACATCCTTCCTATAATTAGGCGACCAAAATTGTACACCATACTCCGGAATTGGTCTCACCAATGCCTTGTCCAATTTTAACATTACTTCCCTACTCCTATATTCAATGCTCTGATTTATAAAGGCCAGCACACCAAAAGCTTTCTTTACCACCCTATCTACATGCGATTCCACCTTCAGGGAACTATGCACAGTTATTCCCAGATCCCTCTGTTCCACAGCATTCCTCAATTCCCTACCATTTACTATGTACATCCTATTTTGATTTGTCCTGCCAAGAAGTAGCACCTCACGCGTATCAGCATTAAACTCCATCTGCCATCTTTCAGCCCACTCTTCCAAATGGCCCAAATCTCTCTGTAGACTTTGAAAATCTACCTCATTATCCACAGCACCACCTATCTTAGGATCATCTGTATTAGGATTATCCAATTTTCCACCCCATCATCTGGATCATTGATGTACATGACAAACAACAGTGGACTGAACACAGATCCCTGAAGCACCCCACTGGTCACTGGCTTCCAACCTGACAAACGGCCATCCAGCATTACTCTCTGGCATCTCCCATTCAGCCACTGTTGAATCCATCTTGCTACTCCGCCATTAACACACAAAGATTGAACCTTCTTAACCAACCTTCCATGAGGAACATTGTCAAAGGCCTTACTGAAATCCATATAGGCAACATCCACTGCTTTACCCTCATCAATTTCCCTAGTAACCTCTTCAAAAAATTCAAAATTCAAAAATTCAACAGTCAAAATCCATGTTGACTGTTCTTTATCAGACCCAGTTTATCCAGATGCTTATATATATTATCTCTAACTATCCTTTCCATTAATTTGCCCACCACTGACTTCAAACTAACAGGTCTATAATTGCTAGGTTTATTCTTTGAACCCTTTTTAAACAATGGAACAACTATTCCTGTTTCTAATGACATTTGAAATATTTCTGTCATAGCCCCTGCTATTTCTACACTAACTTCCATCAATGTCCTAGGGAATATCCTGTCAGGATCTGGAGACTTATCCACTTTTATATTTTTCAAAAGTGTCAGTACTTTGAATCTCATAGTTTCCATAGCTACTCCACTTTTTTCCCTTACCTCACAGAGTTCAATATCCTTCTCCTTGGTGAATAACGAAGAAAATTAATTGTTCAATATCTCCCCCGTCTCTTTTGGCTCTGCAGATAGCTGTCCATTCTGGCTCTCTAATGGTCCAATTTTACCCCTCGTTTCCCTTTTGCTATTAATATAGCTGTAGATATATACAGCTGTATTAATATAGCTGTAGCTGTTCACACAGAGAGTTGTGAGTCTGTGGAATTCTCTGCCTGCCTCTGTATCCAGGCCGGTTCTCTGGATACTTTCAAGAGAGAGCTAGATATGGCTCTTAAAGGGTTTCGGCCGGAAACCTTGCCTATCTCCTTCGCTCCATAGATGCTGCTGCACCCGCTGAGTTTCTCCAGCATTTTGTGTATCCTAGGGCTCTTAAAGATAGTGGAGTCAGGGGATATGGGGAGAAGGCAGGAACGGGGTACTGATTGGGGATGATCAGCCATGATCACAGTGAATGGCGGTGCCGGCACGAAGGGCCGAATAGCCTACTCCTGCACCTATTGTCTATTGTATATTGCACAAAAGCAGTAAAGATTTAATATTCAGAATGCTGACTGGTTTAATTCATTTAATGGGACAATTTGCCGAATATGTAAATGCAGAATAAATAAGTCTGCAGGGGAAAAAATCACAGCTAACACGTTTTATTGACATCATTCATACATCCAATGGACTCAACGATTATTATCCCAACAGCAACTCCATGGATTTACAAATTCTCTGGAACACTGCCTCTTTGTGGTAAGGATGGAAAATGGGGCAGGTGTGATGCCTAAACAAATGTTTTGTTGCCACTCTAGGTAGTCCAGTGATTCTTCAGTGGGCAGCGTCAACGTTTTAATCAACTTCTTCAATTGTTGGGCCGCCGGATGCGTTCTTTCCCATCTGCCCGGCGAAGGAGCCCTCGGGCATGCCCCCGTGGTAGAGCTTGCTGATAATCGGGTTGCAAATCTTCTCCAGGTCTTTCAGCTGCTGTTCGTATTCTTCCTTCTCTGCCGTCTGGTTGGACTCCAGCCAGGATATGGTCTGGTTGCACTTCTCCACCACCCTGTTCTTGTCTTCATCGCCGACCTTGCCCCGCAGCTTCTCGTCCTCCACCGAGCTCTTCATGTTGAAAGCGCGGGACTCCAGGGAGTTCTTGGCCGCGATCCGCTCTCGTTGGCGCTCGTCCTGCCCTTTGTACCTTTCCGCCTCCTGCACCATCCTCTCGATCTCCTCCTTGCTCAGCCGGCCCTTGTCGTTGGTGATGGTGATCTTGCTCTCCTTGCCCGTGCTCTTGTCCACGGCGGACACGTTGAGGATGCCGTTGGCGTCGATGTCGAAGGTCACCTCGATCTGGGGCATGCCGCGAGGGGCAGGTGGGATGCCGCACAGCTCGAACTTGCCCAGGAGGTTGTTGTCCTTGGTCATGGCCCTCTCGCCTTCGTACACCTGGATGAGGACACCGGGCTGGTTGTCAGAGTAGGTGGTGAAGATCTGGGTCTGCTTGGTGGGAATGGTGGTGTTGCGCTTGATGAGGGTGGTCATGACGCCGCCCGCCGTCTCCAGACCCAGCGACAGTGGGGTGACATCCAGGAGAAGCAGATCCTGGACGTTCTCCGACTTGTCCCCCATCAGAATGGCCGCTTGGACAGCCGCCCCATAGGCCACCGCCTCGTCAGGGTTGATGCTCTTGTTCAACTCCCTGCCGTTGAAGAAATCTTGCAGCAGCTTCTGGATCTTGGGGATGCGGGTGGAGCCGCCCACCAGGACAATGTCGTGAACTTTTGACTTATCCAACTTGGCATCTTTAAGAGCTTTCTCCACCGGCTCCAGTGTGCCTCGGAATAAATCGGTATTTAGCTCTTCCAATCGAGCTCTGGTGATTGAGGTGTAGAAGTCAATGCCCTCGAACAGAGAATCGATTTCTACACTGGCTTGGGTGCTGGAAGAAAGGGTCCTCTTTGCTCTCTCACAGGCTGTCCGCAGCCTCCTCACCGCCCTCTTGTTCGGGCTGATGTCCTTCCTGTATTTCCGCTTGAACTCCTCAATGAAGTGGTTGACCATGCGATTGTCAAAGTCCTCTCCACCCAGGTGGGTATCGCCGGCTGTTGACTTCACTTCAAAGATACCGTCGTCGATGGTGAGGATGGACACGTCGAAGGTGCCGCCACCCAGGTCAAAGATGAGGACATTGCGCTCTCCACTGCCCTTCTTGTCCAGGCCGTAGGCAATGGCACCTGCAGTTGGTTCGTTGATGATGCGCAGGACATTGAGACCAGCGATCACGCCGGCATCTTTGGTTGCCTGCCGCTGGGAGTCATTGAAGTAAGCGGGCACGGTGATAACGGCGTTGGTGACATTGTAGCCCAGGTAAGCCTCGGCCACTTCCTTCATCTTGGTCAGCACCATGGAGGAGATCTCCTCCGGGTAGAAGGTTTTATTCTCCCCCTTGTACTCCACCCTCACCTTGGGCTTCCCAGCGTCGCTCACCACCTGGAAGGGCCAGTGCTTCATGTCGGACTGGACCACGGGGTCGTCGAACCTCCTCCCGATGAGCCTCTTGGCGTCGAAGACGGTGTTGGACGGGTTCATGGCCACCTGGTTCTTGGCCGCGTCGCCGATGAGCCGCTCGGTGTCGTTGAAGGCCACGTAGCTGGGGGTGGTGCGGTTGCCCTGGTCGTTGGCGATGATCTCCACCTTGCCATGCTGGAAGACGCCGACGCAGGAGTAGGTGGTGCCCAGGTCGATGCCGATGGCTGTTCCCTTGGCTGCCATTGTTGAGTCGCACCCACGCCTCGGAAACGGTGGACTACTAGCTCGCTAGCCGATCTACCCACCTCCACCTGCACCTCCCCAACCCTCCTGGTCCGCTCTGTCGCGCCTTCTCGCCTCACGACCCTTATTTATACCTTCGCGCTCCGGAGCCCAGGCGTCTGATTGACCGCGATGCCTGCCAATGGGGGGGGCGCAGGTCCGGCGAGGGGGGCGGGACAATCGTCGTTGACGTAATGGGTCCTCTGTGACGTCACCCCTGCGACAATCGTCGTTGACGTCACGAGTCCTCTGTGCAATCACCCGCCCTATGACGTGACCCTCACACCCCCCCCACCCCACCCCACCCCCCAACCAACTCTTGGAGACTTACATCGCGACAATGGAGGGGATTCCCAATTGAAATCCCAGGTCTACTCCAAAAACAGATCCGTTTTCTCAACTGTTGTTGGATGAAACAAGACGCTGGCTTCAATGTACGCGAATCATAATTGCTCCATGGTGACGCTCGTCTGTGTCTCACCCGTTGCCATGGATCCCCATTGCATTTCCTGCAATGCTTCTCTGACCCTCCCCCCCCCCTCCTAATGTGTTGAACAAGTTCCCCTGAATGAACTGGTAAACAAAGCTGGCAAATTTGTGTAGGGCTCATCTGGAGTATTGTGCACAGTTTTGGTCTCCTAAATTGAGGAAGGACATCCTTGTGATTCAGGCAGTGCAGTGTAGGTCCACGAGATTGATCCCTTGGATGGCAGGACTGTCATATGAGGAAAGAATGAAAAGACTAGGCTTGTATTCACTGGAGTTTAGAAGGATGAGGGGGATCTTATAGAAACTTCTAAAATCATTAAAGAACAAGCTAGATGCAGGAAAACTGTTCCCAATGTTGGGCCAGTCCAGAACCAGGGGCCACAGTCTTAGAATAAAGGGGAGGCCATTTACGACTGAGGTGAGAAAAAACTTTTTTACCCAGAGAGTTGTGAATTTGTGGAATTCCCTGCCACAGAGGCCAAATTACTGGATGGATTTAAGAGAGTTAGATAGAGCTCTAGGGGCTGGTGGAATCAACGGATATGTAGAGAAGGCAGGCATGGGTTATTGATTGGGGACGATTGGCCATGATCACAATGAATGGGGGTGCTGGCTCGGAAGGCCGAATGGCCTCCGCCTGCATCTATTTTCTATGTTTCTATGTTAACCCCATAGTTTATAACCGACTCCTCACAGAAGAGGAAAGCTGCTGCTGAATGGTGCTCTGATAATGTCTACCCATCACTCTTATCCAGAAGGCGAAGTGCTGTAGATGGGTCAGGAAGCATTCTTGCTATTGAGGCAGTGCAGCGTATGTTCACCAGGTTAATTCCCGGGATGGCGGGACTGTCATATGCTGAGAGAATGGAGCGGCTGGGCTTGTACACTTTGGAGTTTAGAAGGATGGGAGGGGATCTTATGAAACATATAAGATTATTAAGTTTCAAGTCGAGACCCTTCTTCAGACTGGCTACGGATAAGGTAGCAGGCAGTGAAGAAAGTGAATGGCATGTTGGCCTTCATAACAAGAGGAGTTTAGTATATGAGCAAAGAGGTCCTTCTGTAGTTGCACAGGGCCCAAGCGAGACCCCACCTGGAGTATTATGTGCAGTTTTGGTCTCCAAATTTGATGAAGGACATTCTTGCTATTGAAGGAGTGCCGTGTAGGTTCATAGAAACATAGAAACATAGAAAATAGGTGCAGGAGGAGGCCATTCGGCCCTTCGAGCCAGCACCACCATTCGTTCACAAGGTTAATTCCCGGGATGGCGGGACTGTCATATGCTGAGAGAATGGAGAGGCTGGGCTTGTACACTCTGGAGTTCGAAAGGATGCGAGGGCATCTTATTGAAACATATAAGATGATTAAGGGTTTGGACACGCTATAGGCAGGAAACACATTCCCGATGTTGGGTGAGTCCAGAACCAGGGGCCACAGTTTAAGAATAAGGGGTAAGCCATTTAGAACGGAGACGAGGAAACACTTTTTCTCACTGAGAGTTGTGAGTCTGTGGGATTCTCTGCCTCAGAGGGCGGTGGAGGCCGATTCTCTGGATAGTTTAAAGAGAGAGCTCGATAGGGCTCTTAAAGATAGCGGAGTCAGGGGATATGGGGAGAAGGCAGAAATGGGGTACTGGTTGTGGATGATCAGCCAAGATCACATTATATGGCGGTGCTGGCTCGATGGGCCGAATGGCCTACTCCTGCACCTATTGTTTGCTGTCTATCTCTGGATGACTTGGATTGGCGACCTTCTTCATTCTGAATCGCTCAATGGACACATCAAAATTGCTCTATCACCCAATGTCCGTGCTCAAATAGTATGCAGGGTGTTTCGTCCAAACCTAATGTGCGCCAATAATATTATATCTCAAATTGCACTTCCTTGCTTCATTTCCAATATATTACATTAAGCTGGATTCCAGAAATGCATTGGGGCCTCGAATCCACAACCACTGGGTATCCACTTGCTTCTGGGGTTGTGTACTCACCAACTCTCGAAGCGTAAGAATGACTGCTGGCACCATACACAAAGTTACCCCAGCTAAGCCCCCTATGTACCAAACATTGCTGCCAATGAATTAATCTTCCGTCATCTTTTCGCCACCTCCAACGGGATCCGACCACTGGCCACATCTTCCCATCTCCTCGCCTTTCAGCTTTCCACAGAGATCGCTCCATCCATAACTCCCTGGTCAATTCGTCCCTTCCCACCCAAACCACCCCTCCCCTGGTACTTTCCTTTGCAACCGCAGGAAATGCTACACTTGTCGCTTTACCTCCCCCCTTGACTCGATCCAAGGACCCGAGCAGTCTCTCCAGGTGCGGCAGAGGTTCACCAACCTCATCTACCTCATCTATTGCATCAGCTGCTCTAGGTGCCAGCTGCCCTCCATCGGTGAGACCAAGCGTAGGCTCGGCGATCACTTCGCCGAACACCTCCGCTCATGTTCGCAATAACCAACCTGATGTCCCGCTGGCTCAGCACTTCAACTCCCCCTCCCATTCCTAATCCGACCTTTCTGTCATGGGCGTCCTCCATGGCCAGAGTGAGTCCCACCGTAAATTGTAGGAGCAACACCTCATATTTCGCTTCGGCAGTTTACACCCCAGCGGTATGAAAATTGACTTCTCCAATTTGGGGTAGTCTCCCTCCTTCCCCTCCACTTCCCAGCTCTCCCACAGCTTGCTGTCGCCATCTCTTCCTTTCTTCTTCCCGCTCACCCCACCTCCACATCAGTCTGAAGAAGGGTCTCGACCAGAAACGTCACCAATTCCTTCTCTCCATAGATGCTGCCTCACCCGCTTCTCCAGCATTTTTTGTCTACCTTTGATTTTTCTAGCATCTGCAGTTCTTTCTCAAACTATAATCGTCCGTCATTTCAGATATCTGCGTGGTTAAATAACAATCTCTCACCCTTCTAACCGCCAGTGAATATGAGCCCGTTTTACTTACTTCCAATTGCCCAGATCCAGGTGCGACCTCTGTTCCCTACTGGACCGGTGTAGAAGGACAAATTCATTTGTTCTTTGCGCCTTTTCACAACTCTAGTTTCCCTCTCCCACCGATTCCCAGTCTGAAGAAGGGACGCAACCCGAAACGGCACCCGTTCCTTCTCTCCACAAATTCATTGGCGATACTTGCGAATGGGGATATCATTAACACGATTACATTTTTTACGAGATTGGCCCCGGGGATGACTGGGTTAATGTATGATGCAGCCTGTATTCGCTGGAGTTCAGTAGGATGAGGGGCCACGCCCCCCCCCCCCCCCAAATGTTTTGATAGCGATTTCCGTCCCCGATCCACCTCTCTCCAGAATGCCTCTGATTGGTCATAATTGTAATTGCCGTCTAAAGAAATTCTCGGGGAAATAATATCAAAGAGGGGAAAATCAATGCGAAAACAAGAAACAAAAAAAAAATGTAGGAAAGATCTTCAGATGCTGGTTTTACATTGGAGATAGACGCACACTACTGGAGTAACTCAACGGGTCAGGCAGCATCGGTGGAGAGAAGGAATAGGTGACGTTTCGGGTTGCGTCCCTTCTTCAGACTGGGAATCGGTGGGAGAGGGAAACTAGAGTTGTGAAAACGTGCAAAGAACAAATGAATGCAAGTTATGAAATCAGGTAAGGTATGAAATCAGGTAAATGAATGAAAAGGTATTGACCAAATCAATAAACAATAGACAATAGGCTTATTCTTCTTGCCTATAGTGTGCACAGCCTAAAGTTGTAGGGCAACTTGTGGGCAATTGACAATAGACAATGGGTGCAGGAGTAGGCCATTCGGCCATGATCACATTGAATGGCGGTGCTAGCTCGAATGGCCTACTCCTGCATCGAAAATCAAAGTCAGCAACGACGATCGAGGAAAGGTGGAGCCCACAATGGTCCATTGTTGGCGTTGGAAAAGATGACAACTGTCTTTAACTGGACTTAAGATCGACACAAAAAGCTGGGGTGACTCAGCGGAACAGGCAGCATCTCTGCAGAGATGGAATGGGTGACGTTTCGGGTCCAGACCCTTCTTCAGACTCTTTACTGGAATTTATCATGCACTACACGTTATTCCCTTTATCTGTTTGAGCCCTGTGGACAGCTTGATTGTACAGTCTTTTCACTGACAGGGTATTACGCAACAAATTGGTTCCACTATATATCCGTATACGTGGCAATAATAAATTAAACTAAACTAAGGTGCGAAAAATTTAGTACATGTTACAATACTTACCTTGAGCAACTCTGCAGTTCTGCCGCTCCCCTTGTGCGCGACTTTGGCGCCTTTCAGAGGGGGGCGGGCTTAAAATGCCGTTTTTCCACAGGCAGGAAAAATCGATCAATGTCGGGCGATTTTGTTGCGGAAGAAATATCGCTCCGACATTTCATCAATGAAGGTATTTTTAAATTACTCTAAATTATTTATTAACTAGAGTAATTTAAAAATCACCTTCAAAAGCCGTGAGCGCCGACAACCGGAAGGATTTTGCGTAGGGAGAAAAAAAGGTAAATAGTTTATTTTTATATTAAAAGTTGGTTTTTCGGGAGGCTTTAATAACATTTTCATGTTGCGAAATGGGGTCCAAAAAAATGTATGAACAAACAGTATTTTTCCTCCCGACTTTACCGCTAACCGCAACGTTTCAATCCACCGCATTCCACTAAAACCCACTCACTAGTTGATTTAAATGGCCATTAATTTACAGGAATCAAACACTAAATTCCTTCCATTTGGCCCAGAAATTCATGAAAATGAGATTTAAAAATTATGTTATATTGTGGATTATTGTGTGAATGTTATTTGGACACTTAGGCAATTTAAAAAAAGTTTATATTTTCTTAAGAAATGGATAGATGTTTAGATCTACTCATTGAATTTTGTAATTAGCTACAATTAGATAACTAACTAATTATATACTTTAATTTCAGGTCATCCAAGTAAGATTGTTTCATATTTATTTCAGAATGCTTCAATCTATAATAACTGAAAATTTCATTGAGTTCTCTTATTTTTTAAGAAAGTTATGGGCTTTTAACTGTTCCAGATCACAGCTTTTTGAGTTAAGTCAATTGAAAGGCAATGGGGAACAAGATGCTAATTTCCGAGTATGAAAATGGCCATAACTGTCTTAATACTGAAGATATGAAAGTGAATTAGGTGTCAAATTAAACTTATTTTTATGCTTTATCTGATGGGATAAATTGCAGACTTGATTTTTAAAATCTCAAAATGTTGTAACATTGCTAATTTGTGGGAAATGCTCGCTATAGTTTGCGGCACGAGTTTCTGCCCTGCGGCGTCATACCCGAGTCCATTCCTAAATACGGGTGCTTGTCTGTAGGGATTTTGTATGTTCTCACTGTCATCTGCTTGGGTTTGTCCGGGAGCTCCTGTTTCCTCTCACATTCCAAAGACGTGCAGGTGTGTCGGCGAAATAAAAATAAAAGTGACTCTGGTGTGTAGAATGACAAATATTCTGGAGAAACTCAGCGGGTGAGGCAGCATCTATGGAGCGAAGGAATAGGTGTCGAGTCCCTTCTTCGGATTGATGTGGAGGTGTGAGGGGGGGGGGGTGGCAAGAAGAACGGAAGGGGCGAAGACTGTCGGCTGTGGGATAGCTGGGAAGGGGAGGGGAAGAAGGGAGAAAGCAAGGACTACCTGAAATTGGAGCTCAATGGGATGTCAACTACCCAAGCGAAATATGAGGTGCTGCTCCTCCAAATTGCGGAGGGACTCACTCTGGCCATGGACGGAAAGATCGGATACGGAATGGGAGTGGGAGTTGAAGTGCTGAGCCACCGGGAGATCAGGTTGGGTAATGCGAACTGAGCGGGGGTATTGGGCGAAGCGATCGCCAAGCCTGCGCTTGGTCTCATCGATGTAGAGCAGCTGACACCCAGAACAGTGGGTAGGATGGTGCTTTTGTGCGGGGATCTCTGCTCGGCGCGGACTCGGTGGGCCGAAGAGCCTGTTTCCGCGCAGTGTCAGCCATGATCACAATGAATGGCGGTGCTGACTCGAAGGGCCGAATGGCCTCCTCCTGCATCTATTTGCTATGTTTCTATGTTTCTATCTCTCAACTGAACTGAACGATATCGTTGAACAATGCTACAGAATTCAGCTGATTATCATTAAGAAACTAAGCGCCGAGTATATTGATATTTTTTTTAAAAAGGCCCGTTTAAATCCAGATAAAACTTTGCAACCTCTCCATAACATGGGGCAGACGAGAAACTCATTTACGATAGACCATTCGGTTACCCTTACAAGTCTAGCAGTTTATGGCTGCAATATGTCCAGTTAGCGACTAAAATTCTGCTGTTGAATCCAGATAAAGGAAAGATTGGGGAAGAGGAGAGAGGTGGGGGGGGGGGGTGTGGTCAGTCAACCTCGTAAATTGTAGGCCCACTGAAAGAATCTCCTTTTCCAGCCTGCGCCCCAAAACCAGACGGCATGTCTGCCCGTTGCGGCCCGAAAATGATGGGGTTACAGATGTTTTCCAGGTCTCGCAGCTGGCTGTCCACGTCTTCTTTCTCCGCCTCCTGGTTCCACTCCAGCCAAGAGATGGCGGCGTTGCACGCTTCGAACACCTTCCTCTTGCCCTCCTCGTGGATCTTACCTTTGGAGTTCTCGCCGTGCGCCGAGCTCTTCATGCGGAGGGCGCAGCACGCCAGCGCGTTCTTGGCCGCGGTCTTGTCCCGCAGGCGGCCGTCTTGCGCCCTGCTCCCCTCGCAGTCCTCGGCCAGCCTCTCCACCTCTCCCTGGCTCAGCCTTCCCTTGTCGCCGACGGCGCCAATGGCGGTGGCGCACTGCTCCCCGCCGGTCTTGTCCACAGCCGACACGCTCAAGATGCCGTCGGCGTCGACCTCGAAAGCGACTTGGAGCTGCGGCACTCCCCGAGGGGCAGCGGGAATCGGCCGGAGATCGAACTGGCCCAAGCGGTTGTTGTCCTGGCTCACGGGTCCCTCGCCTTCGTACACCCAGATGGAGACTTCGGCTTGGTTGTCAGCCTCGGTGGTGAACAGCAGCGTCTGTTTGGTGGGAATGGTGGTGTTCCGCTTGATGAGTGTGGTCATGACACCGCCCGCCGTCTCCAGACCCAAGGACAACGGAGTGACATCTTGCAGAAGCAGACCCTGGACGTTCTCCGACGTGTCCCCCATCAGAATGGCCGCTTGGACAGCCGCCCCATAGGCCACCGCCTCGTCAGGGTTGATGCTCTTGTTCAGCTCCTTGCCGTTGAAGAAATCTTGCAGCAGCTTCTGGATCTTGGGGATGCGGGTGGAGCCGCCCACCAGGACAATTTCATGGACCTGAGACTTGTCCAACTTGGCATCTCTCAGGGCTTTCTCCACCGGCTCCAGGGTGATCCGGAGCAGGTCAGCGTTCAGTTCCTCAAAACGAGCTCTGGTGATTGAGGTGTAGAAGTCAATGCCCTCAAACAGAGAGTCGATCTCCACGTTGGCCTGGGTGCTGGAAGACAAGGTTCTCTTCGCCGCCTCGCAGGCTGTCCGCAGCCTCCTCACCGCCCGCTTGTCCTGGCTGATGTCCTTCCTGTATTTACACTTGAACTCCTCAATGAAGTGGCTGACCATGCGATTGTCAAAGTCCTCTCCACCCAGGTGGGTATCGCCGGTGGTGGACTTCACTTCAAAGATACCGTCATCGATGGCGAGAATGGACACATCGAAGGTGCCGCCACCCAGGTCAAAGATGAGGACATTGCGCTCTCCACCGCCCTTCTTGTCCAGCCCGTAGGCAATGGCACCTGCAGTTGGTTCATTGATGACACGCAAGACATTGAGACCAGCGATCACGCCGGCATCTTTGGTTGCCTGCCGCTGGGAGTCATTGAAGTAAGCGGGCACGGTGATAACAGCATTGGTGACACTAGTGCCCAGGTAAGCCTCGGCCACCTCCATCATCTTGGTCAGCACCATGGAGGAGATCTCCTCTGGGTAGAATGTTTTATTCTCCCCCTTGTACTCCACCTTCACTTTGGGCTTCCCAGCGTCGCTCACCACCTGGAAGGGCCAGTGCTTCATGTCGGCCTGGACCACAGGGTCGTCGAACCTCCTCCCGATGAGCCTCTTTGCGTCGAAGACGGTGTTGGACGGGTTCAATGCCACCTGGTTCTTGGCCGCGTCGCCGATGAGCCTCTCGGTGTCGTTGAAGGCCACGTAGCTGGGGGTGGTGCGGTTGCCGTGGTCGTTGGCGATGATCTCCACCTTGCCATGCTGGAAGACGGCAACACAGGAGTAGCTGGTGCCCAGGTCGATGCCGATGGCCGTTGACATAGTTTTTTTTTATTTTACCTTTCGCCGAGCAGGGGAGATGCCGGTGTCCCAGAAGATCCCTCTCGCGTTGTCGCCCGGCCTCGTTGGGCGCTCACACTGAGCCTTCCAGCGCCATGCGGGGATTTTCCCGCCGAATAGACGTCGCTGTGTCAATTGCAGCCGAGGTGTGACTTTCACCAGAACGTGGTGACTACACCGCGGCCAATGGACGACGGCGCTACCTTGTTGCCATGCGAACCGGCTTGTAGCAACATTCCATGTCATAAAGGGCACCAATTTGTTGCAGGAAACAGGACGCCTGTTTCTCGGCAAATCCGCCTATCCAATTGTGTGGGAAGGAACTGCAGATGCTGGTTGACGTCGAAGATAGACACAGAATGCTGGAGTAACTCCGCGGAACAGGCAGCATCTCCGCAGAGAAGGAATGGGTGATGTTTCGGGTCTATCGTATGATGAAGGAATGGGGCGACTGGGCCGGTATTCACTGGAATTTTGAAGGATGAGAGGGAATCTTATACAATTATTAAGAGATTGGACACGCTAGAGGCAGAAAACATGTTCCCGATGTTGGGGGAGGCCAGGACCAGGGGCCACAGTTTATGAATAAGGGGTAGACATAAATGCTGGAGAAGCTCAGCGCGTGAGGCAGCATCTATGGGACGAAGGAATAGGCTTCGTTTCGGGTCGACACCCTTCTTCAGATTGATGTGGCGGGGCGGGGAGCCGGGAAGAAGAAAGAAAGAGGCGGAGACAGCAGGCTGTGGGATAGGTGGGAAGGGGAGGGGAAGGAGGGAGAAAGCAGGGACTAGGCTATTTATAACTGAGATGAGGAAGAACTTTTTCACACAGTTGTGCATTTGTGGAATTCCCTGCCTCAGAAGACAGTGGAGGCCGAATCACTAGATGCATTTAAAAGAGTTACATGGGGGCCTTAGGGCTAGCGGAATCAGCGAGTGTGGAGAGAAGGCAAGAACGGGGTGCTGATTGGGAATGATCAGCCATGATCACATTGAATGATGGTGTTGGCTCGAAGGGCCGAACGGCCTACTCCTGCACCTATTGTCTATGTATCTGCGTTTCAAAACGCAGGGGAGAAGGCAGGAGAATTGGGTTGAGAGGGGAAGATAGACCAGCCGTGGTTGAATGGCGGAGTAGCCTTGATGGGCCGAATGGCGCAATTCTGCTCCTATCACTTATGAACTGATGAACTAACTCAGACACAAGTGCCGGAGTAAGTCAGTGGGCAAGGCAGCATCGCTGGAGAAAGAGGATGGGTTATGTTTCGGGTCTGCACCATTCTCCAGAGATGCTGCCCGACCCGCTGAGTTAGTCCTTTAATGTAAATCAGCGCCTGCAGTTCTTTGAAGATAGAAACCAAACGCTGGAATAACGTAGCTGGTCGGGTAGCATCTCTGGGGAAAGGTAATATGATACGGTTCGGGTTGACACACTTCTTCAGACTGAAATATTGGCGGTACTTCGGGCAAATTAATGGAAGATAAGGTGGAGCCCATAGTGGTGCATTGTTGGCTGTGGAATTGGTGATAACAAGTTATAAAGACGGCGTTATACAGACGAGTGATGCAGCCAGTGTGGGTGACAACGAATTATACAGATAGTGGAGAGGTGATAACGAGTTATTTTCACCCGATCAGAAAAATTACAACCTTTGCACGCGTTTTAGCCTTTTTCCACGAGTATTCTCTGGAACGATAAGTGATGGATCGTCAGAAGTCCAAGTCACCGTATAAACAAATAACACAATTAAATGTACAGATATTGACTAGATCTAGATCTAGATGTAGAGCGCTGAAATGCTCTCGGTAGAGCATCACTCAGCACTGGACAATTTTATACTGGACAATTTTTACATTTATCAAACCAATTAACCTACAAACTGTATTAAACTGTATTAACAATCTGTGGGAGAAACCGAAGATCTCGGGGAAATCCCACGTAGATCACGGGGAGAACTTAGAAACTCCATACAGACAGCACCCGTAGTCGGGATCGAACCCGTGTCTCTGACGCTGCATTTTTGCTGTAAAAGGCAGCAACTCCACCGCTGCGCCACCGTGACCGCCCAGTGTGGGAATATTGCACGGTTCTTTGTTTTCTTGGTTCTTGGTTACTTGGTTCTCCAAAATATTCCAACTGGAATTTAAACTGGAGGTGGTGAAGGGAAGGGTTTAGCCTGAGAGGGTTATTGGGAAGAAAGTGCCACTTTAAATTTAGCTGCATCTGGCTGGGCAACCGTGGCTTGGTGGAGATTATTCCATGCTTTAATAGTGCGTGGAAAGAACGAATTGCTGTACACATCTGTCTTTGAGGCTGGGACCACAGATTGGATGGAATGCCCTCGTCTGCTCCTAATTGGTTTGGGGTTGGTGTAGGTCTTGTAATCTATGTCTAGCTGACCATTTAACATTTTGTAAAAACAGGTCAAACGGTGAGCTTCACGTCTGTCTTGGAGAGGGTTCCACCCCAGAGAATTCAGAAGTTTGGTGACACTCGCTTCTCTCTCGTAGGTGTCAGTAACAAATCGAGCGGCCTGTCTTTGGACACGTTCGATGGATGAAATGTTTTTATCTGTGTATGGGTTCCAAGCTGCAACTGCGTAGTCCAGATGAGGTCTAACGAGGGTGAAATACAGCTTCACCTTGACAGAAGCTGAACAATGATGGAAGTTGCGCCTCAGGAAGTTTAGGACACCTGTTGCTTTCACTGTTACATGATGAGTCTGACCATTCCAACGTAGATCATTGTGCAATTTGATGCCAAGATACTTGTTTTGTTTGGATTCTTCAAGGGTGACACCAAGTATGTTGTAAGATGTGACGCCTGGATTCCTCTTTCTGGTGACACGCATGGTTTCACATTTGGAAGGGTTGAACTGCATGCCCCATTGTTGTGACCACTCGACCATAGTATCGAGATCCTTTTGGAGAGCATCTTCATCATCAGCTGACTTAATTGGACGGTACAGCAAACAATCATCAGCGAATAGTCTGGTCGTACTTGCGACTTTTTCATGGATGTCATTGATGTAAAGCAAAAATAGGTGTGGGCCAAGTACTGTGCCCTGGGGTGTATCACTCAACACTGGGTGCCAATTGGAGCTCTTTCCGTTCACACACACGCGCTGAGGACGTTTTGTCAGGAAACTGGAAATCCATCGTTTCGTGTTGGAACGACTACCGTAGAAGTCAAGCTTCCGAAGCATTCTCTGGTGTGCGATGACATCAAATGCTTTAGAAAAGTCCAGTACAACTGAATCCATGATGACGTTACTGTCAAGGTGCTTGGCCAGGTCATTTTGTCAGGATAAGGTGAGACTCGCATGATCTATGCCTCCTAAATGCATGCTTGTTTTGTATGCATGTTTTATTTAGAATAAAGTTTATTTTTGTGGGAAACGGCAACCAGTGGAAGAGGGACTGGGGCAGGTGGAAACAAGATGCTGGAGTAATTGAGCGGGACAGGCAGCAAAGATCCCATAGCAAGGATGTTTGACAGGCAGCATCAATGTTCTGGAGCAGGTCATCCTGATCTGGACCGACCAATCACTCGTCGGGGGGTGGGTCATTGCGATCAGATTCGACCAATCACGCGGCCAAGGGCGGGCCATTGTGGTCTGGGCCGACCAATCACGCGTCAGGGGCGGGCCATAATGATATGCATGGACCAATCACGCGCAAGGGGGCGAGCCACAGAGATATCAGTGGAACAATCACGCGGCAAGGGGGCGGGTCATCGTGATCTGTGCCGACCAATCACGCGTCAGGGGGCGAGTCATTGTGATTTGATTCGACCAATCACACGTGCAGGGGCGGGCCATCGTGTTTTGGGCTGACCAATCACGCGTCAGAGGGCGGCCCATCGTGGTCTGATTCGACCAATCAGGGGGCGGGCCGGTGTGACCTGGTCTGACCAGTCACACGGTCAGGAGGCGGGTCATCGTGATCTGGGCCGACCAATCACGCGACAAGAGGCGGGCCAGCGTGATATAAATGGACCAATGATGCGTCATGGGGCGGGCCAACGTGATGTGAGTGGACCAATCAGGAGGGGCAGGCCGGTGTCATCTGGGCCGACCAATCACGCGCTAGGGGGCGGGCCATGATGATCTGGGCTGACCAATCCCAGGGCGGGCCACCGTGACAGGCCGACCAATCAGTCGTCAAGGGGCGGGCCGGTGATGTCAGAGAGAACAAAGGGTTTTGCGAATGGGGCTTTAACCAATAACGAGCTTGAGCTTGCCCGTTAAAACCCGCCGAAATTGTCACTGTTTGCGCTGTAAATAATTATGGAAATCGGGATAAGCGTGAGAGACATTTAGCCAACTTCAGAATTCCAACAGTGAGGCGAAATTACGGTATATAGACGCGAGAACTAAAGTGACAGCAACAGTCCAAGTGCTTGGCGAACATTGGCCATTTGCTCACTGCATTTCATTATTTGTGTTTTTTCTTGAGTCCTTTGGCATCCAAAAAGTTTCAGAACCGATAAACCAGGATGTAAAATTTTTAAATCGCCCATGGTTCACAAGTGGGGTTTTACATACAAAAAGAAAACGCCTCTGAAGCAAAATTTACAGCCCGATTTATCACTTCTGAGACTTTTTAGATACCAAAGGAATCAAGAAAAAACACAAATAATGCCTTACTGTTGATGAAATGCAGTGAGCAAACGAGGTAATTCCAAATGTTTTCAATTCCGATATCTGCACGGCCAATGTTCGCCAAGCACTTTAGCTGTTCAGCTCTCGCTTCTCTTTACCTTCATTTCGCTTCACTTTTGGAATTCTGAAGTTGGGTACATGTCTCTCACACTTACCCCGACTTCCACAATTTTTTACAGCGCAAAAATTCAACATTTTGGGTGTTTTTAACAGGTAGGAAAGTATGCGTTTCTTGCATTAATAACATTGACCGGAAGTTACGGATGTCCTCCAGATGGATTGAGCGGCTCCATGCGTCAAGCCCTATGACCCGGAGACCTTACGTGCAAACCCCCCTATATTGTGCCTACTATATTGTGTTGTGCTGAAGCAAAGGAAGAATTTCATTGTCCTATCTGGGACACATGACAATAAACTCTCTTGAATCTCTAAGATTGGTTGGAGGTGGCCAGGACACCTTCACACTGAATACTTGCAGCCAAATAGCATTCATTGCCCGGGACGGCAGCGTGAGCAGTGAGCACTCGCGGTACTGCAAGGGGTTCAGCAGCTCGACGTGAATGAAAACATTTTGAACCAGGAAGCAAATTCATTGATTATGTGTTAAAGAAGGAACTGCAGATGCTGGAGAATCGAGGGTACACAAAAGGCTGGAGAAACTCAGCGGGTGCAGCAGCATCTAAGGAGCGAAGGAGATAGGTGAGGTTTCGGGTCCTGAAAATGGCTGCGAAACGCCCGGTCGAGAGTTGGACCGAGGAGGTAGTTTGTCCCATCTGCCAGGATTTCTTCACCGATCCGGTGGCGCTGGAGTGCGGGCACAACTTCTGCCGCTCCTGTATCACATAGAGTTGGGACAGCGCGGGGAGAAACTCATGCCCGGAATGCAGAGAGGAGTCTGCAGACCGTACCCTCAGGGTGAATCGGGCCATAATCTTTGGTTTAGACTGGCTGATAAAGCTCGAGCACTGAGCCTGAATCTCAAAGCGAAGAAAAGTAAACTTCACTGCGAGAAACATCAAGAAGAACTGAAGCTGTTTTGTAAAACTGACAAGAAACTGATCTGTTTCATTTGCACAACAGCGCGGGAACACAAGTCTCACGGCTTAATGCTGATAGAAGAAGCAAGTGAATTCCACAAGGTAAAACCCAATCACTTTTGATCGCATCATTGTGTCATATTTTCTTTATTGTCTGACATTTTTATTCTCTGATCTGAAACCCAACCCCAGGAACAGGTGAAATATTCTTTCGAATCTCTCACAGAAAAGTAATCAGAGATCCAGAAAACGGAGCAGAAACAGAAAGAGAGGATTTCTGGAGTTCAGGTGAGACTTTGTGCTATCGATTTAATGTTTTAATGTAGATTTAATCCCTGTGACGTGTGCAATAATTTGGCACCTCTATAGAGCTCAGTAGTCGAGGGTTAGAACTCTTGGGAGGGGTTGAGCAGCCAAGGACTTTACTCCCTGGAGCGCAGCAGTCTGAAGAATGGTCTGTGGCAGGTGTATAATAATTCAGGGCTGCCAACTCTCACGCTTTGAGCGTGAGAATAACGCATTTCGATAAATTCTCACGCTCTCACGCTGATCACAAATTTCTCACGCTCTGTCGTGAGTAATTCTGTGATCAACGAAAATTTCAAAACTCATAAACTGCATGGGCCACGAGTGTTGGAGAGCCGGGCTGAGGAAGGGATGGAAACAGAAGTTGCGGCAGAGACAGATGCGGGGAGCCAGGGCTAGCGAGTGTTTGTTGGGCTGGCAAGTGTTTGCTGGGCTGGCTAGTTGCTCACTGCAACTTTGGCCATAGAGCAGCCTCAGTACAAGAGTCCCGGACTGTCGGAGGTGTTAGAAGTGTTGCGCCGCTGCCGTGAGAGTCTCTGTACCAAATTTGCCCAGATCCTCTAGGGGGATTATAGAGGCAGGGCTGCCAACTCCCATGCATTGAGCGTGAGAATCACGCATTTTGCCAAATTCTCACGCTGATCACAAACTTCTCGCGCTCTGTTGCGTGAAATTCTGTGATCAACGAAAATGTCAAAACTAATATCATCTGCATGGGCCACGGGAGTTGGAAGCAGAAGCAGCGGCGGGGACAGGTGCGGACGGGGAGCGGGGATGGCGAGTGTTTGTTGTGCTGGCAAGTGTTTGCTGGGCTGGCGAGGGTTTGCTGGGCTGGCAGGTCGCTCATTGCAACTTTGGCCATGGAGCAGCCTCAGTACAAGAGTCCCGGGCTGTCGGAGGCGTTGGAAGCATTGCGCCGCTGCCATGAGAGTCTCTGTACCAAACTCGCCCAGATAACCAGCATGGATCAGGCTGCAGCTCGGTGCATCCTGGAGGCCAACCAGTGGCTGCTGGAAGTAAGTACCAAGTACTGGGTAGAAACGGTGGAAGATAGTGGACTTCAAATGGGAGTGGTTGGAGAAAGCACCCTGCTTGCCTGCTAG
Source organism: Raja brachyura (assembly GCA_963514005.1). Next base: position 37,640,214 of record OY740805.1, read on the forward strand.
ATTTTCACTTACTGTAACTGCAGGAAAAATGTTCCCAATGTTGGGGGAGTTCAGAACCAGGGGTCACTGTTTGAGAATAAATGGTAGGCCAGTTAAGACTGAGATGAAGACAAACTTTCTTCACATAGAGAGTTGTGAATCTGTGGAATTCTCTGCAACAGAAGGCAGTGCAGGCCAATTCACTTGATGTTTTTAAGAGAGAGTTACATTTAGTTCTTGGGGCTAATGAAATCAGGGGACATGGGGGAAAAAACCTGGAAAGAGGTACTGATTTTAGATGAATAGCGATGATCATATTGAATGGCAGTGCTGGCTCGAAGGGCCAAATGGCCTATTTCTGCACCTATTTTCTATGTTTCTATGCTTGAGAATATTGCAATAAAACTCAATCATGATTTTGAAGCATTCATGCATGGTGGTGGTATAATGTAGTCATAGAATGATACAATGTGAAAACAGGCCCTTTGGCGCAACTTGCCCACACCCGCCAACATGTCCCAGCTACACTACCTGCTTTTGGTCCATACCTCCAAAGCTGCCCTATCCATGTATCAGTCTAACAGTTTCTTAAATGTTTGGATGGTCCCTGCCTCAACTACCTCCTCTGGCAGCTTGTTCCATACCCCCGCCACCCTTTGTGTGGGAAAAGTTACCCTTTAAAAGGTTAACTCTTAAAAATAATTCATGCAAAAAACATTGAAATCAGACTTCTACAATGCACTAAAATATGATTTTAATACATCAAATTTCAAAAGGTCCCTACCCTGGGAGGGGGACAGCCCACTTCCACACCCTCTCCCCACTCGGTTGCTCCACTCCCTCGCCGTGTACCCCCAAAGCCAGTGATCAGTGATGGCTCAGCCTCCCCACTTTCAAAAACGCTCCGCGGCACCTGGTTCAGATGGAGAACACTGCCAGATGTGAGCGGGGAGCTGAGGCCAGTTATTCATGATGTCTGGATCCCAATGCTCAGCGCTTCATGTTTCGGAGTTGGCTAATGTTATTGATTTGTAATTAGCCTGATTTGTAATGAGTTGACAAAACCTTAATGTATTAATCTGGAATATCCAGGGGCATGGGATAAGTGTAATAGTAAAATGACATGCAAGGTGTCAGGTTGTCTGTCACAACATACAGCCCCGATAACCCATTATTTCCTTCAGTTAAATTTTGGGAAGGTAGCACTTGCCACTCAACTATTATGTTTGTTTACCTCACTGACTATTTCTAAACTCCCCCCACCCCCCAATACCTTTGACAGGTTGAATAGAAATGTCCCCAAACTCGTTGTTTTATTAATTGAACACATAGATGAACATCCTCAAGGAGTGTAATCAGATGTAAACTGATTCAGATGCGATATTTAAGAGCTTGTTCAAAGAAGGAGAATATTTTAAAGGAGTGGCAGTGATACTTGCAGGGGAATGTGTGAGGAGATTACTATTTGTCTTTAGTTTTAGCCTGAACCAGGACATGTGAAGATTCAAAGTTTAATATAGTAATTGTACTGATACTGACCCCAACCAACCACGTGATGAATATCATCCGTTCCGGAGGTTTGACTTTTATGATGCCATTTAAACTTCACTTGGATTTCAATCACTTCAATGTCAAAGTAATTGGGAATGGGGAGCATTGGAACAAAAAATTGCCCTTCGTACATATTAACTGTAATATAATCATGTATGCATGTTGGTAGGTGCAATCACAACATAGATCTTTTTATCATTGTTGTGTTATGACTATCACAGAAAATATTATGTACTCTCAAGATCACATTTAATAGAATAATATTGCTTAAATATATAGTTATTGGACTTTGTATTTCGGAAAAGTCCCAGCTGAGAGGAAGACAGCAAAATACTGAAAATATTGGGGGTGAAAATGACTTCAGGGTAGTTTGTTCGGAAAATGAAAGAAATGATAACAGAATACTTATACAGCTGAGTGAGTATAATTTTATGGATGATAAATTGTGTTCCACCAATTGATGACTTATTTGACAAAGTAACTAGCATGTTAGATAACAAGGAAGCCAATGGATGTAGCAAATTCTGTTATAGATAATTTGGTATGTGAAGTGCCCCATAAAAGATCACTGCATTAGATAAGCACCTGTGGACTTGAACGTAATAGGTTAAGTCCAGTGGATCAGATATGGGGCTTTATGTGAGGGCCAGATATATTGTCAGTGCAGAGGTGCTAGGAGCAAGGCCAAGTGTGCATCCAGAGTCAAGGTCTGGAATAGTACTAAGTGTTCAGTCAAAGCTGGGACCAGGGGAGTGTTCAGCACTGGGAACCTAAGCAGGTAAGCAGCTATGATCAGGGTAGAATGGGGGGGGGGGGGGGGGGGGGGGCAGGTGTAAGGCTGGTCTCAGGGTCAGGAATGAGAGAAGGTGTGCAACTGGAGTCAGGGTCAGGAGTAGTACCCGGTGTGCAGTGGGACCCAGGTTGGTCAACATGGGCCGTGTTTCATTATAATCTGATTTCCATACATAAATATACCAGTCATATATCAGTCATGTGCTGCACGTGTTGATCAGAGCCCGGGCTCTACTGTGGAATATAATTAGGAATGTAATTTAGTTCAACCTTATTTATAGCTAATCCAATTGAAAGTATATATATTGCATTCAAGTGTAAGTTAAAAGACTCCTACAGTATGCACCATATTGCACAATTTCAAGCTGAAAATTGCCAAAAGCCCCCTACCAATAGGAGGGGGGACTGTCATTCTAAGTGATGCTGCTGTCTGGTAGTTCTGGTGACCTGGTTCTGTCCACTGAGGGATATGCTTTGATCTAAATCATTCCATTGTAGCCCTGGCTGTATGTTTAGGGCCGTTGTCCTGCTGGAAGGTGAACCTTCACCCCAGTCTCGTCTTTTGCAGACTCTAACAGGTTTTCTTCCAAGATTGCCCTATATTTGGCTTCATCCAGCTTCATTGTCCCTGCTGAAGAAAAGCATCCTCACAGCATGATGCTGCCACCACCATGTTTCACAGTGGGGATGGTGTGTTCAGGGTGATGTGCAGTGTTAGTTTTCCGCCACACATAGCATTTTGCATTTAGACCAAAAACGTCAATTTTGGTCTGATCATACCAGAGCACCATCCTCCACATGTTTGCTGTGTCCCCCACATGGCTTGTGGCAAACTGCAAACTGGAATTCTTATGGCTTTGTTTCAACAATGGCTTTCTTCTTGCCACTCTTCCATAAAGGCCCGATTAATGGAGTGCACGACTAATAGTTGTCCTGTGGACAGATTCTCCCACGTGAGCTGTGGATCTCTGCAGCTGCTCCAGAGTTATTATGGGCCTCTTGGCTGCTTCTCTGATCAATGCTCTCCTTGCCCGGCCTGTCAGTTTAGATGGACGGCCATGTCTTGGTAGGTTTGCAGTTGTGCCATACTCTTTCCATTTTTGGATGATGGATTGAACAGTGCTCCATGAGATGTTCAATGCTTTGTACTTCCCCTTTTCCTATCTTGACACAATTTAGATAATAATCTGCCTTCCTATTTTTGCCACCAAAGTGGATAACCCCACATTTATCCTCATTAAACTGCATCTGCCTTGCATTTGCCCACTCACCCAACCTGTCCAAGTCACCCTGCATTCTCATAGCATCCTCCTCACAGTTCACACTGCCACCCAGCTTTGTGTCACCTGCAAATTTGCAAATGTTACTTTGAATCCCTTCATCGAAATCATTAATGTATATTGTAAATAGCTGCGGTCCCAGCACCGAGCCTTGTGGTACCACACTAATTACTGCCTGCCATTCTGAAAGGGACCCTACTCTTTGTTTCCTGTCTGCCAACCAATTTTCTATTTATGTCAGCACCCTACCTCCAATACCATGTGCTCTAATTTTGCCCACTAATCTCCTATGTGGGACCTTATCAAATGTTTTCTGAAAGTCCAGGTAGACTACTACTGGCTCTTCCATTTTCCTAGTTACATGCTCAAAAAATTCCAGAAGATTAGTCAAGCATGATTTCCCCTTGGTTAATCATTGCTGACAGACAGATCCTGTTACTGCTATCCAAATCAGCCACTATTTCTTTTATTACAATTGACTCCAGCACCTTCCTCACCACCAATGTCAAGGCTAACTGTTCAATAATTCCCTGTTTTATCTCTCCTGCCTTTCTTAAAAAGCTGGATAGCATTAGCTACCCTCCAATCCACAGGAACTGATCCTGAATCTAAAGAAAATTGCAAAATTATCACCAATGCATTCACGATTTCTAGAGCCCCAGCCTTCAGTCCCTTCAGTCTACCCAACATCATTTCCTGCCTAATGTGAATTTCCTTCAGTTCCTCTGTCATCCTAGGTCCTCTGGCCACTATCAAATCAGGAAGATTGTTTGTGTCCTCCTTAGAGAAGACGGATCCAAAAGTACCTGTCCAACTCATCTGCCATTTCCTTGTTCCCTATAATAAATTCACCTGTTTCAGTCTGCATTCTTGGCTAGCTTAACTTCATACCTCATCTCCCCCCCCCCCACGCACACACACACATATATTACCTTTTTAGATATCTTGTGTTGCTCTTTACAAGTTTCCGAATTCTCAGTCTTCCCGCTCATCTTTGCTATGTTATACTTTTCTTTTATTTTTATACTGTCCTTGACTTCCTTTGTCAGCCACGATTGCCCCTTACTCCCCTTGGAATAGAAACATAGAAATTAGGTGCAGGAGTAGGCCATTTGGCCCTTCAAGCCTGCACCGCCATTCAATATGATCATGGCTGATCATCCAACTCAGTATCCCGTACCTGCCTTCTCTCCATACCCTCTGATCCCCTTAGCCACAAGGGCCACATCTAACTCCCTCTTAAATATAGCCAATGAACTGGCCTCAACTACCCTCTGTGGCAGAGAGTTCCAGAGACCCACCACTCTCTGTGTGAAAAAATTCCTTCTCATCTCGGTCCTAAAGGATTTCCCCCTTATCCTTAAGCTGTGACCCCTTGTCCTGGATCTCCCCAACATCGGGAACAATCTTTCTGCATCTAGCCTGTCCAACCCCTTAAGAATTTTGTAAGTTTCTATAAGATCCCCTCTCAATCTCCTAAATTCTAGAGAGTATAAACCGAGTCTATGCAGTCTTTGTTCATAAGACAGTCCTGACATCCCAGGAATCAGTCTGGTGAACCTTCTCTGCACTCCCTCTATGGCAATAATGTCCTTCCTCAGATTTGGAGACCAGAACCAGAATCTTTCTTCCTCTTTGGAATGAACTGATCCTGCATCTTCTGTATTATTCCCAGAAATACCTGCCATTGATGTTTCACTGTCATCCCTACTGGGGTATCTTTCCAGTCAACTTTCGCCAGCTCCTCCCTTATGGCTCCATAGTCCCCTTTGTTCAATCGCAATACTGACACTTCCGATTTTCCCTTCTCACTCTCAAATTGTAAATTAAAACTTATCATATTATGGTCACTATCTCCTAATGGCCTCTTTACCTCAAGTTCCCGTATCAAATCCGTTTCATTACACAACACTAAATCCAGAATTGCCTTCTCCCTGGTAGAGCTCCAATACAAGATGCTCCAAGAATCCATCACGGAGGCACCCCACAAACTCCCTTTCTTGGGGACCAGCACCAACCTGATTTTCCCAGTCTACCTGCATGTTGAACACTCCCATAACAACTGTAGCATTACGTTTGTGACATGCCAATTTTAACTCTCGATGCAAGGCAACGCTCCAGGCCTTGATGTTGGAGCCCCTGGCAGGCGCTAGCAGGTCCCTAGGCCATTAAAGCTGCGCCGGGTGATATAAGGCCCCGCTTCAGGTCATTTGCAACCCCGCGACTTGGGTAGGAGAAGTTGCCACTGCGTAAGCGCCGAAAAGCGGTCTCCCACCAGGGACCCGCGAGCTCCCGGTGTCACCATCCACCGGCCTGCAGTTGGAGCTTTTCCCATTGAGGGTAGGAAAGATTCAAACAAGAGGGCATGACATGAGAATTAAGGGACAGAAGTTTAGGGGTAACATGAGGGGGAACTTCTTTACTCAGAGAGTGGTGGCTGTGTGGAATGATCTTCCTGCAGAAGTGGTGGAGGCAGGATCAATTTTAACATTTAAAAGTAAAGTGGATAGGTATATGGACGGGAAGGAAATGGAGGGGTATGGTCTGAGTGCAGGTAGATGGGACTAGAGGAAAATAAATGGTCGGCACGGACTGGAAGGGCCGAGAAGGCCTGTTTCCGTGCTGTAATTGTTATATGGTTATATGGTATTGGGGGTTCAGTATTGATGTGGATAGAGAACTGGCTGACAGACAGGAAGCAAAGGGTAGGAGTAAACGGGTCCTTTTCAGAATGGCAGGCAGTGACCAGTGGGGTACCGCAAGGCTCAGTGCTGGGACCCCAGCTATTTACAATATATATTAATGATTTGGACGAGGGAATTGAATGCAACATCTCCAAGTTTGTGGATGAAACTAAATTGGGGGGTAGTGCAGCAGGTAGTGAAGAAAGCAAATAGTATGTTAGCATTCAGAGCGAAAGGATTTGATTACAGGAGCAGGGAGGTTCTACTGCAGTTGTACAGGGTTTTGGTCAGACCACACCTGGAGTATTGCGTATAGTTTTTGTCTCCAAATCTGAGGAAAGACATTCTTGCCACAGAGGCGGTACAGAGAAGGTTCACCAGACTGATTCCTGGGATGTCAGGACTTTCATATGAGGAAAGACTGGATAGACTCGGCCTGTACTCGCCAGAATTTAGAAGACTGAGGGGGGGATCTTATAGAAACTTACAAAATTCTTAAGGGGTTGGGTAGGCTAGATGCAGGAAGATTGTTCCCGATGTTGGGGAAGTCCAGAACAAGGGGTCACAGTCTAAGGATAAGGGGGAAATCTTTTTGGACCGAGAAGCGGAAAACATTTTTCACACAGAGAGTGGTGAGTCTGTGGAATTCTCTGCCACAGAAGGTAGTTGAGGCCCGTGGCTATATTTAAGAGGGAGTTAGACGTGGCTAAAGGGGTCAGGGGGTATGGAGAGAAGGCAGGTACAGGATACTGAGTTGGATGATCAGCCATGATCATATTAATGGTGGTGCAGGCGCGGAGGGCCGAATGGCCTACTCCTGCACCTATTTTCTATGTTTCTATCCTACACTATCAATAAAGCCATTTGCCATAAATTGGAATGTGAGGGGAAACCGTGGGTTTTCTCTCGGAGAAAACCCATGCAAAGCAAGGTGAGAATGTACAAACTCCGTACAGGCAGCTCCCGTAGTCGGGATCGAACCCGGGTCTGTGAGGAGCTGCATTCGCTGTGAGGCAGCAACTCTTCCTCTGCGCCACCGTGACGGCCACATGACCGCCACGTCATTCAGCAGCTCCACGTCAGTGAGGACATTTTGAACCAGGAAGTGGAGGATTTTAAATGGCTTCGAAACACAAGGTCGACAGTTGGACCGAGGAGGCAGTTTGTCCCATCTGCCTGGATTTCTTCACCGATCCTGTTATACTGGAGTGTGGGCACAACTTCTGCCGCTCCTGCATCACACAGAGTTGGGACAGGGAGAGGAGAAACTCCTGCCCGGAATGTAGAGAGGAGTTTGTGGACCGCAGCCTCAAAGTTAATCGGGCCTTGGCGAGACTGGCTGAGAAAGCTCAAGCACTGAGCCTGAATCCCAAAGAGAAGGAAAGTAAACTTGACTGCGTGAAACATCAGGAAGAACTGAAGCTGTTTTGTGAAACGGACAAGAAGCTGATCTGTGTGATTTGTGCAGCTGCGCGGGAACACAAGTTTCACAACTTCATGCTGATAGATGAAGCAATTAAATTCCTCAAGGTAACACCAAATCACTTTTCATCACACCGTTGTGTTATCTTTTCTTTATAGTCTGACGTTATTATTCTCTTATCTGAACCCCAAACCCAGGAACAGGTGAAATCTTCTTTCGAATCTCTCACAGAAAAGAAATCGGAGATCGAGCAAATGGAGCAGAAACAGAAACAGAGCATTTCTGGAGTTCAGGTGAGGCTTTGTACTATCGATGTAATTAATTTGTGTAGATTACATCTATCAATAAAGCCATTTGCCATAAATATGTGTATGGGTGTAATACGTGGGTACCTTTAGACAGCTCAGGACCCGGGGACCCGAGATCTTGGGAGCGGTTGAGCAGCCAAGGACTTTACTCACTGGAGCGCAGGAGTCTGAAGAATGAACTAGTGCAGAAGTATAATATCTTGTAACAAAATGTTAGGGTGAATACTCAGTATTTTACCCTTAGTAGGGCGTCGAGCATGCGAGGGCACAGGTTTAAGGTGAGAGGGTACAGATTTAATACGAACATTAAGGGCAACGTTTGTGGTGGGTATATGGATCGAGCTGCCTGGGGAGGTAGTTGATTCAGGTACCATAACAATACTTAAAAGATATTTGAAGAAATTCGTGGAGAGAACATTTTAGAACTATTTGGGCCAAATGCGGACAGGTGGAAATAGCACAGATGGGGCGTCTTGGTCGGTGTCTAACACTCCTTGCTGTATGACTCTAATCATTCTAAGTGGTGCTGCTGTCTGCTAGTTCTGGTGACGTGGTTCTGTCCAGTGAGGGTTAATGGACACATGGAATGGAATAGGTTGCAGGGAATTGTACTGGGAAAAGGGAATAATGTGCTTGTACATTACGTTCACCAAATATTTCAGAATTATCAAGTCGAGCTCTTGAATTCTCAAGGTAATGAAAGCTATGGATTAAAAACAGGTAAATGGAATTAGTGCAGATACTTACAGAGCCCAGCATGGGCATGTTGATCCGAAGGGCCTATTTCTGCACTTCAGGACTCGAGATTCAGTAGCCAAATGTTATCAACCATGTCACGAGAAAACACAGCAGAGTGACATAATATATTGATTTTAATCTATCATCTGACAGGAAGCGTCACGCAACCTTCAGTCACAGACCACATCCCAGTTTGCTGAACTGCGCCAGATTCTCACTGAGAAAGAGCAGCGTTTACTCGGAGATATCCGGAAGGAAGAGAAGAAGATTGTAAAAAGAATGAAGAAAAATCTTCAGGAGATTCAAGGTTATTTAAATTCCATTCAGGAGGAACTCTCAAAGTTACAGGAACAGATAGACCACAAGGATGGCGTGTTATTTCTGAAGGTGAGGGATTACACTAGAGTTTGGCGAAGTGGAAGTGCACAGTCACAAAATGGTGGGTTAATTTTCTGAAATAAATGCTGCATTTACCAGTAATTCAGTACTGGGTCAATGTTCCATCTGTTCGATCTACTCACCACATCCGACAATAATGCCCCAAATTCCAGGAATCCTCGCGTATTTATCCCACTTCAACCTCAATTTATCTGCAATATTGTCTTCAGGCCACCACGTGAGATCGACGTTCAGTTTACTGCATTTCTTGTGAAAGTTATTAAAGGCAATCTTATATTTCAGCTTTGATTTTTGGTCTCCCCACAAGTAGTGATAATATTTCCAACCCCCACCAATTTAAATTCGCCGCTGATCTTAAAATATTCCATCCCATTATCTCTGACATCTTCTCCAGATAAAATCCCAGGACCTGCCCGGTCTTACTCGTAAGTGCATACTCGCAGTTATATTCATCGATATTCCTAATAATGCTTCTTCTCGTGTTCGATGTCTCTACGACAATATCCACTTTCTGCAGCAGCGGCATAGAGTTGGGAAATGGGAAATATCCAAGGGTTTATTTGAAGCAATTTGATGAAATGCCCGCCGTCGGGATCATGACGATCCATCTCAGTCTATTGAGATTTGTGTTTTATTTATTTCAGGAGGAAGCTGGTGGCAAGACGAGGTAGGACATGCTTTTGACTGAAACAATATATGTTTTTATAGTGCAGCTCAAAAAAAACAGCTAATGCGCGGTTTCTAACCAGCTGTTAAATATTTGCAGCATTGGGGATGAAACCAAACCAATGTTGGTTGTAGATGACGTGCTGCCCATTGAAAAGTATGATCGCACTTTTTTCTACAACATGGCATTGAGAGAAACATCTGACATAATCAAACGAGGTAAAACTAATACCTTTTCCATTGTTCTTTTTAAAGACATTTGTATACAATACTTATATGTGAATATTAATGGACTCTGGGGAAAGTATCACACAGACAGAGAGCGATGTTTGTTTGCACTTGAGCAAATCCTTGCTCCTGTGAGAATGGGTTTGCTGTGCTGGGTGCAATTGTGTAGACTCTGCCTATGCACACGAGAGTTCAGGTGTATTAGAGGAGAACTTAGTGAAACACAAAGTCCTTCCAGGGCTCAGTGGGCTGGATGCAGGGAGGATGTTTCCCCTGTCTGAGGGGTCTGGAGTCAACGGAAACCCTCTCAGAATGTGGGCTGGACCATTTAGGACAGAGACAAGGAGACATTACTGCACGAAGAGACTGAGCAACCTTTGGAATTCCCTGCACCGGTGGCTGTGGGTAATCAGCCATTCAATGCTCTTGGAGCCAGAGAGCCATGGCTGTACATTACAGAGTCAGGCCCTTCGACCCATCGAGTCCATGTCCACCTTTTTTCCCATCTACACAAACACATTTTGCCAGATTAGAACCGTATTATTCTACACCTCGTTTGCTAAATTGCAATGCCTCTTACATGTAGTGATTACATCTGATTCCACCACCTCCTATGGCAAAATATTCCAGGTATTGACAACTCTTTTTGTGAAGAAAACTGTGTCCTCCAGTATTGATATCCCTGCATGACAATAAGGTTTCGATGATCCATTTTTGCTATATTTAAGAGGGAGTTAGATGTGGCCCTTGTGGCTAAGGGGATCAGAGGGTATGGAGAGAAGGCAGGTACGGGATACTGAGTTGGATGATCAGCCATGATCATATTGAATGGCGGTGCAGGCTCGAAGGGCCGAATGGCCTACTCCTGCACCTAATTTCTATGTTTCTATCCAGGCTATATCCTACTACAGACCGTGACAGACTTCCTTGGTATCCACAACATTACCTGTTCTACACAAACTTAGTAGTTACACCTCCTACATTCACATCCAAGCCATGAATACATAAAGTAAACAGCAAAGGTTGCAGCACCGATCTCTGCTGCACACCACCAGTCACAGACCTCCGGGCAGAAAAATCACCCTTCTAACGCCACCTCCAACCTCCAAGCCAATTGTGGGTCCATTTTACCAACTCGTCTTGGATCCCACCTGCCTTCGCTTTCTGGACCAGCCTTACATGCAAAACATTGTCAAGCCCCGCAGTGAAGTTCATATATTGGTTCACAATGAGATCATAGTGTTCTTTGTGGTACAGACGCATCAAATCCACCCTCCACCAAAGAAAGCAAGTAAACAAGTGGACTGGATGCCTCACCATCCAGTCCACTCCCGTTCAGTATGATCACAGCAACTCCACCCCACATCTTTACATCCTCTTTAACTACCTCTAACCACTCACATCCATCTCCTCATCTTTCAATCTGCCTCTCCCTCGCCATCTACTGGCAAGGTCTTTGAATACCCGCCTTATTTCTCCATCCCCACCCGCAATATCTCGTTCATCCTCACTTTACGCATTCGTTTTCGTCGTCCGCACGCCCGCCCGTTCCCGTTCCCGATAACATACAAAATTCCTCCTCTCCTGCCCGGTTGACAAACTCCCGGAAAGATGTCTGTTATCCATTCGATGTGCTTGGTGTGAAACCCCGGGCAAGGATTCAGTTGTACGACCACTTGTGCCTGAGGCCGAGCGGCTTCCACCCCCTCGGGGCCGCGCTGCCCCAGCCACCCCCCCTGACCCCCGGGGACTCTCTGATTCTCTGCTTCTCCCCCCAGTCTCCGTCACCCTGGATGTGGAAACAGCGCATCCGCTGCTCGATGTGTCTGAGGATCGGAAGAGGGTGCGACGTACCGGGAACTGGAGGAGTCTCCCTGACACCTCGAAGAGGTTTACATACTGGGCGTGTGTGCTGGGATTCACATCAGGGAGACATTACTGGGAGGTGGAGGTGGCGGGAAGTCGGGTCTGGAGTCTGGGAGTCTTCGCAGAGTCTGCGCAGAGGAAGGGACCATTCTATCAGAGCCTGGACACTGGAGTCTGGAGCATCTTTCAGGGGTGGGATAACGTGTTTCAAGCATTCACCTCCCCTCCATCCCCTCTCCCCGCCCGTCCCATCCCCGGGAGGGTGGGAGTTTATCTCAGTTACGAGTCCGGGACAGTTTCATTTTACGACGCGGACACCAAGTCCCATCTCCACACCTTCACTGGGAATAAATTCACGGAGAAACTTTATCCTTACTTCAGGACTTGGGATGGAAACTGGCTGCGAATCTGCTCCGTTTCCGCTTCAGGTGTGTAAAAGGGTCGGGTCCCGGGACCGGCGTCAGGAGCGGGGCTCAGGGGCTGTGGGGCAGAAACACGCTGGACAAAAGGTCGGCGCAGAACGGCTCCCATTTAATCCCCAAATTCCGTGTCGTGAAACCCCAGTGAGCGCGGAAATAAAACCAGGGGGAATGTAAATGTGGGAAGAGTGAAATAAACAGCAACTGAAATCAGAGCTGTCTGTCGATACGTTCATTTTTACGCGTTAACCGCGTCCAGCAACGGAACATAAATCACTTTTGTGAAAATATAAAGATATGTCAGTCTCCAACCAGCTCCCACTTTACTCTGCTCGAGCCCCGACTCTTCCCTTCGCTTTCTCGCTTTTCGAGAAAACGCGAGTGACCAAAGTCCATTCCAAGACCGCGGACGCCATCGGCTACTTCGTCTACCCACTACCCCTGTTTGCGCTTCGGAAATGGAATATTCCTTCCAAGATCGAGTGCGTACAGCAACAACCCGCTTACATTTACACAATGTCCTCGCATCTCTTTTCGGAGACCCTGAAGTGCTTTACTGGTGGAATTGTCTTTGAAGTGCAGCCAGGGATGGCAACTGAAATGCAGGAGTGAATTTGCAGACAGGAACATTCACAGACAGAGTTTAAAAGCAAGTTATACTGTGGAAAGCGATTTGGGTTTATTTCATACCCTCATGGAGTATTTGAAGCACCAAGCACATAGTTCAAATCAAAACAATCTTTCTATTCGGTTCTTATACTGGTCGTGCGAATTATCCAACGGCAACAACAGTGGGGTTGATTTCAATGAACCAACTACTTGTACATATTTTCCTCTGATTATCTGCTTCTGTTTCTTCCCTTTCTTCACCCAATCCATCAGGTGAAACTTTAATCGCCGCCCTCAGCCCAAGAGAGAGAAATAGTCATGAGTCGTTAATTGTCATATGTACCGGGGCGGAGTATTGCACTTCTTGTCCTTAATCTGAGTTTGAATCTATGTCACTCCTCACAACTTTCCCTCCTTAAACTGCGGGACACACTTCTATTCCTGGCTCCAATGTTAGCAAATATTCCTCGCTCCACTTTCAAGGAATGTTGCCATTCCATCCCCCATGTCCGTAATCTTCCAGGCTTGTTATCTTCATTCCCAACTCCCAACAAAGTGAGCTGCAAAATCTCTGAATCAGACCTTTTTGCCTGAGCCCAGACCTCTGTTGTATGGGTGAACAAAGCTGAGATAGTCAAGTGGGCTTGGGATGGGCACGCAGTTGGTCAGGCAGGATCTGCGGTGAGAAGACATGGCATTCCGAGTCCCTGGTCGAAAGATGCCCTGACCCTGTCAGTCCTGCGGCACATAAAACATTATTGTTATTGATGTTGTTGGAACATGAGGCACTGTTCCTCCAGTTTGTGTATGGCCTCACTCTGGCAACGGAGAAGGACGAGGACAGAAAGGTGTGGGAATGGGAAGAGGAATTAAAATGGTTGGCATCCGGCAGCACGAGTGCAAGTGTTCAGGCAAATGGGCGGCGTCTGGACTTTCACACGAATGTGCACCAGTTGTCACCAGGAATACAGGATGCAGTGGATGAGGTGACCGTGAACATTTGTCACATTTGGAAGGACGGCTGTGATGCCTGGATGGAGGTGAGGGGGAAGGTATTATAAATGCAGTCAGTTCAGTTGTTCAGTTTAGTTTATTGTCACGTGTACCGAGCAACAATGAAAATCTCTTGTTGCGCGCTATCCAGTTAGCAGAAAATCAAGTCATTTCCAGTGTTTAGATACATGATATGGGAAGAACGTTTAGTGCAAGGTAAAGCCAGCAAAGTTCGCTCATGTACAGTCCGAGGGTCAACAAAAATATAGATAGTAGTTCAGCACTGCTGTCTGGTTGTGGAAATATGATTCAGTTGCCTGATGTAAACTGGGAAGAAACTGTCCCCTAATCTGGAGATGTGCATCTTACTAGTGTCTTGTCCAGATGTATCAAATCCTGTATTTCATACCCTCATGGACGCAGCAAATGTGTCAAACTCCTTCGTCACCACCCTACCCACCCCTGGCGCAATTTTCATGGAGCTGTGTGTTTGCATTCCAATGTCTCTCCAGTCTGCTAAAAAAATAACACAGGACGTAACTTTTTAATGTGTATAACCTGCCCTGTTATGTCTTTCCAACTTGCATCATTTTTATCCGAGTTAAATAAATCAGCCAATAGTCCGCCCATTGGCCCAGTTCATCTGAATCTTGTTCCATCCCATATCAATGGATTCACTCTCCAAAATGTCACCATAGAAAAGTAGAAACATGGAAACATAGAAAATAGGTGCAGGAATAGGCGTTTCGACACTTCGAGCGAGGGCCATTTAATTTGATAATGGCTGATCATCCAACATCAGTACCTTGTTCCTGCCTTCTCCCCCATATACCTTGATTCCATTAACCTTAAGAGCTAACTCTCTCTTGAATACACCCTTCGGTTGCAGAGAATTCCAAAGATTCACAACTCTCCGGGTGAAAAGGTTCTCCCTCATCTCAGTCCTATATGACCTACCTATTATTCTTAAACTGTGGCCCCTGGTTCTGGATTCCCCCAACATCGGGAACATTTTTCCTGCATCCAGCCTGTCCAATCCTCTAAAAAAATTATATGTTTCCATGAGATCTCCTCTCATATGGTTGGCGACCCTGGACATTCACACAAATGTGCACCAGGCGTTACCATGAATACAGGATGCAGTGGACGAGGTGACCGTGAACCTCTGTCTCATTTGGAAGGGTGGCTAGGATCCCTGGATGGAGGTTAGGGGAAGGTCATATCAATGTAGTTAGTTCAGTTGTTCAGTTTAGTTTGTTGTCACGTGTATCGAGCTACAGTGAAAAGCTCTTGTTGCGCGCTACCCAGTTAGCAGAAGAACGTTTAGTGCAAAGTAAAGCCAGTAAAGTCCGATCAAGCACAGCTGTCTGGTTGTGAGAATATGAATGAGTTGCCCGAGAACAGCTGGGAAAAACTGTCCCTGAATCTGGAGGTGTGGATCTTACTAGTGTTTTTGCACAGTTGTATCAAGTCCTGTATTTCATACCCTCACAGACCCAGCAAATGTGCCAAACGCCTTCGTCACCACCCTGCCCATCCCTGGTGCAATGTTCATGGAGCTGCATGTTTGCCTTCCAATGTCTCTCTTGTGTGCTAACAAATAACACAGGGCGTAACTTTTTAGGTGTATAATCTACCATGGCCTGTTTACCAACTTGCATCACACTTATCCGAGTTAAACAAATCAACCTTTAATCCGCCCATTGGCCCAGTTCCATCCCAGATAAATGGATTAACTCTCCAAAATGCTACCATAGAAACGTAGAAACATACAAACATAAAAAATAGGTACACGAGTAGGCCATTTGGCCCTTCGACCGAGGGCCATTTAATTTGATCATGGGTGATCATCCAAAATTAGCAGCCTGTTCCTGCCTTCTCCCCCATATCCCTTGATTCTGTTAACCCTCAGAGCTATACCTAACTCTCTCTTGAATACTCCCAGTGAATTGGCCGCTACTGACTTTGTTGGCAGAGAATGCCACAGATTCACAACTCTCCGGGTGAACAGGTTCTCCCTCATCTCAGTCCTACTCCTTATTCTTAAACTGTGGCACCTGGATTCCTCCAACATCGGGAACATGTTTCCTGTATCCAGCCTGTCGAATCCTCTAAAAAAATATACGTTTCCATAAGATGCCCTCTCATCCTTCTGACTATTATAGCCCAGTCGATCCATTCTCGATCACGCGTTCACTAACACTATCCTACATACTAGGGACAATTGTTTTAACCAATGTTAGTCTCATCTCAAACCGACTAACCATTAGAACTGAGATAAGGACAACCGTTTTCACCCAAAGAGTGGGTGGATTTGTGGAATTCTCTGCATTAGAAGGCAATGGAAACCGATTCACTGGATAGAGCTCTTATTGATTGTTAGATAGAAAGTTAGATAGAGCTCTTGGGGCGCGAGGAATCGAGGGATATGGGGAGAAGGCAGGAAGGGGATACTGATTGAGGATAAAGAGCCATGATCACATTGAATGGCGGTGCTGGCTCCAAGGGACAAATGGCCTAATCCTACATCTATTTTCTAAAAGTCCTTGTAACCATGTCACCTACATACACATCCAAATCGTTTACACTAAAAAATGGTAATCAGTTGAGCCAGCACCAAGCCCTGCGGCAAACCATCTGTCGTCTGTCTCCATTCTGAGGAGCAACCCTCCACCATCGCCGTCGAAATCCGACCTTCAGGCGAATTTTGTATCCCATTGGCTTGTTTAAAGCATGAAAACGCACCCCTCCAGATTCAGGGACTGTTTCTTCCCAGCTGTTATCAGGCAACTGAATGCAGTGCTGAACTACTATCTACGTCATTGGCAGATCTGCATCACACAAGTGTCTGTCTGTCTTTTTGTCTTTTTTTGTTAATTTCAGTGTGTTTTAAAAGTATGGGTTAATCTTCTCTGGTGTATGTTATGGGCGGAGGGGTCGGGGGAAACATTTTTTCAATCTCTTACCTTGCCGGAGATGCGATTGTTTCCGGGTCATAACTCCGGTCGCTCTGCGGCCTAACATCATGGAGTTGGCGGCCTTGATTAAGATTATGATTATGATTATGATTAAGATTCACTGTAACGGCTCGATTGTCATCATGCATTGTCTTTCCGCTGACTGGAGTGCACGCAACTAAAGCTTTTCACTGTACCATATTTTAAAACCAAGCTCTGAAGTCCATACAGTTTGGGGTTTATTTCATTTAAACACTGAAAGCACCAAGGCACGAAATTCGAATGAACAAAACCTTTCTATTAGGTTCTTGTGCATTTTACTGCGAAATATCCAAATTCAACAAATGGGGATTAAATGTATCTATTGCATTAACCTATTCATGTATCAATTCGTCATGTTTAGGGGGCCTTTACCCTCAAAGAGGATCCACTCACAGCTTCTACAAATGCTTATTGATCAATTTTTTGATTAATTATTTGATTGATTGATTAATTGATTATTTAATTAATTGATTAATTTTAAAGAAATATATATATATATTTATTAGAGTAGGTAAGCAGTACATTAGCAAGCACATATTATGATAGTAATATTTCGTGTGCAACAATCATACATTATTAATATTAATTAATGAATCATTTTGTTTCTAATAAAAAAAAAATTAAGAGAGAAACAGAGAGAAAAATAAAATATAAAGAAATCATAAAGAATGGAATAATTTACCATTAATACGTCATTGGAGATAAGATCAAGGAATATAGAATATAACTTTCCATCTAATCCTGAGTCCACGTTTCAGTTAGGGTTCCCTGCCGAAATGATCTACCCTTTTAAGTAATCAATGAAAGAAGACCATATTCTAACGAAGACTTCTTGTTTGTCCATTAAGGAAAATCTGATTCTTTCCAAGTGTAGGGTCTCCGACATTTTCGTATTCCACATTTTAATTGTGGGGGATATAGGGTCTTTCCAAAATTTTCATATTAATTTCTTCCCAATTATTATACTGTAATCTAGGAAATTTCTTTGACTTGTTGTAAGTATTAAACTTTGTTCTGATATTCCAAGTATTATTAATTTTGAGTCCGGATCCAATTTAATATTAATAACTTCAGAAGTTATTCTAAAAATCTCAGTCCAGAAATTCTTAATTTTTATACAATTTGCAAAAGTATGTGTTAAATTAGCCTCTAGATGCTGACATTTATCAGAGATAGAGGAGACCTGTGGGTAGATTCTATTCAATTTAACTTTTGAGTAATGTAATCTATGTAATACTTTAAATTGTATTAAAGCATGTCTGGTATTTAAGGAGCATTGGTGTATATATTGTAAACTTTTGTCCCATATATCTTTCGTTATGGGTTGGTTTATTTCATTTTCCCATGTAAGTCTATATGCTTCCGTTGATGGTATCTCGCTATCTAAAAGGGTATTATAAATATAAGTTGTTCGTTTTTCTGTATTAGGATGCTTATTCAATCATTCATCAAGGATTTCTGGTTCCTTATTCCTATAACCATATAACCATATAACAATTACACCACGGAAACAGGCCATCTCGGCCCTTCAAGTCCGTGCCGAACAACTTTTTTCCCTTAGTCCCACCTGCCTGCACTCATACCATAACCCTCCATACCCTTCTCATCCATATGCCTATCCAATTTATTTTTAAATGATACCAACGAACCTGCCGCCACCACTTCCACTGGAAGCTCATTCCACACCGCTACCACTCTCTGAGTAAATAAGTTCCCCCTCATGTTACCCCTAAACCTCTGTCCCTTAATTCTAAAGTCATATCCCCTTGTTTGAATCTTCCCTATTCTCAAAGGGAAAAGCTTGTCCACATCAACTCTGTCTATCCCTCTCAACATTTTAAAGACCTCTATCAAGTCCCCCCTTAACCTTCTGCGATCCAGAGAATAAAGACCTAACTTATTCAACCTATCTCTGTAACTTAGCTGTTGAAACCCAGGCAACATTCTAGTAAAACATAATCTTGTGTATTTGATTTAACATAATCTCTGAGTTGTAGATATCGAAAAAAAATATCTGAATGTAATCCGTAAATCTGTTGTATTTCCTGAAATTAAAGAAAAGTGCCTTTCTTACAAAGGTGTTCCATCTTTTTGATTCCATCGTTTTTCCATTGCGTAAAACCTTTATCCAGCATGGAAGGCTTGAATAAGGGATTGTTTACAATAGAGAGACAGAGTGGTATATCATCCAATTTTAAAGCCTTTTTTAGTTGTTTCCAGATTCGTGTACCACTATATATTATAGGGTTTTCCCTATAGGATTTTTAGTGCAATTTTGTCGGTGCAAATATAATCGAACCGATTTCAAAAGGTAAACAGTCCTCCTTTTACATCCTTAACCAGTCTGGTTGGGGATCCATTTCTTCCAGCCAAAAATTCATGTTTTTAATAAGGACTGACCAAAAATAAAACAGAAAATTTGGTAGAGCTAAGCCTCCATTAATCTTTGATTTACATAAATGTTTTTTTATTTATTATGTGATTGTTGTAATCCCAGATGAAACTTGTAACAGTAGAGTCTACTTAAAAAAAAGATTTTGGAATATATATCGGGATTGACTGAAATAAGTACAATAATTGCGGCAGAAAGATCATTTATATGGCATTAATTCTACCGAACATTGAAATAGGAAGTGTTTCCAGTATTGAATATTCTTATTTAATTTATTCAGTAAAGGTGGGAAATTTGATTTAAATAAAGAAGTATACGCCTTAGTTACATAAATACCTAGACATTTAAATTTTTCCTCAACTATTTTAAAAGGTGATTGTTGTAGGATATGTAAATTGAGTTCTGATATTGGTATGATTTCGCTTTTATTCCAATTAATTCTATATCCTGAGAACTGACCGCATTGAGTTATTAGATTTAATAAATTTGGAATACTAATTTCTGGCTTTGTAATATATATTAACACATCAACTGCATATAGAGAAATTTTATTCGTTGTATCTTTAGTATTAGATATTATTGGATTATATCTGCCATTTTCTGCGAGTGGTTCAATTGCTAAAACGAATAATAATGCAGATGCTGGTTTAAACCGATGAAAGACACAATTGGCTGGAGTAACTCAGTGGGTCAGGCAGCATGTCTGGAGAGAAGGAATGAGTGACGTTTCGGGTCGAGACCCTTGTTCAGACTGTTTAAGTATAAAGGAAACGTGAGATATAGACGATGATGTGGAGAGATAAAGAACAATGAATAAAAGTTATGCGAAAACAGTTCCGATCATAAAGGAAACAAGCTATTGTTTGCTGTTTGTTAAAGAAGGAACTGCAGATGCTGGAGAATCGAGGGTACACAAAAAGCTGGAGAAACTCAGCGGGTGCAGCAGCATCTAAGGAGATGAAGAAGTCTGAAGAAGGGTCTCGACCCGAAACGTCGCCTATCTCCTTCGCTCCTTAGATGCTGCTGCACCCGCTGAGTTTCTCCGGCTTTTTGTGTACCCATTGTTTGCTGTTTGTCCGGTGAAAACATAAAAGCTGAGTTACTCCAGCATTCTTTCTCCATCTTCGGTTTAAACCAGCATCTGCAGTTGCTTCCTGCTCGGGGTATTTCATCCTCACGCTGAGCGTGAGTTCGCCGAGTGCTGCAGCGAGTCTAGTGCTGAACACCCGCGATACTGCACGAGTTCAGCAGCTCCGCGGAAGTGAAACTGCCACGAATCAACATGGCTTCAAAACAACAGCTTGAGAGTTTAAGGGAAGATCTAATTTGTCCCATCTGTTTAGACTTATTCACCGATCCGGTGTCACCAGACTGCGGCCACAACTTCTGCCGCTCCTGCATCACGCAGTTATGGGAAACTGAAGATAGAAACTCCTGCCCGGAATGTAGAGAGGAGTTTGTGGACCGCACCCTCAGGGTTAGTCGGGCCTTGGCGAGTCTGTCTGAGAAAGCTCGAACACTGAGCCTGAATCTCAAAGAGAAGGAAAGTAAACTTCACTGCGAGAAACATCAGGAGGAACTGAAGCTGTTTTGTGAAACTGACAAGAAACTGATCTGTGTGGTTTGTGCAGCTGGGCGGGAACACAAGTCTCACAGCTTCATATCGGTAGACGAAGCTGTTGAAATGTACAAGGTAAAATAAATCGGATTGTGATCACTTCCCTGTTTCAAGACATTGTTTGTATCTGATTCTATTTTTTTCTTCACAACTCCAATCTAAGGCTGAGATCAAATTTTCCTTGGAATCTCTCACTCAAAATAAATTGGCCTTGGAGCAAATGGAACAGCAACAGAAGCAGAAGATTTGTGGAGTTCTGGTAAGGTCTCCTCCTTCCAAAGCCGAAATCTTGAGCAGATTTATTATCCGTATTGCATTGTAATAACACCTGTCTTTCATTTGCCAGGATCAGTCACAGTTTCTGCAGACCCACATCACGTCCCTGTTTGCCGAACTGCACCAGATTCTCATTGATAAAGAACAACGCCTACTTAAATATCTCAGCGATGAGAAGGAGATGATTCTAAATACAATGGAGAAAAATCTTCAAGAGATTCAAGTGCGTTTGAATCTTATGCAGCAGGAACTCCCAATTTTACAGCAACAACTGAATCAAGTAAATGGTGTGACATTACTCCAGGTGAGAGTTTACTTATCACTTTAGTTCAATGATAATGCACAGTCACAGCCTGTTTACTAAAACGTTCTATAAGATTTATTCAGGACCATTGCATATTTGTGGCTTTGAGTTTTGGTCTTGTCACAAACAGATATGATGTCCCGATAAGCGTCTTAAGACATGTCTTGCCAATGTAAGATTCACCAAGAAGGCCAGTTCATTGGCTATATTTAAGAGGGAGTTAGATGTGGCCTTTGTGGCTAAAGGGATCAGGGGGTATGGAGAGAAGACAGGTACAGGATACTGAGTTGAATGGTCTGCCATGGATATTGAATAGCAGTGCAGGCTCGAAGGGCCGAATGGCCTACTCCTGCACCTATTTTCTCTGTTTCTATCAAATCATGCATTTCATTTAATACGTAAATGAGTTCAGTATTTGCAGTATTTCCCTTTACTTGCATTCTTTCAGTTAGACCACAGTGTTCTTCTACTTTGCACTTCCTCTCGTGGTTCTACTTCTTCACTGAACTTTCTTCTTACTATCAGTGTGTCCACCGTCCTAATAGTTGAGGATTTTCGGCAGACTGTCAAACGATTTGGAGAGGGCGATCACGGTGGCGCAGCGGTAGAGTTGCTGCCTTTACAGCGAATGCAGCACCGGAGACCCAGGTTCGATCCCGCCTATGGGTGCTGCTGTACGGAGTTTGTACGTTCTCCCCTTGACCTGCGTGGTTTGTCTCCGAGATTTTGGTTTCCTCCCACACTACAAAGACGTACAGTGTTGTAGGTTAATTGGCTTGGTAAATATGAAAATTGTCCCTAGTTGGTGAAAGATAGTGTTAAAGTGTGCGAGGCCTGCTGGTAGGCGCGGACCAGGTGGGCTGAAGGGCCTGTTTCCCCGCTGTATCTCTAAACTATAAACTAAAAGGTATGGGGGGGGGGGGGGGGATTCTGCCGTTGGGATGTGGAAGGTTGTATTGTGAAGATTTTGTGTTGTATTTATTTCAGGAAGAAGCTGGTCACAAGCGAAGGTAGGATGTATTCCTTATTGAACTCCTGCACGATTTTGTGGAATAATTCACAGAGGTGTTGACCTCAATATTAAAACTAACTATCTAATATTCGCAGGGTTGGATGTGGGGAGCATACATTGTCGGTAGCAAAAGGAGCTCTGCCGGTTGAAAAATTCGATCACCCGTTTTTGTTGAACGTACCTTTGAGAAAAATGTTTGGCATCATTAAGCGAGGTAACATTAACACAAATTCATCCATTGCTACATACATATTAGATATCTGTGTGCGCCAATGAAATGCAAAGAAGACAAAACATAATGGAGATACGTGGAATTAGTTTTGATTAGTTTATTATTTTCGCGTGTGCAGTGAAAAGCTTTTATTTGTTAGATTAAATTAAATATTTATCCTAGTCCCAAACAAACCTGCATGGAAACATCACTGTCAAATCGTCAGTGGGCGAAGTCAGGTCCATGAACACAAGAACACAATACAACCTAAACTCACTTCGTGAGGGAACCACACCATATAACCATGTAACCATATAACAATTACAGCACGGAAACAGGCCCTCTCGGCCCTTCCAGTCCGTGCCGACCATTTATATTCCCCTAGTTCCATCTACCTGCACTCAGACCATACCCCTCCATTCCCTTCCCGTCCATATACCTATCCACTTTACTTTTAAATGTTAAAATCGATCCTGCCTCCACCACTTCTGCTGGAAGCTCATTCCACACAGCCACCTCTCTCCGAGTAAAGATGTTCCCCCTCATGTTACCCCTAAACTTCTGTCCCTTAATTCTCATGTCATGCCCTCTTGTTTGAATCTTCCCTACCCTCAATGGGAAAAGCTTATCCACGTCAACTCTGTCTATCCCTTTCATCATTTTAAAGACCTCAATCAAGTCCCCCCTTAAACTTCTGCGCTCCAAAGAATAAAGACCTAACTTGTTCAACCTTTCTCTGTAACTTAGTTGCTGGAACCCAGGCAACATTCTAGTAAATCTCCTCTGTACTCTCTCTATTTTGTTGACATCCTTCCTATAATTAGATGACCAAAATTGTACACCATACTCCAGAATTGGTCTCACCAATGCCTCGTACAATTTTAACATTACTTCCCTACTCCTATATTCAATGCTCTGATTTATAAAGGCCAGCACACCAAAAGCTTTCTTTACCACCCTATCTACATGCGATTCCACCTTCAGGGAACTATGCACAGTTATTCCTAGATCCCTCTGTTCCACAGCATTCCTCAATTCCCTAACATTTACCATGTACGTCCTATTTTGATTTGTCCTGCCAAGATGTAGCACCTCACACTTATCAGCATTAAGCTCCATCTGCCATCTTTCAGCCCACTTTTCCAAATGGCCCAAATCTCTCTGTAGACTTTGAAAATCTACTTCATTATCCACAACACCACCTATCTTAGTATCATCTGCATACTTACTTATCCAATTTTCCACCCCATCATCCAGATCATTGATGTACATGACAAACAACAGTGGACTCAACACAGATCCCTAAGGCACCCCACTGGTCACCGGCTTCCAACCTGACAAACAGCCATCCACCATTACTCTCTGGCATCTCCCATTCAGCCACTGTTGAATCCATCTTGCTACTCCACCATTAATACCCAAAGATTTAACCTTCTTAACCAACCTTCCATGGGGAACCTTGACAAAGGCCTTACTGAAATCCATATAGACAACATCCACTGCTTTACCCTCATTAATTTCCCGAGTAACCTCTTCAAAAAATTCAAGAAGGTTTGTCGAACATGACCTTCCAGGCACAAATCCATGTTGACTGTTCCTGATCAGACCCTGTTTATCCAGATGCTTATATATATTATCTCTAAAGTATCCTTTCCATTAATTTGCCCACCACTGACGTCAAACTAACAGGTCTATAATTGCTAGGTTTATTCTTTGAACCCTTTTCAAACAATGGAACAACATGCGCAGTACGCCAATCCTCCGGCACTATTCCCGTTTCTAATGACATTTGAAATATTTCTGTCATAGCCCCTGCTATTTCTACACTAACTTCCATCAATGTCCTAGGGAATATCCTGTCAGGACATGGAGACTTATCCACTTTTATATTTTTCAATTGTCAGTACTTCCTCCTCTTTGTATCTCATAGTTTCCATAGCTACTCTACTTTTTTCCCTAACACACATCCTGTACACATTCACACTTCATAAGCAGACGGACACATGAATTCAAATCCCAGGGCAGCAGTGAAGCAGCTTAAATCCAATCAATTAATTCACTGGGATCAAAAGTTCATATGGTGATAGGGGATAGGAGCAGAATTAGTCCATTCGGCCCATCAGGTCTACTCCACCATTCAATCATGGCTGATCTATCTCTCCCTCCTAACCCCATTCTTCTGCCTTTTCCCCATAACCCCTGACATCCGTCCTAATCAAGGATCTCTATCTCTGCCTTAAAAACATGTCCATTGACTTGGCCTCTAGTGCCTTCTGTGGTAAAAATGTCCACA
The DNA here is from genome assembly GCA_963514005.1 of Raja brachyura. The sequence continues at coordinate 37,665,254 of OY740805.1, forward strand.
GATTTAAAACCCTCTTACGAAAGAAATTCCACCTCTCCTCCTAAAGAAACGCCCTTTAATTCGAAGGCTTCTGAGACTCTCCCACAAGTGGAAACATCCTTTCCACATCCACTCTGCCCCCGCCTTTCACAATTCGATAAGTTTTTGTTTATTTATTATTATTTGTTTATTTGTTTATTTGTTCCGAACAAGTAAAGACATAAATAAGAATAAATAACAACAACAAAATTGAAGTAGTCAAACAATTGGACATTCCAGGCAATATTTGCAATGCAATGAAAAGCATAAAGCAAAATTTAAATGTCCAACACTTTTTCATTACAAGCTCAAAAAGGAATGGGAAGAATAACTTATTTAATTTCACCCTTTCTCCCTAAACCCTTCTTCCATATTTAATAATTAATTAATAATAATAATTATCACCATTATTAATAACATTGCTTATAATAATAATAATAATAAACATAATAATAATAATGTATCAATAGTAATGTAATATGTAACACAATATACAATATATAATCTACAATAGCTAATTATACATTTGAGATACAATTTAACCGGAGACGTACCCCAGACAAGTTTTAGAGATGCATACAGACATATATATACATATAACTGATAAACACATACAAGTAATATGTATGAAGTAACCCAAAAACATAAATAAATAATAAATAAAATAAATAGTTTACATGAGGTCCGTGCTTATCCCTCTAAACTCCAGCGAGTACAGGCCCAATACCGTCAAATATTCATGCCATTGGGTTGACTGTTATTATCATAACAATGCGCTGATGTTACCAGCAATGTAAATCTGTGCCCTACACACACTCAATGGTACTTTATATTTCACATGCGTAACTGCACAGTTAAATTATTTTAGCATATTTACACATGCCGCCACAGCCATGTTTTAGCGCCATTTCCAAAGTCTGGTCCGCCCGCACGCTCTGTCTACTGGAACAGTTCCCAATCCAGGCGAATCCCAGGCTCCTGCAGTGCGTTTCTCTGTCGCCTTCAACCAGATCGGCCGATGAACTGACATCCCTCTCCTTGCCCTGCCATCTTTTGGGTCCCAGGGCGCTTCCTGCAGCCAACCTTGAAGGCGTTGGAGGCATTGCTCTCCCCAGGTCTCCCTCCTACCAGCCCTTGCTCCTCGCGTCCGACTTCTCCAGCGACTCACTCCTCCCCTTTATACTTTCCTCTCCCTACCCGGGCCAACATGGAGCGTCTGGCCGTTAGTCTCGTTGCTGGTTGACTCTGATCAGCCCTTTGTGAGCCTCACAGTAATTATGAAATGGCAACAGGGAGGCAGTGCATTAAGACTTGGTAGGCCATAATTAGTGTGTAGAAAGGAACTGCAGATGCTGGTTTATAGCGAAGGTATACACAAAGTGCTGGAATAACTCAGCGGGAAGTGGGAGCACTGAATCCGAAGAAGGGTCCCGAGCTGAAATCTCACTCACCCTTTTGCTCCAGAGATGCTGCCTAATCCACTTTGTACTTATCATCAGACACCAATTAATATTGACTGCGCATCAAATTCAGTAAATATCATTATTCAGTAAAATGCCCAGCCCTGTCAGCCTTGCACATTTCCCTCACAGATGTGGTCAAGGAAGATTTTGGGTAAAGCAGACGAGACTATACTCTGGAGTTTAGAAGGATGAGAGGATATCTTATTGAAATATATAAGATTATTAAGGGTTTGGACATGCTAGAGGCAGGAAACATGTTCCCGATGTTGCGGTAGTCCAGAACCGGGGGCCACAGTTTAAGAATATCAGGTAAGCCATTTAGAACCGAGATGAGGAAACACTTCTTCACACAGAGAGTTGTGAGTCTGTGGAAAGAGGGCGGTGGAGGCCGGTTCTCTGGAAACTTTCAAGAGATTCCTAGATGGGGCTCTTGAAGGTCAGGGGATATGGGGTGACGGCAAGAAAGGGGTACTGATCATTGGGGATGATCAGCCATGATCACATTGAATGTCGGTGCTGGCTTGAAGGGCCGTATGGCCTATTCCTGCACCTATTGTCTATTGAGATGTCCACCCTTACTTCCCACTGGAACCTGGAGTCCAGACTTAAAAAGTGGCCGGACCCAAAGTGCCATCTGGCTATTCCCTCCTCACACGCTGCCTGACACGCTGAGTTCCTCCAATACTATATTTTATGCTTAAGATTCTAACACTACCATGTCACGAATCCCCGGGACATACCACTTATACACCATTTATAGACAATAAAAGCTGGAATAACTCAGCGGGAGAGGTAGTATCTCTGGAGAGAAGGATTGGGTGACATAATTACATCTTGCTGCACTGTTAACCGACTAGCCTGCTACGTACATTCCACTTATTGCACGCAGACACACAACAACCCCACAAATCTCCACGTACATGTGATAATCATCTGCCCAGTTAGCATTACTCAAAGTTATAAAACTGAGAATGCCACGCAGATAAACCCCCCAGATCCTCAATGTCGTGGAGTGCTGCAGTAATGCAGTACAGGAACTCATTGGTGCCAAGCCAGTCCCATTTGCCCGGGTTAGCCCCATATCCTGTTGAACCTTTCCCAGCAATGTTACAAAATTTTGAGATTTTAAAAATCAAGTCTGCAATTTATCCCATCAGATAAAGCATAAAAATAAGTTTAATTTGACACCTAATTCACTTTCATATCTTCAGTATTAAAAAAGTTATGGCCATTTTCATACTCGGAAATTAGCAACTTGCTTCCTATTGCTGTTAACCATATAACCATATAACAATTCCAGCACGGAAACAGGCCATCTCGGCCCTTCAAGTCCGTGCCGAACAACTGTTTTCCCTTAGTCCCACCTGCCTGCACTCATATCATAACCCTCCATACCCTTCTCATCCATATGCCTATTCAATTTATTTTTAAATGATACCAACGAACCTGCCGCCACCACTTCCACTGGAAGCTCTTTCCACACCGCTACCACTCTCTGAGTAAAGAAGTTCCCCCTCATGTTACCCCTAAACTTCTGTCCCTTAATTCTAAAGTCATGTCCTCTTGTTTGAATCTTCCCTATTCTCAAAGGGAAAGGCTTGTCCACATCAATTCTGTTTATCCCTCTCATAATTTTAAAGACCTCTATCAAGTCCCCCCTTAACCTTCTGCGCTCCAGAGAATAAAGACATAACTTGTTCAACCTTTCTCTGTAACTTAGTTGCTGGAACCCAGGCAACATTCTAGTAAATCTCCTCTGTACTCTCTCTATTTTGTTGACATCCTTCCTATAATTGGGCGACCAAAATTGTACACCATACTACAGATTTGGTCTCACCAATGCCTTGTACAATTTTAACATTACATCCCAGCTTCTATACTCAATGCTCTGATTTATAAAGGCTAGCATACCAAAAGCTTTCTTTACCACCCTATCTATATGAGATTCCACCTTCAAGGAACTATGCATGGTTATTCCCAGATCCCTCTGTTCAACTGTATTCTTTAATTCCCTACCATTTACCATGTACGTCCTATTTTGATTTGTCCTGCCAAGGTGTAGCACCTCACATTTATCAGCATTAAACTCCATCTGCCATCTTTCAGCCCATTTTTCCAACTGGCCTAAATCACTCTGTAGACTTTGGAAATCCTCTTCATTATCCACAACGCCCCCTATCTTGGTATCATCTGCATACTTACTAATCCAATTTACCACCCCTTCATCCAGATCATTGATGTTCTTGACAAACAACAAAGGACCCAACACAGATCCCTGAGGCACCCCACTAGTCACCTGCCTCCAACCCGACAAGCAGCCATCCACCATTACCCTCTGGCTTCTCCCATTCAGCCACTGTTGAATCCATCTTGCTATTCCTGCATTTATACCCAACAGTTGAACCTTCTTAACCAACCTTCCATGAGGAACATTGTCAAAGGCCTTACTAAAGTCCATATAGACAACATCCACTGCTTTACCCTTGTCAATTTCCCTAGTAACCTCTGAAGTCCACCACTGAAGTCAAACTAACCGGTCTATAATTGCTAGGTTTACTCTTAGAACCCTTTTCAAACAATGGAACAACATGCGCAGTACGCCAATCGTCGGGGACTATTTCCGTTTCTAATGACATTTTAAATATTTCTGTCATAGCCCCGGCTATTTCTACACTAACTTCCCTCAATGTCCTAGGGAATAACTTGTCAGGACCTGGAGACTTATCCACTTTTATATTTTTCAAAAGTGTCAGTACTTCTTTTACTTTGAAACTCATAGTATCCATAGCTACTCTACTAGTTTCCCTTACCTCACATAATTCAATATCCTTCTCCTTGGTGAATACCGAAGAAAAGAAATTGTTCAATATCTCCCCCATCTCTTTTGGCTCTGCAGATAGCTGTCCACTCGGTCTCTCCAATGGACCAATTTTATTCCTTGTTATCCTTTTGCTATTAATATAGCTGTAGAAACCCTTTGGATTTACTTTCACCTTACTTGCCAAAGCAACCTCATATCTGCTTTTAGCTTTTCTAATTTCTTTCTTAAGATTCTTTTTATATTCCTTATACTCCTCAAGCACCTCATTTACTTCATGCTGCCTATAATTATTGCAGATCTCCCTCTTTTTCCGAACAAGATGTCCAATTTCCCTTGAAAACCAGGGCTCTTTCCAATTTTTACTTGTTCCTTTCAACCGAACAGGAACATAAAGATTCTGTACTCTTAAAATTTCCCCTTTAAATGTCCTCCATTTCTCTTCTACATCTTTCCCATAAAACAAAATGTCCCAGTTCACTCCTTTTAAATCATCTCGCATCTCGTTAAAGTTAGCCTTTATCCAATCGAAAATCTCAACCCTAGGCCCAGTTCTGTCCTTCTCCATAATTATATTGAAACTAATGGTATTGTGATCACTGGACCCGAAGTGCTCCCCAACGCATACCTCCGCCACCTGTCCCGTCTCATTTCCTAACAGGAGATCCAGCACTGCCCCTCCTCTAGTAGGCACCTCTATGTATTGCTGCAAAAAATTATCCTGCACACATTTTACAAACTCCAAACCATCCAGCCCATTTACAGAATGTGTTTCCCAGTCTATGTGTGGAAAGTTGAAATCTCCTACAATCACTGCCTTGTGCTTACTACTCATATCTGCTATCTCTTTACATATTTGCTCTTCCAATGCTCGTTCCCCATTTGGCGGTCTATAATATACTCCTATAAGTGTTGCTACACCTTTCCCACTTCTCAGTTCCACCCAAATAGCCTCCCTAGATGAGCCCTCCAATATATCCTGCCAAAGCACTGCTGTAATATCCGCCCTGACCAGCAATGCAACACCTCCACCTCTTGCCCCTCCAATTCTATCACACCTGAAGCAACGAAATCCTGGAATATTTAGTTTCCAATCACAGCCCTCCTGCAACCATGTTTCATTGATCGTCACAACATCATACTTCCAGGTGTCTATCCAGACTCTAAGCTCATCCACCTTTCTTACAATGCTCCTAGCATTAAAATATGCACATTTGGGAAACCCCCCCATCTCTTATTCTCTGTTTATTTCCTTTTATTTCATTCTCCTCTTGTGTCCGAGTGTTTCCCTTTTCTGCTTCCTGCCTCCCATTCTGTCTACTAGCTTTTGCTATTTGCATCCCTCGCCCCAACCATTCTAGTTTAAAGTCTCCCCAGTGGCCTTTGCAAATTTCCCCGCCAGGATATTGGTCCCCCTCGGGTTCAAGTGCAACCCATCCTTTCTGTACAGGTCCCACCTACCCCAAAAGAAGTCCGAATGATCCAGAAACTTGAATCCCTGCCCTCTGCACCAGTCTTTCAGCCAAGCATTTATCCTCCACCTTGCTCCATTTCTACCCTCACTGTCGCGTGGCACAGGCAGTAATCCTGAGATTGTTACCTTTTTGGTCCTTTTCCTCAACTCTCCTCCCAAGTCCTTAAATCCTCGCTTCAGGACCTCTTCCCTTTTTTTACCTATGTCATTGGTACCTATATGTACCACGACCTCAGGCTCCTCTCCCTCTGATTTGAGGATATCCTGGACACATTGAGACACGTCCGAGACCTTGGCACCAGGGAGGCAGACCACCATCCTGGTCTCCCGACTGCGTCCACAGAATCGCCTATCCGACCCCCTAACAATAGACTCCCCAATTACTATTTCCCTCCTCTTTTTTCCCCTACCTTTCGGAGCAACAGGGCCGGTCTTTGTGCTGAAGGCCCGTCCGCTGTCGCTACCCCCGGGTAGGCTGTCACCCCCATCCGTACTCAAACAGGAGTACTTATTTGCCAGGTGTACTGAGATTGGAGCACTCACTCGTTCATGCCTCTGCCCCTTGCCCTTCCTTAGCGTGACCCACATGTCTCTCTCCTGTGGTTTTGGAGTGACCACCTCCATATAACTCTCCTCTATCACCTCTTCACTCTCCCTGACCAGGCAGAGATCATCGAGCTGCTGCTCCAGGATCCTAATACGGTCCCTTAGGAGCCCCATCTCTCTGCACCTGATGCAGATGTGGACGTCAAGAGGGCCATCCGACACCATGACCTCCCACATCTGACATGTAGTACAGTACACTGCTCTGGCTGACATTCTCTCGCCTTACCCTGGATCCGATACTGGTATAATATAATGGAAACTGCTGTGAGAAATCAGCAGGTATCCGACTCAAACACCTGCTCCCTCTTAACTACACCTTAATTACTACCTTTAAACTACACCTTAATTATACAAACCAAAAGCACTGTACCTTTACTAAAACACTGTACCTTTACTAAAACACTGTACCTTTACTAACCCACTGTACCTTTACTAAAACACTGTACCTTTACTAAAACACTGTACCTTTACTAATCTACTGTACCTTTACTAAAACACTGTACCTTTACTAAAACACTGTACCTTTACTAAAACACTGTACCTTTACTAACCCACTGTACCTTTACTAAAACACTGTACCTTTACTAAAACACTGTACCTTTACTAACCCACTGTACCTTTACTAACCCACTGTACCTTTACTAAAACACTGTACCTTTACTAAAACACTGTACCTTTACTAACCCACTGTACCTTTACTAACCCACTGTACCTTTACTAAAACACTGTACCTTTACTAACCCACTGTACCTTTACTAAAACACTGTACCTTTACTAACCCACTGTACCTTTACTAACCCACTGTACCTTTACTAAAACACTGTACCTTTACTAACCCACTGTACCTTTACTAACCCACTGTACCTTTACTAACCCACTGTACCTTTACTAAAACACTGTACCTTTACTAAAACACTGTACCTTTACTAACCCACTGTACCTTTACTAACCCACTGTACCTTTACTAAAACACTGTACCTTTACTAAAACACTGTACCTTTACTAACCCACTGTACCTTTACTAAAACACTGTACCTTTACTAAAACACTGTACCTTTACTAAAACACTGTACCTTTACTAACCCACTGTACCTTTACTAAAACACTGTACCTTTACTAAAACACTGTACCTTTACTAACCCACTGTACCTTTACTAACCCACTGTACCTTTACTAAAACACTGTACCTTTACTAAAACACTGTACCTTTACTAACCCACTGTACCTTTACTAACCCACTGTACCTTTACTAAAACACTGTACCTTTACTAACCCACTGTACCTTTACTAAAACACTGTACCTTTACTAACCCACTGTACCTTTACTAACCCACTGTACCTTTACTAAAACACTGTACCTTTACTAACCCACTGTACCTTTACTAACCCACTGTACCTTTACTAAAACACTGTACCTTTACTAAAACACTGTACCTTTACTAACCCACTGTACCTTTACTAAAACACTGTACCTTTACTAAAACACTGTACCTTTACTAACCCACTGTACCTTTACTAACCCACTGTACCTTTACTAACCCACTGTACCTTTACTAACCCACTGTACCTTTACTAACCCACTGTACCTTTACTAACCCACTGTACCTTTACTAACCCACTGTACCTTTACTAAAACACTGTACCTTTACTAAAACACTGTACCTTTACTAACCCACTGTACCTTTACTAACCCACTGTACCTTTACTAAAACACTGTACCTTTACTAAAACACTGTACCTTTACTAACCCACTGTACCTTTACTAAAACACTGTACCTTTACTAACCCACTGTACCTTTACTAACCCACTGTACCTTTACTAAAACACTGTACCTTTACTAAAACACTGTACCTTTACTAACCCACTGTACCTTTACTAAAACACTGTACCTTTACTAAAACACTGTACCTTTACTAACCCACTGTACCTTTACTAACCCACTGTACCTTTACTAACCCACTGTACCTTTACTAACCCACTGTACCTTTACTAACCCACTGTACCTTTACTAACCCACTGTACCTTTACTAACCCACTGTACCTTTACTAACCCACTGTACCTTTACTAAAACACTGTACCTTTACTAAAACACTGTACCTTTACTAACCCACTGTACCTTTACTAACCCACTGTACCTTTACTAAAACACTGTACCTTTACTAAAACACTGTACCTTTACTAACCCACTGTACCTTTACTAAAACACTGTACCTTTACTAACCCACTGTACCTTTACTAAAACACTGTACCTTTACTAAAACACTGTACCTTTACTAATCTACTGTACCTTTACTAACCCACTGTACCTTTACTAAAACACTGTACCTTTACTAAAACACTGTACCTTTACTAAAACACTGTACCTTTACTAACCCACTGTACCTTTACTAAAACACTGTACCTTTACTAACCCACTGTACCTTTACTAACCCACTGTACCTTTAATAACCCACTGTACCTTTACTAAAACACTGTACCTTTACTAAAACACTGTACCTTTACTAAAACACTGTACCTTTACTAAAACACTGTACCTTTAACCAGAAAGCAGAAATACTAAACAGAGGTTCCACCCAATCAGCTGCTTCCTCTAGTCTGCTTCCACCAATCAGCGGCTTCCACCAGAAACCTCCCTATGCATTATGGAAACTCCCCTTCAGTGCAGGTAACTCCACCCTCACTCACCAACGGCTCCCCGGGCCCCTGTGAAAAGCAAGCCCCGCGCTAGATTCATACTCACAGTGCAGGTAACTCCACCCTCACTCACCAACGGCTCCCCGGGCCCCTGTGAAAAGCAAGCCCCGCGCTAGATTCATACTCACAGTGCAGGTAACTCCACCCTCACTCACCAACGGCTCCCCGGGCCTCTGTGAAAAGCAATCCCCACGCTAGATTCATATTCACAGTGCAGGTAACTCCACCCTCACTCACCAATGGCTCCCCGGGTCTCTGTGAAAAGCAATCCCCACGCTAGATTCATACTCACAGTGCAGGTAACTCCACCCTCACTCAACAACGGCTCCCCAGGCCTTTTCTGTTGACTTAACACAAAAGTTGTTATCGAGGACAGTCAAAAGCCCATAACTTTCTTAAAATTTAAGAGTACTGAAATAAATTTTTAGTTATTATAGATTGAAGTATTCTGAAACAAATATGAAGCAATCTTACTTGGATGACCTGAAATTAAAGCATATAATTAGTTAGTTACCCAATTGTAGCCAATTACAAAATTGAATTACTAGATCTAAACATTTATCAATTTAAGAAAATTGAAACTTAAGAAAAAAAAAAATTAAAGCTTAAGTGTCCAATTAACAGTCACACAATAATTCACAATATAACATGATTTTTAAATCTAATTGTCATTAATTTATAAGCCAAATTGAAGGAATTCAGTGTTTAATGCCTGTAAATTAATGGGCATTTTAAACAGGTTGCTAGCGGGATCTTCTGGAACGCGATGGATTAGAACGTTGCGGATGCGGTTAATTTAAACCCAATATCGGCAGGAAATTTTCTGCCGGTTCATATGGGGGCTAACTAACCGTTTTGCAACATGAAATATTGATTAAAGTCCCCTAAAAAAGCAAGTTTATATGTAAAAATAAACAGCTTTCACTTACCTGTCACCTACGTAAAATCCGTCCCCGTTGTCGGCGTTCACGGCATTGGGAGCTAATTTTTATTTTACTGCAGCGATGAAATAGTCGGGCTTTTTATTTTAAAAAACGGACTTACCGGCAGTCGGAACGAATTTCCAGAAATAGCTCGCACTCCGATTAAAAAAAAGCTCCGGATGGCAAGGAAAAACCGCATTTTAACCCCGCCCCCGCCCTTAAAGGCACCAAAGTCGCGCACACGGCCAGCGGCAGAACTGCAGCACCGCTAAAGGTAAGTTTTATAACATACCTACCTTTCCCGTCCATGCACCCTGTCCAAAGAAAGTTCCTGTCCATGTACCCAGTACAGAGACTTGTTGCAGTTCCTTCTTTAACACTTAGTCTGTGGAATTCTCTGCCTCAGAGGGCGTTGCAGGCTGGATCTCTGGATACTTTCAAGAGAGAGCTAGATAGGGCTATTGAAGGTAGCGGAGTCAGGCCGGAACTCTTGAAGTCAGGGGATACGGGGAGAAGGCAGGAACTGGGTACTGATTGTGGATAATCAGCCACGATCACATTGAATGGCGGTGCTGGCGTGACGGGATGAATGGCCTACTCCTGCACCTATTGTCTATTGTCTAATGTCTAAATATAATTGAAAATTAGTTATTGTACCTGTCTCAACCAAAGGCTGATCCCATGTACTGAAGGTAGACGCACAAAGTGCTGGAATAACCCGGCAGGTCAGCAGCATCTCCGGAGCAAAAGCATGGGTGGCTGTTGGGCAGTTCCTCATTCTGCCGTTCCATGTACTTTTATGTGAACATCTTGCCCCCTGTGATCCATTTAAATCTTTTATCTCTCACCTTAATTGCCCTCCGGCCATTGATTCCCGTTATCTGGGGAACCTTCTACGGCATTAATTCTATAATTTGCCTCATGGTTTTACATGTGTGTGTGTCATTGTTATATGATTATATGGTTATATGGTTATGCTTAAGATTCCAACACTACCATGTCACGAATCCCCGGGACATACTTATGTGTGTGTTGGGGGGGGGGGGGGGGGGGCGTGTGTGTGTGTGTGTGTGTGTGTGTGTGTGTGTGTGTGTGTGTGTGTGTGTGTGTGTGTGTGTGTGTGTGTGTGTGTGTGTGTGTGTGTGTGTGTGTGTGTGTGTGTGTGCGTGTGTGTGTGTGGCCACAGTCTCCTACACTCCCTCATCCCTCCAGACCCACTGAGAATCTCTGTCTCTCTCCGTTCACCTGCAGACTCGGTGACCTTGGACTTGGAAACAGCGTGTTCGAAACTTAAAGTGTCCAAGGATCGGAAGAGCGTGAGGTGGACCGGGGCCCAGAGGAGTCTCCGTGACAACGGGAAGAGGTTTACAGTCTGGCCTTGTGTGCTGGGATCGGAGGGATTCACCTCGGGGAGACATTACTGGGAGGTGGAGGTGATGGAGAACTGGGGCTGGTGTCTGGGAGTCGCCGCCGAGTCTCTGGACAGGGAGGGGGACATCAACCTGAGGCAGGTGACTGGGCTCTGGTCCGTGGAGCGAGCTGGGGACGAGTTTCGTGTGAACTCCTCTCCGAAATCCCGTCTCCTCACCGATCCCATCCCAGAGAGGCTGGGAGTTTATCTCAGTTACGAGGTAGGGGTAGTCTCATTTTACAGCGCGGTCACCAAGTCCCATCTCCACACCTTCAGTGGGAATAAGTTCACCGGGAAACTTTACCCTTTCTTCTGGACTTGGGATGGAAACCAGTGTCTGAGAACCTGCTCCGGGTCCACTCTAGATCTGTAAATGTCTTTGGTCCCGGGTCCAAAGTCAGGAGCAACTTCTATTTCAAGGTTTAATCCCCATTTTTTGGAATAAACTAGTATAAATATCAGTGTGGGTATGTGTCTTTGCGAATTTGTTCAATGGATCATCATTAGTGAAAGAATGGCGTGTGTGAGATTAGACACAAAATCCTGGAGTAACTCAGCGGGGACAGGCAGCACCTCTGGAGAGAATGAATGGGTGAGGTTTCGGGTCGAGACCCTTCTTCAGACTAGTGTCAGTGGAAAGGGACACGGGAGGTAATGTGTGAGATTAGTGATGGCCACTTGCACCGATGATCAAACGGTCACCCACTCCCAGCCTATTCAGAGGTGCTTTGCCATGGGGGGTGCAGGGGTGGAGAGAGGGAACGCGCAGGAGAGAAAGGGACACAACCGCCTGTCTGTCAGTAAATATTTTCCCTCCAAAATAAATTTTAATCAGAATGGAAATATAGTAAAGAGTGTTTTATTGTCATATGTCCCAGGTAGAACAATGAAATTCTTACTTGCAGCAGCACAACAGAATATGTGAATGAATGAGTGAATAAGTTTATTGGTCAAGTATTCACATACAAGGAATTTGCCTTGGTGCTCCGCCCGCAAGTGACAACGACATACAATGACAGTTAGGAATGACACATAAAACTTTAAACATTAATAATAAAACATTATTGATTAAACATGTGAAATAAATCAATTACAAAAGGAGTAAAACAGAAGAGGGTGAGCACATACACACAGAAGAACGAACAAACAATAATAGTACAATAATAATAATAATAGTCTACGTGTCAGTGTCTGAATGTGTCCCTGCATACTTCTCCAGACTCTTTTTGCAAATCCACACTCTGCAAAGAGGTGGGAAACCGTCTCCTCTCCATAGCAGCCGTCCCGAGGGCAGCGTGCGCTGGCAGTGAGGTTCCGGCGGTGCAGGAAGGATCTGACTGGGCGGGCTCCCCTCACTGCCAACCAAGCCACGTCTTGGTGCTTGTTGGTGAGTTCTGGCGATGAGGCATTTTGCCAGACAAGCTGGGCAGTCTGCTCGGGGAACCACGCCGCCGGATCCATCGAGCCCTTTCCCTGCACTGCCTGCAGGACATTCTGTGCTGACCACTGCCCAATGGACATGTGATCAAAGGTGTTGGTCCGGAAGAACCTTTCCACAGACGACAGATGGGACGGCAGTGTCCAGCTGACTGGCACCTTGCATGGCATCTGCGCCAGGCCCATCCTTCGCAACACCAGGGACAGGTAGAACCTCAGCAGGTAGTGACACTTGGTGCCCACGTGCCTTGGCTCTACATTCCGCCTGATGCAGCCACACATAAAGGTGGTCATCAGGATGAGAGCGACGTTGGGCACGCTTTTACCCCGTTGTCTGCTGACTTGTACATTGTGGCCCATCGCACCCGGTCTATCTTCGACCCCCAAATGAACTGGAAGACGGCCCGGTTGTTCCCTGTGGCGTAGGAGGGAGGGACAGGCCACACTTGCGCCAAGTACAGCAGCCCCGAGAGCACCTCACACCTGATGACCAAATTATTTCCCGTTATGGAGAGGCAGCGTTGCCTCCACAGCTCCAGCTTCCTCCCCACCCTGTCTATCGGCTCCAGCCAATCCTTGTTACACGCCTCAGCCCCCCCCGAACCAGATCCCCAGCACCTTCAAGAAGTCAGGCTTGATGGTGAAGGGGACGGAAGATCTGTCGGGCCAGTTGCCAAAGAGCATGGCCTCAAACTGGTCGCAGATACTAATCAGTCTGCGGACCGACCCCGGATCTGAGCAGAAATGTGTCCTATAATTACCCATGAATCTGCCCATGACTGTACTACACATTTTTCGTGGGAGTAGGCCATCTTGCTCCGCTATAGGATCTTTATATATAGTAACTTCACCGCAACATCAGTGATCCTCCAGCACATATAAGTTCGCATGTATTAATTCTGTTTTTTAATTTGAAATCAGGGGAGAGCGCGAACGCAGTCTCCCACTATCACAAATTTTGCAGTCGTGTATCCCGCATTTGGGGACATCACAGGTGTCAGCAAACCGGAAGTGCAATGGGATAGCCTCGTCCTGGGAGCACTTTTTAAAAAAAAATTAAAAAAAATATTTCAAAATAGACTTTATTCAAGCAATAAATATATACAATACATCAACCGTGCGAAAAATCCATCCGACATTTTCGGAGGCTATACAAATTGTTCCATACAGTCTATACACATTTCTCAAATTCCGCAAATCGATCCCCCACCCGTGCCACTCAAGTGGCCCCCCGGTATGGGATACCTTCCCTTATTTTGAGGGGCGTCTCCACCATACTGTGCCCCCCATGTCCAGCAGCGGAAGGACCTTAGACTGTGGCCCTCCCCCACCGAGCCTTGGCGTTGGCTGCACCGAGCTTCAGTGCGTCCCTCAGCACGTACTCCTGCAGTCTGCAGTGGGCCAGACGGCAACATTCCCCGACGGACATCTCACTCTGCTGGGTGGTGAACAACGCTCGGGCAGACCAAAGAGCGTCTTTCACCGAGTTGATGACCCTCCAGCAGCACTCGATGTCAGTCTCTGAATGTGTCCCTGGGAACAGTCCGTAAATCACAGAGTCCTCTGTGACGGAGCTGTTTGGAATAAAGCGTACCAGGGACCCTTGCATTTTCCTCCAGACTCTTTGGGCAAATCCACACTCTGCAAAGAGGTGGGCAACCCTCTCCTCTCCATAGCAACCAAGGGCAGCGTGCGCTGGTAGTGAGGTTCCGACGGTGCAGGAAGGATCTGACTGGGAGGGCTCCCCTCACCGCCAGCCAAGCCAGGTCTTGGTGCTTGTTGGTGAGTTCTGGCGATGAGGCATTTTGCCAGACAAGCTGGGCAGTCTGCTCAGGGAACCACACCACCGGGTCCATCGAGTCCTTTCCCTGCAGTGCCTGCAGGACATTCTGTGCTGACCACTGCCCAATGGACATGTGGTCAAAGGTGTTGGTCCGGAAGAACCTTTCCACAGACGACAGATGGGGCGGCAGTGTCCAGCTGACTGGCACCTTGCATGGCATCTGCGCCAGGCCCATCCTTCGCAACACCGGGGACAGGTAGAACCTCAGCAGGTAGTGACACTTGGTGCCCACGTGCCTTGGCTCTACACTCCGCCTGCTGCAGCCACACACGAAGGTGGTCATCAGGATGAGGGCGACGTTGGGCACGCTTTTACCCCCGTTGTCTGCTGACTTGTACATTATGGCCCGTCGCACCCGGTCCATCCTCGACCCCCAGATGAACTGGAAGACGGCCCGGGTGATCCCTGTGGCGTAGGAAGGAGGGACAGGCCACACCTGTACCAAGTACAGCAGGCCCGAGAGCACCTCACACCTGATGACCAAATTCTTTCCCGTTATGGAGAGGGAGCGTTGCCTCCACAGCTCCAGCTTCCTCCCCACTCTGGCTATCCGCTCCAGCCAATTCTTGTTACACGCCTCAGCCCCCCCGAACCAAATCCCAGCACCTTCAAGAAGTCAGGCTTGATGGTGAAGGGGACGGAAGATCTGTCGGGCCAGTTGCCAAAGAGCATGGCCTCGCTCTTCCTGCGGTTCACCGTGGCTCCCGTGGCCGACTCAAACTGGTCGCTGATACTAATCAATCTGCGGACCGACCCTGGATCTGAGCAGAAGACAGCGACATCGTCCATATACAGGGAGGTCTTTACTTGAATGCCCCCACTGCCGGGCAGTGTCACTCCTCTAATGCTCGCATCCTTCCTGATGGATTTGGCAAAGGGTTCAATATAGCAGACAAACAAGACAGGAGAGAGAGGGCATCCCTGCCTGACTCCAGACCTTACAGGGAAACTGTCTGATTCCCACCCATTGATTTGGACTGCACTACGGATGTCAGTGTAGAGCAGTTTGATCCAATTCCTGATTCCCTCCCCAAAACCCATTTTGGAGAGCACGTCCCTCATGTACGTGTGCGAAATCCTGTCAAAGGCCTTCTCCTGGTCCAAGCTGACTAGGCAGGCATCCACCTGCCTGTCCTGCACGTAGGCGACGGTATCTCTCAGCAGCGCAGGGCTGTCTGAGATTTTCCTGCCAGGTACATCACAAGTTTGGTCCGGGTGGATCACCTGTCCCAGAGCAGACTTGACTGGGTTGGCGATGGCCTTAGACAGGATCTTGTAGTCTACATTCAAGAGTGTTATGAGTCTCCAATTCTTTATGTCCTTCATCTCCCCCTTCTGCTTGTAGATTAGGGAGATGTTGCCCTTCCTCATGGAGTCTGACATGCTACCAGCTAGAAGCATGTCGTTGTACACTTCTAGCAGGTCCGGGCCCATCAAGTCCCACAGAGCCGAATACAACTCGGCCGGTAAGCCATCGCTTCCGGGAGCTTTACTCAAGTCAAAGGAACGGATGGAGCCAGTCAGCTCCTCTAGGGTCAGTGGTTGGTCCATACTCTCACGCTTGCTGTCCTCCAAGACCTCCGTGATTGAGGACAGGAAGTTCTGGGAGGAGGTACTGTCTGTGGCCTTTTGGTCATACAAATCTGTGTAAAAGGATTTGCAGATCCTCAGCATGTCTGCCTGTGAGGATGCTACCGAGCCGTCCTCCTCCCTAAGGCTGTTCATCACAGAGCTCCCCCTGTGAACCTTATGGAAGAAGAAACGTGAGCACGTCTCATCCTGCTCCACATGGCGGACCCTGGATCGGAAGATGATCTTGGAGGATTCAGAGGTAAAGAGCCGAGCTTGCCAGTCCTTCACCTCTCTAAGTTCCTCCCTCACATCCACCCCTCTCGACTGCAGAAGGAGCAGTTGTTGCAAATCTGTCTGGAGTTGGCACAATTCTCTCTGACTCTGTCTTGCTCTCTGAACCCCTTTAATTATGAAGAACCTCTTAATGTTCTCCTTCGATTTTTCCCGCATCTGCAGTTCTTTCTTAAACATGCTCAATACATTATATGTTTTTGTGTGAACGTTATTCTATTTATTGGGAGCTGATTTCATGCTGTATACTCTGGTCATTTGTCCTTCTGTCCTGTGTGGACCATGTCCAGTTTTGTTCCATATTCAGAGTTTGTTGCGCCCATTGTGGGCAGTGCACATTGTGTAGTGTTTACTGCCATCTACGGGGAAAGCGATATTAAGGTCTGTGGGGTTGAATATTAATTTTTCTCACTTGAAGTATCCCCGGCATTCCCTCTCTCTCTATCCCTCCCCCACCCAAGCCGCACAAGCTTCTCGTTCTCACCCCACAGACAGCTAACAAAGGCCTTTATCATCGTTACTTTTTTGCATATCTTTCATTCATTGTTCATTGTCTATATCTCTCGTTTCCCTTATCCCCAACCAGTCTGAAGAAGGGGCTCGACCCGCAGCATCACCTATTCCTTCTCCCCAGAGATGCTGCCTGTCCCTGCTGAGTTACTCCAGCTTTTTGTGTCTATCTTTAGTTTAAACCAGCATCTGCAGTTCCTTCCTGCACATTGTGTAGTGTTTACTGCCATCTTCAGGTAAAGCTGGATAAATGCAGGGTCAACCTGGCATCACACAGGCCGGAGTCCTCGCCATTGGCTCAATAGACAATAGGTGCAGGAGTAGGCCATTCGGCCCTTCGAGCCAGCACCGCTATTCAATGTGATCATGGCTGATCATCCCCAATCAGTACCCCGTTCCTACTTTAACCGTACATTTCCCCTGAGTCCGCTATCTTTATCTAGCTCTCACTTGAAAGTATCCAGAGAACCAGCCTCCAGCACCCTCTGAGGCAGAGAATTCCACAGACTCACAACTCTTTGAGTGAACAAGTGTTTCCTCGTCTCCGTTCTGGATGGCTTACCCCTTATTCTTAAACTGTGGCCCCTGGTTCTGGTCTCCCCCAACATCGGGAACATGTTTCCTGACTCTAGCGTGTCCAAACCCTTAATAATATTTTTGTTTCAATAAGATCCCCTCTCATCCTTCTAAACTCCAGAGTATACAAGCCCAGTCACTTCATTCTCTCAGCATATGACAGCCCCGCCATCCCGGGAATTAACCTTGTGAACCTACGCTGCACTCCCTCAACAGCAAGAATGTCCTTCCTCGAATTAGGGGACCAAAATTGCACACAATACTCCAGGTGTGGCCTCGCTAGGGGCCTGTAGAACTACAGAAGGACCTCTTTGCTCCATCAATGCTTTGTGCTGCTCCAGTCTTCTTAGGCCCCTTACAGTCATGTCTGGACATGGGTATCTCCAGGGTGCTATGCCCTATATGGAGGATGCCTGTGCATGACTTTGTTTAATGTGGGGAGACTGGTGCAAAGACAGCCATCCCATAGTCCTTGACATATCTGGGTCGGGATCCAGAGTCCAAGACGACCGGAGACCCTTTTCTGATGCAGCCTTCATCCGCCTTCCCAGCCGTTGTGACGGTCCACTAAGGTCACCCATCGTCTTCCGCCTGTTCCACCGTTGAGGTCTTGGTTGGATTGCTCTTTTTCAGAGACTTCCCCCTCGACCTTACCGCCATGCGTGGCCCTACCAGGAGCATAACTCCAGATGGCATCGCTCTCAGGATCTCAGGTCCACACAAGCTTTGAGTTCTTGGGTGTAAATATCACCAACAATATCTCCTGGATCAACCACAATGAAGCACCAATCACCCTTCCATTGCCTCATAAGGTCATAAATGACAGGAGTAGAATTAGGCCATTCAGCCCATCAAATCTATACCGCCATCAAAAAGGGTTCATCTATCTCTCCCTCCTAACCCCATTCTCCTGCCTCCCCTCCGTAACCTTTGACACCTGTACTAATCAAGATTCTACCTATCTCTACCTTAAAAATATAAACTGACGTCCTCCACAGCCTTCTGCGACAAAGAATTCCACAAATTCACCAATCCCTGATTAAAAAATGTCTCCTCATCTCCTTCCTAAAAGAACGTCCTTTCATTCTGAGGCCATGATCTCTTGTTCTAGAGTCTTGCACTAGTGGAAACATGCTCTCCACATTCACTCTATCCAAGCCTTTCATTATTCTATATGTTTCAATGAGATCCCCCATCGTTCTTCTAAACTCCAGCGAGTACAGGCCCAGTGCAGCCAAACACTCATCATAGGATAACCTACTAATTCCTGGGATCATTCTTGTAAACCTCCTCTGGAGCCTCTCCAGAGCCAGCACACCCATCCTCGGATATGGTGGTCAAAATTGCTCACAATATTCCAATTGCGGTCTTCCCAGCGCTTTATGGAGCCTCAACATTACATCCCTGTTTTTGTATACAGCCCTCTTGAAATAAACGCTAGCATTGATTTTGCTTTCTTTGCTACTAATTTGACTTGCGGATTAACTTTTTGAGAATCCTGCACCAGCACTCCCAAGTCCCATTATAGCGCCGATTTCTGGATTCTCTCCCCATTTAGGAAATCTATCCACAACTACATCTACTATTTCCACCGGGTGGCGCCACCGTAGTGGCTGCCTCGCCAAAAGTCTGTCTGTCCCCTCTCAGTTTTTATTATTTTAAGTATGTTTTATAATATTTTTTAATTTTTCTTGGTTTGTTTTATGTGGGGGTGGGGTAATTGGGGGAAACTTTTTTCAGTCACTTACCTCGACAGAGATGCGATTTTTCTCCGTATCGTATCTCTGTCCCCCCTGTGGCCTAACAGCGCGCAGTGGTGCGGCCTTTCCTGAAGACCGGCCCGCAGCTCCAAGCCCCGGGTGCGGCGCGGACTTTAATATCGCGGAGCCTGCGATCCTTCACCGAGCATCACCAATGGAAGACCTCCAACCATGGGGGGTTCAACAGCCCCGACCACGGGTGGACAGAGGAGCAAGATGATTGAGCTTTATTACCATCCATCACAGTGAGGAATGTGGATTCACTGTGGTGGATGTTTATGTTAAATATTATTTTATGTGGCTGTGTGTCTTGTTGCTTTTCACTTTGTATGGCTGTCTGGTAACTCAAATATCACTGCACCTTAATTGGTGCTACAGGCGCAGAAATACAAGGAGAATGGTAAGGGAATTTGACGGGAAGCATTTTGGGAGGAAGCGCAGTCAACGCAGCTGACGGAGTCCGCTGGCTGGGAATGGACTCTGGCCATGGAAAGGGGAGGGTCGGGGCTCAAGCGGTGAAAGTGAGAGCCGGTTCGTAAGGAAGAGGCAGTGAGGAAGATGAGGCATTAAAGTGGGGGAGCGAGAGCAGGAAGCAGCGCTGATACAGACATGATGTAGCCGAGAGAGAGAGAGAGAGGCGAGGGAGCGGTCTGGCTGCTACTGCAATAAACAATGCTCCACTTATCCTACAGACTAGAAACATAGAAACATAGAAATTAGGTGCAGGAGTCGGCCATTCGGCCCTTCGAGCCTGCACCACCATTCAATATGATCATGGCTGATCATCCAACTCAGTATCCCGTACCTGCCTTCTCTCCATACCCTCTGATCCCCTTAGCCACAAGGGCCACATCTAACTCCCTCTTAAATATAGCCAATGAACTGGCCTCAACTACCCTCTGTGGCAGAGAGTTCCAGAGACCCACCACTCTCTGTGTGAAAAAATTCCTTCTCATCTCGGTCCTAAAGGATTTCCCCCTTATCCTTAAGCTGTGACCCCTTGTCCTGGACCTCCCCAACATCGGGAACAATCTTCCTGCATCTAGCCTGTCCAACCCCTTAAGAATCTTGTAAGTTTCTATAAGATCCCCTCTCAATCTCCTAAATTCTAGAGAGTATAAACCGAGTCTATGCAGTCTTTGTTCATAAGACAGTCCTGGCATCCCAGGAATCAGTCTGGTGAACCTTCGCTGCACTCCCTCTATGGCAATAATGTCCTTCCTCAGATTTTGAACTGTACGCAATACTCCAGGTGTGGCCTCACCAAGACCCTATACAACTGAAGTAGAACCTCCCTGCTCCTATACTCAAATCGTTTTGCTATGAAAGCTAACATACCATTGGCTTTCTTCACTGCCTGCTGTACCTGCATGCCTACTTTCAATGACTGGTGTACCATGACACCCAGGTCGCGCTGCATCTCCCCTTTTCCTAATCGGCCACCATTTAGATAGTAGTCGGTTTTCCTATTTTTGCCACCAAAGTGGATAACCTCACATTTATCCACATTATACTGCATCTGCCAAACATTTGCCCACTCACCCAGCCTATCCAAGTCACATTGCATTCTCCTAGCATCCTCCTCACAGCTAACGCTGCCCCCCAGCTTAGTGTCATCCGCAAACTTGGAGATATTGCCTTCAATTCCCTCATCCAGATCATTTATGTATATTGTAAATAGCTGGGGTCCCAGCACTGAGCCTTGCGGTACCCCACTAGTCACTGCCTGCCATTGTGAAAACGACCCGTTAACTCCTACTCTTTGCTTCCTGTTTGCCAGCCAGTTCTCTATCCACATCAATACTGAACCCCCAATGCCATATGCTTTAAGTTTATATACTAATCGCTTATGTGGGACCTTGTCGAAAGCCTTCTGGAAGTCCAGATACAGCACATCCACTGGTTCTCCCCCATCCACGCTACTAGTTACATCCTCGAAAAATTCCACAAGATTCGTCAGACATGATTTACCTTTCGTAAATCCATGCTGATTTTGTCCAATAATTTCACCACTTTCCAAATGTGCTGCTATCCCATCTTTAATAACTGACTCTAGCAGTTTCCCCACTACCGATGTTAGACTAACTGGTCTGTAATTCCCCGTTTTCTCTCTCCCCCCCTTCTTAAAAAGAGGGGTTACATTTGCTACCCGCCAATCCTCAGGAAGTACTCCAGAATCTAAAGAGTTTTGAAAGATTATCACTAATGCATCCACTATTTCCGGAGCTACTTCCTTAAGTACTCTGGGATGCAGCCTATCTGGCCCTGGGGATTTATCGGCCTTTAATCCATTTAATTTACCCAACACCACTTCCCGACTAATCTGGATTTCACTCAAGTACTCCTTTGACCTTCGGTCCCCTGCTATTTCCGGCAGATTATTTATGTCTTCCTTAGTGAAGACGGAACCAAAGTAGTTATTCAATTGGCCCGCCATATCCTTGTTCCCCATGATCAACTCACCTGTTTCTGACTGCAAGGGACCTACATTTGTTTTAACTAATCTCTTTCTCTTCACATATCTATAAAAACTTTTGCAGTCAGTTTTTATGTTCCCTGCCAGTTTTCTTTCATAATCTATTTTTCCTTTCCTAATCAAGCCCTTTGTCCTTCTCTGCTGGTCTCTGAATTTCTCCAAGTCCTCTGGTAAGCGGCTTTTTCTGGCTACTTTGTACGCATCATCCTTTGCTTTGATACTATCCCTGATTTCCCTTGTTATCCACGGATGCACTACCTTCCCCGATCTATTCTTTTGCCAAATTGGGATGAACAATTTTTGTAGTTCATCCATGCAGTCTTTAAATGTCTTCCATTGCGTATCCACCGTCAACCCTTTTAGAATTGATTGCCAGTCAATCTTGGCCAATTCACGTCTCATACCCTCAAAGTTACCTTTCCTGAAGTTCAGAACGATTGTTTCTGAATTAACAATGTCACTCTCCATCCTAATGAAGAACTCGACCATATTATGGTCACTCTTGCCCAAGGGGGCACGCACAATAAGACTGCTAACTAACCCTTCCTCATTACTCAATACCCAGTCAAAAATAGCCTGCTCTCTCGTTGGTTCCTCTACATGTTGATTTAGATAACTATCCCTCATACTTTCCAAAAAATCCTCTTCCTCAGCGCCCCTGCCAATTTGATTCACCCAATCTATATGTAGATTGAAGTCACCCATTATAACTGTTTTGCCTTTGTCGCACGCATTTCTAATTTCCTGTTTTATACCATCCCCAACTTCACTACTACTGTTAGGTGGCCTGTGCACAACTCCCACGAGCGTTTTCTGCCCCTTAGTGTTTCGCAGCTCTACCCATACCGATTCCACATGCTCCAAGCTAATGTCCTTCCTTTCCATTGCGTTAATCTCCTCTCTAACCAGCAACGCTACCCCACCTCCTTTTCCTTTCTCTCTATCCCTCCTGAATATTGAATATCCCTGGATGTTCAGCTCCCAGCCTTGGTCACCCTGGAGCCATGTCTCCATGATCCCAACTATATCATACTCATTAATAGCTATCTGCACGTTCAACTCATCCACCTTATTACGAATACTCCTTGCATTGAGACACAAGGCCTTCAGGCTTGTTTTTACTACGCTCTTACCCCTTATACAATTTTGTTGAGAAGTGGCCCTTTTTGATTCTTGCCCTGGTTTTGTCTGCCTGCCACTTTTACTTTTCACCTTGCTCCCTATTGCTTCCACTCTCGTTTTACACCCACCCGCCTCTCTGCTCTTGTACCCAGAGCAAGGCGGAGCCTGATTTCTGCGGGCTTTCAATTGGAACCTGGAATTTCTAACGCACCCATTCTTTGAAACATCCGTTCCAAGAAAAATGTATCGGTTGTTGAACGTGGAAATGCTGCAGACACAATGTACATCCGTAAGAAGACGGACTTTAGGACCCGTGGGAGCCCGGAGCTCAGGACCCGCCGCCCGCGGCTGCTGCTGAACCCGCGGGAAGGGCAATTGTTTCAATCTTTATATTTTCACAAAAGTAATTTCTGTTCCGTTGCCGGACGCGGTTAACGCGTTAAAATGAACTGATCGACAGACAGCTCTGATTTCAGTTGCTGTTTATTTCACTCTTCCCACATTTACATTCCGCCTGGTTTTATTTCCGCGCTCACTGGGGTTTTTTTCACGACGCGGAATTTGGGGATTAAATGGGAGCCGTTCGTTCAGCTCCGACCTGTTGTCCACCGGGTTTCTGCCCCACAGCCCCTGGCTGAGCCCCGCTCCTGACGCAGGTCCCGGGACCCGACCCTTTTACACACCCAGAGCGGAACCGGAGCAGATTCTCAGCCACTGGTTTTCATCCCAAGGCCGGAAGAAAGGATACATTTTCTCCGTGAATTTATTCCCAGTGAAGGTGTGGAGATGGGACTTGGTGTCCGCGTCGTAAAATGAAACTGTCCCGGACTCGTAACTGAGATAAACTCCCACCCTCCCGGGGATGGGACGGGCGGGGAGAGGGGATTGAGGGGAGGTGAGTGCTTCAAACTCGTCATCGATCCGCCTGATCCTCCAGACTCCAGTCTCGCCAGTGTGACATCTCCCTTCCTCTCCACAGACTCTGCGGCGACTCCCAGACTCCAGCCCCGACTCCCCGCCACCTCCACCTCCCAGTAATGTCTCCCCGATGTGAATCCCTCCGATCCCAGCACACACGGCCAGTTTGTAAACCTCTTCCCGGTGTCAGGGAGACTCCTCCGTGTCTCGGTCCATCTCACCCTCTTCCGATCCTCAGACACCTTGAGCTGCGCATGCGCTGTTTCCACATCCAGGGTGACGGAGACTGGGGGGAGAAGCAGAGAATCAGAGAATCCCCGGGGGTCGGGGGCAGACTCGGGCCCAAAAGGACGACCAACTGGAACCTTGCCCGGGTTGTCACCCAATTACGTGAGATGGACAACACAAACCTTTCGCCGCGTTTCACTCCGAGGAAAGGGAGGCTCGTGGATTGCAGGAGCGGGTCGGGCGACGGAGTTGGGATTGTGTGTGTAAATAGAGAGAGAGAGAGAGAGAGAGAGAGAGAGAGAGACAGAGAGAGAGACAGATGGGACGATGGAGAGATTGCGGGTGGGCATTTGGAGCTGGTGGGCAGGGTTTTTTGAGATCTCGCTGTTAGAAACATAGAATATAGGTGCAGGAGTAGGCCATTCGGCCCTTCGAGCCTGCACCGCCATTCAATATGATCATGGCTGATCATCCAACTCAGTATGCTGTACCTGCCTTCTCTCCATACCCCCTGATCCCTTTAACCACAAGGGCCACATTTAACTCCCTCTTAAATATAGCCAATGAACTGGCCTCAACTACCTTCTGTGGCAGATAATTCCAGAGACTCACCACTCTGTGTGAAAAATATTTTCCTCATCTCGGTCCTAAAGGAATTCCCCTTTATCCTTAGACTGTAACCCCTAGTTGTGGACCTCCCCAACATCGGGAACAATCTTCCTGCAACTCGCCTATCCAACCCCGTAAGAATTTTGTAAGTTTCTATAAGATGCCCCCTCAGTCTTCTAAATTCTAGCAAGTACAAGCCAAGTCTATCCAGTCTTTCCTCATATGAAAGTCCTGACATCCCTGGAATCAGTCTGGTGAACCTTCTCTGTACCCCCTCTATGGCAAGAATGTATTTTCTCAGATTTGGAGACCAAAACTGTACGCAATACTCCAGGTGTGGTCTCACCAAAACCCTGTACAACTGCGGTAGAACCTCCCTGCACCTATACACAAATCCTTTCACTATGAATGCTAACATACCATTTGCTTTCTTCACTGCCTGCTGCACCTGCATGCCTACTTTCAATGATTGGTGTACCATGACACCCAGGTCTCGTTGCATCTCTCCTTTTCCTAATTTCCACCATTCAGATAATAGTCTACCCTGCAGTTTTTGCCACCAGTGGATAACCTCACATTTATCCACATTATACTGCATCTGCCATGCATTTGCCCATTCACCCAGCCTATCCAAGTCACCTTGCAGCCTCCCAGCATCCTCCTCACACCAGCACTACCCCACAGCTTAGTGTCATCCGCAAACTTGGAAATGTTGCATTCAATTCCCTTGTTTAAATCATTAATATATTGTAAATAGCTGGGGTCCCAGCACTGAGCCTTGTGGTACCCCACTCGTCACCGCCTGCCATTCTGAAAAGGACCTGTTTACTCATATCCTTTGCTTCCTGTCTGCCAGCCAGTTCTCTATCCACATCAATACTAAACCCCCAATGCCGTATGCTTTAAGTTTGTATACTAATCCCTTATGTGGGACCTTGTCGAAAGCCTTCTGGAAGTCCAGATACACCACATCCACTGGTTCTCCTCTATCCACGCTACTAGTTACATCCTCAAAAAATTCCACAAAATTCGTCAGACATGATTTACCTTTCGTAAATCCATGCTGACTTTGTCCAATGATTTCACCACTTTCCAAATGTACTGCTATCCCATCTTTAATAACTGACTCTAGCAGTCTCCCCACTACCGATGTTAGACTAACTGGTCTGTAATTCCCCGTTTTCTCTCTCCCTCCCTTTTCAAAAAGTGGGGTTACATTAGCTACCCTCGAATCCTCAGGAACTACTCCAGAATCTAAGGAGTTTTGAAAAATTATCACTAATGCATCCACTATTTCTGTGGCTACTTCCTTGAGTACTCTGGGATGCAGACCATCTGGTGAGGTGGTGGAGAGGGAATCAGATTATCAAGTAGCGGAATTAGATAAGTGGTAACAGGAAGTATTTATAAAGGCAGGCAGGATATCGAATGTAATATTGGAGAATTGGGGCCAGTGTGGAACTAGCACACAGGAGGAGTTGACGCCTGGGGCAGAGTCGTCATCCTCACACTGAATAGATCTGATTTCAGATGCCATTTGTGATCCTTCTGCTCATGTTCTCTGCAGCGGAGGACGAGAGTGAAGTGGGGGGGGGGGGGGTTAATCCATTTTAAATCCATATAAAATCATCTGAACAAGTAGCTGGGTGTTTTCATCAGAGATTAAATCCCTAGCTGAGGTCAATGCTAGTTTGTTTGACGCGACTCATTCATGCAATGCTTGAATGTGGTGGATGGTTAATAACAGTGAAGTTCGTAACTCCAGCAGGGGGCAGACATGAGTTAACCAAAGTCAGTAGTCACTGGCAGGCCAAGCAGAATCAGTGACACATATATCCTTCTGAACCGCGTGTGTTTTTATGACAATCCTGGTCATCAAATTCCTACCAGTATACAATACCTCTGAGAATTCAAACTCGTATTGTGGAGTGTTTCTGCGGTGTGGATGGGGTTAAGATGTTTTAGTTCATCTAGCAGTCTGTGTCTTGGTTGTATTGTGCTCCTGTGTTGGATGTGTTCAGGGTTCTGACATCTCCAGCTGACCACTTGACTGTGAAGCTTCCAAACAGGTGAGATTGGTGCTGGTATAAAACTTTAGTTCCCCTTCTGTTCATCATTACGGTCAATCTTTGCATCTATTTACAACTTAAATATGTCACCCACATAAGAAGAAAGAAATACATATGTTTTACCTTGGTGATTCGCAACAACGATATCTTTCAACACTGCGTTCAACCAGAAGGGGTGATCGAATCTTTCATCCAGTAAGGCACCATCTCTCAGTGACAATGTCCGGGATTCATCACTATTTCTGTAAATATTGAATAACCGGTTATAATCTGCACGTCGACATGTTTATGTGACTTTACAGATCCGTGCAGAGTTTAAATGAAGAACATGTCGTACCTCCTCTTGCGACCAGCTTCCTCCTGAAATAAATAAAGCAGAAATTGACCGAGGGAACAGAAATTTCACACACGTTATTTCATAGTTGAGAATGATCATTTCCTGACTCGCGCTCACGTTGTCACACAGAAGACATTTCATTGATGGCACCAATGCAGGAGGGTTGTTAAATGTTTGTGAAAATTATGCTATATCTCAGAGGAGGCAATGTGCAGGAAAATCTGCAGGATGTGGTGGAGATGCCCCTCAAAATACGGGAAGGGATCCCACACCAGAGGGCCACATGAGTGGCAAGGGTTGGGGATAAATTAGTGAGATTTGAGCAATGTATGTAGACTGTATTAAATAATTGGTATAGCCCCCGAAACGGTCGGATGATTTTTTTTTTGCACGGTTCATGTATATATATTTATTACCTGATTAAAGTCAATTTTGAATTTTAAAAAAAGGAAAGTCTGGACGTGTTGTGAATTTTCTGCTGAATAATGTCATCTGGTCATAAGTGATAGGAGCAGAATTAGACCATTCGGCCCATCAAGACTACTCCACTATTAAATCATGGCTGACCTATCTCTCCCTCCTAACCCCAAGCTCCTGCTTTCTCCACAAAACCTCTGACACCCATACTAATCAAGAATTTATATATATATGCCTTAAAAATATCCACTGACTTGACCTCCAGAGCCATCTGTGGCAAAGAATTCCACAGAGTCACCACCCTCTGACCAAAATTACTCCTCACTTCCTTCCTAAAGAAATGTCGTTTAATTCTGAGGATATGACCTCTAGTCCTAGTCTCTCCCACTAGTGGAAGCATCCTCTCCACATCCACTCTATAAAAAGCCTTTCACTCTTCGGTCAGTTTCAATAACGTTCCCGCTCATTTTTCCAAACTCCAGCGAGTACAGGCCCAGTGTCGATAAATGCTTATCATATGTTACCCAACAATAAGCTGTGAATCATGATTGTTTGGAGGAATTTAAGATTAATGATGGGTGAGCTTTTGTGTGGATGGTGAATGTATCACCGGTTCTGCAGATACCAAAACACAAATGTAAAATTCAAAGTTGCCTGGAGCAAATCCTGTCAGAAATTCAGTGATCAGAATGTGGAATTTGCGGTCACAGGTCTGGTCGATGCAGATGGTAATGTAACGTAAGATCACGTAACAGGATGAGGGAACCACAAAGGGTGTGGGGCACTGGTCGGGTACAGGTTGCTGTCATCAAGCAATTTGTTTTGCAGTATAAAAACGTGCAGGAGTAAATTAAAAGGAAAATCAGCGGAACAAAACAGAGTCTCGAGTCACAACAAACAAGAGAATCCCCAGAGATACAACAAGTATATTAATAGCAAAGGAATAACTCGGGAGAGAATGGGTCCCTCTGGGGTCAAAGGGACAACTGGAGAGAGAATAAGTGTGGAGGAAAGAACTGCAGATGCTGGCTTAAATCAAAGGTGGACACAAAATGCTGGAGTTACTCAGCAGGTCAGGCAGCATCGCTGGAGAGAAGGAACGAGTAATCGCTGCTCTTTCTTAGTGAGAATCTGGTGCAGTTCAGCAAACTGGGTTGTGATCTGTGACTGAAAGGTGTTGTGTGACTGATCCTGTCAGATGAAAGGTGAAGACCAATATATGATGTCATTCTCCTGCATATCTTCACGAAATGGAAGGTCGCATAGGCAACCCAATCTGGAGACAAGGAGTGTAGACAAAGGCCCTTCGGCCCACAATGCCCATGCTTGCCACTGTACCTACCTGCATCACTCCCATTTGCATGAATTTAATCCGTAGCTTTCATTATCCTGGCAATTCAAGGGCTGACTGAAAGTGACAGGAATGTTGTGAAAGTAATCCGTATTACCCTCCTTTCTATCCCCTCAATCCAATTCCTTGTACCCTATTCCATTTCATGTGCCCATTAATTCCCACTCATTCGCCCTACACTCACATTCACGGTCCATGTCAGTACCCTACCCCCAACATCATGAGCTCTAATTTTGCCCACTAATCTCCCATGTGGGACCTGAAAAGCTTTCTGAAAGTGCAGGTACACTACATCCACTGGCTCTGCATCTCCACTTTCTTAGTTACATCCTCAAAAAATTCCATAAGATTAGTCAAGCATGATTTCTCCTTTGTAAATATCCATGCTGACTCGGACCGATCCTGTTACTGCTAACCAAATGTGCCGCCATTTCATCTTTTATAATTGACTCCAGCAATTTCCCCACCACTGATGTCAGTTTAACTGGTCTATAATTCCCTGTTTTCTCTCTCCCTCCTTTCTTAAAAAGTGGGATAACATGAGCTACCCTCCAATCCACAGGAACTGATGCTGAAACTATAGAACATTGGAAAATTATCACCAATGCGCCCACGATTTCTTGAGCCACTTCCTTAAGAAGGCAGAAGAATGGAGTTGAAAATGTGAGCAAGATCAGACATGATTGAATGGCGGAGTAGATGTAATGGGCCAAATGGACTAAGTCGTCTACTATGAATTGTGAGATAGCAGAGCGTGTTTGTATGGGGAATGTTGGATAAATATAGGAATTGATAAAAAGTTGCACTTTCATTAATATATCACTCCCAATGTTGTGACTGTAGTTTAATTGAAAGATATTGAAACATAACCCCTGACCTTCAGAAATAACACGCTGTCTGTTTGTTCCATTCGTCCCTGCAGCTTTGAGAGTTTCTCCTCAATAGAGTTTAAATTCTCTTGAATGTCTTGAAGATTTTTCTCCATTGGACTTAGAATCTTCTCCTCATCCTCCTTGATCTCTCCGAGAATGCGCTGCTCTTTCTTCACGAGAATCTGGTGCAGTTCAGCAAATTGAGATGTGACGTGAGACTCGAGGCTTTGTGACTGCTCCTGTCGAATGAAAGGTGAAGATTGATCTAATATATTTCTGTATTCTATTTCATTGTTCTGTAGAAGGTGACCATTTGGCACATCGACATCTGTGCTGTTCCTTAGAATAATCCCATTAATCGTTTCCTCACGTTTCCCTGAAACACAATGGCCCTCACGCCCACATTAACTCCCACCGACTCACAGATCATCCGCCTTCAGCAGCTTCATTACAGCAACCAATCAAACCAACATGTCTGGGAGATGTTGGCAGAAGGCGCCCTGGTCACGGGGGGAACATAGAATCATAGACAATAGGTGCAGGAGTCGGCCATTCAGCCCTTCAAGCCAGCACCGCCATTCAATATGATCATGACTGATCATCCAGAATCAGTAACCCCGTTCCTGCTTTCTCCCCATATCCCCTGATCAGGCATGAGACAGGAAAAAAACTGAATAAAGAGGAAGAGATGGGGATCCAGGGGGCAGCGCCCCGGTGGCGGCAAAACGAGGCAGCGCCTCCCCCCCAAGCAGGGAATGTTTGATAATTATGCCTTGAAATAATTATACCTTCAACTGAACAAGGGGGCTGGGGTGTCAAATGGGATAGTTGAGGATGGAGTTAAAGGGAAAGAGAGCAAAGGGATGGTTGATGACCCGAGAATTAATGGGAAAGGAAACACACAAAGGGATAGGAGAGTATGGCCAAGTTTAATAGGGATCGATGTGAAAGGTGAGATGCGTAAGGAATTAAAAGTATTGTGTATGAATGTGCGAAGTATAAGAAGTAAAGTAGATGAGGTTGAGGCTCAGTTAGAGGTTGGTAAATATGACATGGTGGGGATTACTGAGACATGGCTGCCAGAGGATCGGGCCTGGAAACTCAGGGTTATACATCCGAAAGAAAGGACAGGCAGGTGGGCAGAGGAGGGGGGGGGGGGGGGGGGTAGCTCTGCTGGTGAGGGATGGAATTCAGTCCCTTGAGAGGGAAGACATAGGGACTGACGAGATAGAGCCATTGTGGATTGAGTTGAGGAATTGTAAAGACAAGAAGAAACAATTGGTGTTATCTACAGACCCCCAAATAGTAGCCCGGATGTAGGGTGTAAGTTGCAGCAGGAGTTAAAACTGGCATTGAACAAAGGTAATACCGCTATGGTGATGGGGTTTTCAATATGCAGGTAGACTGGGAAATTCAGGTTGGTTCAGGACCCCACGAAAGAGAATTTGTAGAATGCCTCCGAGATGGATTCTTAGACCAGCTTGTAATGGAGCCGACCAGAGAAAGGGCAATTCTGGACTTACTGTTGTCCAATGAAGCAGATATGATAAGCGATCTCGGGGTAAAGGAACCACTTGGATGTAGTGATCATAATATGATTAATTATAATTTGCAATTTGAGAAGGAGAAGGTTAATCAGAAGTGGCAGTGATGCAGTTGAACTAAGGGGACTGTGAAGGACTGGGAGGGGAGCTGGCCAAGGTAGACTGGAAAGGGATCCTAGCAGGAATGACGGTAGAACAGCAATGGCAGGAATTTCTGGGCATAATCCGGAAGACGCAGGATCATTTCATTCCAAAAAGGAAGAAAGATTCTAAGGGGAGTAGGAGGCAACCATGGCTGACATGGGAAGTTAGGGATAGAATAAAACTAAAAGAAAAGCAAAGAGTAGCCGGAAGCCAGAGGATTGGGAAACTTTCATATGACAACAGAAGGAAACAAAATGGGCAATACATACTGAAAAGATCAAGTACGAAAGGAAGCTGGCCTTGAATATAAAGAAGGACAGTATAAGCTTCTTCAGATATGTTAAGGGAAAAAGACTAGCAACGTCAAATGTGGGTCCCTTGAAGGCAGACACTGGTGAAATAATTATGAGCAACAAGGAAATGGCAGAAGAGTTGAATAGGTCCTTCGGATCTGTCTTCACTAAGGAAGACACAAACAATCTCCCAGATTTACTGGAGGACAGAGGATCTAAGGGGGTAGAGGAACTGAAATAAATTTGCATTAGGCGAGAAGTAGTATTGAAGGTTAATGGGACTGAAGGAAGATAAATCCCCTGGGCCTGATGGTCTGCATCCCAGGGTCCTCAGAGGTGGCTGTAGAAATAGGTGATCATTTTCCAATGTTCAATAGATTCAGGATCAGTTCCTGTGGATTGGGGAATAGCTAATGTTATCCAACTTTTCAAGAAAGGAGCGACAGAGAAAACTGGGAATTACAGACAAGTTTGCCTGACTTTGGTGGTGGGAAAGATGCTGGAGTCAATTATTAAAGAGGTAATAATGGGGCATTTAGATAGCAGTAAAAGGATTAGTCCAAGTCAACATGGATTTGTGAAAGGGAAATCATGCTTGACTAATCTTCCGGAATTTTATTGAGGATGCGACAAGTAAAATGGATGAAGGGGTGCCTGTGGATGTACTGTATCTAGACTTTCAGAAAGCCTTTGATACGGTCCCGCATGGGAGACTGGTGAGTGCAATTAGAGCACATGGTATTGGGGGTAGGGTGTTGACATGGATAGAAAATTGGTTGGCAGACCGGAAGCAAAGTGTAGGAGTGAATGGGTCCTTTTCAGAATGGCAGGCTGTGGCGAGTGGAGTGCCACAAGGCTCGGTGTTGGGGCCCCAACTGTTTACCATATATATATTAATGATTTGGAAGAGGGAATTAGGAGCAACACTAGCAAGTTTGCGGATGACTCAAAGCTGGGTGGCAGTGTGAACAGTGAAGAGCATGTTAGGAGGTTCCAGATTGACCTGTAAAGGTTGAGTGAGTGGGCAGATGGGTGGCAGATGCATTATAATATAGATATATGTGAGGTTATCCACTTTGGCGGCAAAAACAAGGGGGCAGATTATTATCTCAATGGGGGTAGGTTAGGTAAGGGGAAGTTGGCTTACAGGCACAGCAGGCAGTGAAGAAAGCTAATGGTATGATGGCCTTCATAACAAGAGGATTTCAGTATAGGAGTAAAGAGGTTTTTCTGCAGTTGTATAGGGCTCTGGTAGGACCACATCTGGAGTATTGTGTTCATTTTTGGTCTCCGACTTTGAGGAAGGACATCCTTGTGATTGAGGCAGTGCAGCGTAGGTTCACGAGATTGATCCCTGGGATGGCGGGACTGTCATATGAGGAAAGATTGAAAAGACTAGGCTTGTATTCACTAGAGTTTATAAGGATGAGGGGTGGTCTTATAGAAACATATAAAATTATAAAAGGACTGGACAAGCTAGATGCAGGGAAAATGTTCCCAATGTGGGGCGAGTCCAGAACCAGCGGCCACAGTCTTGGAATAAAGGGGAGGTCATTTAAGACTGAGGTGAGAAAAAACCTTTTCACTCAAAGAGTTGTGAATTTATGGAATTCCCTGCCGCAGAGGGCAGTGGAGGACAAGTCACTGGATGGATTTAAGAGAGAGTTAGATAGAATTCTATGGGCTAGTGGAGTCGAGGGGTATAGGGAGAAGGCAGGCACGGGTTATTGATAGTGGACGATCAGCCATGATCACAAAGCATGGCAGTGCTGGCTCGAAGGTCCAAATGACCTCCTCCTGCACCCTATTTTCTATGAAATTACACAATTTTATTGCTTGTTTACCCTTAAATTATACTGTAAGAAGCATGGGGGATGGGCAGTGATGTGTGAGAGAGAGGAGGGGCAGGGTTATGCCTGGACAGACTTGTTCCGGAGAGGGGTAGGGGGGAGTTGTGTCATTGTCAGGGGAGGTGAAAGGTTTGGTGGTGAGGAGTGCACCGAGTTGTACCAGGGGAAGGGGTGTGGTAGTGGAGAGTTGTACCAGGGTAGGAAGTGGGAGGGGGGGGGGGGGGGGGGGGGGGGTTAAGGGGAGTGTTATACCATGGGAGGGAGATGGGCGGTAGGGGTAGGGGGAGTGTTGTACTAGGGGAGGGGTATAGAGCGGGGGCGAGGGGGAAGGGGACGTGGAAGCGTTACGTAGACAATACCAGAAGTCAGGGTGGAACCGAATTCACCGGAGCAGCGAAACAGTGCAACTAACTGCTGCCACGCTGCGCTGTAGTGCATTAACCAAAATACAAATCTACACAACACGATCAAAAATGCCTCACCCGGACTTGGGAAATCTTCTGCTTCTGTTGTTCTTCCATTTCCTGGATGGCTGATTTATTTGTTGTCAGAGATTGTATGGATGATTTAACCTGATCCTGGAAATCAGAAAGGGGGTTAGACAATAAACATTCAACTATACATTCAAGCAAGTGATCGTAGTCGGTTTGCTTTTACCTTGTAGATTTCAACAGCTTCTTTAATCGATATGAAGCTGTGAGACTTGTGTTCCCGCGCAGTTACACAAAGCACACAGGTCAGTTTCTTGTCCGTTTCACAAAACAGCTTCAGTTCTTCCTGATGTTCCTCGCAGTGAAGTTTACTTTCCTTCTCTTCCGTATTCAGGCTCAGTGTTCGAGCTTTCTCAGACAGTCTCGCCAAGGCCCGATTCACCCTGAGGGTGCGGTCTGCAAACTCCTCTCTACATTCCGGGCAGGAGTTTCTCTCCTCTTTGTCCCAACTCTGTGTGATACAGGAGCGGCAGAAGTTGTGCCCACACTCCAGTGACACCGGATCGGTGAAGAAATCCAGGCAGATGGGACAAATAGTCTCCTCTGTTAAATAATCGACCTGCTCTTTAGAAGCCATTTTAACTCCTCCCACTTCCTGGTTTGAAACTGCTTTCACTGATTGGGAGCTGCTGATCCCTTGTGATCCCTCTGTACCGCGAGTGTCTACCGCGCACGCTGCCGTCTCCAGAACATTTGCTGCAGGTTTTCAGGGTGAACGTGTTCTGGGTGACCGTGTCCTGACCTCAAATACCCATGGAGGGTTTAGTGAGATGTTAAACAGACCGGTATATAAATGTAAACGCAGGGCATGTTATGGGACAGTTTAGAGCAGGACAGAAAATGACACGGCCAAAAAAAGAAACTAACTGGGGTGTAAAACGATGGTTAAATATAAACTTAGAGTGAAGTCAAGTCGGATTTATTGTCATCTGCACAAGTACTGCGATGAACAGCTGCGATGAAAATCTCATCGCCGTTTCAGCAGCATCACACTCAAATACTCAGTGCTGCACAAAATATAAATTAAACGCAAATTACAACCACATTACACATACATTCTGCAAGTTAGTAAAAACAAAATTATAAACTGTTCCAAAGACAAGGCATTAATGCAAAACGCTATTGAAAATAAACACGTCCATGGCAGTGCAGGCGGTAGTGCAACTCGTGTGCGTTGGAAATGCCGCACCAGGCCATGATGCGAACAGTCAGGATACATTCTACAGCGCTTATGTGGAGGCTTCTTCGAGTATCAGGTTATATCCCGGAATATCCACAATACGAAGACACAATCCGTATGGAACAAAGAACAGTCGGCATAGGAGCATCCCTTCGGCCCACAGTGTCTGTGCTGAATATGACGCCAAGACCAACTCTTACCTGCTTGAACATAATCTATATCCTTCAATTACCTGCACACTCACGTGCCTATCCAAACATCTCTTCACCGCCTGTCTCGTATCAGCCTCCACCACCATCCCTGGCAGCGCGTTCCAGAAACTCGCCATCATTGGGGTAGAAATCCTGCCTCGCACATCCCCTTTAAACTTTTCCCCTCTCATCCTATAGCTATGCTCTCTACTATTAAATACTTCCCTCTCGGTAAAAGGTTGTGATTGTGTACCCTGCCCACCCCTCTCATAATTCGATAGACTTCCATCAAGTCTCCCCTCAACCTCCGGCGGTCCGGAGAAAACTTTCCATAGTCGGTCTGACCTCTCCATTCTCTTAGTGAAATCATAATTCTGGTAAACCTCCTCTGCATCGTTGCCAAGTACTTCATATCCACTTTTACATCCAGTGACTCTATCACCGTCGACATTCCGGGTGCTCAGAAATAGGTGCGGGTGATGAGGAGGGGAGGGGGGAATGGGTGATGTGAGAGTAGGTGCAGGGTAAGAGTGAGAGGATAAGGAACAGGGATATTAGGGCGGCGGTGGGCAGAATTGGTATTCAATGGGAGACGGCTGCGAGTTGAGACACACGGGACTGCAGATGCAAACTGCTGGACGAACGTAGGGGCTATCTGTGGCAACAACAGGTGCGGTGGCGAGGCGGAGATTACGTTACTGAACGAGGAAGCCAGAGGCACATCCAGAGACGCAAAGTCAAGTATCTCCACTGCACCTTAAATGAATGGTTGAAATTAAATCCTGTCTATCATGCAAATATCTTTATTAATGATAAATAAATGGTGGTAGTTGCAGCTTTTATAAATAACGGTGGTATAGTTGCTGCCTAACAGGGCTTATAGCGCCAGAGAACCAGGTGCTGTCTGTACGGAGTTTGTCCGTTTACTTCAGTTTAATTTGGAGATACAGCGATCCCCGCACATTAACACCCACTACACGACACCCACTACACCCATTAGGGACCATTTTTACATTTACCAAAACTATTTAACCGGCACGTCTTTGGAGTGTGGGAGGAAACCGAAGATCTCGGCGAAAACCCACGCAGTTTACCGGGAGAACCTACAAACCCCGTACAGACAGCTTCCATGATAGAATGTAGGCGTAGACAGCGCTCCTCTCACCTTACAGCTCTGCCCTCTAGTCTTGGACATTTCCACCCTGGGGAAAGGGTTCTGGCTCACTTCCATTTTAACTCACTCCATCTCCCAAGCCACAGCGGGAACTGCACATCTCCACTGTTACCGCCTCCAATCTCACCATTCTGTCGCCCAAATTCTCCTTCAAGACCAAGTGGCGATCAGCGTGTCCCATGTTCCATTTATTAGAAACATAAAAACATAGAAAAATAGGTGCAGGAGTAGGCCATTCGGCCCTTCGAGCCTGCACCGCCATTCAATGTGATCATGGCTGATCATCCAACTCAGTATCCCGTACCTGCCTTCTCTCCATACCCCCTGATCCCTTTAGCCACAAGTGCCACATCTAACGCCCTCTTAAATATAGCCAATTAACTGGCCTCAACTACCTTCTGTGGCAGAGAATTCCAGAGACTCACCACTCTCTGTGTAAAGAATGTTTTCCTCATTTCGGTCCTAAAGGAATTCCCCCTTATCCTTAGACTGTGATCCCTTGTTCTGGACTCCCCCAACATTGGGAACAATCTTCCAGCATCTAGCTTGTCCAACCCCTTAAGAATTTTGTAAGTTTCTATAAGATCCCCCCTCAATCTTCTAAATTCCAGCGAGTACAAGCCGAGTCTATCCAATCTTTCCTCATATGAAAGTCCTGACATCCCAGGAATCAGTCTGGTGAATCTTCTCTGTACCCCCTCTATGGCAAGGATGTCTTTCCTCAGATTTGGAGACCAAAACTGTACGCAATACTTCAGGTGTGGCCTCACCAAAACCCTGTACAACTGCAGTAGAACCCCCCTGCTCCTATACTCAAATCCTTTCGCTATGAATGCTAACATACCATTTGCTTTCTTCACTGCCTGCTGCAACTCCATGCCTACTTTCAATGACTGGTGTACCATGACACCCAGGTCTCGTTGCATCTCCCCCTTTCCTAATCTGCCACCATTCAGATAATAGTCTACCCTCATGTTTTTGCCACCTCACATTTATCCACATTATACTGCATCTGCCATGCATCTGCCCATTCACTCAGCCTATCCCTATTGAGCTGTCTTCAACGCCCATTTGTGTTCTTTTTAGTTTAGTTTAGAGATACGACGCGGAAACAGGCCATTCGGCCAACCGAGTCCACACCCACCAGCGATCTCCACACTTTAACACCACCCTAGGGACAATTTAGCATTTACACCAAGACAATTAACCCGCACGTCTTTGGAGTGTGTGAGGAAACCGAAGGTCTCCACGCGGTCATGGGGTGCACAGATCCGTGCAGACAGCACCCTTACTCAGGATAGAGCCCGAGTCTCTGGCGCTGTGAGGCAGCAACTCTAGCGCTGCGCCACCGTGCCGTTCCATTTATTGTGTTGCCTTCAGTGCCCAGGGCTGTTCTCTTTACCAATGTGGAAAAACAATGCAGTGGAGTGACTGCGCGGAACAAGATTCCTGTTCTATATTTAAGAGTGACCCTGAGCTTCCACGTACCTGTCATCAATTCACCATTTCATTCCCACCCGCTTCTCCATGTCTGGCTTCATGAAGTATTCCAACCAGGCTCAACATTAGTCATTAGACTAGCAAGGGTGTCCGCGGTTATTGGAAGAAAGCAGGAGAATGGGGTTGAGAGGGAAAGATAGATGAGCCAGGATTGATTGTCGGAGTAGACGTGATTCTGCCTAATTCTGATATTGCCTAATTCTGCTCCGATAGCTTATGTATTCATGAGCTTGTGAACACAAACCGGAGCAACAACACGTTATCAACTAACGGGGCATGTTACAACTTCAGAAAGGAACAATAATTCAATATGCTTTTGATATAATTACCCAGTCCTTGTGTCTCTCATTCTCAGGTTCCGCCCTCTTCTAATAATGTCTAATTTCACTCATACATATAACCCTCGTTCCTTTTACCCGCATTCTTACAGATGTCCGTTACACCATTCTCAATCTGATGATGACTTTAGGACCCACTGGAATCCGGAGCTCAGGACCAGGGACGTGCGGCCAGGGGGGGTCAGGGGAGGCAGAGCCTCACCTGTCATACTCCCAACCTTCTTCTTGTGTATGGCGTGCACAGCCTAAAGTTGCAGGATAACTTGTTCTATGTGATCTTATTTGAATGTGCACGCCAGGATGATTGCATTCGTCGAAGCAGGGCGGACCACGTGAAGGTTGCAATCTCCCACCCCATACTCCCAATGAAAATAACTGCTCAGAAAAGTAAAGAAAAATAATAATAACATGAAATAAATGTAAAGATGTTTCCACTGATCTGTGTTATATGTCATCCCTATATGAATCTAATCATTTTTTACAGTCAAAATCTCAAAATTTTCGCAGCTCCGCCGCGAATACAGGGAGAAATGGGAGGTGAGACAGCGACGAGCTGAACCTCCCCTCTGATTGCGCAACCGCTCAGACACTGGATGGAGCGCGGGCAATCAGCGTGTGCCTGTTACTATCTCCATGTATGTCACCAATGTCATGTTTGTAAACCCCTTCGTTAATTCCATAGTCCAAGTAACTTATTTAACATTTAAATATATTAAATTTGTGCTCTCTGGTCTCACATAAAACTGCAATGAAAAAGCACCAGGGGAGGCAGCGATCACATCTGCCTCACAAGAGGGCGTGTCTTAAGGCCAGTGGAGGAAGAGCCCCCGTAATTGGGCTCAGCCCACGTAATTGACGCTGCCTCACTCTCCCTCCACGTTAACCAGCTTCAGCAGCGGCGGCGCTGACCAAAGATCATAGAGCTGAGCAAGACACGCCACTCGGCAATAAAAAAAACGGTCATCGGGAAGGTAGACGTTGTTGGTACATTAGAAAGTTATTAGATCTATACTTACCACAATAATAAAGTCAACCATTTTTGTACTTCTGTACATTTTTGTTTTTGTTCTTGTAAGGCAGGAGTCTCCAAAATATGGGTCGCGGGCCACATCAACCCATCACGAGATTTCTCAAGCTCAGATTCGAGTCGGTGATCGCGGCGGCCCGGGGCTGCTCTTAGTGTTGTTACCGGTTAGATCCCTCGAATTGTCAGAGTCATCAATGGGCCGCCGTGAACAATGGTGCAATGGTGGGGGGTTCGGCGGCGGTCAGCATGGGACGGCTGCGGGTTATAACGTGCCATCGGACCCCTCTCCCTTCACACTCTCTCCCTTCTGTCTCTCCCCCTTCTCCCTCTCTCCCCTTCTCTCTCTCTCCCCTTCTCTCTCTCTCCCCTTCTCTCTCTCCCCATTCTCTCTCTCCTTTCTCTCTCTCCCTTCCCTCTCTCTATCCCTTCTCTCTCTCCCCCTTCTCTCTCTCTCCCTTCTCTCTCTCCCTTCTCTCTCTCCATTCTCTCTCTCTCTCCTCTCTCTCTCCCTTCTTTCTCTCCCTCCCTTCTCTCTCTCCCTTCTCTCTATCTCCCCCTTCTCTATCCCCCCTTCTCTCTTCTCCCTCTCTCTCTCCCTTATCTCTCCCTTCTCTCTCTCCCGTCTCTCTCCCTCTCTCCCTTCTCTCTCTCCCCATCTCTCTATCTCATTCTCTCTCCACCTTCTC
Organism: Raja brachyura; assembly: GCA_963514005.1. The sequence goes on from OY740805.1 coordinate 37,705,469, forward strand.
TCTCTCCCCCATTCTCTATCTCCCGTTTCTCTCTCTCCCTTCTCTCTCTCTCCCTTTTTCTGTCCCGTCTCTCTCTCGCCATTCTCTCCCTTCTCTCTCTCCTTTCTCTATCTCTCTCTCCTTTCTGTCTCTCTCCCTTCCATCTCTCTCCCTTCTCTCTCTTCCTTCTCACTCTCCGTTTTCTCTCTCTCCCTGTGCTCTCGCTCTGCCCTTCTCTCGCTCTCCCACTTCTCTCTCTGTCTCTCTCTCTCTCTCTTCCTTCTCGCTCTTCCTTCTATCTCTCGCTTCTCTGGCTACTCTCTCTCTTCCTTCTCTCTCTCTCTCTCCTCTCTCTCCTCTCGCGCTTCTCTCTATCCCTTCTCTCTCTCTCTTTCCTTTCTCACTCTCTCCATGCTCTCTGTCTCCCTTCTGTCTCTCTCCATTCTCTCTCTCACCCTTCTCTCTCTCCCTTCTCTGTCTCCCTTCTCTCTCTCTCTCTCTCTCTCCGCCCCTTCTCTCTCTCTCCCTTCTCTCTCTCCCTCTCTTCTCTTCTGTCTCAAGATCAATACAGGTACGGCCGGGCCACTGATACTAGCCAGTGCCTCCCCAGCCATTGACCTCACCGCACGTCACCGGATTTCTTTTGCGAACTTCAGTGACCAGCAGCGCAACGCACGATATTGATCGAACACCAAATGAACTAAAGCAACCCTGAAACTGACTGAAGGTAGACACAAAATGCTGGAGTAACTCAGCGGGTGAGGCAGCATCTATGGAGAGAAGGAATGGGTGACGTTCTAAGGGTCTTTTCCCGAAACGCCACCCATTCTTTCTCTCCATAGATGTTTCCCCAGCCGCTCCAGAATGTTGTGTCTACATTTGATTTTATCCAGCATCTGCAGTTCTTTCTTGCACTTGAAACGGATTGGTTTGTTGGAATGTTATTCCTTATCGGTTCCCTCGTATGTATTGATTATTGATTTACAATCGGTGAAATGTAGTATTGGCATGACTAGTACATTTGTAATCGTCTTCAGTCATGAGTATCAGGTGATGCATCCCAGCATTTCTCGCCTCAAGACTTGAATTCAGTTCTTTGCTCCATGATAGGGCCAAGTCTCAAGACGATTTAATACCCCTTTAGTTATAAGGCCAACCATCTTCAGATAGCTCCGGCATTCCCTCTGTCTCCCCACCCCCCACCCCACCCAAGTCACTCTAGCTTCACTTTTTGTATCCCTTCATTATCACCTCTTCCACGGGCAACAATGGACCATTGTGGGCTCCACCTTTCTTGAGTCATCAGTGCCGGCTGTGATTTGTTCTGTCCGTCTAGTTTCCCTCAACTGACTCTCATCCTGAAGAAATCCCACTGTAATTCCATTTGTGGGCCCAGTCCAGAACAAGAGAGACCTGATCATATGTTGGAGCCTTATGTACAGCACCTGAGTACTAAAGTACATAGTGACAGCGTGTTACCTAGTACTGAATAACACTGATTACAGGGGTGAAGCCAACGAGCTTTGTCAAACAAAGGGCGTGGAAATCAGAACCGCTTTCACTGGAAGGTGACACCGTTTCCACCCTGTGAGGTGTACATTCCACATCTGGTTTTCTGCCACCTCGCAACGCAATGCTCTTTCCAATTCCCCCAGTTTTATGACAGAAAATATTACATTGAGCCGTTCTCAATCCATATTTCGCCATTGTTTCAATTTGTTCCCAGCCCGTCACCGATTCGTTAGATACTCAGTTCGTTTTAGGTCTCTAGCCTCACAGTAATTATGAAATGGCAACAGGGAGGCAGTGCATTAAGACTTGGTAGGCTATAATTAGTTTAGAAAGGAACTGCAGATGCTGGTTTATGGCGAAGGTATACACAAAGTGCTGGAGTAACTCAACGGGTCGGGCGGCACTGAGTTTGAAGAAGTGTCCCGAACTGATACCTCACTCATCCTTTTGATCCAGAGATGCTCCTAATCCATTTTGTACTTATCATCATACACCAATTAGTATTGACTACGCACCAAATTCATTAAATCAATATTCAGTAAAATGCCCAGCCCTGTCAGCCTTGCAAATTTCCCTCACAGGTGTGGTCAAGGGGGATTTTGGATAAAGCCGCCGTGAGTATACTCTGGTATTTAGAAGGATGCCAGGGGATCTTATTGAAACATATAGGATTATTAAGGGTTTGGTAGGAAACATGTTCCCGATGTTGTGGGAGTCCCGAACCAGGGGCCACAGTTTAAGAATAAGGGGTAAGTCATTTAGAACGCAGATGATGAAACACTTTTTCACCCAGAGAGTTGTGAGTCTGTTGAATTGGTTCTCTGCAAACTTTCAAGAAATAGTTAGATATGGCTCTTGAAGGTAGCGGAGTCAGGCAGGAAGGGGGTACTGATTGTGGAGGATCAGCCATGATCACATTGAATGGCGGTGCTAGCTTGAAGGGCCGTATGGCCTACTTCTGCACCCATTGTCTATTGTCTATTGTGATGTCCACCCTTACTTCCCACTGTAACCTGGAATTCAGACTGAAAAGGTGTCCCGACACAAAGTGCTAACTGGCTATTCCCTCCTCACACGCTGCCTGACACGCGGAGTTCCTCCAATACTATATTTTATGCTTAAGATTCCAACACTACCATGTCACGAATCCCCGGGACATACCACTTATACACCATTTATAGACAATAAATCTGGAATAACTCAGCGGGAGAGGCAGTATCTCTGGAGAGAAGGATTGGGTGACGTTTTGGGTCACACGCTGCCTGTCCCGCTGAGTTACTCCAACTTTTTTTTGTCTATCTTTGGTTTAAACCAGCATGTGCAGTTCCTTCCTATACATACCATTTGGTATCTACACGCAGTTTCCAGCAACCGCGTTGAACAAACATGGGTGTAATTTCTCATGTTTGCTTAGCAAATATTTGTTTGGCATAGAATTACATCTTGCTGCACTGTTAACCCACTAACCTGCTACGTACATTCCACTTATTGCACACAGACGCTCAACAACCCCACAAATCTGCACGTACATGTGATAATCATCTGCCCAGTTAGCATTACTCAAAGTTATAAAACTGAGAATGCTACGCAGATAACCCCCCCCAGATCCTCAATGTCGTGGAGTGCTGGAGTAATGCACTACAGGAACTCATTGATGCCAAGCCAGTCCCATTTGCCCGGGTTAGCCCCATATCCTGTTGAACCTTTCCTGTCCATGCGCCCTGTCCTAAGAAAGTTCCTGTCCATTTACCCTGTACAGAGAGTTGTGAGTCTGTGGAATTCTCTGCCTCAGAGGGCGGTGCAGGCTGGATCTCTGGATACTTTCAAGAGAGAGCAAGATAGGGCTTTTGAAGGTAGCGGAGTCAGGCAGGATCTCTTGAAGTCAGGGGATACGGGGAGAAGGCAGGAACGGGGTACTGATTGTGGATGATCAGCCACGATCACATTGAATGGCGGTGCTGGCTCGACGGGACGACTGCCCTACTCCTGCACCTATTGTCTATTGTCTAATGTCTAAATATTATTGAAAATTAGTTATTATACCTTTCTCAAACAATGGCTGATCCCATATACTGAAGGTAGACGCACAAAGTGCTGGAATAACCCGGCAGGTCAGCAGCATCTCCGGAGCAAAAGCATGGGTGGCTGTTGGGCAGTTCTTCAGTCTGCCGTTCCATGCACCTTTATGTGAAGATCCCGCCGCTGTGATCCATTTAAATCTTTCTTCTCTCACCTTAATTGCCCTCCGGCCATTGATTCCCGTTATCTGGGGAACCTTCTACGGCATTAATTCTCTCATTTGCCTCGTGGTTTTACGTGTGTGTGTGTGTGTGTGTGTGTGTGTGTGTGTGTGTGTGTGTGTGTGTGTGTGTGTGTGTGTGTGTGTGTGTGTGTGTGTGTGTGTGTGTGTGTGTGTGTGTGTGTGTGTGCGTGTGTGTGTGTGTGTGTGTGCGTGTGTGTGTGTGTGTGTGTGTGTGTGTGTGTGAGCGCGTGCGTGTGTGCGCGCGCGTGTGTGTGTGTGGCCACAGTCTCCTACACTCCCTCATCCCTCCAGACCCACTGAGATCCTCTGTCTCTCTCCGTTCTCCCGCAGACTCTGTGACCTTGGACTTGGAAACAGCGTGTCTGAAACTCGAGGTGTCCGAGGATCGGAAGAGCGTGAGGTGAACCGGGACCCAGAGGAGTCTCCCTGACAACGGGAAGAGGCTTACAGTCTGGCCGTGTGTGCTGGGATCGGAGGGATTCACCTCGGGGAGACATTACTGGGAGGTGGAGGTGACGGAGAACTGGGGCTGGTGTCTGGGAGTCGCCGCCGAGTCTCTGGAGAGGGAGAGAGACATCGACCTGAGGCAGGTGACTGGGCTCTGGTCCGTGGAGCAAGTTGGCGACGAGTTTCGTGTGAACTCCTCTCCGAAATCCCGTCCCCTCTCCGGACTAATCCCAGAGAGGCTGGGAGTTTATCTCAGTTACGAGGCAGGGGTAGTCTCATTTTACAGCGCGGATACCAAGTCCCATCTCCACACCTTCAGTGGGAATAGGTTCACCGGGAAACTTCTATTTCAAGGTTCCTTGTCGCCTGAACAATGAATATTTTTTTGGGGTCGAATATGGGTCAGAAACCCCATTCACAACAGACCAACGCAAAACAAGTTACATTTAACCACCAAATTATTAATTGTAAAGCCACAAGGAACTTGGAAATAGAACTGGTCAGAAGAATGTCATGCATATGTAATTGAATTTAGGGATGTGAATGCAATCATTTTTATCTATCTCCACCACCTCGATGATTGGAACGGCGGGAAGGGGGGATGGTTGGGAGGCGTTTACATTGAAGCTGTCACCAGCTCTTTAGATGGGCCAGAAACCATTCACTGGTGTCAGGTCGACCCGTCTCTTCCTCTTCATGGACTCTGCGGCGACTCCCCGGACATCAATTTCTATTATCTGCGACTTCCCCCACCCAATAATGTCTCCCCGACGTGAAACCCACCCATTCCAACACACACGGCCAGACAGTAAACCTCTTCCGGGTGTCTGGGAGTTTCCTTTGTCCCCTGGTCCATCTTATTGTGTCTAAATCCGTGTTCCCAATTCATTGTTATCCAGGCTTATTTACTGTTTCAGGCGTCTCTCTGTCCCATGAGAAACAGGCTGTTGTCACATCGATAGACACAAAAATCTGGAGTAACTCAGCGGGTCAGACAGTATCTCTGGAGAAAAGGAACATGTGACATTTCGGGTCAAGACCCTTCTTCAGACTGCTACAAGGATGCTTGGCTAAGGAACACGTTTAAATTTAGTGTCGCGAATGCAAAGGCTTTGTTGAGAAGGGCTGCTTTCGAGTTTCTGCCCCGGTGCGCTCTATGTAACAGCCCAACAGACATATTATTGCAGAGAATTGTGGACGCAGCCCACACCATCACACAAACCACTCTCCATTCCATTGGCTCACTTTCACCTCACGCTGCCACGGCAAGACCACCAACATAATCAAGGACGGTCACTCCCTCTTTTCCCCTCTCATCAGTCAAGAGGTACAGATATGTGAAAACGCACACATCCAGATTCAGCGACAGTTTCTTTCCGGCTGTTATGAGGCAACTGAACCATCATATCAACAACTAGAGAGCGGCCCTGACCTGCCATCGACCTCATTGGAGACACTCTGACTATATTCAATCGGACGTCACTGGAGTTTATCTTGCACTAAACCTTATCCCCTTGATCATGGACGGCTCGATTGTAATCACGATTAGTCTTTCCCTTGACTGGTCAGCATGCAGCTGAAGCTTTTCACTGTACCTCGGTTCACGTGACAATAAACTAAACTGAATAAAGTAAATATGAAGGGTGTATTATCCAAAGATGCCCCTGAATGGAATTGGTGCTTTGTATATAGAATGTACAGAATACCTGATGATAGAAATGAGAGTAGAGGAGTGAGATCGACCGACTGATCAAATGGCGCCAGCACAACAATCTGGCTCTCAACATCAGTAAGACCAAGGAACAGATTGTGGACTTTGGTAATGCAAGGATGAGGACCCCCAATCCTGTTTATGTCGACGGGGCGATGGTGGAAAGGGTCAATAACTTCAAATTCTTGGGCGTGCATATATCAGATGATCTTTCCTGGACCCAGCACCCCGATGCAGTTGTAAAGAAGGCACATCAGCGACTCTACTTCCTGGGAAGATTACGGAGATTCGGCATGTCGAAGAGGATTCTCCTGAACTTCTACAGGTGCACGGTAGAGAGCCTTATTGTCTGGTTGCATCGTGGCCTGGTTCGGCAGCTTGTACGTCCAGCAGCGAAAAAGACTACAAAATGATTTGACCACTGCCCAGTTCATCACCGGATTTGACTTCCCCGCCGTCGAGGGGATCAATTGGAGACACTCTGACTATACTCAATCGGATGTTACTGGAGTTTATCTTGCACTAAACTTCATCAAAAAGGCAGCCACAATCATCGAGGACCCACACTCATCTCACAATTGCCATCGGGTAGAAGGTACAGGAGCCTGAAAACTGTAACGTCCAGGTTCAGGAACAGTTCCTTCCTCACAGCCATCAGGCTATTAAACACGTCAACAAATAAGCTCTGAGCTCTGAACTGCAAAATACTATATTACTATTTGTTATTTGCACTATATTTGTTATTTATTGAACGTTTTCTTTTTTTCCCCGTTATATGCATAGTTTACATATTCACACATTCTGTTGTGCTGCAGCAAGTTAGAATGTCATTGTCCGTCCGGGACATATGACAATAAAACACTCTCGACTCTTGACTTGACATCACGAATGTGCTCAACTATAGTTTACTTTAGAGACACAGTGTAGAAACAGACCCTTCGGACCAGGCCTAGCGGCGATCACCCGGACACCAGTTCTATCCTGCACACTCGGGATAATTTACAGAAGACAATTAACCTACAAACCTTAACGTCTTTAGCATGTGTGAGGAAACCGGAGCACCGGATCACAGGGAGAACGCACACACTCGGGACAGGCAGCGTCCGTGGTGAGGATTGAATTCGGGTCTCTGGCGCTAAAAGCAGCAACTCTACCGCTGAGAACTGATCGCAATGTGAATGAATAGACTGTCCGACCCATACGAATGGAAAGAAAGCCGCGCACTATTTTGTATATTTTCTGTACATTTCAATAAACAAACTTTAAATATTTGTTTTATTCCATGCGTCAGGGGTTATGCAAGGAGACTCGAAGGAGAATGGGGTCAAGAGCGCAAGATAGATCAGCCATGGTTGAACGGCGGAATGGTCCTGATGGGCCGAATGGCCAAATTCTACTCCAGGAACATATGAACGAGTATGAATCCGCTGAGCTCAGCGCTGTATCGCCGCGCACCCAGTGCGCGCAGCGTAGCTGCACCTTGAACCAGGAAGTTGCCGAAATGGCTTCCAAGGCACAGAGTGAGAATTGGACGGAGGAGACAATTTGCTCCATCTGCCTTGGATTCTTCACCAATCCAGTTTCACTGGAGTGCGGGCACAATTTCTGTCGCCACTGCATCACTCGGTGCTGCCAAACGAATGGTGTGAATTGCTGCCCGGAGTGCAGGCGCGAATTTCCGGGTATCCCTTCCGCGATCAACTGGGCCCTGGCGAGTCTGGCCGAGAAAGCACAAAAGTTAAAGCAGAGCCCGAAGGAGAAGAAAAGTAAACTCCTCTGCGAGGAACACAAGGAAGAGCTGAAGCTGTTTTGTGACACAGACAAGAAGCTGATCTGTGTGATTTGCCGCGACGCGCGGGAACACAAGTCTCACAACTGTATACCGATTAAGGAAGCTGTCGAAATCTACAAGGTAAAGGCTTCAGGACTCCAGGGCTCTGCGCGACAGGGAGAGGATGAGCAGGCTGGGACTCTATTCTCTGGAGCACGGGAGCATGGGGGGTGATTTTCTGGAGGTGTACAAATCCATTAGAGGAATAGATCGGGTAGACGCACAGAGTCTCTTGCCCAAATTATTGGGGGGTGGAGGGGGGGGGGGGGTAGAGAACAGGACAGAGGTTTGATGTGAAGGGGGAATAATTTTATAGGAATCGGAGGGGTACCTTTTTCACACAAAGGGTGTTTGGTGCATGGAACGAGTTGCCAGAGGAGGCAGTTGAGGCAGGGACTATCGCAACGTTAAAGAAGCTATTAGACAGGTACATGGATAGACACACAGATACATATGGACAACATGTGCAGGAGTAGGCCATTGGGACGGGACATTTTTTCAGTCTGGATTCCAGGTTACAGTGGGAAGTAAGGGTGGACATCTCAATAGACAATAGGTGCAGGAGTAGGCCATACGGCCCTTCGAGCCAGCACCGCCGTTCAATGTGATCATGGCAGATCATCCGCAAACAGTACCCCGTTCCTGCCTTCTCTCCATATCCCTTGAATCCACTAGCCCAAAGAGCCTTATCTAACTCTCTTTTAAATGTTCTAACTGTTTTGAATGTTGGATAGGACAGACGTAGATGGATATGGGCCAAACGCACGTAGGTGGGACTAGTGTAGATGGACCATGCTGGTTGTTGTGGGCAAGTTGGGCCAAAGGGCCTGTTTCCACACTGTATGACTCTATGGCTCACGAGAACCCTATCTCCCAATCCCAGGATCAGATGAAATCCTCCTTCATCTCTCTCTCCATGAAGATATCAGAATTCCAGGAAATGGAACTGCAGCAGAAACAGACGATTAGTAAGATTAAGGTAAAACAAACCACTTTCAGTTGATTTCCTCGGCTCGCGATTAGCTTTGCTTTCCGTCACACTGAATGAATAAATGAATGAATGAATAAGTTTATGAATAAGTTTATTGGCCAAGTATCACATACAAAGAATTTGCCTTTGTGCTCCGCCCGCAAGTGACAACATGACATACAGTGACAGGTAACCATATAACCATATAACAATTACAGCACAGAAACAGGCCCTCTCGGCCCTTCCAGTCCATGCCGACCATTTATTTTCCCCTAGTCCCATTGAGGGAGTGAAACGTAGGTTCACGAGGTTAATTCCCGCGATGGAACTGCCATTTGTTGGTAGATAGGAGCAGATGGGCTTGTGTACACTGGAGGTTAGGAGGATGAGAGAAAATCTTATTGAAACACCATATAACAATTACAGCACAGAAACAGGCCCTCACGGCCTTTCCAGTCCGTGCCGACCATTTATTTTCCCCTAGTCCCATCTACCTGCACTCAGACCATAACCCTCCATTCCCTTCCTGTCCATATACATATCCACTTTACTTTTAAATGTTAAAATCGATCCTGCCTCCGCAACTTCTGCTGGAAGCTCATTCCACACAGCCACCACTCTCGGAGTAAAGAAGTTCCCCCTCATGTTACCCCTAAACTTCTGTCCCTTAATTCTCATGACATGCCCTCTTGTTTGAATCTTCCCTACCCTCAATGGGAAAAGCTTATCCACGTCAAATCTGTCTATCCCTTTCATCATTTTAAAGACCTCAATCAAGTCCCCCCTTAACCTTCTGCGCTCCAAAGAATAAAGACCTAACTTGTTCAACCTTTCTCTGTAACTTAGCTGTTGGAACCCAGGCAACATTCTAGTAAATCTCCTCTGTACCCTCTCTATTTTGTTGACATCGTTCCTATAATTAGGCGACCAAAATTGTACACCATACTCCAGAATTGGTCTTACCAATGCCTTGTACAATTTTAACATTACTTCCCTACTCCTCTATTCAATGCTCTGATTTATAAAGTCCAGCACACCAAAAGCTTTCTTTACCCCCCTATCTACTTGCGATGCAACCTTCAGGAAACTATGCACAGTTGTTCCTAGATCCCTCTGTTCCACAGCATTCCCCAAATCCCTACCATTTACCATGTACGTCCTATTTTGATTTTCCCTGTCTAGATGTAGCACTTCACACTAATCAGCATTAAACTCCATCTGCCATCTTTCAGCCCACTTTTCCAAATGGCCGAAATCTTTCTGTAGACTTTGAAAATCTACTTCATTATCCACAACACCACCTATCTTAGTATCATCTGCATACTTACTTATCCAATTTTCCACCCCATCATCCAGATCATTGATGTACATGACTAACAACAGTGGACCCAACACAGATCCCTGAGGCACCCCACTGGTCACCGGCTTCCAACCTGACAAACAGCTCCCACCATTACTCTCTGACATCTCCCATTTAGCCACTGTTGAATCCATCTTGCTACTCCGCCATTAACACCTAAAGATTGAACCTTCTTAACCAACCTTCCATGGGGAACCTTGTCAAAGGCCTTACTGAAATCCATATAGACAACATCCACTGCTTTACCCTCATCAATTTCCCTAGGTCAAACATGACCTTCCAGGCACAAATCCATGTTGACTGTTTTTGATCAGACCCTTTCTATCCAGATGCTTATATATATTATCTCTAAGTATCCTTTCCATTAATTTGCCCACCACTGAATTCAAACTAACAGGTCTACAATTGCTAGGTTTATTCTTTGAACTATTTTTAAAAAATGGAACAACATGCGCAGTACGCCAATCCTCCGGCATTATTCCTGTTTCTAATGACATTTGAAATATTTCCGTCATAGCTCCTGCTATTTCTGCACTAACTTCCCTCAATGTCCTAGGGAATATCCTGTCAGGACCTGGAGACGTATCCACTTTTATATTTTTCAAAAGTGTCAGTACTTCCTCCTCTTTGAATCTCATAGTTTCCACAGCTACTCTACTTTTTTCCCTTCCCTCACAGAGTTCAATATCCTTCTCCTTGGTGAATACCGATGAAAATAAATTGTTCAATATCTCCCCCGTCTCTTTTGGCTCTGCAGATAGCTGTCCATTCTGGCTCTCTAATGGTCCAATTTTATCCCTCGTTATCCTTTTGCTATTAATATAGCTGTAGAAACCCTTTGGATTTACTTTCACCTTTCTTGCCAAAGCAACCTCATATCTTCTTTTAGCCTTTCTAATTTATTTCTTAAGATTCTTTTTACATTCTTTATACTCATCTAGCACCTCATTTACTCCATGCCTTCTATAATTATTGTAGATATCTCTCTTTTTCCGAAACAAGTGTCCAATTTCCCTTGAAAACCATGGGTCTTTCCAATTTTTACTATTTCTTTTCAACCGAACAGGGACATAAAGATTCTGTACTCTTATAATTTCCCCTTTAAGTGTCCTCCATTTCTCTTCTACATCCTTCCCATAAAACAAAATGTCCCAATTCACTCCTTTTAAATCCTTACACATTCCCTCAAAGTTTGCCTTTCTCCAATCAAATATCTCAACCCTGGGTTGAGACTCTAGGTTCTGACTCTCTCCATAATTATATTGAAACTAATGGTATTGTGATCACTGGTCCCGAAGTGCTTACCAACGCATTCCTCCGTCACCTGACCTGCCTCATTTCCTAACAAGGAGGTCCAGCACTGCCCCTTCTCTGGTCAATACCTCTATGTATTGCTGAAAAAAACTATCTTGCACACATTTTACAAACTCCAAACCATCCAGCCCATTCACAGAATGTGTTTCCCAGTCTATTTTTGGAAAATCGAAATCTCCCACAATCAGTACCTTGTGCTTACTACTAATATCTGCTATCTCCTTACATATTTGCTCTTCCAATTCTCGCTCCCCATTTGGCGGTCTTTAATACACCCCTAAAAGTGTTGCTACACTGTTCCCACTTCTCAGTTCCACCCAAATAGCCTCCCTAGATGAGCCCTCTAATCTATCCTGCCAAAGCACTGCTGTAATATCTTCTCTGACAAGCAATGCAACACCTCCACCTCTGGTCCCCCCAATTCTATCACACCTGAAGCAACGAAATCCGGGAATATTTATTTTCCAATCAAAGCCCTCCTGCAACCATGATTGCCACAACATCATATTTCCAGGTGTCAATCCAGGCTCTAAGTTCATCCACCTTTCTTACAATGCTCCTAGCATTAAAATATACACATTTTAGAAACCCACCATCCCTTATTCTCTGTTTATTATCTTTTTCCTCTTTCTCGCCTACATTTTGGGTCCGAGTGCTTCCCTTCTCTGCCTCTTGCCCCACACCCTGTCCCCTAGCCCCCTCTACCCGAGTCCCCCCCCAGCGTTTCTACTTTAAAGTCTCCCCAGTCGCCTTTGCAAATCTCCCTGCCAGGATATTGGTCCCCCTCGGGTTCGTGCAACCCGTCCTTTTTATACAGATCATGCCTTCCCCAAAAGAGGTCCCAGTGATCAAGAAACTTGAATCCCTGCCCACTGCACCAGTCCCTCAGCCACGCAATTATCCTCCGCCTCATTCCATTCCTACTCTCACTGTCACGCGGCACAGGCAGTAATGCTGAAATTGTTACCCTTTTGGTCCCACTTTTTAAAAAAGGAGGGAGAGAGAAAGCGGGTAATTACAGACCAGTTAGTCTAACATCGGTAGTGGGGAAACTGCTAGAGTCAGTTATTAAAGATGGGATAGCAGCGCATTTGGAAAGTGGTGAAATCATTGGACAAAGTCAGCATGGATTTACGAAAGGTAAATCATGTCTGACAAATCTGATATAATTTTTCGAGGATGTAACTAGTAGAGTGGATAAGGGAGAACCAGCGGATGTGTTATATCTAGACTTTCAGAAGGCTTTCGACAAGAGATTAGCATACAAACTTAAAGCACACGGTATTGGGTGTTCAGTATTGATGTGGATAGAGAACTGGCTAGCAGACAGGAGGCAAAGGGTAGGAGTAAACGGGTCCTTTTCAGAATGGCAGGCAGTGACTAGTGGGGTACCGCAAGGCTCAGTGCTGGGACCCCAGCTATTTACAATATATATTAATGATTTGAACGAGGGAATTGAATGCAACATCTCCAAGTTTGCGGATGACACAAAGCTGGGGGATAGTGCTGCTGTGAGGAGGATGCTGGGAGACTGCAACGTGACTTGGATAGGCTGGGTGAGTGGGCAAATGCATGGCAGATGCAGTATAATGTGGATAAATGTGAGGTTATCCACTTTGGTGGCAAAAACCAGAGGGTAGACTATTATCTGAATGGTGGCAAATTAGGAAAAGGGGAGATGCAACGAGACCTGGGTGTCATGGTACACCAGTCATTGAAAGTAGGCATGCAGGTGCAGCAGGCAGTGAAGAAAGCAAATGGTATGTTAGCATTCATAACAAAAGAATTTGAGTATAGGAGCAGGGAGGTTCTTCTGCAGTTGTACAGGGTTTTGGTGAGGCCACACCTGGAGTATTGCGTACAGTTTTGGTCTCCAAATCTGAGGAAAGACATCCTTGCCATAGAGGGGGTACAGAGAAGATTCACTAGACTGATTCCTGGGATGTCAGGACTTTCATATGAGAAAAGATTGGATAGACTCGGCTTGTACTCGCTGGAATTTAGAAGATTCAGGGGGATCTTATAGAAACTTACGAAATTCTTAAGGGGTTGGACAAGCTAGATGCTGGAAGATTGTTCCCGATGTTGGGGGAGTCCAGAACAAGGGGCCACAGTCTAAGGATAAGGGGGAATTCCTTTAGGACCGAGATGAGGAAAACAATCTTTACACAGAGAGTGGTGAGTCTCTGGAATTCTCTGCGACAGAAGGTAGTTAAGGCCAGTTCATTGGCTATATTTAAGAGGGCGTTAGATGTGGCACTTGTGGCTAAAGGGATCAGGGGGTATGGAGAGAAGGCAGGTACGGGATACTGAGTTGGATGATCAGCCATGATCACATTGAATGGCGGTGCAGGCTCGAAGGGCCGAATGGCCTACTCCTGCACCTATTTTTCTTTGTTTTCTATATTTCTCCTTAACTTTCCCCCCAACACCCTGAATTCTCCTTTCAGGACCTCTTCTCTTTTTTCTGCCTATGTCACTGGTACCTATGTGTACCACAACATCAGGCTCCTCTCCCTCCCTTTTCAGAAGGTAGGAATGACACATAAAAGATTAAACATTAATACTAAAACATTATTGATTAAACATGTGAATTAAATAAAATACCAGAGCAGAAGGAGACTACATATTTGTGGTTATTGAGTAGAGCTACTACTTGTGAAAAAAAACTGATTTTATGCTTGGCTCTGGCGGCTTTGACAGTCCGGAGTCGCCTTCCAGGGGAAAGAGATTCAAAGAGTTTGTGGCCAGTGTGAGAGGGGTCAGAGCTGATCTTACCCGCTCGCTTCCTGGCCTTTGCAGTGTATATTTCGTCAATTGGGAAAACGTTGCAGCCAATAACGTTCTCAGCTGAATATTAATATTTAAATACAGGGTTCTGAAAACTGGAACATCCAGGTTCAGGAGTAGCTTATTTCCCACAACCATCAGTCTATTAAATGCAACAACTTTCAAAAAACCTCCGAACTACACAGACTAGGGACATTATTTTTGTCTCTGCACTATTATTTGTGTGTTTATATATATATATATATATATATATGTATCACTTTTTGTTGTTTATTATAGTGTTTACAGAGCATTATGTTTACATGTTGGTTGCGCTGCTGGAAGTAGCTATTCCGTCGTTCAGTATCAGGGTAGATGACAATAAAACTCTCTTGTCTCTTAATTCTTCATTTAAAAGAAACAGTCGCGTGACCTACAGACTCGCGTGGCTTCAGAATTCGCTGAAGTGCACAAGATTCTCACTGAGAAAGAACAGAGCTTAGTCAGAGGCCTCCAGGAAGAAGAGGTGAAATTTGTGAGCATAATGGAACGAAATCTTAAATACATTCAAGATAAGTTGATATCCATTCAAGGGAAGCTGGCAAATCTGGGAAAACAGATGAAGCAGAAAGATGGAGCTATCTTCCTGAAGGTGAGTGTCCAAATGTATTTTAAATGTTGTCTCAACTCAACTAGCTCCTCTATCAACTCGTTGGTAAAGCAGGCAGTGAAGAAAGCGAATGGCATGTCGGTCCTCATAACAAGAGGAGTTGAGTGTAGGAGCAAATAGGTCCTTCTGCAGTTGCACAGGGCCCGAGTGAGACCACACCTGGAGTATTATGTGCAGTTTTGGTCTCCAAATTTGACGACGGATAGTCTTGCTTTTGAGGGAGTGCAGTGCAGGTTCACGAGGATAATTCCCAGGATGGCGGGACTGTCATATGCTGAGAGAATGGAACGGCTGGGGTTGTATACTCTGCAATTTAGAAGGATGAGAAGGGATATGGACCCTACGCAGGCAGGTGGGACTAGAAAAGCATGGGACATGTTGGCTGGTGTGGGCAAGTTGGGCCGGAGGGCCTGTTTCCACGATGTGGGTCATATTGCAGTCTAGGTAGGGCTTCATGGTTTGAGTGCCGTCTCTTATGGTGAGTAAAATAAGCGCTATCTCTCAAATCAAAATTACCTTTTTTTCAATTAACGAGACCAGTAAAAAATAAGATTTATTGTTCAAATTCAATCAGCTCTGATTTTTATTATTGTAATCTAGGTTAGACTTCTGCTTCCTGTTGGTAGCCCATGCTTTCCCTCTCCCTCCATTCCCCGCCCTTCCCAGATCTCCGACCAATTTGATAGTCCTTCTGATTAAATAGTTTCCCTGTCTGATTTGTTCTCACCTTCTCCCAACTGCGCAACATTTTCCTTGATGGAGTCCTAGAGTGACACAGTGTGGAGACAGGCCCTTCGGCCCACCTCGGCCAACAATGTCCCAGCTACACTAGTCCCACTTGCCTGCGCTTGGATCATAACCCTCCAAACCTGTCCTATCCATGTACCTGTGCAACAGTTCCTGAAATGATGGGATAGTCCCAGCCTCAACTACCTCCTCTGGCAGCTTGATCCATACACCCACTACCTTCTGTGTGAGAAAGTTAACCCTCGGATTCCTATTAAATCTTTTCCCCTTCACCTTGAACTTGTGTCCACTGGTCCTCGTTTCCCCAACTCTGGGTAAAAGACTGTGTGTCTTACCCGATCTATTCCTCTCATTATTTTGTGCACCTCTATAAGAATACCTCTCATCTTAGTACCGTGTACCGTGGGGCCTAGTATCATGGAGCGGCCTCCGACCGGGGACGACCTGGGGGCTCCAGTCACGGGGTCTGCGGAGCGGGGGAGAGAGAAGAACCTTGCCTTCCATCACAGTGAGGAGGAGATTCACTGTGATGGATGTTTCTGTAAATTGAATTGTTTGTGTGTTTCTTTATGAATTGTTCTCTGTGTATGGCTTGTAGAAACGGAGTTTCGTTCGAGCCTCTCTGAGTAATACAATCTAATCTAATCTTGGCAGGACAGATCAAAATAGGACGTACATGGTAAATGGTAGGGAATTGAGGAATACTGTGGAACAGGGGGATCTAGGAGTAACTGTGCATAGTTCCCTGAAGGTGGAATCGCATGTAGATAGGGTGGTAAAGAAAGCTTTTGGTGTGCTGGCCTTTATAAATCAGACCATTGAATACAGGAGTAGGGAAGTCATGTTAAAATTGTACAAGGCATTGGTGAGACCAATTCTGGAGTGTGGTGTACAATTTTGGTCGCCTAATTATAGGAAGGATGTCATCAAAATAGAGAGAGAACAGAGGAAATTTACTAGAATGTTGCCTGGGTTCCAGCAACTAGGTTACAGAGAAAGGTTGTACAAGTTAGGTCTTTATTCTTTGGAGCGCAGAAGGTTAAGGGGGGACTTGATTGAGGTCTTTAAAATGATGAAAGGGATAGACAGAGTTGACGTGGATAAGCTTTTCCCATTGAGGGTAGGGAAGATTCAAACAAGAGGGCATGACATGAGAATTAAGGGACAGAAGTTTAGGGGTAACATGAGGGGGAACTTCTTTACTCAGAGAGTAGTGGCTGTGTGGAATGAGCTTCCAGCAGAAGTGGTGGAGGCAGGATCGTTTTTAACATTTAAAAGTAAAGTGGATAGGTATATGGACGGGAAGGGAATGGAGGGGTATGGTCTGAGTGCAGGTAGATGGGACTAGGGGAAAATAAATGGTCGGCACGGACTGGAAGGGCTGAGAGGGCCTGTTTCCGTGCTGTAATTGTTATATGGTTATAATCTAATCTAATCGTCCTACGCTCCATGGAATATGGCTCACACCCTCTAGTCCTGGCAACAACCTCGAAAATCTTTTCTGAACCCTTTCAAGCCGTATCTCTGTATTTCCCTCTCCCCTGATGCCCAGTCTGAGGAAGGGCATCTGAAACGTCAGCCATCGCTTCCCTCCAGGGATGCTGCCTGTCCCGCTGAGTTACATCAGCATTTTCTGTTTATCTTGAGTAACACTTGCTGTGAATAGGACGTCCCCTTTTACGTCACCAAGGACAGGCTCCACCTCCTAAACACAGAAAATAGAACAGTACACAAGGTAGACACAAAAAGCTGGAGTAACTCAGCGGGATAGGCAGCATCTCCGGGGAGAAACAGTGGGTGACGTTTCAGGTCAATACCCTTCTTCAGACCCGAAACGTCACCCACTCCTTTAATCCAGAGATGCTGCCTGTCCCACTAAGTTACTCAAGCTTTTTTGTGTCTATCTTCTGTTCAAACCAGCTTCTTCATTTCCTTCCTACATAATTCATCTTTATGTTTTGTTCGTTTCAGGAGGAAACCTCTCGGAAGAGCAGGTAGGACAATTTATTCTCTGAAACTTTGCAGCACTTGGACACGTGTTTACGATGTTCAATTTATAACTGACTGTTTACTTTTGTGCAGCCTCAAAGAAGTAGACCAGAAAGTGTCGGTGACTGGAGGCAGCCTCTCGATGGGACATTTCAACTGCACTTTACCGTTTGCAGTGTGGAGAGAATATATCGACACTGTTAAATCTGGTAAGCATTTCATCACAATTTGATTTCTAAAGGTCAAGGTGGTATTTTACTAACTTAGAGCGGCACAGCGGTGTACCTGATAGATTTACTGCCTCAAAGCGCCAGAAACTCTGGGTTCGATCCTATCCTCGTCTGGTGTGGTACCTATGTGTTCAGTTCTGGGCACCATGTTAGGGGAAAGATGTTGTTACAGAAAAGATTTAGACAATAGACATTAGACGATAGGTGCAGGAGTAGACCACTCGGTCTTTCAAACCTGCAGATCTTCTCGTTAACAGCAGATAGAGGTCCTTGGGACCAATGGTCAAGAATTCCAGTTCCAGTCCCTCACCGTAGCGACCCACCTGGATCTCTCTATTAGAGTGATCATATTAACCTGTAAATCCTCACATACCACAGACCCTCTAATTATCTGCTTCTGTCCCCAGACTCTGTGACCCTGGATGAGGATAGCGCGCATCCGGAGCTCGAGGTGTCCGGCAGCCTGATGAATGTGAGATTGACCGGGGTCAGGAGAAGCCTCCGCAACAACAGGAAGAGGTTTATGGAATGTCTCTGTGCGCTGGGATCGGAGGGATTCACATCGGGGAGACATTACTGGGAGGTGGAGGTGGCGGGGAGTCGGCGCTGGAGTCTGGGAGTCGCCGCAGAGTCTGTGGAGAGGAAGAGACGGGTCGACCTGAAACCAGAGGAAGGATTCTGGACCATCGAGAGATATCGCGAGGAGGTTTCCGCAAGTAATTCTTCCCAGACCTCTCTCTCAGCCGGACCCGTCCCCGGGAGGGTGGGAGTTTACCTCAGTTACGATTCTGGGACGGTCTCATTTTATGATGCGGACACCAAGTCCCACCTCCACACCTTCACCGGGAATAAATTCGTGGGGAAAATGTATCCCTTCTTTGGAGCTTGGGATGAAAATCAATGGCTGAAGATATGCTTCATTCCCTGCTCGAATCAGTAAAAGGGTCATGGGGGGTGCGGGGGTGGAGAGAGGGAACGAGAGGAAGAGAAAGGGACACAACCGCCTGTCTGTCCGCCGATATTTCCCCTCCAAAATAAATTTTATTCAGAATGGAAATATAGTCGAGAGTGTTTCATTGTCATATATCCCAGGTAGAACAATAAAATTCTTACTTGCAGCAGCACAACAGAATATGTAAAACACAGTACACTGTAAACAATATAATAAATGGGGGGAAAAATCAGTGTGCACACACACACACGTACACAGAAAAACAAACAAACAATAATAGTGAAATAATAACAATAATAGTCTATGTAGTTCAGAGCCCATTTGAGGTTGTAGTGTTTAATGGTATAATGGCTGTTACAGAACCATTAGGCTTTTAAATAAGCTGTTCCTAAACCTGGACGTTACCGTTTTCAGGCTCCTGTACCTTATTCTCGATGGCAGGGATGAAATGACAGTGTGACCAGGGTGGTGTGGATCTTTGATGATGCTGGCTGCCTTTTTGAGGCAGCGAACATGGAAAATGATGGTGGGGAGGACAGAACCCGTGATGGATCTTTGGTTGGTCACAACGTTTAGTAGTCTTCTTCGCTCCTGGGAGTTTCAAGTTGCTGAACCAGGCACGATGCAACCAGTCAGAGGGCGGTGGAGGCAGGTTCTCTGGATGCTTTCAAGAGAGAGCAAGATAGGGCTCTTAAAAATAGCAGTCAGGGGATATGGGGATAAGGCAGGAACGGGGTACTGATTGGGGATGATCAGCCATGATCACACTGAATGGCGGTGCTGGCTGGAAGGGCCAAATGGCCTAATCCTGCACCTGTTGTCTATTGTCAGTTAACATGCTCTCTAGTGCACGCATGTAGATGTTCAGGAGAACAATGCACAGAATTATTTAGGGACAATTCATGAAGCAAATTAACCTACAAACCTGCACGTGTGGGAAACTGACGTCAGCACACCCGAAGTGCAATGGGATAGCCTCGTCCTGGGAGCACTTTTTTTAAATTTCAAAATAGACTTTATTCAATGATAAATATATACAATACATGAACCTTGCGGAAAATCAATCCGACATTTTCGGAGGCTATACAAATTGATCAATAGAGTTTATACATTTCTTTTCCCCAAATTTCGCAAATGTGTACCCCACCCGTGCCCCTCATGTGGCCCACGGGCGTGGGATACCTTCCCTTATTTTTGAGGGGCGTCTCCACCACACTGTGCCCCCCATGTCCAACAGCGGAAGGACCCTAGACTGTGGTCCTCCCCCACCGAGTCTTGGCGTTGGCTGCACCGAGCTTCAGTGCGTCCCTCAGCACGTACTCCTGCAGTCTGCAGTGGGCCAGTCGACAACATTCCCCGACGGACATCTCGCTCTGCTGGGTGGTGAACAACGCTCGGGCAGACCAAAGAGCGTCTTTCACCGAGTTGATGACCCTCCAGGAGCACTCGATGTCAGTCTCTGATAGTGTCCCTGGGAACAGTCCGTAAATCACAGTGTCCTCTGTGACGGAGCTGTTTGGAATAAAGCGCACCAGGGACCCTTCCATTTTTCTCCAGACTCCTTTAGCAAATCCACACTCTGCAAGGAGATGGCCAACCGTCTCCTCTCCATAGCAGCCGTCCCGAGGGCAGTGTGCACTGGCAGTGAGGTTCCGACGGTGCAGGAAGGATCTGACTGGGAGGGCTCCCTTCATCGCCAGCCAAGCCAGGTCTTGGTGCTTGTTGGTGAGTTCTGGCGATGAGGCATTTTGCCAGACAAGCTGGGCAGTCTGCTCAGATCCATCGAGTCCTTTCCCTGCAGTGCCTGCAGGACATTCTGTGCTGACCACTGCCCAATGGACATGTGGTGAAAGGTGTTGGTCCGGAAGAACCTATCCACAGACGACAGATGGGGCGGCAGTGTCCAGCTGACTGGCACCTTGCGTGGCATCTGCGCCAGGCCCATCCTTCGCAACACCGGGCACAGGTAGAACCTCAGCAGGTAGTGACACTTGGTGCCCACGTGCCTTGGCTCTACACTCCGCCTGATGCAGCCACACATGAAGGTGGTCGTCAAGATGAGAGTGATGTTGGGCACGCTTTTACCCCCGTTGTCTGCCGACTTCTACATTGTGGCCCGTCGCAACCGGTCCATCCTCGACCCCCAGATGAACTGGGTGATCCCTGTGACGTAGGAAGGAGGGACAGGCCACACTTGCGGCAAGTACAGCAGCCTCGAGAGCACCTCACACCTGATGACCAAATTCCTTCCCGTTATGGAGAGGGAGCGTTGCCTCCACAGCTCCAGCTTCCTCCCCACCCTGGCTATCCGCTCCAGCCAATTCTTGTTACACGCCTCAGCCCCCCCGAACCAGATCCCCAGCACCTTCAAGAAGTCAAGCTTGATGGTGAAGGGGACGGAAGATCTGTCGGGCCAGTTGCCAAAGAGCATGACCTCGCTCTTCCTGCGGTTCACCCTGGCTCCCGTGGCCGACTCAAACTGGTCGCAGATCCCAAGTCTGCGGACCGACCCTGGATTCGAGCAGAAGACAGCGATATCGTCCATGCACAGGGAGGTTTTTACTTGAATGCCTCCACTGCCTGGCAATGTCACTCCTCTTATGCTCGCATCCTTCCTGATAGATTTGGCAAAAGGTTCAATGCAGCAGACAAACAAGACAGGAGAAAGAGGGCAACCCTGCCTGACTCCAGACCTTACGGGGAAACTGTCTGATTCCTACCCATTGATTTGGACTGCACTACGGATGTTCGTGTAGAGCAGTTTAATCCAATTCCTGATTCCCCCCCCCCCCCCAAAACCCATTTTGGAGAGCACGTCCCTCATGTACGTGTGCGATATCCTGTCGAAGGCCTTCTCCTGGTCCAAGCTAACTAGGCAGGCATCCACCCGTCTATCCTGCACGTAGGCGATGGTATCTCTCAGCAGCGGTAGGCTGTCTGAGATTTTCCTGCAAGGTACAGCACAGGTTTGGTCCAGGTGGATCACCTGTCCCAGAACAGACTTGACCCATTTGGCGATGGCCTTAGACAGGATCTTGTAGTCTACATTCAAGAGTGTTATAGGTCTCCAATTCTTTATGTCCTTCATCTCCCCCTTCAGCTTGTAGATTAGGGTGATGTTGCCCTTCCTCATGGAGTCTGACATGCTACCAGCTAGAAGCATGTTGTTGTACACTTCTAGCAGGTCCGGGCCCATCAACTCCCACAGAGCCGAATACACTCGGCCGGTAAGCCATCGCTTCCGGGAGTTTTACTCGAGTCAAAGGAACGGATGGAGCCAGTCAGCTCCTCAAGGGTCAGTGGTTGGTCCAGACTCTCCCGCTTGCTGTCCTCCAGGACCTCCTTGATTGAGGACAGGAGGTTCTGGGAGGAGGTACTGTCTGTGGCCTTTTGGTCAAACAAATCTGTGTAAAAGGATTTGCAGATCCTCAGCATGTCTGCCTGTGAGGATGCTACCGAGCCGTCCTCCTCCCTAAGGCTGTTCATCACAGAGCTCCCCCTGTGAACCTTATGGAAGAAGAAACGTGAGCACGTCTCATCCTGCTCCACATGGCGGACCATGGATCGGAAGATGATCTTGGAGGATTCAGAGGTAAAGAGCCGAGCTTGCCAGTCCTTCACCTCTCTAAGTTCCTCCCTCACATCCACCCCTCTCGACTGCAGAAGGAGCAGTTGTTGCAAATCTGTCTGGAGTTGGCACAATTCTCTCTGACGCTGTCTTGCTCTCTGAATCCCTTTAATTATGAAGAACCTCTTAATGTTCTCCTTGGTTGCTTCCCACCAGAGTGTGGGGGAGTCAAAGAGGGGCTTCACCGTTCTCCAACATGCGTGGTCCCTGTGCAGCCTTTCAGACTTGAAGTGGAAGCGTAGGAGATGGTGCCTGAAACATGGTGACTCTGGTGTGTGGAGTCAATGTGGTCGACTTTCTTACACTTTTGAACTTGGTATGATTATGCCTAATGTAGAGTGGGATTGTCACTGACATGCGTGCAGAATAAGAACCTCACTGCACCCAGGTGCAAACTACCATAGAACCATTGAACCACTCCTACCATGAGGAAGAAGGTACTGGACTTGAAAACTGTGACAAGCAGGTTCAATGAAAGGTGTATAGTATGCTCACTTGTCGCTTTACCTTCCCCCTCGACCCCATACAAGGACCCAAGTAGTCTATCCAGGTGAGACAGAGGTTCACCTGCACCTCCTCCAACCTCATCGATTGCATCCGCTGCTCTATGTGTCATCTGCTCTGCATCGGTGAGACCAATTGCAGGCTTGGCGATCACTTTGCCCAAATCCTCTGCACAGTTCGCATTAACCAACCCGATCTCCCGGTGGCTCCGCACTTCAACTCTCCTTCCCATTCCGTATCCAACCTTTCCGTCCCGGGCCTCCTCCAAGGCCAGATTGAGTCCCACCATGAATTGGAGGAGCAGCACCTCATATTTTGCATGGGTAGTTTACACCCCAGCCGCATGAACATTGACTTCTCCAATTTCAGGTAGTCCTTGCTTTCTCCCTCCTTCCCCTCCCCTTAGCAGCTATCCAACAGCCCACTGTCTCCGCCTCTTCCATTCTTCTTCCCACCTTCCCCCACGCCCTCATCAGTCTGAAGAAGGGTCTCAAACCCGTAACGTCTGCTATTCCTTCGCTCCATGAATGCTGCCTCACCCGCTGAGTTTCTCCAGTATTTTTGTCTACCTTCGATTTTTCCAGCATCTGCAGCTCTTTCTTAAACATGCTCAATACATGATATGTTTTTGTGTGAACGTTATTCTATTTATTGGGAGCTGATTTCATGCTGTATACTCTGGTCATTTGGCCTTCTGTCCTGTGTGGACCATGTCCAGTTTTGTTCCATATTCAGAGTTTGTTGCGCCCATTGTGTGCAGTGCACATTGTGTAGTGTTTACTGCCATCTACGGGGAAAGCGATATTAAGGTCTGTGGGGTTGAATATTGATTTTTCTCACTTGAAGTATCCCCGGCATTCCCTCTCTCTCTATCCCTCCCCCACCCAAGCCGCACAAGCTTCTCGTTCTCACCCCACAGACAGCTAACAAAGGCCTTTATCATCGTTACTTTTTTGCATATCTTTCATTCATTGTTCATTGTCTATATCTCTCGTTTCCCTTATCCCCAACCAGTCTGAAGAAGGGGCTCGACCCGCAGCATCACCTATTCCTTCTCCCCAGAGATGCTGCCTGTCCCTGCTGAGTTACTCCAGCTTTTTGTGTCTATCTTTAGTTTAAACCAGCATCTGCAGTTCCTTCCTGCACATTGTGTAGTGTTTACTGCCATCTTCAGGTAAAGCTGGGTAAATGCAGGGTCAACATGGCATCACACAGGGCGGAGTCCTCGCCATTGGCTCAATAGACAATAGGTGCAGGAGTAGGCCATTCGGCCCTTCGAGCCAGCACCGCCATTCAATGTGATCATGGCTGATCATCCCCAATCAGTACCCCGTTCCTACTTTAACCTTACATATCCCCTGAGTCCGCTATCTTTATCTAGCTCTCACTTGAAAGTATCCAGAGAACCAGCCTCCAGCACCCTCTGAGGCAGAGAATTCCACAGACTCACAACTCTTTGAGTGAACAAGTGTTTCCTCGTTTCCGTTCTGAATGGCTTACCCCTTATTCTTAAACTGTGGCCCCTGGTTCTGGACTCCCCCAACATCGGGAACATGTTTCCTGACTCTAGCGTGAACAAACCCTTAATAATATTTTTGTTTCAATAAGATCCCCTCTCATCCTTCTAAACTCCAGAGTATACAAGCCCAGTCACTTCATTCTCTCAGCATATGACAGCCCCGCCATCCCGGGAATTAACCTTGTGAACCTACTCTGCACTCCCTCAACAGCAAGAATGTCCTTCCTCGAATTAGGGGACCAAAATTGCACACAATACTCCAAGTGTGGCCTCACTAGGGGCCTGTAGAACTGCAGAAGAACCTCTTTGCTCCATCAATGCTTCGTGCTGCTCCAGTCTTCTTAGGCCCCTTACAGTCATGTCTGGACATGGGTATCTCCAGGGTGCTATGCCCTATATGGAGGATGCCTGTGCATGACTTTGTTTAATGTGGGGAGACTGGTTCAAGGACAGCCACCCCATAGTCCTTGACATATCTGGGTCGGGATCCAGAGTCCAAGACGACCGGAGACCCTTTTCTGATGCAGCCTTCATCCGCCTTCCCAGCCGTTGTGACGGTCCACTAAGGTCACCCATCGTCTTCCGCCTGTTCCACCGTTGAGGTCTTGGTTGGATTGCTCTTTTTCAGAGACTTCCCCCTCGACCTTACCGCCATGGGTGGCCCTACCAGGAGCATAACTCCAGACGGCATCGCTCTCAGGATCTCAGGTCCACACAAGCTTTGAGTTCTTGGGTGTAAATATCACCAACAATATCTCCTGGATCAACCACAATGAAGCACCAACCTCCCTTCCATTGCCTCATAAGGTCATAAGTGACAGGAGTAGAATTAGGCCATTCAGCCCATCAAATCTATACCGCCATCAAAAAGGGCTCATCTATCTCTCCCTCCTAACCCCATTCTCCTGCCTCCCCTCCGTAACCTCTGACACCTGTACTAATCAAGATTCTACCTATGTCTACCTTAAAAATATAAACTGACGTCCTCCACAGCCTTCTGCGACAAAGAATTCCACAGATTCACCAATCCCTGATTAAAAAATGTCTCCTCATCTCCTTCCTAAAAGAACGTCCTTTAATTCTGAGGCCATGATCTCTCGTTCTAGAGTCTTGCACTAGTGGAAACATCCTCTCCACATTCACTCTATCCAAGCCTTTCACTATTCTATATGTTTCAATGAGGTCCCCCATCGTTCTTCTAAACTCCAGCGAGTACAGGCCCAGTGCAGCCAAACACTCATCATTGGATAACCTACTAATTCCTGGCATCATTCTTGTAAACCTCCTCTGGAGCCTCTCCAGAGCCAGCACATCCATCCTCAGATATGGTGGTCAAAATTGCTCACAATATTCCAATTGCGGTCTTCCCAGCGCTTTATGGAGCCTCAACATTACATCCCTGTTTTTGTATACAAGCCCTCTTGAAATAAACGTTAGCATTGATTTTGCTTTCTTTGCTACTAATTTGACTTGCAGATTAACTTTTTGAGAATCCTGCACCAGCACTCCCAAGTCCCATTATAGCGCCGATTTCTGGATTCTCTCCCCATTTAGGAAATCTATCCACAACTACATCTACTATTTCCACCGGGTGGCGCCACCGCAGTGGCTGCCTTGCCAACAGTCTGTCTGTCCCCTCTCAGTTTTTAATATTTTAAGTATGTTTTATAATATTTTTTAATTTTTCTTGGTTTGTTTTATGTGGGGGTGGGGTAATTGGGGGAAACTTTTTTCAGTCACTTACCTCGACGGAGATGCGATTTGTCTCCGTATCGTATCTCTGTCCCCCCTGTGGCCTAACAGCGTGCAGTGGTGCGGCCTTTCCTGAAGACCGGCCCGCAGCTCCAAGCCCCGGGTGCGGCGCGGACTTTAACATCGCGGAGCCTGCGACCCTTCACCGAGCATCGCCAATGGAAGAGCTCCAACCACGGGGGGTTCAACAGCCCCGACCACGGGTGGACAAAGGAGGAAGATGATTGAGCTTTATTACCTTCCATCACAGTGAGGAATGTGGATTCACTGTGGTGGATGTTTATGTTAAATATTATTTTATGTGGCTGTGTGTCTTGTTGCTTTTCACTTTGTATGGCTGTCTGGTAACTCAAATATCACTGCACCTTAATTGGTGCTACAGGCGCAGAAATACAAGGAGAATGGTGAGGGAATTTGACGGGAAGCATTTTGGGAGGAAGCACAGTCAACGCAGCTGATGGAGTCCGCTGGCTGGGAATGGACTCTGGCCATGGAAAGGGAAGGGTCGGGGCTCAAGCGGTGAAAGTGGGATCCGGTTCGTGAGGAAGAGGCAGTGAGGAAGATGAGGCATTAAAGTGGGGGAACGAGAGCAGGAAGCAGCGTTGATACAGACATGATGTAGCCGAGGGTGAGAAGCGAGGGAGCGGTCTGGCTGCTACTGAATAAGCAATGCTCCACTTATCCTACAGACAGGAGGGCGGAGCCTGATTCCTGCGTTATTTCACCTGGAACCTGGAAATTCTAACGCACCCATTCTTTGAAACATCCGTTCCCAGGAATATGTATCTGGCGTTGAATGTGGAAATGCTGCAGACATAATGTAGATTCCAAGCCGACGGACTTTAGGACCCGGGGGAGCCCGGAGCTCTGGACCCGCCGCCCGCGGCTGCTGCTGAACCCGCGGGAAGGGCGATTGTTTCAATCTTTATATTTTCACAAAAGTAATTTCTGTTCCGTTGCCGGACGAGGTTAACGCGTTAAAATGAACGGATCGGCAGACAGCTCTGATTTCAGTTGCTGATTATTTCACTCTTCCCACATTTACATTCCCCCTGGTTTTATTTCCGCGCTCACTCACTGGGGTTTGTTTCACGACGCGGAATTTGGGGATTAAATGGGAGCCGTTCGTTCAGCGCCGACCTGTTGTCCACCGGGTTTCTGCCCCACAGCCCCTGGCTGAGCCCCGCTCCTGACGCCGGTCCCGGGACCCGACCCTTTTACACACCCGGAGCGGAACCGGAGCAGATTCTCAGCCACTGGTTTTCCTTCCAAGTCCAGAAGAAAGGATAAAGTTTCTCCGTGAATTTATTCCCAGTGAAGGTGTGGAGATGGGACTTGGTGTCCGCGTCGTAAAATGAAACTGTCCCGGACTCGTAACTGAGATAAACTCCCACCCTCCCGGGGATGGGACGGGCGGGGAGAGGGGATGGAGGGGAGGTGAATGCATCAAACACGTCATCATCTCGCCCGATGCTCCAGACTCCAGTCTCCGGGTTCAGTGTGACCCGTCTCTTCCTCTCCACAGACTCTGCGGCGACTCCCAGACTCCAGCCCCGACTCCCCGCCACCTCCACCTCCCAGTAATGTCTCCCCGATGTGAATCCCTCCGATCCCAGCACACACTGCCAGTTTGTAAACCTCTTCCCGGTGTCAGGGAGACTCCTCTCGGTCCCGGTCCGTCTCACCCTCTTCCGATCCTCAGACACCTCGAGCCGCGCATGCGCTGTTTCCACATCCAGGGTGACGGAGACTGGGGGGAGAAGCAGAGAATCAGAGAGTCCCCGGGGGTCGGGGGGAGACTCGGGCACAGGCGGGCAGACAACTGAAACCTTGCCCGGGGTGTCAACCAATTACGTGAGATGGACAACACAAACCTCTTCGTGAGACCTTTTTCGGGAGATATCGGTGAGACCAAGCGGAGGCTTGGCGATCGTTTCGCCGAACACCTCCGCTCGGTCCGCAATAACCAACCCGACCTCCCGGTGGCTCAGCACTTCAACTCCCCCTCCCATTCCGTATCCGACCTCTCGGTCCTGGGCCTCCTCCACGGCCAGAGTGAGCAACACGGCAAGTTGGAGGAACAGCACCTCATATTCCGCTTGGGGAGTCTGCATCCTCTGGGCTTAAACATTGAATTTTCTCAATTCTGTTAACCCTGGCTGCCCCCTCCCCTTCCCACCTCCCCCTCAGCGCTCGGGCCCTGGCATTCCCTCTCTCTCTCTCTCTCTCTCTCTCTCTCTCTCTATCTCCCCCCCCCCACCCAAGTCGCACTAGCTTCTCATTTTCACACTACAAACAGCTTACAATGGCCTGTTTCCTTTATCATCGATACTTTTTTGCATATCTTTCATTCATTGTTCTTTATCTCTCCACATCACCGGCTATATCTCTCGTTTTCCTCTTCCCTAACCAGTCTGAAGAAGGGTCTCAACCCGAAACGTCGCCTATCTCCTTCGCTCCTTAGATGCTGCTGCACCCGCTGAGTTTCACTCCGAGGAAGGGGGAGGCTCGTGGATTGCGGAGGTGGGGAGAGAGAGACAGGGAGGGGGGGGAGAGGGGGGGAGAGGGGGGGAGAGGGGGGGAGAGGGGGGGAGAGGGGGGGAGAGGGGGGGAGAGGGGGGGAGAGGGGGGGAGAGGGGGGGAGAGGGGGGGAGAGGGGGGGAGAGGGGGGGAGAGGGGGGGAGAGGGGGGGAGAGGGGGGGAGAGGGGGGGAGAGGGGGGGAGAGGGGGGGAGAGGGGGGGAGAGGGGGAGGGAGGGAGGGGGGGGAGGGAGGGGGGGGAGGGGGGAGGGGAGGGAGGGGAGGGAGGGGAGGGAGGGGAGGGAGGGGAGGGAGGGGAGGGAGGGGAGGGAGGGGAGGGAGGGGAGGGAGGGGGAGGGAGGGGGAGGGAGGGGGAGGGAGGGGGAGGGAGGGGGAGGGAGGGGGAGGGAGGGGGAGGGAGGGGGAGGGAGGGGGAGGGAGGGGGAGGGAGGGGGAGGGAGGGGGAGGGAGGGGGAGGGAGGGGGAGGGAGGGGGAGGGAGGGGGAGGGAGGGGGAGGGAGGGGGAGGGAGGGGGAGGGAGAGGGAGGGAGAGGGAGGGAGAGGGAGAGAGAGGGGAGAGGGGGGAGAGGGGGCATTTGGAGCGGTTGGGCAGGGTTTTGTGAGATCTCGCTGTTAGGTGGTGGAGAGGGAATCAGATTATCAAGTAGCGGATTGAGATAAGTGGTAACAGGGAGTATTTATAAAGGCAGGCAGGATATCGGATGTAATATTGGAGAATTGTGGCCAGTGTGGAACTGGCACACAGGAGGAGTTGAGGCCTGGGGCAGAGTCGTCATCATCACACTGAATAGAGGCGATTTCAGATGCCAGTTGTGATCCTTCTGCTCGTGTTCTCTGCAGCAGAGGGCGAGATTGAAGGAGGGGCGGCTTCCACCACTGAAAAATGTCGGGATTGAATGGCCCTTGTGCAACACAGATGTGTGGAGGCTCGCGATTGTAGGGTCGCTGAAGGAGAGGAGATTCATGGGTGGAAATGATCGTGGACCTGCAACCAAGAATTCATGCAACTCAGGCTAAACCAATATATGGGCTTTCGTGGGGCATTGGACATGTTCCCTCATGGTGGGCGAGTGGTGAAAGAGAAGGCATATGATATCCGATATGACCTGGATAATTGGATCCAAGATTGACTTGGTTTAAGGAGACAGAGGGTATTAGCATCGGGATAGTTTTGTGAATGAAAGGTATGTAATGGTAGTGGCTATCTGTACACAGTGGTCTTCAGCAGGGATCTGTCCTGGGATTGTTGGTGGTTATGATATATATTAACGACCACTTTCCGTGCCGTAGGCATGCGAAGTACATTTGTACTGACATGGAAATTGTTGGTGCTCTGAGTCGCATGGAACGCTATCAAGGCTGGTCAGCCTCACTTGGTGTATTGTGTGCAGGTCGACACGCTCAAGGAAGGATGTGTTTGTGCTGGAGAGGGAACAGAGGTGATTCATCGGGTCTGAGTGATTAATTGATTCATTGAGTCTGAAGTAGGGTCTCGACCCGAAACGTCACGCATTCATCCTCTCCAGTGATACTGCCTGACGCTGAGTTACTCCAGCATTTTGTGTCTACCTTCGATTTAAACCAGCATCTGCACTTCCTTCTTAAAAAGATTCATCAGGATGTTGCTTGTGCTGGTGGACTTTCGTCACAGGAAGAAATTCAGCACAAGATCTCAATTTTCCATGTGTATGTGAGCAAGCGGATCTTTGTCTGGACAAATAACTGGGGGTTTTCCACCGAGAAAATGCCTAGACTGAAGTGAATGCTAGTTTCCCTGACGAATCTAATTCAACCAATGCCTCAATATGATAGATAGTTAATAACAGTGAACCTCGCGATTCCAAAAGGGGGAAACCCCGAGTCACCAGAAACTTCAGTCACTGACAGGTCAGACAGAGTCACGGCACAGATTTCCCTCTCTGAAGATCGCCCATAAATTTTGATAACAACCCTGGTCAGCACATTGATCCCACATTTCAATACTTATAAGGTCATAATATCATGTGATAGGAGCAGAACTAGGCCGTTCGGCCCACCATGTCCACTCCGGCGTTCAATAATGTCTGACCCATCTCTCTCTCCTAAACCCATTCTCATGCCTTCTCCCCAAGTCCTCTGATACCCGTACTAATCAAGAATCCATCTATCTCTGCCTTACAATATCCACTGACTTGGGCTCCATAGCTTTCTGTGGCAAAGATGACCACCTTCCGACTAAAGACATTTCTCCTCATCTCCTTCCTGAAAGTAAGTCCTTTAATTCTGAGGCTATGACCTCTAGTCCTAAACTCTACCATTTGTGGAAACATCCACTCCATCCAACCCTTTTACTATTCTGTACGTGTCAATGAGGTCCACCCTCATTCTTCTAAATTCCTACAAGCACAGTGCCGACAAAATATCATCATGGGTTAACCTACTCATGCCTGGGATCATCCTTGTAAACCTCCTCAGGCCCTTCCCCAGTGCCAGCACACCCTTCATCAGGCATGGTGTCCAAACTGCTCACAGTTTTCCAAATGCAGTCTAACCGGCACCTTATAGAGCCTCAGCATTACGTTCAGGTTTTTGTGCACAAGCCCTCTCGACTTGGCTTTCTTTACCACCAATTCGACTTGCAGATTAACATTTTGGGACAAATTTTAACTAGATATTGTTAACTCCATTTAAAATCATCTGAACAAGTAGCTGGGTGTTAGCGTCCAAGACGAAATCCCTGGCTGAGGTCAATACTAGTTTGTTTGACACGACTCATTCAGACAAAGCTTCCATGTGGTGGAGATGTTAATAACCATGAAGTCCGTATCTCCAGCAGGGGGCAGACCCGAGTTAACCAAAGTGAGTCGTCACTGACAGGCCAAGCAGGGTCAGTGGCACATATATCCTTCTCTGATGGAACCCGCGGTTTTTATGACAATCTTGGTCATCAAATTCCTACACGTTTTCAAAATCTCTGATTTACTTTGCGAGTTTACTTTGCTGGCTACCTGGTAGAATTCAAACCCGCGGTTTTTATGACAATCTTAATCATATAACCATATAACAATTACAGCACGGAAACAGGCCCTCTCGGCCCTTCCAGTCTGTGCCGAACATTTATTTTCCCCTAGTCCCATCTACCTGCATCAGACCATAGCCCTCCATTCCTTTCCCGTCCATATACCTATCCACTTTACTTTTAAATGTTAAAATCGATCCTGCCTCCACCACTTCTGCAGGAAGATCATTCCACACAGCCACCACTCTCTGAGTAAAGAGGTTCCCCCTCATGTTACCCCTAAACTTGTTTCCCTTAATTCTCATGCCATACCCTCTTGTTTGAATCTTCCCTACCCTCAACGGGAAAAGCTTATCCACGTCAACTCTGTCTATCCCTTTCATCATTTTAAAGACCTCAATCAAGTCCCCCCTTAACCTTCTGCACTCCAAAGAATAAAGACCTAACTTGTTCATCCTTTCTCTGTAACTTAGTAGCTGGAACCCAGGCAACATTCTAGTAAATCTCCTCTGTACTCTCTCTATTTTATTGACATCCTTCCTACAATTAGGCGACCAAAATTGTACACCAGAATTGGTCTTAACAATGCCTTGCACAATTTTAACATTACTTCCCTACTCCTATATTCAATGCTCTGATTTATAAAGGCCAGCACACCAAAAGCTTTCTTTACCACCCTATCTACATGTGATTCCACCTTCAAGGAACTATGCACAGTTATTGCTAGATTCCTCTGTTCCACAGCATTCCTCATTTCCCTACCATTTACCATTTACGTCCTATTTTGATTTGCCCTACCAAGATGTAGCACTTCACACTTATCAGCATTAAACGCCATCTGCCATCTTTCAGCCCACTTTTCCAAATGGCCCAAATCTCAATGTAGACTTTGAAAATCTACTTCATTATCCACAACATCACCTATCTTAATATCATCTGCATACTTACTTAACCAATTTTTCACCCCATCATCCAGATCATTGATGTACATGACAAACAACAGATCCCTAAGGCACCCCACTGGTCACCGACTTCCAACCTGACAAACAGCCATCCACCATTACTCTCTGATATTTTCCATTTAGCCACCGTTGAATCCATCTTGCTACTCTGCCATTAACACCCAAAGATGGAACCTTCTTAACCAACCTTCCATGGGGAACCTTGTCAAAGGCCTTACTGAAATGCATATAGACACCATCCATTGCTTTACCCTCATCAATTTCCCTAGTAACCTCTTCAAAAAATTCAAGAAGGTTTGTCAAACATGACCTTCCAGGCACAAATCCATGTTGACTGTTCCTGATCAGACCCTGTTTATCAGACCCTGATCAGATGCTTATATATACATTATCTCTAAGTATCCTTTCCATTAATTTGCCCACCACTGACGTCAAACTAACAGGTTTATAATTGCTAGGTTTATTCTTTGAACCCTTTTTAAACAATGGAACAACATGCGCAGTATGCCAATCCTCCAGCACTATTCCCGTTTCTAATGACATTTGAAATATTTCTGTCATAGCTCCTGCTATTTCTACACTAACTTCCCTCAATGTCCTAGGGAATATCCTGTCAGGACCTGGCGACTTATCCACTTTTATATTTTTCAAAAGTGTCAGTACTTCCTTCCTCCAATCTTGGTCATCAAATTCCTACAAGTTTTCAAAATCTCTGATTTACTTTGCGAGTTTACTTTGCTAGCCACCTGGTCGAATTCAAACTCGTATCGTGGCGTGTTTCTGCGGTGCGGATGGGATTAAGATGTTTTTGTTCATCCAGCAGTCTGTGTCTTGATTGTATTGTGCTCCTGTGTTGGATGTGTTCAGGGCTCTAACATCTACAGCTGACCACTTGACTGTGAAGCTTCCCAACAGGTGAGATTGGTGCTGGTATAAAACTTTAGTTCCCCTTCAGTTCATCATTATGGTCAATCTTTGCATCTATTTACAACTTAAATATGTCACCCACATAAGAAGTAAGGAATCCATGTGTTTTACCTTGGTGAATCACAACAGTGGGTTCTCTCAACACTGCATTCAACCAGAAGAGGTGATTAAATCTTTCATCCAGTATGGCACCATCTCTCAGTGACAATGTCTGGGTATCATCACTAATTCTGCAAATATTAAATAACCAGTTATAACTTGCGCGTCGACATGTTTATGTGACTTTACAGATCCGTGCAGAGTTCAACTGAAGAGCATGTCCTACCTCCTCTTGTGACCAGCTTCCTCCTGAAACAAATAAAGCAGAAATTAACTGAGGGAACAGACATTTCACGGACGTTATTTCACATAGTTGAAAATTACAATTTTCGGACTCGCGCTCACGTTGTCACACAGAGGATATTATATTGATGGCACCAATGCAGGAGGTATGATGAATCTTTGTTACAATTATGCTCTAACTCAGAGGACGAAATATGCAGGAAATTTTGAATTTTCTGCTGAATAATGTCATACGGTCAAAAGTGATAGGAACATTATTATACCATTCGGCCCATCAAGGCTACTCCACGATTCAATCATGACTGACCTATCTCTCCCTCCTCCTATCCCCATTGTCCTGCCATGGCCCCATAACCTCTGACACGCGTAGTAATCATGAATCGAAATATATCTGCCTTAAAAATATCCAATGACTGGGCCTCCATAGCCATCTGTTGAAAATAATTCCACAGATTTACCACCCTCCGACTAAAATTCCTCCTTATCTTCTTCGAGGAACGTCCTTTAATTCTGAGGCTCTGACCTCTTGTCCTAGACTCTCCAACTAGTGGAAACATCCTCTCCACATCCACTCTATCCAAGCCTTTCACTCTTCGGTCAGTTTCTATGACGTTCCCGCTCATTTTTCTAAACTCCAGCGAGTACAGGCCCAGTGTCGAAAAACGCTTATCATATGTTACCCAACAATAAGATGTGAATCATTGTTGGTTGGAGGAATTTAAGATTAATGATGGATGAGCTTTGGTGTGGATGGAGAATGTATCACCGGTTCTGCAGATACCAAAACACAAATGTAAAATTCAAAGTGGCCTGGAGCAAATCCTGTCAGAAATTCAGTGATCAGAATGTGGAATTTGCGGTGACAGGTCTGGTCGATGCAGATGGTAATGTAACGTAAGATCACGTATCAGGATAAGGGAACCACAAAGGGTGTGAGGCATTGGTCGGGTACAGGTTGTGGTCATCAAGCAATTTGTTTTGCAGTTTAAAAACTTGCAGGAGTAAATTAAAAGTAAAATCAGCAGCACAAAACAGAGTCACGAGAAACAAGAGAATCGCCAGAGATACAACAAGTATATTAATGGCAAAAGAATAACTCGGGAGAGAATGGGTCCCTCTGGGGTCAAAGGGACAACTGGAGAGAATAAGTGTGGAGGAAAGAACTGCAGATGTTGGTTTAAATCAAAGCTAGACACAAAATGCTGGAGTTACTCAGCGGGTCAGGCAGCATCGCTGGAGAGAAGGAACGAGTAATCGCTGCTCTTTCTTAGTGGGAATCTGGTGCAGTTCAGCAAACTGGGTTGTGATCTGTGACTGAAAGTTGTTGTGTGACTGATCCTGTCAGATGAAAGGTGAAGACCAATATA
This sequence comes from Raja brachyura, assembly GCA_963514005.1. The sequence continues at coordinate 37,740,752 of OY740805.1, forward strand.
TGATGTCATTCTCCTGCATATCTTCACGAAATGGAAGTTCGCATAGGCAACCCAATCTGGAGACATGGAGTGTAGACAAAGGCCCTTCGGCCCACAATGCCATATGCTTGCCACTGTATCTACCTGCACCGCTCCTATTTGCATGCATTTATTCCGTAGCTTTCATTATCCTGGCAATTCAAGGGCTGACTGAAAGCAACAGGAATGTTGTGAAAGTAATCCGTATTACCCTCCTTTCTATTCCCTCAATCCAATTCCTTGTACCCTATTCCATTTCATGTGCCCATTAATTCCCACTCATTCGCACTACACTCACATTCACTGCCCATGTCAGTACACTACTCCCAATATAATGTGCTCTAATGTTGCCCACTAATCTCCCATGTGGGACCTTAAAGGCTTTCTGAAAGTGCAGGTGCACTACATCCACTGGCTCTGCATCTCCACTTTCTTAGCTACATCCTCAAAAAATTCCATAAGATTAGTCAAGCATGATTTCTCCTTCGTAAATATTCATGCTGGCTCGGACCGATCCTGTTACTGCTAACCAAATGTGCCGCTTTTTAATCTTTTATAATTGACTCCACCACCGATGTCAGTTTAACTGGTCTATAATTCCCTGTTTTCGCTCTCCTTCCTTTCTTAAAAAGTAGGATAACATGAGCTACCCTCCAATCCACAGGAACTGATGCTGAAACTATAGAACATTGGAAAATTATCACCAATGCGCCCACGATTTCTCGAGCCACTTCCTTAAGAAGGCAGGAGAATGGAGTTGAAAATGTGAGCAAGATCAGACATGATTGAATGGCGGAGTAGAATTAGTGGGCCGACTGGACTAATTCGTCTACTATGAACTGTGAGATAGCAGAGCGTGTTTGTATGGGGAATGTTGGATAAATATAGGAATTGATAAAAAGTTGCATTTTGATAAATATATCGCTCCCAATGTTGTGACTGGAGTTTAATTGAACGAGATTGAAACATAACCCCTGACCTTCAGAAATAACACGATGTCTGTTTGTTCCATTCGCCCCTGCAGCTTTGAGAGTTCCTCCTCAATAGAGATTAAATTCTCTTGAATGTCTTGAAGATTTTTCTCCATTGGACTTAGAATCTTCTCCTCATCCTCCTTGATCTCTCCGAGAATGCGCTGCTCTTTCTTCATGAGAATCTGGTGCAGTTCAGCAAATTGAGATGTGACGTGAGACTCGAGGCTTTGTGACTGCTCCTGTCAAATGAAAGGTGAAGATTGATCTAATATATTTCTGTATTCTATTTCATTGTTCTGTAGAAGGTGACCATTTAGCACATCAACATCTATGATGTTCCTTAGAATAATCCCATTAATCTTTTCCTCACGGTTCCCTGAAAGACAATGGCCCTCACGTCCACATTAACTCCCACCGACTCACAGATCACCCGCCTTCAGCAGCTTAATTACAGCAACCAATCAAACCAACATGTCTGGGAGATGTGGGCAGAAGGTGTCCTGTTCACGGGGAGAACATGGAATACATAGATACATAGAAATTAGGTGCAGGAGTAGGCCATTCGGCCCTTCGAGCCTGCACCGCCATTCAATATGATCATGGCTGATCATCCAACTCAGTATCCCGTACCTGCCTTCTCTCCATACCCTCTGATCCCCTTAGCCACAAAGGCCACATCTAACTCCCTCTTGAATATAGCCAATGAACTGGCCTCAACTACCCTTGTGGCAGAGAGTTCCAGAGACCCACCACTCTCTGTGTGAAAAAAATCCTTCTCATCTCGGTCCTAAAGGATTTCCCCCTTATCCTTAAGCTGTGACCCCTTGTCCTGGACCTCCCCAACATCGGGAACAATCTTCCTGCATCTAGCCTGTCCAACCCCTTAAGAATTTTGTAAGTTTCTATAAGATCCCCTCTTAATCTCCTAAATTCTAGAGAGTATAAACCGAGTCTATGCAGTCTTTGTTCATAAGACAGTCCTGACATCCCAGGAATCAGTCTGGTGAACCTTCTCTGCACTCCCTCTATGGCAATAATGTCCTTCCTCAGATTTGGAGACCAGAACTGTACGCAATACTCCAGGTGTGGCCTCACCAAGACCCTATACAACTGAAGTAGAACCTCCCTGCTCCTATACTCAAATCCTTTTGCTATGAAAGCTAACATACCATTCACTTTCTTCACTGCCTGCTGTACCTGCATGCCTACTTTCAATGACTGGTGTACCATGACACCCAGGTCGCGCTGCATCTCCCCTTTTCCTAATCGGCCACCATTCAGATAATAGTCTGTTTCCCTATTTTTGCCACCAAAGTGGATAACCTCACATTTGTCCACATTATACTGCATCTGCCAAACATTTGCCCACTCACCCAGCCTATCCAAGTCACCTTGCAGTCTCCTAGCATCCTCCTCACAGCTAACACTGCCCCCCAGCTTAGTGTCATCCGCAAACTTGGAGATATTGCCTTCAATTCCCTTATCCAGATCATTTATGTATATTGTAAATAGCTGGGGTCCCAGCACTGAGCCTTGCGGTACCCCACAAGTCACTGCCTGCCATTGTGAAAACGACCCGTTTACTCCTACTCTTTGCTTCCTGTTTGCCAGCCAGTTCTCTATCCACATCAATACTGAACCCCCAATGTCGTATGCTTTAAGTTTATATACTAATCTCTTATGTGGGACCTTGTCGAAAGCCTTCTGGAAGTCCAGATACACCACATCCACTGGTTCTCCCCTATCCACGCTACCAATTACATCCTCGAAAAATTCCACAAGATTCGTCAGACATGATTTACCTTTCGTAAATCCATGCTGACTTTGTCCAATGATTTCACCACTTTCCAAATGTGCTGCTATCCCATCTTTAATAACTGACTCTAGTAGTTTCCCCACTACCGATGTTAGACTAACTGGTCTGTAATTCCCCGTTTTCTCTCCCCCCCCCCCTTCTTAAAAAGAGGGGTTACGTTTGCTACCCGCCAATCCTCAGGAACTACTCCAGAATCTAAAGAGTTTGGAAAGATTATCACTAATGCATCCACTATTTCCGGAGCTACTTCCTTAAGTACTCTGGGATGCAGCCTATCTGGCCCTGGGGATTTATCGGCCTTTAATCCATTCAATTTACCCAACACCACTTCCCGACTAACCTGGATTTCACTCAAGTCCTCCTTTGACCGGTGGTCCCCTGCTATTTCCGGCAGATTATTTATGTCTTCCTTAGTGAAGATGGAACCAAAGTAGTTATTCAATTGGTCCGCCATATCCTTGTTCCATAGACAATAGGTGCAGGAGTTGGCCATTCAGCCCTTCAAGCCAGCACCGCCATTCAATATGATCATGACTGATCATTCAGAATCAGTAACCCGTTCCTGCTTTCTCCCCATACCCCCTGATCAGGCATGAGACAGGAAAAAAACTGAATAAAGAGGAAGAGAGAGATGGGGATCTAGGGGGCAATGCCCCTGGTGGCGGCAAAATGAGGCAGCGCCTCCCCCCAAGCAGAGAATGTTTGATAATTATACCTTGAAATAATTTTACCTTAAACTGAACAAGGGGGCTGGGGTGTCAAATGGGATAGTTGAGGATGGAGTTAAAGGGAAAGAGAGTAAAGGGATGGTTGATGACCCGAGAATTAATGGGAAAGGAAGCTCACAAACGATAGGAGAGTATGGCCAAGTGTAATAGGGATCGATGTGAAAGGTGAGATGTGTAAGGAATTAAAGGTATTGTGTATGAATGCGCGAAGTATAAGAAGTAAAGTAGATGAGCTTGAGGCTCAGTTAGAGGTTGGTAAATATGACATTGTGGGGATTACTGAGACATGGCTGCAGGAGGTCCGGGCATGGGAACATAATATTCAGGGTTATACATCCTATAGAAAGGACTGGCAGGTGGGCAGAGGAGGGGGGTAGCTCTGCTGGTGAGGGATGGAATTTAGTCCCTTGCAAGGGAAGACATAGGGACTGACGAGATAGAGCCACTGTGGATTGAGTTGAGGAATTGTAAAGGCAAGAAGAAACTAAGTGGTGTTATCTACAGACCCCCAAATAGTAGCCCAGATGTAGGGTGTAATTTGCAGCAGGAGTTAAAACTGCCATGTAACAAAGGTAATACCACTATGGTGATGGGGTTTTCAATATGCAGGTAGACTGGGAAAATCAGGTTGGTTCAGGACCCCAAGAAAGAGAATTTGTAGAATGCCTCCGAGATGGATTCTTAGAGCAGCTTGTAATGGAGCCAACCAGAGAAAGGGCAATTCTGGACTTACTGCTGTCCAATGAACCAGATATGAGAAGCGAACTCAAGGTAAAGGAACCGCTTGGAGGTAGTGATCATAATATGATTAATTATAATTATAATTATTTGCAATTTGAGCAGGAGAAGGTTAAGTCGGAAGTGGTAGTGATGCAGTTGAACTAAGGGGACTGTGAAGGCATGAGAGGGGAGCTGGCCAAGCTAGACTGGAAAGGGATCCCAGCAGGAATGACGGAGAAACAGCAATGGCAGGAAATTCTGGGCATAATCCGGAAGCAGGATCATTTCATTCCAAAAAGGAAGAAAGATTCTAAGGGGAGGAGGAGGCAACCGTGGCTGACAAGAGAAGTTAGGGATAGAAAAAAACTAAAAGAAAAGCAAAGAGTAACATAGAAACATAGAAACATAGAAACTAGGTGCAGGAGTAGGCCATTCGGCCCTTCGAGCCTGCACCGCCATTCAATGTGATCATGGCTGATCATCCAACTCAGTATCCCGTACCTGCCTTCTCTCCATACCCCCTGATCCCTTTAGCCACAAGTGCCACATCTAACGCCCTCTTAAATATAGCCAATGAACTGGCCTCAACTACCTTCTGTGGCAGAGAATTCCAGAGACACACCACTCTCTGTGTAAAGAATGTTTTCCTCATTTCGGTCCTAAAGGAATTCCCCCTTATCCTTAGACTGTGACCCCTTGTTCTGGACTCCCCCAACATCGGGAACAATCTTCCAGCATCTAGCTTGTCCAACCCCTTAAGAATTTTGTAGGTTTCTATAAGATCCCCCCTCAAGCCGGAAGTAGCCGGAAGCCAGAGGATTGGGAAACTTTCATAGGACAACAGAAGGAAACAAAATGGGCAATACGTGCTGAAAAGATCAAGTACGAATGGAAGCTGGCCAGGAAGATAAAGAAGGACAGTAAAAGCTTATTTAGATATGTTAAGGGAAAAAGACTAGCAACGTCAAATGTGGGTCCCTTGAAGGCAGACACTGGTGAAATTATTATGAGCAACAAGGATATGGCAGAAGAGTTGAATAGGTCCTTCGGATCTGTCTTCACTAAGGAAGACACAAACAATCTCCCAGATTTACTGGAGGACAGTGGTTCTAAGGGGGTAGAGGAACTGAAATAAATTTGCATTAGGCGAGAAGTAGTATTGGCTAGGCTACTCGGACTGAAGGAAGATAAATCCCCTGGGCCTGAAGGTCTGCATCCCAGGGTCCTCAGAGAGGTGGCTCTGGAAATAGGTGATCATTTTCCAATGTTCAATAGATTCAGGATCAGTTCCTGTGGATTGGGGAATAGCTAATGTTATCCCACTTTTCTAGAAAGGAGCGAGAGAGAAAACTAGTAATTACTGACCAGTTTGCCTGACTTTGGTGGTGGGAAAGATGCTGGAGTCAATTATTAAAGAGGTATTAATGGGGCATTTAGATAGCAGTAAAAGGATTAGTCCAAGTCAACATGGATTTATGAAAGGGAAATCATGCTTGACTAATCTTCTGGAATTTTATTGAGGATGTGACAAGGAAAATGGATGAAGGGGTGCCTGTGGATGTACTGTATCTAGACTTTCAGAAAGCCTTTGATAAGGTCCCGCATGGGAGACTGGTGACTACCATGGTATTGGGGATAGGGTGTTGACATGGATAGAAAATTGGTTGGCAGACCGGAAGCAAAGTGTAGGAGTGAATGGGTCCTTTTCAGAATGGCAGGCTGTGGCGAGTGGAGTGCCGCAAGGCTCGGTGTTGGGGACACAACTGTTTACCATATATATATATTAATGATTTGGAAGAGGGAATTAGGAGCAACACTAGCAAGTTTGCGGATGACACAAAGCTGGGTGGCAGTGTGAATGTGAAGAGGATGTTAGGAAGTGCAGATTGACCTGTAAAGATTGAGTGAGTGGGCAGATGGGTGGCAGATGCAGTATAATGATCTAGATGATGGGGTGGAAAATTGGATAAGTAAGTATGCAGATGATACTAAGATAGGAGGTGCTGTGGATAACGAAGTAGATTTTCAAAGTCTACAGAGAGATTTGGGCCATTTGGAAGAGTGGGCTGAAAGATGGCCGATGGAGTTTAATGCTGATAAGTGTGAGGTATCTCAATCTTGGCAGGACAAATCAAAATAGGACGTACATGGTAAATGGTAGGGAATTGAGGAATGCTGTGGAACAGAGGGATCTAGGAATAACGGTGCATAGTTCCCTGAAGGTAGAATCGCATGTAGATAGGATGGTGAAGAAAGCTTTTGGTGTGCTGGCCTTTATAAATCAGAGCATTGAATATAGGAGTAGGGAAGTAATGTTAAAATTGTACAAGGCATTGGTGAGACCCATTCTGGAGTATGGTGTACAATTTTGGTTGCCTAATTATAGGAAGGATGTCAACAAAATAGAGAGAGTACAGAGGAGATTTACTAGAATGTTGCCTGGGTTCCAGCAACTAAGTTACAGAGAAAGGTTGAACAAGTTAGGTCTTTATTCTTTGGAGCGCAGAAGGTTAAGGGGGGACTTGATTGAGGTCTTTAAAATGATGAAAGGGATAGACAGAGTTGACGTGGATAATCTTTTCCCATTGAGGGTAGGGAAGATTCAAACAAGAGGGCATGACATGAGAATTAAGGGACAGAAATTTAGGGGTAACATGAGGGGGAACTTCTTTACTCAGAGAGTGGTGGCTGTGTGGAATGATCTTCCAGCAGAAGTGGTGGAGGCAGGATCGATTTTAACATTTAATAGTAAAGTAGATAAGTATATGGACCTGATGGGAATGGAGGGGTATGGTCTGAGTGCAGGTAGATGGGACTAGGGGAAAATAAATGGTCGGCACGGACTGGAAGGGCCTAGAAGTCCTGTTTCCATGCTGTAATTGTTATATGGTTATTATCTGGTTATAATATAGATACATGTGAGGTTATCCACTTTGGCGGCAAAAACAAGGGGACAGATTATTATCTCAATAGGGTTAGGTTAGGGGAAGGTGCAGCGAGACCTGGACATCCTTGTACACCGGTCACTAAAGGTTGGCTACAGGCACAGCAGGCAGTGAAGAAAGCTAATGGAATGTCGGACTTCATAACAAGAGGATTTCAGTATAGGAGTAAGGAGGTATTTCTGCAGTTGTACAGGGCTCTGGTAGGACCACATCTGGAGTATTATGTTCATTTTTGGTCTCCTAATTTGAGGAAGGACATCCTTGTGATTGAGGCATACCTTGCAGCGTAGGTTCACAAGATTGATCCCTGGGATGGCGGGACTGTCATATGAGGAAAGATTGAAAAGACTGGGCTTGTATTCACTAGAGTTTATAAGGATGAGGGGGAATCTTATAGAAACATATAAAATTATAAAAGGATTGGACAAGCTAGATGCAGGGAAAATGTTCCCAATGTGGGGCGAGTCCAGAACCAGGGGCCACAGTCTTAGAATAAAGGGGAGGTCATTTAAGATTGAGGTGAGAAAAAACCTTTTCACCCAAAGAGTCGTGAATTTATGGAATTCCCTGCCACAGAGGGCAGTGGAGGCCAAGTCACTGGATGGATTTAAGAGAGAGTTAGATAGAACTCTATGGGCTAGTGGAGTCGAGGGATATGGGGCAAAGGCAAGCACAGGTTATTGATAGGGGATGATCAGCCATGATCACAAAGCATGGCAGTGCTGGCTCGAAGGTCCAAATGACCTCCTCCTGCACCTATTTTCTATGTTTCTATGAAATGACACAATTTATTTGCTTGTTGACCCTTAAATTATACTGTAAGAAGTGGGAGATGGGCAGTGTTGTGTGAGAGAGAGGGGGGGGGGGCAGGGTTATGTCTGGGGGGGGGGGGGGGGGTGGTGGTGGTGGTGGTGGGAGGATGGACTTGTTCCAGGAGAGGGGTAGGGGGGGAGTTGTGTCAGGGGAGGTGAAAGGTTTGGTGGTGAGGAGTGGACCGAGTTGTACCAGGGGAGGGGGTGTGGTAGGGGAGAGTTGTACCAGGATAGGAAGTGGGGGGGGGGGGGGGGGGTTAAGGGGAGTGTTATACCATGGGAGGGAGATGGGCGGTAGGGGTCGGGGGAGTGTCGTACTAGGAGAGGGGTAGAGAGCGGGGGCGAGGGGGAAGGGGACATGGCAGCGTCACGTAGACAATACCAGAAGTCAGGGTCGAACCCAATTCACCGGAGCAGCGAAACAGCGCAACTAACTGCTGCCACACTGCGCTGTAGTGCATTAACCAAAATACAAAACCACACAACACGACGAGAAATGCCACACAGCAAGGCCTCACCCGGACTTGGGAAATCTTCTGCTTCTGTTGCTCTTCCATTTCCAGAATGGCTGATTTATTTGTTGTCAGAGATTGTATGGATGATTTAACCTGATCCTGGGAATCAGAGAGAAAGGGGGTTAGACAATAAACATTCAACTATACACTCAATCAAGTGATCGTAGTCGGTTTGCTTTTACCTTGTAGATTTCAACAGCTTCTTTTATCGATATGAAGCTGTGAGACTTGTGTTCCCGCGCAGTTACACAAATCACACAGGTCAGTTTCTTGTCAGTTTCACAAAACAGCTTCAGTTCTTCCTGATGTTCCTCGCAGTGAAGTTTACTTTCCTTCTCTTCAGTATTCAGACTCAGTGTTCGAACTTTCTCAGTCAGTCTCGCCAAGGCCCGACTAACCCTGAGGCTGCGGTCTGCAAACTCCTCTCTACATTCCGGGCAGGAGTTTCTCTCCTCCCTGTCCCAACTCTGTGTGATACAGGAGCGGCAGAAGTTGTGCCCACACTCCAGTGACACCGGATCGGTGAAGAAATCCAGGCAGATGGGACAAATTGCCTCCTCTGTTAAATTCTCGACCTGCTCTTTAGAAGCCATTTTAACTCCTCCCACTTCCTGGTTTGAAACTGCTTTCACTGATTGGGAGCTGCTGATCCCTTGTGATCCCTCTGTACCGCGAGTGTCTACCGCGCACGCTGCCGTCTCCAGCACATTTGCTGCAGGTTTTCAGGGTGAACGTGTTCTAGGTGACCGTGTCCTGACCTCAAATACCCATGGAGGGTTTAGTGAGATGTTAAACAGGCCGGTAGATAAATGTAAACGCCGAGAATGTTATGGGACAGTTTAGAGCAGGACAGCAAATGACACGGCCTAAAAAGATACCAACTGGGGTGTAAAACGATGGTTAAATATAAACTTAAAGTTAATTCAAGTCGGATTTATTATCATCTGCACAAGTACTGCGATGAACGGCTGCGAAGAAAATCTCATCGCCGTTTCAGCAGCATCACACGGACAAATAGTCAGTGCTGCACAAAATATAAATTAAACGCAAATTACAACCATATTACGCATAAATTCTGCAAGTTAGTAAAAAATAAATAAAATCTGCTCCAAAGACAAGACATTAATGTAAAACGCAATTAAAAATGAACACGTCCATGGCAGTGCATGCGATAGTGTAACTCGTGTGCGTTGGAAATGCCGTACCAGGCCATGATGCGAACAGTCAGGATACATTCTGCAGCGCTTATGTGGAGGCGTCTTCGAGTATCAGGTTATATTTCGGAATATCCACAATACGAAGACACAATCCGTATGGAACAAAGAACAGTCCGCATAGGAGCAGCCCTTCGGCCCACAGTGTCTGTGCTGAATATGATGCCAAGACCAACTCTTACCTGCTTGAACATAATCTATATCCTTCAATTATCTGCATACTCATGTGCGTATCCAAACATCTCTTCACCGCCTGTCTCGTATCAGCCTCCACCACCATCCCTGGCAGCGCGTTCCAGACACTCACCATCGTTGGGGTAGAAAACCTGCCTCGCACATCCCCTTTAGATTTTACCCCTCTCATCCTATAGCTATGCTCTCTACTATTAAATATTTTCCTCTCGGTAAGGTTCTGATTGTGTACCCTGCCCACCCCTCTCATAATTCGATAGACTTCCATCAAACGTGTCTGATTATGACAGAAACACCAATAACAAGAGCAGCTGACAATCAGGGTGGCGCATGTGTTGCTGTCTTACAGCAAATGCTTGCGCCGGACACCCGGGTTCGATCCCGACTACGGAATTTGTATGTTCTCCCCGTGACCTGCTTGGGTTTCCTCCGAGATCTTCCTTCTCCTCCCACACTCCAAAGACGTACACGATCGGTGTAAAACATTGTCCCCAGTGTGTTGTGTGTAGGATAGTGTTAATGTGCGTTGGGCCGAATGGCCTGTTGCCGCGCTGTATTTCTGAACTAAACAAAACTAAGGCTGGGAACAAATTGAAACGAGGGTGAAATATGGGTTGAGAACGGCTCAATGTAATATTTTCTGTCATAAAACGGGGGCTTGGGAAGAACATTAGGATTTTACAGCAATGTTACAGCTAAAAACCAGATGTGGAATGTACACCTCACAGGGTGGAAAGGGTTTCACATTCCAGTGAAACCGGATCTGATTTCCACGCCCTTTGTTTCACAAAGCTCGTTGGCTTCACCCCCTGTAATCAATGTTATTCAGTGCTAGGTAACACGCTGTAACTATGTACTTAAGTACTCAGGTGCTGTACTTAAGGCTACAACATATGATCAGGTCTCCCTTGTTCTGGACTGGGCCCACAAGTGGAATTAGACTGGGATTTCTTCAGAATGAGAGTCGGTTGAGGGAAACTAGACGTACAGAACAAATCACAGCCGGTACCGATGACTCAAGATAGGTGGAGCCCACAATGGTGCATTGTTGGCCATGGAAGAGGTGATAATGAAGGGATACGAACAATGAAACTGGCAAGACGTCTAAGGTGGAGGAGGGATGGAGAGAGGGGATGCAAGGGTTACTTGTAATTAGAGAAATCAATATTCATACCGCTGGGCTTTGTGTGAATGAACAATGAAGATGTGGAGGAAGGAACTGCAGATGCGGGTTTAAACCGAAGATAGACACAATTGGTTGGAGTAACTCATCGGGTCAGTCAGCATCTGTGGAGAGAAGGAATGGGTGACCTCTCGGGTCGAGATAATGAACAATATATCCTTCTAAGGGTCTCGTCTCGAACGTCACACATTCCTTCACTCCATAGATGCTGCCTCACCCGCTGAGTTACTCCAGCATTTTGTGTCTACCTTCATTCCGTTTCAGGGTTGCTATACGCTCGATCAATGGTGCTCGATCAATAACGTGCGTTGCGCTGCTGGTCAGTGAAATTCGTGAACGTAGAAATCTGTTACATCCAGAGACTCACCCAGAGAGTGGTGAGTCTGTGGGATTCTCTGCCACAGAAGGTAGTTGAGGCCATTTCATTGGCTATATTGAAGAGGGAGTTAGATGTGGCCCTTGTGGCTAAAGGGATCAGGGGGTATGGAGAGAAGGCTGGTACAGGATACTAAGTTGGATGATCAGCCATGATCATATTGAATGGCGGTGCAGGCTCGAGGGGCCGAATGGCCTACTCCTGCACCTATTTTCTATGTCTATGTTTCTATCTTCGCACGGCTCCCCACGGCTTCAAGACTCAATCATAATAACAAAAATAGACAATAGGCGCAGGAGTAGACCATGCGACCCTTCAGGCCAGCACCGCCATTCAATGGCTGATCATCCACAATCAGTACCCCGTTCTTGCTTTCTCCCCATATCCCTTGATTCCGTTAGCCCAAAGGGCTCTATCTAACTCTCTCTTGAAAGCACCCAGAGAATTGGCCTCCACTGCGTTCTGTGGCAAAATTCCACAGATTCACAGTTCGTTGGTTGAAAACGTTTTTCCTCATCTCAGTCCTAAATGGCCTACCCCTTATTCTTAATCCGCGACCCTTGGTTCTGCACTCCCGCAACATCGGGAACATGTTTCCCGCCACGAGCGTGTCCAAACCCTTAATAATCGTACACGTTTCAATAAGATCCCCTCTCATCCTTCTAAATTCCGGAGTCTCAGCAAATGATAGTCCCGTTTTAAGACCAACCATCTTCAGATAGCCCAGGCATTCCCTTTGTATCTCCACACCCCACCTCACCCAAGTCACACTAGCTTCTCGTTTTCACCGTACAGAATTCAATATTCTCACGTAATAAACAAACCTTCTTCTATGCGTCTTTGGCATCAGATTACACCCCCCCCCCCTTTAGTAATTTCCAAATCATCCGCCCTTCTGCTTTATCCCACCACATGGTCACTTTTAACGGGGTTTCATTTTGCCAGTCTTCAAAACGATTTACAAAAAAAGACTAAAGTCTTGCACCCTTCAAAACGATTCAGTGGACTTTAGGACCCGGGGTCTGTCTTTTCGTCTTTTGTTTTGTTATTTTCATTGTGTTTTGAAGGTATGGGTTAATCTTCTCTGGTGTGTTTTATGTGCGGAAGGCGGAGTGGATCGGGGGAAACTTTTTTTCAATTTATTATCTTGCCGGAGATGCGATTGTTTTCCGGGTCATATCTCCGGTCGCTCTGCGGCCTAACATCATGGACCTGGCGGCCTTGATTATGATTATGATTATGATTAAGATACATTGCAATGGCTCGATTGTCGTCATGCATTGTCTTTCCGCTGACTGGAGTGCACGCAACTAAAGCTTTTCACTGTACCAGATTTTAAACCAAGCTCTAAAGTCCAATCAGTTTGGGGTTTAATTCATTTAAACGCTGAAAGCACCAAGGCACGAAATTTGAATAAATAAAACTTTTCTATTAGGCTCTTGTGCATTTTACTGGTCGTGCGTATTATTCAAATTCAACAAATGGGGATTAAATGTATCGATTGCATTAATTTTTAATAATGTATCAATTCGTCATGTTTAGGGGTCTTTGCCCTCAAAGAGGATTCGCTCATAGCTTCCGCAAATGCTCTTGATCAGTTTAAATCTACCATAAGTTCACTTCTCGCTCCTGCATTGAGGGTCTCTCCACTATTCCTCCTCATGCATGTGCCGCATCTGCAGACTCTTGTGTCCCAGTGAATTCTGAACATCAACAACAAAGAACCAAGCATTATGAATTATACATTAAACAAATCTCATGCTTATAGAACCTCAAAATAGCAGAATGTGGTTTACAAATATGCAGCACGTCAAGAAGGCTCGTCCAAATTTCATGCACGCAACCTCATGCATGTCAGGAAGTTCAGTTCGCTGCAGTGCCGCTTTCAACTGCTGCCGAGCTGTCTAAATGTTTACGAAAGATCTGCAGATGTTGGAAAAAACAAAGGTAGACAAAAATGCTGGAGACACTCAGCGGGTGAGCAGCATCTATCGAGCGAAGGAATATGTGACGTTTCGGGTCGAGACCCTTCTTCAGGCTGCCGCACCGCTGAGTTTCTCCAGCATTTGTGTCTACCTCCGAGCTGCCCAAATGTTTGCGCGGCTCAGGGCCCCCACCTGCTGGTAAACCCCGATACTGCGGAATCGGCCGATATATTAACCCATTGCCCGTGGGAATTGTGAATCTGTGGCAGAGAGAATGAACAGATTCCGATGCAGGAGGCCGGCATCGACGTGGGTGCAGTGGCTGTGACTGAGACACAATCCGGCATGACGGGAGAAACGAGCAGGAGAGACCACAAGAGCTGCCTGGTTGTCTAACTTGAGTAATACATTGTGCTATTATTAGCATTGTTTTTCATCAACTTCACGAGGTAATACAATACTGTTCTTAATAAACAAAACCTTCTGTTTCTGACTTTGCCCAATAATTTCACCATGATTTCACTAATGATTTCAGCGGGGCTGCGGTGCTCCAGCGGCGACCTGTCTGCGGGGCTGCGGGGCTGCGGGGCTGCGGGGCTCCAGCGGCGACCTGTCTGCGGTGCTCCAGCGGCGACCTGGCTTCGGAGCTGCATTGCTCCAGCGTTCCAGCGGCGGGCCCTGTGGCGGTGTTCCGGCATTCCGGCGATGGCGGTGGCGGCAACCAGGCTTCGGAGGCTCGGCCGCGGGCCTAGTGGACGGCAACATCGGAGGCCTGGATCGCCTCAGCGCAGAGGGAGAACAAGGAGGGAAGAAGACAGAGACTCTAAGACTTTTGCCTTCCACCACAGTGAGGGGGTGCCTGGTGAACTCACTGTGGTGGATGTTAAATATGTGTTTATTGTGTGTTTTGTTTTTTATTATATGTTATGACTGCAAGGTAAACGAAATTTATTTCAGACAGAAAGGTCTGAATGACAATAAAGGATAATCTAATCTAATCTAACCTAACCACATTCCAAATGTGCTGCTATCTCATCTTTAATAACTGACTCTAGCAGTTTCTCCACTACCGATGTTAGACTAACTGTCTAACCCTCCCTTTTGTTATTCCACAACAGTGCACCTGTCTCTCATGCAACAGTCTTCGGGGCAATCTATTTTTGCGTATTGTGTTTAAAGGATATTATTTGACCCTGTAACATTTATTGCCGTTTGCAAAGGTTCACATTGTCTGCTGATGAGTTTAGTTAGTTTAGATGCAGCCCAAAAACAGGCCCTTCGGCCCACCGATTCCGCAACGACCAGCGATGCCCGCACATTAACACTATCATTCACTAGGGACATTTTTACACATCCACTAGGCCAATTAACCTGTCTTTAGGTTAAGCAGGGGCGCTGAGGAAGAGGATTTTTTGGAAAGTATGCGGGATAGTTATCTATATCACCATGTAGAGGAACCAACGAGAGAGCAGGCTATTTTAGACTGGGTATTGAGTAATGAGGAAGGGTTAGTTAGCAGTCTTATTGTGCGTGCCCCCTTGGGCAAGAGTGACCATAATATGGTCGAGTTCTTCATTAGGATGGAGAGTGACATTGTTAATTCAGAAACAATGGTTCTGAACTTAAGGAAAGGTAACTTTGAGGGTATGAGACGTGAATTGGCCAAGATTGACTGGCAATCAATTCTAAAAGGGTTGACGGTGGATACGCAATGGAAGACATTTAAAGACCGCATGGATGAACTACAAAAATTGTTCATCCCAGTTTGGCAAAAGAATAGATCGGGAAAGGTAGTGCATCCGTGGATAACAAGGGAAATCAGGGATAGTATCAAAGCAAAGGATGATGCGTACAAAATAGCCAGAAAAAGCAGCATACCAGAAGACTGGGAGAAATTCAGAGACCAGCAGAGAAGGACAAAGGGCTTGATTAGGAAAGGAAAAATAGATTATGAAAGAAAACTGGCAGGGAACATAAAAACTGACTGCAAAAGTTTTTATAGATATGTGAAGAGAAAGAGATTAGTTAATACAAATGTAGGTCCCTTGCAGTCAGAAACAGGTGAGTTGATCATGGGGAACAAGGATAAGGCGGACCAATTGAATAACTCATAATCTTTCAAAACACTTTAGATTCTGGAGTAGTTCCTGAGGATTGGCGGGTAGCAAACGTAACCCCTCTTTTTAAGAAGGGAGGAGAGAGAAAACGGGGAATTAAAGACCAGTTAGTCTAACATCGGTAGTGGGGAAACTGCTAGAGTCAGTTATTAAAGATGGGATAGCAGCACATTTGGAAAGTGGTGAAATCATTGGACAAAGTCAGCATGGATTTACGAAAGGTAAATCATGTCTGACGAATCTTGTGGAATTTTTCGAGGATGTAACTAGTAGCGTGGATAGGGGAGAACCAGTGGATGTGGTGTATCTCGACTTCCAGAAGGCTTTTGACAAGGTCCCACATAAGCGATTAGTATATAAACTTAAAGCATACGGCATTGGGGGTTCAGTATTGATGTGGATAGAGAACTGGCTGGCAAACAGGAAGCAAAGAGTAGGAGTAAACGGGTCGTTTTCACAATGGCAGGCAGTGACTAGTGGGGTACGGCAAGGCTCAGTGCTGGGACCCCAGCTATTTACAATATACATTAATGATCTGGATGAGTGAATTGAAGGCAATATCTCCAAGTTTGCGGATGACACTAAGCTGGGGGGCAGTGTTAGCTGTGAGGAGGGTGCTAGGAGACTGCAAGGTGACGTGGATAGGCTGGGTGAGTGGGCAAATGTTTGGCAGATGCAGTATAATGTGGATAAATGTGAGGTTATCCACTTTGGTGGCAAAAATAGGAAAACAGACTATTATCTAAATGGAGGCCGATTAGGAAAAGGTGAGATGCAGCGCGACCTGGGGGTCATGGTACACCAGTCATTGAAAGTTGGCATGCAGGTACAGCAGGCAGTGAAGAAAGCGAATGGTATGTTAGCTTTCATAGCAAAAGGATTTTAGTATAGGAGCAGGGAGGTTCTACTTCAGTTGTATAGGGTCTTGGTGAGGCCACACCTGGAGTATTGCGTACAGTTCTGGTCTCCAAATCTGAGGAAGGACATTATTGCCATAGAGGGAGTGCAGAGAAGGTTCACCAGACTGATTCCTGGGATGTCGGGACTGTCTTATGAAGAAAGACTGGATAGACTCGGTTTATACTCTCTAGAATTTAGGAGATTGAGAGGGGATCTTATAGAAACTTACAAAATTCTTAAGGGGTTGGACAGGCTAGATGCAGGAAGATTGTTCCCGATGTTGGGGAGGTCCAGGACAAGGGGTCACAGCTTAAGGATAAGGGGGAAATCCTTTAGGACCGACATGAGAAGGACCTTTTTCACAGAGTGTGGTTGTTCTCTGGAACTCTCTGCCACAGAAGGTAGTTGAGGCCCGTTCGTTGGCTATATTTAAGAGGGAGTTAGATGTGGCCCTTGTGGCTAAAGGGATCAGGGGGTATGTAGAGAAGGCAGGTGCAGGATACTGAGTTGGATGATCAGCCATGCTCATATTAAATGACGGTGCAGGCTCGACCGGCCGAATGGCCTACTCCTGCACCTATTCTCTCTGTTTCTATATTTCTGTCCAACACTATCCTACACCAACTAGGGAAATGTTTTACATCAATAAAGCCAATGTATTACATTTACCAAAAATCGGAGTGTGGGGGGAAACCGAAGATCTCGGAGAAAACCCAATCAAACCACGGTGAGAACGTACAAACTCCGCACAGACAGCTCCCGTAGTCAGGATCGAACCCGGGTCTGTGAGGAGCCGCATTCGCTGTGAGGCAGCAACTCCACCGCTGGGTCACTGTGACGGTCACGTGACCTCCACGTCATTCAGCAGCTCCACGTCAGTGAAAACATTTTGAACCAGGAAGTGGCGGATGGCTTCAATGGCTTCGAAACACAAGGTCGAGAGTTGGACCGAGGAGGCAGTTTGTCCCATCTGCCTGAATTTCTTCACCGACCCTGTTATACTGGAGTGTGGGCACAACTTCTGCCGCTCCTGCATCACACAGAGTTGGGACAGGGAGAGGAAAAACTCCTGCCCGGAATGTAGAGAGGAGTTTGCAGACCGCAGCCTCAAAGTTAATCGGGCCTTGGCGAGACTGGCTGAGAAAGCTCAAGCACTGAGCCCGAATCTCAAAGAGAAGGAAAGTAAACTTCACTGCGAGAAACATCGGGAAGAACTGAAGCTGTTTTGTGAAACGGACAAGAAACTGATCTGTGTGATTTGTGCAGCTGCGCGGGAACACACGTCTCACAGCTTCATGCTGATAGAAGAAGCTATTGAATTCTACAAGGTAAAACAAAATCGATTTTGATCACATAATTGTGTTATCTTTTCTTTATAGTCTGACGTTATTATTCTCTTATCTGAACCCCAAACCCAGGAACAGGTGAAATCTTCTTTCGAATCTCTCACAGAAAAGAAATCGGAGATCGAGCAAATGGAGCAGAAACAGAAACAGAGCATTTCTGGAGTTCAGGTGAGGCTTTGTACTATCGATGTAATTAATTTTTGTAGATTTGATCTCTGCGATGCGTGTAATAAGTGGGCACCTTTAGAAAGCTCAGGGCCCGCAGACCCGAGATGTTGGGAGCGGTTGAGCAGCCAAGGACTTTACTCACTGGAGCGCAGGAGTCTGAAGAATGAACTAATGCAGAAGTATAATATCTTGCAACAAAATGTTGGGGTGAATACTCAGTCTTTTACCCTGAGTAGGGCGTCGAGCATGCGAGGGCACAGGTTTAAGGTGAGAGGGTACAGATTTAATAAGAACATTAAGGGCAACTTTTGTGGTGGGTATATGGATCGAGCTGCCTGGGGAGGTCGTTGATTCAGGTACCATAACAATATTTAAAAGATATTTGAAGAAATTCGTGGAGAGAACGTTTTAGAACTATCTGGGCCGAATGCGGACAGGTGGAAATAGCGCAGATGGGGCATCTTGGTCAGTATCTAACACCCCTTGCTGTGTGTCTCTATGAAGTCTGTCATTCTGAGTGGTGGTGCTGTCTGCTAGTTCTGGTGACCTGGTTCTGTCCAGTGAGTGTTAATGGACACATTAAATGGAATAGGTTGCAGGGAGTTGAACTGGGGGAAAGGGAACAATGTGCTTGTACATTACTTTCACCAAATATTTCAGAATTATCAAGGCGAGCTCTTGAATTCCCAAGGTAATGAAAGCTTTGGATTAAATACAGGCAAATGGAATTAGTGCAGATACTTACAGAGCCCAGCATGGGCATGTTGATCCGAAGGACCTATTTCTGCACTTCAGGACTCGAGATTCAGTAGCCAAATGTTATCAACCATGTCACGAGAAAACACAGCAGGGTGACATAATATCTTGATTTTAATCTATCATCTGACAGGAAGCGTCACGCAACCTTCAGTCACAGACCGCATCCCAGTTTGCTGAACTGCGCCAGATTCTCATTGAGAAAGAGCAGCGCTTACTCAGAGATATCCGGAAGGAAGAGAAGAAGATTGTAAAAAGAATGAAGAAAAATCTTCAAGAGATTCAAGGGAATTTAAATTCCATTCAGGGGGAACTCTCAAAGTTACAGGAACAGATAGACCACAAGGACGGCGTGATATTTCTGAAGGTGAGGGGTTACACTACAGTTTGGTGAAGTGAAAGTGCACAGTCACAAAATGGTGGGTTACATTTCTGAAATTAATGCTGCATTTACCAGTAATTCAGTACTGGGTCAATGTTCCGTCTGTACCAACTACTCACCACATCCGACAATAATGCACCAAATTTCAGGAATCCTCGTGTATTTATCCCACATCAACTTAAATGTATCTGCAATATTGTCTTCAGGCCTCCCTGTGAGTTCCACGTTCTGTTAACTGCATTTCTTGTGGTTTATTAAAGGCCATCATACATTGCCGGCTTTGTTTTTTTTTTCCCCACAAGTCGTGATAATATTTCCAACCCCCACCCATTTAAATCCACCGCTGATCTTAAAATATTCGATCCCATTACCTTTAACATCTTCTCCAGATAAAATCCCACGATCTGCCCGGTCTTACTCGTAAGTTGCATACTCGCAGTTATTTTCATCCACATTCCTAATGCTTTCCCCGGTGTTCGATGTCTCTACGACAATATCCACTTTCTGTCTGTGCGACAGCGGCAAAGAGTTGGGAAATGGAAATTATCAGAAGTTTTTTTTGTAGCTATTTAGTGAAATACCCGCTGCCGGGACCATGACGATCCATCTCAGTCTATTGAGATTTGTGTTTTACTTATTTCAGGAGGAAGCTATTCGCAAGAGGAGGTAAGACATGCTTTTGACTGAAACAATTGACGTTTTTTATAGTACAGCTAAAAAAACAGCTAATTCTCAGTTTCTAACCAGCCGTTAAATATTTGCAGGGTTAGTGATAAAACCAAACCAATGTTGGTGGTAGATGGTGCGTTACCCATTGAAAAGTTCGATCTCACTTTTTTCCACAACATGGCATTGAGAGAAACATCTGATATCATCAAACGAGGTAAAACTGATACTTCTCACAACTCTGTGCGTGAAGAAAACTGCGTCCCCCAGTATTGATATCCCTGTATGACAATAAGGTTTCGATGATCTCGCCTATATCTTGTTGCAGACTTTGACAAACGTCCTCGGTATCCACATTTGCCATTCTCCAAAAACGTACTTTTCACACCTCCTACATTATCATCCAAGCCACGAAAATAGTAAATAAACAGCAAAGGCTGCAGCACCGATCTCTTCTGTACACCACCAGTCGCAGACCTCCAAGCAGAACATCCTTCTAGCGCCACCTTCCACCTCCAACCACGAAGCCAATTTTTGACCCATTTTACCAACTTGTCTTGGGTGTCACCTGCCTTCGCTTTCTGGACCAGCCTTACATTGTCAAATCCCTCGGTGAAGTTCATATATTGATTCACAATGAGATCAGACTGTCCTTGGTTGTACAGACGCACAAATCTACTCTCCACTAAAGAAAGCAAGAAAACAGTGACAAATTGCCTCTGCCTCTGCCATCTACTGGCAAAATATTTGAATACCCGACTTACGTCTCCATCCCCTCCCGTACTCTCTCGGTCGCCCTCACTTTCCGCATTCTTTTTCACCGTCCGCTTGACTCGCCCCCTCCCGTTCCCAAGAACCTGCGGAATTTCTCCTCTCCTGCCCGGTTGAGAAACTCCTGGAAATATCTCTGTTGTCCATTCGATGTTGTTGTGGGGGTGAAACCCGGGCATGGTTTCAGTTGTCCGCCCGCCTGTGCCCGAGTCTCCCCCCGACCCCCGGGATCTCTCTGATTCTCTGCTTCTCCCCCCAGTCTCCGTCACCCTGGATGTGGAAACAGCGAATTCGAATCTCGAGGTATCTGAGGATCGGAAGAGGATGAGATGTACCGGGATCGAGAGGAGTCTCCCTGACACCGGGAAGAGGTTTGCAGAATATCGGTGTGTGCTGGGATCGGAGGGATTCACATCGGGGAGGCATTACTGGGAGGTGGAGGTGGCGGAGAATCGGAGCTGGAGACTGGGAGTCGCCGTGGAGTCTGTGGAGAGGAAGAGATATGTCTACCTGACTCCGGAGACTGGAGTCTGGAGCATCATGAGGGGGTGGACTGGCGTGTTTAACGCAATCACCTCCACGCTAATCCCACTCCCCACCCGTCCCACCCCCGGGAGGGTGGGAGTTTATCTCAGTTACGAGTCCGGCACAGTTTCATTTTACGACGCGGACACCAAGTCCCATCTCCACACCTTCACTGGGTATAAATTCACGGAGAAACTTTATCCTTATTTCGAGACTGGTTATGTAAACCACTGGCTGACAATTTGCTCCAATTCCGCTGCGTGTGTGTAAAACGGACGGGTCCTGGGACCGGCGTCAGGAGCGGGGCTCAGCCAGTGGCTGTGGGGCAGAAATCCGGTGGACAACAGGTCGGCGCTGAGCGAACGGCTCCCATTTAATCCCCAAATTCCGCGTCGTGAAACCCCAGTGAGCGCGGAAATAAAACCAGGGGGAATGTAAATGTGGGAAGAGTGAAATAAACAGCAACTGAAATCAGAGCTGTCTGTGGATCCGTTCATTTTAACGCGTTAACCGCGTCCGGCAACGGAACAGAAATTACTTTTGTGAAAATATAAAGATTGAAACAATCGCCCTTCCCGCGGGTTCAGCAGCAGCCGCGGACGGCGGGTCCTGAGCTCCGGGCTCACCCGGGTCCTAAAGTCCGCCAACCATTAGAATTTATATCGTGTTTGCAGCATTTGCTCTCCACACAACAGATTCGTTTCCTTCGGAATGGATCTTGGAAAGAATGGGTTCAAACCGAATTTCCGGTTACAGGTGGGAGCCCGTTGTGCTCAGGCTCTGCATGTCTCTCTGTAGGATACGTAGATCATTCCTTGTTTCAGTCGCCGCCAGACCCCTCCTTCATCTCTGTCTCAGGTACATCATGTCTGTATCGGTGCTGCTTCCTGCTCTCGGTTACCGCTTTAACGCTTCATCTCCCTCACTGCCAGTCTCCAATCAGCTCCCACTTTCCTCTCCTGGAGCCCTGACTCTTCCCTTCCCTTTCTCGCCGTCTCTGTCTCCGTTTCAGAGCAAACCCGAGTGACCAAAGTGCATTCCAAGCCCTCGGACCTCTTCGGCTACTTCGTCTATCCACTACCCCTGTTTGCGCATCGGACATGGAATATTCCCTCCAAGATCGAGTGCGCACAGCAACAACCCACAATGTCCTCGCATCTCTTTTAGCGAGGACATTGTGCTTTTCTAAAAGCGTTGTTCTAAAGTGCTTTTCAGGCGTAAATCGATTTGAAG
This sequence comes from Raja brachyura, assembly GCA_963514005.1. Next base: position 37,763,034 of record OY740805.1, read on the forward strand.
TGCAGCCATGAATGGCAACTGAAATTGGAGGAATTAATCTGCAGACAGAAACATTAACAGAGTTCAAAAGCAAGCTATATTGTCCAAATATATTTAGTTTGATTTCAATTGCAGTATTAGAAGCATCTGGCACATAATTCGAAAAAAACATATTTCTATTCGGTTCTTGTGAATGTGACCGGTCGTGGGATTTGTCCAAATTCAACCAGAGGGTATTACATTTCTCTATTGCAATAATCTATTATTATGTAATATCGTAAGCGGTTTTCATTTAAGTGATCCAATCCCTTTTACGTTTTTCCACTCTGATTATGTGGCTCTGTTTCTACCCTTCATTACGCAATCTACCAGGTGAAACTTTAATCACCGCCCTCAGCCCAGGAGAGGGAAGTAGTCATGAGTTTTTAATTGTCATATGTATCTTGCCTTAACCTGAGCTTGCTCCTACTCCTCACAACGTTCCCACCCTAAACAGCGGAGCACACCTACTCCTGACTCCAATGTCAGCAAATGATCCTCGCTCCTCATTCAAGGAATGTTGCCATTCCATCCCCCATGTCCTTAATCTTCCAGGCTTGTAATCAGCATTCCCAACTCCGAACTAAGTGGGTTGCAAAGTCTCTGACTCAGACTTTTTTGCCTGAGCCCAGACCTCTGTTAGTGTGGATGGACAAAGCTGAGATAGTCAAGTGGGCTTGGGGTGGGTCCGTAGTTGGTCAGGCAGGATCTGGGGAGAGAGAACCTGGATTGGCATTCAGAGTCTCTGGTCGGAATTTGCCCTGACCCTGTCAGTCCTGCTGCACATAAAACATTACTGATGTTGATGTTGTTGGGAATATGAGGCACAGTTCCTCCAGTTTGTGTATGGCCTCACTCAGCAAACGGAGAAGTCCCAGGACTGAAAGGGCAACGTGGGAATGGGAAGAGGAGTTAAAATGGTTGGCATCCGGCAGCCCATGGCGGACCGCGTGCATGTTTTCAGGCATATGGTCGGCGACCCTGGACTTTCACACGAATGTGCACCAGGCGTCACCAGGAATACAGGATGCAGTGGATGAGGAGACCGTGAACCTCTGTCTCATTTGGAAGGACGGCTGGGATCCCTGGATGGAGGTGAGGGGGAAGGTCCTACCAATGCAGTTAGTACAGTTGTTCAGTTTAGTTTACTGTCTGCTGCACGTTAAAATATTTTCTATTATCGATGTTGTTGAAGTCCTGAATTCACGGAGACACGAAAGTCTGTAGATGCTGCAATCTGCAATCCTGCATCAAGTCGTCTTGATTCTGGGTCTCAGCTCTTGACACTTATTCCCCACAAATGGTTCTTTATTCTTTTAATTCGACCAGAAGCTTATTTCATGCTGCTGCATCGAGGAACCCTCCACTCTTCCACCTCATGCATGTCAGGAAATGTTCTTTGCATTGCTGCAAGTAGACAAGCTATGCTGGAGAAACTCGGCGGGTGAGGCAGCATCTACGGAGAGAAGGAATAGGCCACGTTTCGGGTCGAGACCCTTCTTCAGGGCGACGTTTAGGGCTGAGACCCTTCTTCAGGGGTCACCCGCTGATGCCTCACCCGCTGAGTTCCTCCAGCATTTTTTGTCTGCTTTCGATTTTTCCAGCATCTGCAGTTGCTTCTTGGACATCACATTGCCGCCTGCAGCCACCAGATGGCGATGCAGAGCTGTCCAAAGGTTTGTGCAATTTCGCCACTGCCGGATCTCCACCTGCTGCCTGAAAACGTACTGCAGGAACGGCTTGGGGACTAAGTGGAATAATTTGTAAACTATTTGTATACATCACTGAGAATGCGTTCCGGCGCATCTAGAAGATGTATATTTTCACACTGAAGTCTGGCTCAGCCAGTGGCACCTAGGAATAGACTGGGTGACAACCAAGAGTAGTTTGGTGACTACTGGAGGGACAATTGACGGCACGGAAAGATGGCACCGGGGACAGGCTCGGTTAACACTCCCGTCTGTGTCTTTCGTGAGAAAGGCACCCAATAAAGCTACGGAAAGGCCTAATGAACCATCATGGCCTAAAACTCCATCAGGTGAGAATGAAATGCTCGGAGAAGGAGAAAGAGGTGCAGAGCGCATGCCTTGAACCTGACGAAATACAGGAGGAGCCCGGCCTGGACGTACACCACAGAGCCCAGTCCCTCCACGCACTAGAATCCCCCAAGCCATGCATAGTAGTTATTAAGATGGCTGATCCACGGGCGGTTGCTGCTGGGACGCGTCGGGGCCTGATGAACCCCGGCTGGGTCGCTTGGGCGAGGGTGTCTGATGTTATGAGACCCGAAACACCGGATGACCCCAGGTCACATCACTGGCGTCACATCACGTCTCAGCACATCTGGAAGACGTATATGTTTCACACTTGTGTGTGCAAAACAAAGAATCCAACTGTGACCTGCCCCACGTGTTAATAAAGTATAATTCATTCATTCATTCATTCATTCATTCATTCCTTCCTTCCTTCCTTCCTTCCTTCCTTCCTTCCTTCCTTCCTTCATTCATTCATTCATTCCTTCATTCCTTCCTTCCTTCATTCATTCATTCATTCATTCATTCATTCATTCATTCATTCATTCATTCATTCATTCCTTCGTTCGTTCCTTCCTTCCTTCCTTCCTTCCTTCATTCATTCATTCTTTCTTTCTTTCTTTCTTTCTTTCTTTCTTTCTTTCTTTCTTTCTTTCTTTCTTTCTTTCTTTCTTTCTTTCTTTCTTTCTTTCTTTCTTTCTTTCTTTCTTTCTTTCTTTCTTTCTTTCTTTCTTTCATTCATTCATTCATTCATTCATTCATTCATTCATTCGTTCGTTCACCAACACGCTGATAACAACACCGTTGAGGTGACCGGCAATTTATTTTTGTCTTCAAGATTGCAGCATCTCCTGCCTGTTGTGTCTCAACTCTCTGCCGCCACTCACTCACTGTAACAACATGGTGCCATTGGTTTAGTTTGATGTATTATTTCACGTGCGCAGTGAAAAGCTTTGCTCGCGTGCTATCCATTCAAATCACACTGTATACGAGCAAAATCAAGTTGCACCAAATCATACAAGCGGCCGCACGGTTCAAGTGGAAATTAAAGTTCTGAAAGTGAAATTCTGTAAAGGCTTATTCTTTTTTTACGCACGATTAAAAATACAAGAAGCCAATCGTGCATCAAGTCTGAGGATCACGAGTCGAAACGTAAAACAACCATGTCCCTCCACAGATGCTGCCTGACCCGTTGAGGTGACCGGCAATTTATTTTTTGTTCATGATTCCAGCATCTCCTGCCTGTTGTGTCTCAACTCTCTGCCGCCACTCACTCACTGTATTCCCATCAGACCCACTGCCTGCACTAATTTCTCGCACTCGTACAAACACCTCCCCTCACCCTACCATATTCCCCCTTCCCTCCACCACCACACCAACCGACGCAGGGGTCACATCAAGCAGCCAATTCACCAAGAGCCCCTCACGCCTTCGGGAATCACTGGAACACTCCGCCAGCCACAGCAGCCTTTGTGATGGGGCAATGCATGAATTTATCGACTCAATAAGATGCACGCCACCCGTTATCGATTGTTATTCTAGATATATGGGGAGAAGGCGGGCATATGGGGAGAAGGCAGGCACGGGTTATTGATTGGGGACGATCGACCATGATCACAATGAATGGCGGTGCTGGCTCGTAAGGCCGAATGGCCCCCTCCTGCACCTATTTTCTATATCTCTGCGCGTGAGGCCACCATCAGTACTAGGCGGCCCTCCGGATCACGGACAACACGGGCGATTAACACAAACACAGGACGGTGTGAAAAACCAAACCCGCCCACATCCCACCCACGGCACTCGCCCCAACCACCCGGTCCCACCTGCAACAGTGTCCCCAGTCCCAAACTGGATTAGGTCTAGGTTAATCATGTTCCCGTTTACAAAGGTTTAAATAAAAGAAAGCAAGCAGGTACCGCAGGCAGGGAAGAAAGCGAATGGCATGTTCTCCTTCGTAACACGAGGAGTTGAGTATAGGAGCAAAGTGGTCCTTCTGCAGTTGTATAGGGCCCCGGCGAGACCGCACCTGGAATGTGCAGTTTTGGTCACTTAATTTGAGGAAGGACATTCTTGCTGTTGAGGGAGTGCAGCGTAGGCTCACAAGGTTAATTCCTGGGATGGTGGGACTGTCATGCTGAGAGAATGGAGCAACTGGGCGTGTATACTCTGGAGTTTAGAAGGATGAGAGGAGATCTTATTGAAACGTAAGATTATTAAGGGCTTGGACACGCTAGAGGCAGGAAACATGTTCCCGATGTTTGGGGAGGCCAGAACCAGGGGCTACAGTTTAAGAACAAGGGGTAAGCCATTTAGAACGGAGATGAGGAAACACTTTTTCACACAGAGAGTCTTGAGTCTGTGGAATTCTCTGCCTCAGGGGGCAGTGGAGGCCGATTCTCTGGATACTTTCAAGAGAGAGCTAGATAGGGCTCTTAAAGATAGCGGAGTCAACATGGATTTGTGCCTGGAAGGTCATGTTTGACAACAGTCTTGAAATTTTGAAGAAGTTACTAGGGAAATTGATGAGGGTAAAGCAGTGGATGTTGTCTATATGGATTTCAGTAAGGCCTTTGACAAGGTTCCCCATGGAAGGTTCAAAGTCAAAGTCAAAAGTCAAAAGAGTTTATTGTCATGTGTCCCTGACAGGACAATGAAAATCTTTCTTTGCAGAGCACAACAGAACAAAGAAGGCATTGACTACAATTCTATACATAAATACACCCATGACTTAATAAATTAATAAAGTGCAAATAACAGAGGGAGGGATATTATTGTTCAGAGTTCCGAGCCAGGTTTAATAGCCTGATGGCTGTGGGGAAGTAGCTATTCTTGAACCGGGTTGTTGCAGTCTTCAGGCTCCTGTACCTTCTACCCGAAGGTAGCAGGGAGATGAGTGCATGACCAGGGTGGTGTGGGTCCTTGATGATGCTGCCGGCCTTTTTGAGGCAGCGACTTCGATAAATCCCCTCGATGGAAGGAAGGTCAGAGCCGATGATGGACTGGGCAGTGTTTACTACTTTTTGTAGTTGGTTGGTTCAGAAGGTTCAATCTTTGGGAGTTAATGGCGGAGTAGCAAGATGGATTCAACAGTGGCTGAATGGGAGATGCCAGAGAATAATGGTGGATGGCTGTTTGTCAGGGTGGAAGCCAGTGACCAGTGGGGTGCCTCAGGGATCTGTGTTGGGTCCACTGTTGTCTGGAAAATTGGATAAGTAAGTATGCAGATTGTACTAAGATAGGTGTGCTGTGGATAATGAAGTAGATTTTCAAAGTCTACAGAGAGATTTGGGACATTTGGAAGAGTGGGCTGAAAGATGGCAGATGGAGTTTAATGCTGATAAGTGTGAGGCGCTACATCTTGGCAGGACAAATCAAAATAGGACGTACATGGAAAATGGTAGGGAATTGAGGAATGCTGTGGAACAGAGGGATCTAGGAATAACTATGCATAGTTCCCTGAAGGTGGAATCGCATGTAGATAGGGTGGTAAAGAAAGCTTTTGTTGTGCTGGCCTTTATAAATCAGAGCATTGAATATAAGAGTAGGGAAGTAATGTTAAAATTGTACAAGGCATTGGTGAGACCAATTCTGGAGTATGGTGTACAATTTTGGTCGCCTAATTATAGGAAGGATGTTAACAAAATAGAGAGAGTACAGAGGAGATTTACTAGAATGTTGCCTGGGTTCCAGCAACTAAGTTACAGAGAAAGGTTGAACAAGTTAGGTCTTTATTCATTGGAGCGCAGAAGGTTAAAGGGGAACTTGATTGAGGTCTTTAAAATGATGAAAGGGATAGACAGAGTTGACGTGGATAAGCTTTTCCCATTGAGGGTAGGCAAAATTCAAACAAGAGGGCATGACATGAGAATTAAGGGACAGAAGTTTAGGGGTAACATGAGGGGGAACTTCTTTACTCAGAGAGTGGTGGCTGTGTGGAATGATCTTCGAGCAGAAGTGGTGGAGGCAGGATCGATTTTAACATTTAAAAGTAAAGTGAATAGGTATATGGAAGGGAAGGGAATGGAGGGTATGGTCTGAGTGCAGGTAGATGGGGCTTGGGGAAAATAAATGGTCGGCACGGGCTGGAAGGGCCGAGAAGGCCTGTTTCCGTGCTGTAATTGTTATATGGTTATATGTTATATGTTATGTGGTTATATGGAGTCAGGGGATATGGGGAGAAGGCAGCAACGGAGTACAGATAGGGGATGATCAGCAATGATTACATTGAATGACGGTGCTGGCTCGAAGGGCCGAATGTCATTGGTGTTGTTGAAGACTATTGCCTATTGTTTTGCATCGTATGCAGTCAAATTAGATAATACCAAAGATAAATACAACCAAGTCAAACTCCAGTACAATAGATAGGGAAATGGGACAGTTACAATGTGCAGCATATAGTTCTCAGCATTGCAGCGTCACAACCCGCTAACATTTATACAATGTCCTCGCATCTCTTTTCGGAGACCACAGAGTGCGTTACATGCGTAAATCACATTGAAGTGCAGCCAGTTATGGCAACGGGAATCCAGAACCTCATCAATGAAGGCCCAGAGTACAACATCAGGACATGGTCACAAAAAGCTGGTGTAACTCAGCGGGACAGGCAGCATCTCTGGACAGAAGGAGTGGGTGACGTTTCAGGTCGAGACCCTTTCATCAAACTAAGAGTAAGGGGAGAGTGAAGCGAGACATATATATGGTGTTATAAAGAGATACAGAAATTAGTGAAAGATTCCGAAGAAGGGTCCCGACTCGAAATGTTACCCATTCCTTCTCTCCCGAGATGCTGCCTGTCCTGCCGAGAAACTCCAGAATTGTGTGACTGTCTTCGATTTAAATCAGCATCTGCAGTTCCTTTCAACATCATCAAGAGGTTATGTTTAATCTGTATAAAACACAGGTTTGGACCCAACTGGTGCATCAAGCCTATTTCTCGTCACCAAACTTATTGAATGAAGCGAGGATCATCGGGAGGACGCAGGAGATACTCACTGGAATGGTTTCAAAGATGAGGAGATTCGGGTCGAGGGTGAGGCCGGAGAAGCGGGTGCAGGTTCTCTGTGGAGAAGGGAATTTGAAAGCTTTCACAGGGGGTTCAAGCTCTGGTCCGGTGTGGAGAGGGGGAATGGGGGTTGGTGGGGGAGGTCTTTCCCATCTGTGCGAGGTTCAAATGGACACAGAATTGAGAGAGAGAAGCAACAAGGGGAATTATTGTCATATGTTTCGAGGTACAGTGAAATACTTTTGTTGCGTGCTATCCAGTCAGCAGAAAGACAATACATGATTGCAATCGAGCCACTTACATTGTACAGATACTCGATGATAGAATAAGGTTTCGTGCAAGGTTAAGCCAGCAAAGTCTGATCATAGTTAAAGTGAGAAATGATGAGGTGGGAGTAGAAATTTAAGAGTGTAGGGCGATTGTAATATATGATTGTAGATCTGTATCGCACGCAAATAGACGCCTTGGAAGCAATAGCGGAGGAAATGCTGCCAATTGGACTTCAGAATCTGAGTGTGTTCCACGCTCACTGATTTCACGGTGGCGCAGCGGTAGAGTTGCTGCCTCGCAGCGCTTGCAGCGCCAGAGACCCGGGTTCGATCCCCACTACGGGTGCTGGCCGTACGGAGTTTATACGTTCTCCCCGAGCCCGCGTGAGGTTTCTCCGAGATCTTTGGTTTCCTCCCACATTCTAAAGACGTACAGGTATGTAGGTTAACTGGCATGACGGACGTGGAAATTTGTATCCCACTGTGTGCAGGATCGTGTTAATATGCGGGCATCGCTGGTCTGTACGGACGTCGCAGGTCGGTGCGGGCTCGGTGAGCCGATGGGCCTGGTTTCGCGCCATATCTCTAAACTAAACTAAATTAAACTAAACTGATCAGCAGACAAATTGAAACTTTGCAAACTGCAATGAATGTAAGAGGGTCATATAATATCCTTTAAACAATACACGCAAACATAAATTGCCCCGAAGACTGCTGCATGAGAGACGTGCACTGTTGTGGAATAAAATAACGGCGGAGGGAGGTCTCCGTCCATCCTGATCCCGGGCTGTGAACGGAGATGCGGGCGGCGTGTTCCACTGCCCAACAGGTGCAACGCCTCCTCAGGTTACACCCGAGGCTTCTTTAGCGCCGGGCCCCGTCCCTTTCTGTTTTGCCTTAGTCTTTCTCGTCCATATTGAGGCCAGTTTAATGTCCAATCTATCCTTCCCTCGTGTGAGATGAGTTGGAAGAGGCCAGGACACCATCACAATGAACACTTGCAGCCAAATAGCATTCATTGCCCGGGACGGCAACGGGCGCAGCAACACGGTACTGTTGGAGTTGAGTTTAATTTAGTTTATAAATACAGCGCGCAAACAGGCCCTTCGGCCCACTGGGTTCGCGCCGACAATCGATCCACAGACTATCCTACACCAACTCGGGACATGTTTTACATTTACCAAGCCTTTTTTTTAACATTTGCCAAGCCTCTGTGGAACCGAAGGGCTCGGAGAAAACCCACGTAGATTACGGGGAGAACGTACAAACTCCGTACAAACCGAACCCGTAGGCAGGATCGAACCCGTGTCTGTGAGGCGCTGCATCGCTGTAAGGCAGCAACTCAGCCGCTGCGCCACCGTGACGGTCACGTGATCGCACATATTCAGCAGCTCCTCACAGACACGGCATTTTGAAACAGGATGCGGCTAATTTAAAATGGCTTCGAAACACCAGGTCGAGATTTTAACCGAGGAGGCAGTTTGTCCCATCTGCCTGGATTTCTTCACCGATCCGGTGACACTGGAGTGTGGGCACAACTTCTGCCGCCCCTGTATCACACAGAGTTGGAAGAGGGTGGCGAGAAACCCCTGCCCGGAATGTAGACTGTTTGTGGGCCGCACCCTCTTGGTGAATCGGGCCTTGGCGAGACTGTCTGAGAAAGCTCGAGCACTGAGCCTGAATCTTAAAGAAAAGGAAAGTAAGCTTCACTGCGAGAAACATCAGGAAGAACTGAAGCTGTTTTGTGAAACTGACAAGCATCTAATCTGTTTGGTTTGTGCAGCTGCGCGGGACCACAAGTCTCACAGCTTCATGCTGGTAGATGAAGCTGTTGAATTCTACAAGGTAAAACCAAATCACCTTTTATCACATCATTGTGTAATATTTTCTATATTCTCTGACATTTTTATTCCATGATCTGAAACCCAATCCTGGCGAGGATGCGATTGTTCTCCGTGTCACGTCCTCCCCCCCCCCCCCCCCCAACCCCCTCCACGCGGCCTACCACTGGATCGGAGCGGTATTGCCTACCGGAGACCGGGGACCGGACCAGAGCTTCGGCAGCGGCGGCGCGGCGCTGGATTCACCGCGGATCCAACGGATGCCTACCTGGATCGCCGTTTGGAGCTCCGGAATGCTGGGCCCGCTGCTCCAACATCGCGGGGCTGCGGTTGGCGGAGCCTCCCAGAGCACGCGGCGCTGACCGTCATCGGGGTGTCCTGGGGCCCTTTGCCGAGGCCCGCCGCATGAATCTCCGCCCGGCGCAGCCTGGGGACGTCGGGAGCTGCGGACTCCGGCGGGAAGCGGCCGATTTGGAGGTCCAAGCCGCTGAGGTTGGCCTCCTGTTCCAACATCCCGGCGAGCGGGCCTGAGCGGCGGGCCGCCCGTAGCTGAGACTGCGGAGGGCTCTGGAAGCCCCGACCACAAGTGAACACCAGAGGAAGATGACTGACTTTGGTGCCTTCCCTCACAGTGGGAAACTTTGATTCTGCTGTGTGGGGATGTTTTATGTTGAACTCTATTGTGTATTGTGTTCTGTATTTTATTGTTTGGCTGTATGGGAATCGCACATTTCACTGTGCCAACTGGCACATTTACAAATAAATGCATCTTGTATCTTTGATCAACCCCAGGAACAGGTGAAATCTTCTTTCGAATCTCTCGCAGAAAAGCAATCAGAGATCCAGCAAATGGAAGAGCAACAGAAAGAAAGCATTTCTGGGGTTCAGGTGAGGCTTTGTACTATCGATTTAATGTTTTTGTGTAGATTTGATCCATGTGATGTGTGCAATTAGTGGGCATCTATAGTACTCAGTAGTCGAGGACCCGAGAACTTGGGAGCGGTTGGGCAGCCAAGGACCTTACTCACTGGAGCGCGGGAGTCTGAAGAATGATCTATTACAGGTGCATAATATCACAAAACAAAATGTTAGGGTGAATACTCAGTCTTTTACCCCGAGTAGGGCGTCGAGCATGCAAGGGCATAGGTTTAAGGTGAGAGGGAACAGATTTAATACGAACATTAAGGGCAACTCTGATAGTGGGTATATGGAACGAGCTGCCAGGAGAAGTAGTAGATTCAGATACCATAACAATATTTAAAAGACATTTGAAAAAATTCGTGGAGAGAAAATGTTAGAACTATCTGGGGCAAATGCGGACAGGTGGAAATAGCGCAGATGGGACCTGTTGGTCGGTATCTAACACCCCTTGCTGTATGACACTATTAAGTCTATCATTCTAACTGGTGCTGCTGTCTGCTAGTTCTGGTGATCTGGTTCCGTCCAGTGAGGGTTAATGGACACATGAAATGCAATATTTGCAGGAAATTGTACTGGGGAAATGGGAATGATGTGATTATACATTACTTTCACCAAATATTTCAGAATTATCAAGACAAGCTCTTGAATTTCCAAGGTAATGAAAGCTACAAATTAAATACATGTACATTAGATTAGTGTAGATACTTACAGAGCCCAGCATGGACATGTTGGGACGAATAGCATATTTCTGCACTGCAGAACTCGACATTAATTGGCCAAATTTCACCTTCTATTTCACGAGGAAACACAGCAGACTGACATTATATATTGATTCTCACCTTTCAACTGACAGGAAGCGTCACACAACCTTCAGTCACAGACCATATCCCAGTTTGCTGAACTGCACCAGATTCTCACTGAGAAAGAGCAGCGCTTACTCGGAGATATCCGGGAAGAAGAGGATAAGATTGTAAAAGCAATGGAGAAAAATCTGCAAGACATTCAAGAGAATTTAAATTCCATTCAGGAGGAACTCTCAAAGTTACAGGACCAGATAGACCACAAGGACGGCGTGTTATTTCTGACGGTGAGGGGTTACACTACAGTTTGGTGAGGGAAAGTGCAGTCTCAAAATGGTGGGTTAAATCCCTGAAATAAATGCTGCATTTACCAGTAATTCAGTACTGGGTCAATGTTCCGTCTGTTCCATCTAACCACAACCCACAATAATGCCCCAAATTCCAGGAATCCTCATGTATTTATCCCACTTCAACATAAATTTCTCTGCAATATTATCTTCAGGCCATCCTGTGAGTTCCATGTTCTGTTTACTGCACTTATTGTGGAATTTATTAAAGGCCATCATACATTCCAGCCTTTATTTTTATTTCCCCCACAAGTAGTGATATTATATCCATCCCTACCCATTTAAATCCACCACTGATCGTAAAATATTCCACCCCATTACCTCTGACATCTCCTGCAGATAAAATCCCACAACCTGCCCGGTTTTCTCGTAAGTTGCATACTCGCCGTTATTATCTTCGACATTCCTAATGCTTTCCCCAATGTTCGATGTTTGTACGACAATGACCACTTTCTGTCTGTGTAAAAGCGGCAAAGAATTGGGAAATGGAAATTAACAGAGGGGTTTTTTTTGTCGCAATTTGGTGAAATACCCGCCGTCGGGATCATGATCCGTCTCAGTATATTGAGATCTGTGTTTTATTTATTTCAGGAGGAAGCTGTTCGCAAGAGTAGGTAGGACATGCTTTTGACTGAAACAATGTAAGTACAGCTCAAAAAACAGGTAGTGCTCAGTTTCTAACCAGCTGTTAAATATTTGCAGGGTTGATGATGAAACCAAACCAATGTTGATGGTATATGGTGCGTTACCCATTGAAAAGTTTGATCTCACTTTTTTCCACAACATGTCATTGAGAGAAACATCTGATATCATCAAACGAGGTAAAACAAATCCCTGTTAACAACTCTTTATGCGAAGAAAACTGCGTCCTCCAGTATTGATATCCCTGCATGACAATAAGGTTTTGATGATCTAGCCTTATGTATAGTGTTGTAAACTTTGGCAGACTTCATCGCTATCCACAACATTTCCCATTCTCCACAAACATAAATCTCACACCTCCTACATTCACATCCAAGCCCCGAAAATATAAAATAAACAGCAACGGTTGCAGCACCGATCTCTGCTGCACACCACCAGTCACAGACCACCAAGCAGAACATCCTTCTAGCGCTACCTTCCACCTCCAACCACCAGGCAAATTTTGGAACCATTTTACAACTCGTCTTGTTGCCACTTGCCTTCGCTTTCTGGGCCAGCCTCACATAAGGAATGTTGTCAAGTTCATATATTGGTTCACAATGAGATCATTGTATTGTACAGACGCACCAAATCTACTCTCCCCTAATGAAAGCAAGAAAACAGTGGCAAACTCCCTTGCCCGTCTTACCCACTCTTGTTCAGTATGATCACGGCAACTCCACCCCACACCTCTACATCCTCTTTAAACACCTCTAATTACAACTCACATCCGCCTCCTCGTCTTCCAATCAGCCTCTCGCTAGCCATCTACTTGCAAGATATTTGAATACCCGTCTTATTTCTCTATCTCCACCGCAATGTCTCGTTCACCCTCACCTTCCGCATTCCCCCGCCTCCTCCCGTTCCCGAGAACCCGCGGAATTTCCACTTTGTTACCCGGTTGATATTCCCGGGGAAAGGTGTCTGTTGTCCATCCGATGTTGTTGCGATGAATCCCCGGGCAAGGTTTCAGTTGGGGGTACACAAAAGGCTGGAGAAACTCAGCGGGTGCAGCAGCATCTAAGGAGCGAAGGAGAAAGGCGACGTTTCGGGCCGAAACCCTTCTTCAGGTTTCAGTTGGGCCGCCCGCCTGTGCCTGAGTTTCTCACCGACCCCCGGGGACTCTCTGATTCTCTGCTTCTCCCCCCAGACTCTGTCACCCTGGATGTGGAAACAGCGCATCCGTGGCTCGAGGTGTCTGAGGATCGGATTAGGGTGAGACGTACCCGAATCCGGAGGAGTCTCCCTGACACCGGGAAGAGGTTCACAGAATATCCGTGTGTGCTGGGATCGGAGGGATTCACATCGGGGAGACATTACTGGGAGGTGGAGTTGGCAGGGAATCGGCGCTGGAGTCTGGGAGTCGCCGCAGAGTCTGTGGATAGGGAGAGAGAGGACGACCTGACCCCGGAGACTGGGGTCTGGAGCATCGGGCGGTGGGATGAAGGGTTTGAAGCGGTCACCTCCCCTGCATCTCCTCTCCCCGCCCGTCCCATCCCCGGGAGGGTGGGAGTTTATCTCAGTTACGAGTCTGGGACAGTTTCATTTTATGACGCGGACACCAAGTCCCATCTCCACACCTTCACTGGGAATAAATTCACGGGGAAACTTTATCCATTCTTCGAGATTTGGGATGAAAACCAGTGGCTGAGAATCTGCTCAGGGGCTGTGGGGCAGAAACCCGGTGGACAACAGGTCGGCGCTTAACGAACCGCGCCCATTTAATCTCCAAATACCGCGTCGCGAAACCCCAGTGAACGCGGAAATAAAACCAGGGGGAATGTAAATGTGGGAAGAGTGAAATAAACAGCAACTGAAATCAGAGCTGTCTGTCGATCCGTTCATTTTAACGCGTTAACCGCGTCCGGCAACGGAACAGAAATTAATTTTGTGAAAATATAAAGATTGAAAAAATCGCCCTTCCCGCGGGTTCAGCAGCAGCCGCGGGCGGAGGGTCCTGAGCTCCGGGCTCCCCGGGTCCTAAAGTCCACTGACTCGATGAATTTATATCGTGTTTGCAGCATTTGCTCTCCACACAACAGATTCGTTTTCTTCGAAACAGGTCTTTGGAAGAATGGGTTCAACCCGAATTCCGGGATCCAGGTGGGAGTCCGTTGTGCTCAGGCTCTGCCTGTCTCTCTGTGGGACACGTAGATCATTCCTTGTTTCAGTCGCCGCCAGACCCCTCCTTCGCCTCTCTCTCAGGTGGTTGTCCATCCACTACCCCCGTGAACATTCTGGGAAAGCTTGATCTTTTTTACGCACGATCTAAAATACAAGAAGCCAATCACCAATCAAGTCTGAGGTTCACGAGTCGAACCGTAGAACATCCATGTCCCTCTACAACCCGCCCCCCTCCAACCCCCGGCACTAACCCCACCTGCAGCAGTGTCTCCGGTCACAAACTAGTTTAGGTTCATCATTTTCACGTGTACAAAGGTTTTGTTTTGCATACTAACCAGTCAAATTATGTTGAATAATTTTTATTAGAAGTATAAGTACAGGTGTAAGTACAAATATAAGTACATGTAAAAACAACGTTCTTGATAAAGAGATAGGTAATAATTACCATATTTTCTTATATATACTTCTAAACATTTTATTGTAGTTTTTTTTTAGTGAAAAGTAGGAAAGTGTGAAAAATGGTTAACATAAAAATAGTTATAAAATAACCAAAAGAGAAAAGTAAATAAAATAACAGTGGTATATTATACAAACAGTATTTATATAATAATATATCCGTGATCAATAATGTATTATTCTTCGCTCAATCCTTCGTTCAGGTCTCGATCAGGTCCACAAACCGAGTCATATTGGTCCCTTAAGATATTCAAGGAATGGAGACCAAATCAGATTAAATTGGTCCAACTTGCCTAAAAGTGCAAGTCTTATTCTTTCCAAGTGTAAAGTCTCAGCCATTCCTGAAATCCACAATTTGATTGTAGGGGGTATGGGGCCTTTCCAAAATTGTAAAATTAATTTTTTACCAATTATTAAACTATAATCTATGAAAGTTCTTTGTGCTGTCGTGAGTAATTGATCCCTTTCTAATATTCCCAATATTATTAATTTTGAGTCTGGAACTAGATTCTTATTTACAACATTCGAGATTACCTTAAATATTTCCAACCAAAAATTCGTAATTTTTATACAAGTTGTAAAAGAATGTGTTAAATTAGCTTCTGGGTATTGGCATTTGTCACATATAGGAGATACATTAGAAAACATTCTATGTAATTTAGATTTTGAAAAATGCAATCTATGTAAAACTTTGAATTGTATCAGAGAGTGTCTAGAATTTAATGAACAATTATGTATATATCGTAAACTTTCATCCCAGATATCGGGTTCGATTGTTTCACCTATTTCATTTTCCCATAGTTGTCTGTACTTTTCCGTATTGGGTATATCATTTTCTAATAAAATATTATAAATGTATGATATTAATTTTTCCGTGTTTGGGTGTTTATTCAAGCATTCATCTAGAATTCCCGTCTTTCTCTTTTTATATTCCTGTGCAGTTGTTTTAATGTAGTCAGTTATTTGTAGATATCTGAAGTAGTGTTTAGAGTGTAGTCCATATATTTCCTGTATTTCTTTAAATGAAAGATACAGATTGTCCCTGTAGAGGTCACTGATCTTATTAATCCCTTTATTTTTCCATTGTAAGAATCCTAAATTTTCCAGGGATGGTTTAAAACTTACATTATTAGCAATGGGAAGAACTAATGGGATATCTTCTAGTTTTAACGTTCTTTTTAACTGTCTCCAAATATTAATTTCACTATTAATTATTGGGTTTTCACGATAAATTTTCTTAAATATTTTAATTTTAGAAAATAATATGGAACTGATTTCATACGGTAAGCAGTCTTCCTTTTCCATAAGTAACCAGTTTGGATTTTCATCCAGTTCAACCCACCAAAAGTTCATATTCTTAATACTAACTGACCAGTAATAATATATAAAATTAGGTAATGTTAAACCTCCATTAATTTTCGATTTACATAAATATTTTTTATTTATTCTATGGCTTTTATAGTCCCAAATAAAATTAGTGACTACAGAGTCAACCTTTTTAAAAAAATTCTTAGAAAGATATATCGGGATCATTTGAAATAAATATAATAATTGTGGGAGAAAAATCATTTTTATCGCATTAATTCTACCTATCATTGAGATAGGTAGTGTTCTCCAATATAGAATATTCTTAGATAATTTATTTAGTATAGGTAAAAAATTATATTTAAATATATTTAAAATACAAGAAGCCAATCACCAATCAAGTCTGAGGTTCACGAGTCGAACCGTAGAACATCCATGTCCCTCTACAACCCGCCCCCCTCCAACCCCCGGCACTAACCCCACCTGCAGCAGTGTCTCCGGTCACAAACTAGTTTAGGTTCATCATTTTCACGTGTACAAAGGTTTTGTTTTGCATACTAACCAGTCAAATTAGATAACACCAAAGATAAATACAACCAACTCAAACTCCAGTACAATAGATAGGGAAAAGGGACAGTTACAATGTGCAGCATATAGTTCTCAGCATTGCAGCGTCACAACCCGCTAACATTTATACAATGTCCTCGCATCTCTTTTCGGAGACTACAGAATGCTTTACCTGCGTAAATCACATTGAAGTGCAGCCAGTAATGGCAACGGGAATCCAGAACCTCATCAATGAAGGCCCAGAGTACAACATCAAGACAGTCACAAAAATCTGGAGTAACTCAGCGGGACAGGCAGTATCTCTGGACAGAAGGAGTGGGTGACGTTTCCGGGCGAGACCCTTCTTCAGACTGTGAGTCGGGGTGAAGGGAAGCGAGAGATATAGACGGTGATATAATGAGATGTCGAAAAAAATGTGTGAAAGTGGCCGAAGAAGGGTCTCGACGCGAAACGTCAGCCGTTCCTTCTCTCCAGAGACGCTGCCTGTCCCACTGAGATATTCCAGCATTTTATAACTATCTTCGATTTAAACCAGCATCTGCAGTTCCTTCCAACATCATCAGGAGGTTATGTTGAATCGGTATAAAACACAGGTTTGAACCCAACTGGTGCATCAAGCCTATTTCTGGTAGTCAAACTTAATGAATGGAACGAGGATCATCGGGAGGGCGCAGGAGCTATTCACTGGAATGGTTTCAAGGATGAGATTCGGGTCGAGGGTGAGGCTGGAGCATAGACAATAGACAATACGTGCAGGAGTCGGCCATTTGACCCTTCGAGCCAACACCGCCATTCAATGTGATCATGCTAATCATCTCCAATCAGTACCACGTTCCTGCTTCTCCCCATATCCCCTGCTCCATGAGAGGCAGGTGCACCGTTGTGGAATAAAATAAGGGCGGAGGGAGGTCTCCGTCCATCCTGATCCCGGGCTGTGAACGGAGATGCAGGCGGCGGGTTCCACTGCCCAATAGGTGCAACGCCTTCCCAGGTTACACCTGAGGCTTCCTTAGCGCCGGGCCCCGTCCCTTTCTGTCATGCCTTAGTCTTTCTCGTCCATATTCAGGCCAGTTTGATGTCCAATCTACCCCTCCCTCGAGTGAGATGAGTTGGAAGCGGCCAGGACATCTTCACTCTAAACACTTGCAGCCAAATAGCATTCATTGTCCGGGACTGCAGCGGGCGCAGCGACACGGTACTGTAGGGGTTGAGTTTAGAGATACACCTCGCAAACAGGCCCTTCGGCCCACCGAGTCCGCACCGACCAACGATCCGCGCACATTAACACTATCCCACTAGGGACATTGTGTACATTTACCAAACCATTTTTTTCCATTTGCCAAGCCTCTGAAGAACAGACGATTTCGGAGAAAACGCACGTAGATCACGGGAGAACGTACAAACTCTGTACAGACAGCACCCTTAGGAGTAGGCCATTCGGCCCTTCGAGCCAGCAGCGCCATTCAATGTGAACATGGCTGATCATCCCCAATCAGTACCCCGTTCCTGCTCTTCTCCCCATATCCCCTAACTCAGCTATCTTCAAGAGCCCCATCTAGCTCTCTATTGAAAGCATCCAGAGAACCGGCCTCCACCTGAGGCAGAGAATTCCACACGCTCACAACTCTCTGTGTGAAAAAGTGTTTCCCCGTCTCCGTTCTAAATGCCTTATCCCTTATTGTTAAACTGTGGCCCCTAGTTCTGGACTCCCCCAACATCAGGATCACGTTTCCTGCCTCTAGCGTGTCCAAACCCGTAACAATCTTATATGTTTCAATAAGTTTCCCTCTCATCCTTCTAAACTCCAGAGTGTACAAGCCCAGCCGCTCCATTCTCTCAGCATATGACTGTCCCGCTATCCCAGGAATTAACCTTGTAAATCTACGCTGCACTCCCTCAATAGCAAGAATGTCCTTCTTCAAATTTGGGGTATTCTCTGGAACAGAAGTCCAAGTCACCGTATAAACAAATAACGCTATTAAATGTACAGATACTGACTAGATCTAGATCTAGATGTAGAACGCTGAAAAGTTCCGCGTCACTCAGCACAGGACAATTTTATTAAATGTTTACATTATCAAACCAATTAACCTACAAAGTGTACTAAACTGCATTAAACAAACTGTACTAAACTGCACTAACCTGTATTAACAATCTAGAAACATAGACATAGAAACGTAGAAAACAGGTGCAGGAGGAGGCCATTCGGCCCTTCGAGCCAGTACCGCCATTCATTTACTTGAACTTGAAACTTAATAATGTTATATGATTCAATAAAATCCCACTCATCCTAAACTCCAGAGTGTACAAACCCAGCCGCTCCGTTCTCTCAGCATAATTCCCTTATTTTTCACGTATTTGTTCTGTATCTCTTTATATCACCGTCGATATCTCTCGCTTCCCTCTCCCCTGACTGACAGCCCGAAGAAGGGTCTCGACCCGAAACTGCGAGTCAGAGGAAAGGGAAACGACAGATATAGACGGTGATGCAGCCATTTATATTTATTTATTTTTGTTTATTCATTTTATTGATTTTTTTTATCACATTAAAAAATATATATATTTTTTAAAATTTGTCTTTAATGTTATCATTATTTTTATTTTTTGTCGAGGTCCACGCGTTGTGCAAACACTGTGCTTAGTCTTTAATCTGCCGTCGCTCATGAGCCTTCACTGGTTAAAGCCAAAGATCCTATTTCAAGCTCGCTATTGGAACTTTGGTTGAAGCCCCATTCACAAAATCCTTTGTTCTCTCTGACATCTTCGACCCGGCCCCTGACGACTGATTGGTCGGCCTGTCACGATGACTCCTCCCCTGCCTTATGATTGGTCCATTTATAGCACGATGGCCCGCCTCCTCATCTGTGATTGGTTTGCCCAGATCACGATGGCCCATCCCCCTGATTGGTCCATTCACATCACATTCGCCAGCCCCCTGACGTGTGATTGGTCGACCTGTCACGATGACCCGCCCCCTGATTGGTCCATTCACATCACCATGGCCCGCCTCCTGACGCGTGATTGGTCGACCAGGCACGATGGCCTGCCCTCTGATTGGTCCATTCACATCACGATGGCCTGCTCCGCCGAGTGATTGGTCGGCCCAGATCTCGGTGGCCCATCCCCCTGATTGGTCCATTCACAACACGATGGCCCTCCCCCTGACGAGTGATTGGTCGGCCCTGGTTAAACCGGCCCGCCCCCCCTGATTGGTCGAATCAGATCACAATGGCTGGGGTGCAGACTGCCCAAGCGGAATGTGAGGTGCTGCTCCTCT
This sequence comes from Raja brachyura, assembly GCA_963514005.1. The sequence goes on from OY740805.1 coordinate 37,782,675, forward strand.
AATTTCCGGTGGTGCTCATTCCAGCCATGGACGATGCCCAGGCCAGAAAGGTCGGATTCGGAATGGGAGGGGGAGTTGAAGTGCTGAGCCACAGGGAGATCAGGTTGGTTAATGAGGTGTTCGGCGAAACGAACGCCAAGCCTATGCTTGGTCTCACTATAGAATAGAATAGGTTGCACGGAATTGTACCGGGGAAAGGGGAATGATGTGCTAGTACATTACTTTCACATAATATTTCAGAATTATCATGACGAGCTCTTGAATTGCCTCGGTAATGAAAGCTATGGATTAAATACATGTAGATGGGATTAGTGTAGATACGTACAGAGCCCAGCATGGACATGTTGGGTCGAATGGCATATTTCTGCACTCAAGAGTGACATTATATATTGATTCTGATCTTTCATCTGACAGGAAGAGTCACACAACCTTCAGTCACTGATCACATCCCAGTTTGCTGAACTGCACCAGATTCTCACTGAGAAAGAGCAGCGCTTACTCTGAGATGTCCGAGAAGAAGAGGATAAGATTGTAAAAACAATGGAGAAAAATCTTCAAGAGATTCAAGAGAATTTAAATTCCATTCAGGAGGAACTCTCAAAGTTACAGGAACAGATAGACTACAAGGATAGCATGATATTTCTGCAGGTGAGGGGTTACACTCCAGTTTGGTGAAGTGAAAGTGCACAGTCACAAAATGGTGAGTTAATTTTCTGAAATAAATGCTGCATTTACCAATGATTCCGTACTGGGTCAATGTTCCATCGGTTCGATCTATTCACCACATCCGACAATAATGCCCCAAATTCCAGGGATCCTCATGTATTTATTCAATTTCAACTTAGGTTTATCTGCAATATTGTCTTCAGGCCCCCCTGTGAGTTCCACGTTCTGTTTATTGCATTTCTTGTGGAATTTATTAAAGGCCATCATACATTTCAGGTTTTATTTTTCTTCTCACAAGTAGTGGTGATAATATTTCCAACCCCCACCCATTTAAATCCACCGCTGATCTTACAATGTTCCATCCCATTACCTCTGACATTTTACAATAATAGACAATAGGTGCAGGAGTTGGCCATTTGGCACTTCGAACCAGCACCGCCATTCAATGTGATGATGGCTGACTATCCACAATCAGTACCCCGTTTCTGCCTTCTCACCATTCCCCTGATTCCTCTCTCATTAAGAGCTCTATCTAACTCTCGAAAGCATCAAGAGAATTGGCCTCCACTGCCCTCTGATGCAGATAATTCCACAGATTCACAACTCTCTGGGTGAAAAAGATTTTCCTCATCTACATTCTAAATGGCCTACCCCTTATTCTTGAACTGTGGCCCCTGCTTCAGCATTTCCCTAACATCGGGAACATGTTTCCTGCATCTCGCATGTCCAATCCCTTAATAATCTTCTATGTTTCAATAAGATCCCCTCTCATCCTACTAAATTCCAGTGTATACAAGCCCGGCAGCTCCTTTACATCAACATATGACAGTCTCTCCATTATGGGAATTAACCTCGTGAACCTACGTTGCACTCCCTCAATAGCAATAATGTCCTTCCTGAAATTTGGAGACCAAAACTGCACATAATACTCTAGGTGTGGTCTCACTTGGGCCCTGTACAACTGCAGAAAGACCTCTTTGTTCCTATACTCAACTCCTCTTGTTATGAAGGTCAACATGCCATTAGCTTTCTTCACTGCCTGCTGTACCTGCATGCTTATTTTCAGTGACTGATGAACATGAACTCCCAGATCTCTTTGTACTTCCCCTTTTCCCACCTTGACACCATTTAGATAATAATCTGTCTTCCTATTTTTGCCACCAAAGTGGATAACCTCACATTTATCGTCATTAAACTGCATCAGCCTTGCATCTGCCCACTCACCCAATCTGTCCAAGTCACTCTGCATCCTCATGACATCCTCCTCACAGTTCACACTGTCACCCAACTTGGTGTCATCTGCAAATTTGCTAATGTTACTTTGAATCCTTTCATCAAAATCATTAATGTATATTGTAAATAGCTGCGGTCCCAACACCGAGCCACACTAGTGACTGCCTGCCATTCTGAAAGGCACCCGTTAATCCCTTTCTTTGTTTCTCTTTCTTTGTTTCCTGTCTGCCAACCAATTTTCTATCTATATCAGCACCTTACCCCCAATACCATGTGCTCTAATTTTGCCCACTAATCTCCTATGTGGGACCTTATCAAATGCTTTGTGAAGGTCTATTACATCTATTGGCTCTCCTTTGTCCATTTTCTTAGTTGCATCCTAAAAAAATTCCAAAACATTAGTGAAACATGATTTCCCCTTGGTTCATCCATGCTGACAGACTGATCCTGTTAATGCTGCCTTGTCAGCCATGGTCGCCACTTACTCCCCTTGGAATCTTTCTTCCTCCTTGGAATGAACTGATCCTGTACCTTCTGTATTATTCCTAGATATACCTGCCATTGTTGTTCCACTGTCATCCCTGCTGGTGTATCTTTCCAGTCAACTTTGGCCAGCTCCTCCCTCATGGCTCCATATTCCCCTTTGTTCAACTGTAATACAAGTCCCTACTCTGTGATTTTCTCCTCTCACTCTCAAATTGTAGATTAAAACATCATATTCTGGTCACTATCTCCCAATGGCTCCTTTATCTAGAGTTCCCTTATCACATCCGGTTCATTACACAACACTAAACCTAGAATTGCCTTCTTCGAGGTAGGCTCCAGTACAAGATGCTCTACGGATCCATCACGGAGGCACTCCACAATCTCCCTTTCATGGGGTCCAGCAACAACCTGTTTTTCCCAGTCTACCTGCATGTTGAAATCTCCCATAACAACCGTAGCATTACCTTTGTGACATGCCAATTTTAACTCTTGATTCATCTTTCACCCGATATCCAGGCTACTGTTTGGGGGGCCTGTAGATAACTCCCATTAGGGTATTTTTACCTTTACAGCTCCTTAGTTCTATTCATACTGAATACACATCTCCTAACATAGAAACATAGAAAATAGGTGCAGGAGGAGGCCATTCACCCCTTCGAGCCAGCACCGCCATTCATTGTGATCATGGCTGATCTTCCCCAATCAATAACCTGTGCCTGCCTTCTCCCCATATCCCTTGACTCCACTAGCCCCTAGAGCTCTATCTAACTCTGTGACTTGTCCTCCACTGCCCTCTGTGGCAGGGAATTCCATAAATTCACCACTCTCTGAATGAAAAAGTTTTTTCTCACCTCAGTCATAAATGACCTCCCCTTTATTCTAAGATTGTGGCCCCAGGTTCTGGACTCCGGTTTCTATAAGATCCCCCCTCATTCTTCGAAACTCTAGTGACTACAAGCCTAGTCTTTTCAATTTTTCCTCGTATGACAGTCCCGCCGTCCCAGGGATCAATCTCGTGAACCTACGCTGCACTGCCTCAATCACAAGGGTGTCGTTCCTCAAATTAAGAGACCAAAATGTACAACTGCAGAAGAACCTCTTTACTCCTATACTGAAATCCTCTTGTTATGAAGGCCAACATTCCATTAGCTTTCTTCACTGCCCGCTGTACCAGTAAGCCAACTTTCAGTGACCGGTGTACAAGGACGCCCAGGCCTCGCTGCACCTCCCGCTTACGTAACCTAACCCCAGTCTGAAGAAGGGGTTCGACCCGAAACGTTGCCTATCTCCTTCACTCCTTAGATGCTGCTGCACCCGCTGAGTTTCTCCAGCCTTTTTGTACCCTCGATTTTCCAGCATCTGCAGTTCCTCCTTTAATATTGATATAATAATCTGCCCCCTTGATTTTGCCGCCAAAGTGGATAACCTTACATTTATCTATATTATACTGCATCTGCCACGCATCTGCCCACTCACTCAACCTGTCCAGGTCACCCTGCAACCTCCTAACATGCTCTTCACAGTTCACAGTGACACCCAGCTTTGTGTCATCCGCAAACTTGCTACTGTTGCCCCTAATTCCCTCTTCCAAATTATTAATATATATGGTAAACAGTTGCGGCCCCAACACCGAGACTTGCGGCACGCCACTCGCCACTGCCAGCCATTCTGAAAAGGACCCCATCACTCCTACTCTTTGGTTCTGCTCTGCCAACCAATTCTCCGTCCATGTCAACACCGTACCCCCAATATCATGTGCTCTAATTTTAGTCACCGGCCGCCCGTGCAGGACCTTATCAAAGGCTTCTGAAAGTCTAGATACACTACATCCACTGGCACCCCTTCATCCATTTTACTTGCCACATCCTCAAAAAAATTTCAGAAGATTAGTCAAGCATGATTCCCCTTTCATAAATCCATGTTGACTTGGACTAATCCTTTTACTGCTACCCAAATGCCATATTATTACTTCTTTAATAATTGACACCAGCATCTTTCCCACCACCAGTCAGGCTAACTGGTCTATGAGTCCCCGTTTTCTCTCTCGCTCCTTTCTTGAAAAGTGCGATAACATTGTGTCTTCCTTAGTGAAGACAGATCGGAAGTACCTATTCAACTCTTCTGCCATTTCCATGTTGCCCATAATAATTTCACCCGTGGGAAATATCTCCTGATTCTATATCACTTCTCACCAGGGACTGAATTTCATTTCTCACCAACAGGGCCACCCCACTCCCTTTGTCCACCCGTCTGTCTTTTTGATAGGACATATACCCTTGAATATTCAGTTTCCAGCCCTGGTCCTCTTGCAGCCATGTCTCTGTAATTCCCACAATATCATACTTGCCAATTTCTAACTTAGCCTCAAGCTCATCCACTTTACTTCTTATACTTTGTGCATTCATGTATAATACTTTTAATCCATTACCCCCCTCACATTTCACATTGATTCCCATTTCACTTGGCCTGTGCGTTCTGCCCCGCTAATACTGGTGTCTTAACTTTTCTTTTCTTTTTTTTTGTAATTTTCTATTTTAGAAGTAATGTACATTACAATGATATAAGCCAAAAATAACATAATACATTTCCTGTACCAGTTCTTATTTTATACTTTAAGAAGAAGAAGAAGAAGAAGAAGAAGAATAAGAAGAATAGAGAGAGTTAGATAGGATAGTAAGTGCGTGAGAGAGTGATCCGGAAGAACCCGTAGAAGCGTAAGACAAGAAAGACTAGAAAAGAAAAACAAAGGAAAAGAAGGAAGGAAGAAAAAAATAGAGGACAGATAATATGAGAAAGTAAAATAAGCTAAGATAAAAGGGATGTACCTCCTTCGTATCTTGACACACCCCTCACCAGGTCCTGATACCATTTATTATCAGAGTTGTGTTGCTTGTAATACGTTGATAAATGGAGACCAAATCTTTTGGAAATGGTCTGATTTGCCCGCAAGGAGGAATCTCATATCTTCTAGGTGTAACGTTTCGGACATATTTGAAATCCACATTTCTATCGTTGGTGTGGGAGCGTTTTTCCAGAATTTAAGTATAAGTTTTTTTGCCATAATTAAGAAAGCTCTTTTGGAACGAAGTCAGCTGAAAGCTGGCTTCCATTGTTCCAAAAATGATCAATTCTGCATTCCATTTCAATTTAATTTTAAATAATTGTGTAAAAATGTCAAAGATTTCAATCCAGTATTTTTGGATTTTGATGCAAAAAACAAAGGAATGTGCTGTGGTTGCTTCTTGGGATAGACATTTATCACAAATTGGGGCGACATTTGGAAAAAAATTACTTATTTTAGTTTTTGAATAATATAGTCTGTGTAAAGTTCGAAATTGGATTAAAATATGTCTTACATTGATCGAGCATTTGTGCACACATAGCAAGTGTTTATCCCAACTCCCTTTCGATATTTTTATAGCTAGTTCTTGGTCCACATCTCTTCTAATTCTATCAGATGATTATATTTCTATATTTAGGATAATATTATACAAATATGATATTAAATTAGTGTGTCTTAACTTTTCTTGTACCCTTTTTCCCTGATATCTCCATTTTGTCTCCTCCCTGCTCCAGATAAAATCCCACCACCTGCCCGGTCTTACTAGAAAGTTGCATACTCGCAGTTATTTTCATCGACATTCCTAATGCTTTCCCTGGTGTTCGGTGTCTCTGGGACAATATCCACTTTCTGTCTGTGTGACAGCGGCAAAGAGTTGGGAAATGGGAATTATCAGAGGGTTTTTTTTGTAGCTATTTGGTGAAATACCCGCTGTCGGGATCATGATGATGCACAGACTAGGAGTAAACGGGTCATTTTATGAATGCAAAGAGTAGGAGTAAACGGGTCATTTTCAGAATGGCAGGCAGTGACTAGTGGGGTACCACAAGGCTCAGTGCGGGGACCCCAGCTATTTACAATATATATTAATGATCTGGATCTGGGATTAATGATCTGGGGATTGAATGCAACATCTCCAAGTTTGCGGATGACACGAAGCTGGGGGGCAGTGTTAGCTGTGAGGAGGATGCTAGGAGACTGCAAGGTGACTTGGATAGGTTGGATGAGTGGGCAAATGCATGGCTGATGCAATATAATGTGGATAAATGTTAGGTTATCCACTTTGGTGGCAAAAACATGAGGGTAGACTATTATCTGAATGGTGGCCGATTAGGAAAAGGGGAGATGCAACGAGACCTGGGTGTCATGGTACACCAGTCATTGAAAGTCGGCATGCAGGTGCAGCAGTCTGTGAAGAAAGCAAATGGTATGTTGGCATTCATAGCAAAAGGATTTCAGTAGAACAGCAGGGAGGTTCTACTGCAGTTGTACAGGGTCTTGGTGAGGCCACACCTGGAGTAATGCATACAGTTTTGGTCTCCTAATCTGAGGAAAGAAACTTTTGCCATAGAGGGAGTACAGAGAAGGTTCACCAGACTGGTTCCTGGGATGGCAGGACTTCCATATGAAGAAAGACTGGATAGACTCGGCTTGTACTCGCTGGAATTTAGAAGATTGAGGGGGGATTTTATAGAGACTTACAAAATTCTTAAGGGGTTGGACAGGCTAGATGCAGGAAGATTGTTCCCGATATTGGGGAACTCCAGAACAAGGGGTCACAGTTTAAGGATACGGGGGAAGTCTTTTAGGACCGAGATGAGGAAAACATTTTTCACACAAAGAGTGGTGAGTCTCTGGAATTTCATTTCGGAGTCACGTGAGTGACTTCGTGAAGAGCCCGCCGGCGCGCATGCTCGACATATCGTCGTACCGCGTTGCTGCGACGGCTGGCGGTGGAGCGCGCTCCTCGCCAGCCCTTCAGAAGGGGCCATGGAGGTAAGTATTCTACCTTTAGTTGGTGGTCCTTGTTGTTGGTTTTGTCTTGCAGCAAGGACATGGATGGGAGTTCCAAGGGCCGGAGGACGTCAGGACGAGTTCGCCGGTCAACAGTTCCGGGGCCTTTACCATCGGCAGTACCTGCATCGCAGGCCGGGACTCAGGCGGAGATGTGGGTAAGCCCTGTGTTTACAGGTCCAGATCCGCCAGCACACCACAGCTCGGAGGAGTTCGACGAGGAGGAGTGTGGTGTGCCGCCAGAGCAGGGGGACCCTGCCATGGCAGTCAGGTCGTCAGCGGGCTCGCTGGCGACCTCGAGCTGGGTGCGTGCGGCTGCACGGCCTGTTCCACTCCGAGAAGGGGAAGGGCAGGAGCCCAGAAGCCTAACCCTACCAGGGCTAAGGCATTGCCTGACACGGAGGAGCGGTCAGGTTCCAGGGAAAGACCCGGGGCGGCTGTGAGGTCCAGCCGGCACGCCCCGACTCTCGACGCCGGGACGGGTCGGTCGAGTCGGGTCTCGTCACGGTCGCCGAGCCCCCCATGGATGGGTGGGCGAGACCATGCGTCGGCAACGTCCACGATGTGGGCAGCCGGCAAGACTGCGTGGGCCCCAGGCAGCCATGCTTCGGCTGGTGCTGACACCTCGCCGCAAGTGCCCTTAGTGGCAGCGGCTTCAGCTCCCGCTAAACGGAGGCGGTTGAACACGCCCGCGCAGGAATCGCGCAGTTCGCCTCGGCGGCTGTTAGCGACAACTACCGGCACCGGCAGGGCCTCGACGAGGTGCGGGCCGATGACAGGAGCCCGGTTTTCTTTTCAGAGCCGGGGGACTCCGACCACCTGAGTGTTCAGGGTGAAGGGCGTATTGACCGTATGGAGCGGCTGCTGGAGCTCCTGCTTCAACGTCAACAACAGCAGGGCAGCAACAGGCACAGGGCGTCTTCACAAACATCTACTATCAGCCTGGAGCAGCAGGAAGAAGTCCTCATCCAGGCAATGAGCCGTCACAAGGCTCCATCCAATTGCAACTCCCTCAACGTGCCTGTGGTCAATACGCCGATATGGGGCAACATCAGTGCGGCTATCCGTCAACAGGAGGTAAAACTGCAGCGGATCCTGAAGCTCCTCACGGCCGGTATTACCGCCTTTGTGCAGTCGGTGGACGGGGACGAATTGAATTTGGAGATGCCCTGGCCCTCCTGTGCGCGACCCAGCACGAAATTAACGGGTTTCGCAAAACCAGCATCCGCCCAGCGCTCAATCCAAAGTTTGCAGGAGTGTGCAAACCACCGCCCCCGCCCCGTCAGCTCTTTGGGAAGGACCTCTCGAAGAGAGTCAAAGAGCTTGACGAGCAAGCCAAAACGGTGGGGATCATGCGCCCTCAGAGTGCCCCCACACCGTCAGGCTCAAAGTCTCCATACATTCGATCACGAGGGTCTGCCAGTACCTCGACGAGGACCCACCCTCAAGCTCCACAACGACAGCAACATCAGACCCAGCACCAGGGGTCTTTTTTAGGACAGGGTCGGCAGAGACCCTGGTGGAAAACGAAGACGCCGCGCCCTCAAGCCAACCCAGCACCTCCACGTCCACACACGCGTGTCAAGGACCGCCGGTAACCACGGAGGTGAGGGGGTCTGGTTCTCTCTTTTCAACCTGTTTAACTTCACATGTTGGTGGTCACCTTCGGTGGTTTTTTGGGTGCATGAGGTAATTTCACTGGTGACGAGTATGTGTTGCAGAATATTCAGGGGCATAAAATTGAGTTTATTAATGGCGACATTCCTCCATCCCAGCACATGCCCGCTCGAACATTTAAAATTATCTGCTGCAGAACAGGCAGCCGGCTATAAGGAATTGTTAAGTCTTGAGCAAAGGAGTGATTAAGAGAGTGGTGCATGAGCCAGTTGAATTTGTTTCGAACATATTCACCAGACCTAAGAAGGATGGAAGTTGTCGTGTCATTATTGATCTAACCCGTTTGAATACTTTTGTAACATATTCTCATTTTAAAATGGATACGATGAAACAACCAAATCATTGATTTCTCATGGTTGTTTTATGGCATGCATCGATTTAAAAGACGCATATTATTCCGTATCCGTCCAGAAATGTGACAGAAGGTTTTAAAAATTCATCTGGATGGGGCAACTCTGGCAGTACAAGGCTTTGCCTAATGAGCTCACCACAGCCCTAGATTGTTCACTAAATTAGTGAAGCCAATTATGGCTTATTTGAGACAACGACACCATATAGTATGGCCTAATTAGATGATGTCTTAATTGTGGGCCACACCCTGGAATTGGCTGAACAGGGTGTTGCAGCTGCTGTCAATATATTTCAACAATTGGGGTTTATTGTCCATCCAGAGAAATCAAAGTTCTACCCTGCGCAGGTGATTAATTACCTAGGGTTCACGGTGAACTCTATAAGCATGAGGGTTACCATTCCAATTAACAAGATTGAGGAGGTTACCTAGGTGTGTCAAGATTTAATCCGCACCAATATACCATCGATTCGGCACTTAGCTACAATAATTGGGAAGCTGGTAGCTTTGTTTTCGGCAGCGCGATATGGACCTTTGCATTATCAGAATTTGCAAAGAGCTAAAATTGCTGCGTTAAAACAGAACGCTGGTCATTATGATCGGTCCATGCAGCTGCCGCCCGAAGCGATAAATGAGTTGCAATGGTGGATGTGTCACATTAGCAACTCATTCAAGCCTATTAGGGAGGCTAATCCGGTGGTATATTTGCAAACTGATGCAAGCTCCAATGGTTGGGGATCCACGAATAATTGCTCTAGTTGTGGTGGCAGATGGGACACCCTTGAATCAACGATGTTGTTAACTCAAGGGATTAACTATTTGGAGTTGCTGGCAGCATTCCACGGACTTCGTGCGTATTGTTCTAAGATTGTTGGAGCACATGTCCGTCTCCAAATAGACAACACCACAGCAGTAGCATATTTAAACCATATGGGTGGTACCAGGCCAGTTTCGTGTGACAAATTGGCAAACTCAATTTGGCTCTGGTGTGTTCAAAGAGACATTTGGATTTCAGCTACCTATTTGCCAGGTGAGCTTAATACTGTGGCTACACCAGGTCACGCAAATTTAATGACAATATTGAATGGATGTTGCATCCTGAGATCTTTTCTAAAGTCACAGCCAAATTTGGTAAACCGGACATTGACCTCTTTGCGTCACGGTGGAACCATCAGGTACCAACCTACGTTTCATGGGAACCAGATCCTGGGGCAATAGCGCTAGATGCATTCTCGCTGGACTGGGGGAAGTGGTTTTTCTATGCCTTCCCCCCATTTTGCCTCATCAGTCGGGTATTGGGAAAGATTCAGGCAGATGCTGCCAAGGGCATCCTTATTATACCCGACTGGCCCACACAGCCTTGGTATCCGGTGGTCTTTGACATGCTCAACGAACCTTGGGTCCTTTTGAAGGGTTGCCCACAATTGGTTACTCACCCTGTCTCAGGGGAGCCGCATCCCTGCCATGGCTATTTAAATTTGTTGGCTTGCAGGTTCTGAACAGGCCGTTAGTCCAATACGGCCTCTCGGCTCGGACCATGGATACCACCGGGGCGTCGTGTCGAGAGTCTACAAGGCGAAGATACCGCTCGCATATTAAGAAGTGGGAAGCCTACTGCAGCCGCTCTCGCATCACGTACGATGACGTGACAACAACCGACGTCCTGGAATTCCTCGCGGGGTTGCACCATGATGAACACTTAAGTTACAGTGCCATCAACAGCGCCAGAAGTGCGCTATCATTCTACCTCAGTTTGGAGGTAGGATCCAACAGGCTAGTGTCCAGACTCATGCGGGGTATATTCAATATGAATCCGCCTACAACACGCTATAATATCACCTGGGATGTCAGGGACGTATTAACCCTGCTCAGGACGTGGTCACCCATGGAAGGGCTCCAACTGGACCAACGCACCATGAAGCTGGTGATGTTACTAGCGCTGACTTCAGCTCAGAGGGTACAGACACTACACAAACTTCGTGTCGACAGAATGACGTCTACCCCCACAGAAGTAGTCTTTTTCATTGACGAGCTACTAAAGCAGCATAGCCCTGGGTGCACAGGGCTGCAGCTGAAGTTCCCGGCATACCCCGCAGATGCTAGGCTATGTGTAGCCTCACATATCCGCCACTATGTCAAGGTGACGGCACGCATCAGAGGAATGGAGAGATACCTGCTTGTCACTCATAAGAGACCTCATCATCGAGTGACAGTCCAGACGATATCCATGTGGCTTCCAGTTGTTTTGGGTAAGTCAGGTATCGACACTAATGTGTTCAAGTCTCTTTCCAACAGGGCTGCATCGACGTCAACGGCGAGGGTCATGGAGGTGCCCATGGACCAAATTCTCGCCACAGCAGGATGGGCTAATGAAGCTGTGTTCCAGCGTTTTTATAACAAGCCTGTTGCTGCTCCTCTACAGTTTGCAGAAGCCGTGCTGAATGTAGGTCACGAACGTGGAGATGTCCCCGCATGAGGGGTTTTGATTTGTTATTAATAACTCTGCTCTTGTTTTGCAGTATGAACTATTGAGCAAGTTTGTTCCTCCCATCCATCCCTGGTAGTGGTGTGTCAGCATGGACGTGGTCCAGGGCGTGTAATCACAGAAGCTTTGAAGTCTTCACGAAGTCACTCACGTGACTCCGAAATGAAATAGTAAGATTGAACGAGAACTTACCAGTTCGAAGGTTGATCTTTATTTTATGAGGAGTCGAAGTGAGGGATTTCGTGCCCTCCTCGCCCAACCCTCAATCACCTTCATCTGGTAATCTTAGTCACTTCAATCTTACTATGCGAAGTCATTTCTTTGTTGGTTTCTGTGATTCCACGCCGCTACTTTGAAGTATGTCGAGCATGCGCGCCGGCGGGCTCTTCACGAAATCCCTCACTTCGACTCCTCATAAAATAAAGATCAACCTTCGAACTGGTAAGTTCTCGTTCAATCTTACTATTCTCTGCCACAGAAGGTAGTTGAGGCCAGTTCATTGGCTATATTTAAGAGGGAGTTAGATGTGGCCCTTGTGGCCATTATGATATTGAATGGCGGTGCAGGCTCAAAGGGCTGAATGGCCTACTCCTGCACCTATTTTTTATGATTCTATGATCTCAGTCTATTGAGATTTGTGTTTTATTTATTTCAGGAGGAAGCTGGTCGCAAGAGGAGGTAGGACATGCTTTTGACTGAAACAATGTATGTTTTTATAGTACAGCTCAAAAAAACAGCTAATGTTCAGTTTCTAACCAGCTGTTAAATAATTCAGGGTTGGTGATGAAACCAAACCAATGTTGGTGGTAGATGGTGGGTTGCCCATTGAAAACTATGATTGCATCTTTTTCTACAAAGTGCATCGAGAGAAACATCTGATATCATCAACCGAGGTAAAACTAATACATTTCCCATTGTTCTTTGTTAAGACATCTTTATGCAATATTTATATGTGAAGATTAATGGTATTAATGGACTCTGGGGGAGGCATCACAGAGACAGAGAGCAAAGTTTGTTTGCACTTGAACAAATCCTTGTTCCCGGGAGAATGGGTTTGCTGTGCTGGGTGAAATTACGTCGACTGTGTAGTCGAGAGTTCAGGTGTATTAAAGGAGATCTCAGTGAAACACAAATTCCTTATAGGGCTCAGTGGGCTGGATGCAGGGAGGTTGTTTCCCCTGTCTGAGGGGTCTGGAGCCAGCGGACACCCTCTCAGAATGAGGCCTGGACCACTGAGGACAGAGACAAGGAGGCATTACGGCATGCAGAGACTGGGCAGTAATTCCCTGCACCGGTGGCTCTGGATAATCAGTCATTCGGTGCTCTTGAAGCCAGAGAGCCATGGTTGTACATTACAGACTCAGGCCCTTCGGCCCATCGCGTCCATGTCCACCTTTTATCGCAGCCACACAAATCCCATTTGCCCACATTAGAACCGTATTATTCCACACCTCATTTGTTAAATTGCAATGCCTCTTACACATAGTGATTACATCTGATTCCACCACCTTCTCTGGCAAAATATTCCAGACATCAACCACTATCCATGTGTGAAGAAAACTCGCCACTCAGATCCACTTTAAAACTCCATCCTCTTGTGTTAAACCTGCGCCCTCCGGTTTTCATATCCCTGTATGAACATAAGATTCCAAAGATCTTTCAGGGGCGGAAATCGCTGTCAAAACATGGGGGGTGGACACAATTTCTTGGTGGCCACGTGCGCGCACACACACACACACACGCGCGGCTTCGGCCGTGGGGCCTGTGGACAGTAACATCAGGAGCTGACCTGGTTGGTGACCGACTCCGAACTCCAGCAACAGCAGCTTCGTCCGCCCCGAATCGTGGGGCTTGAATTGGCCCGTTCGCGGGACCTTTCATCACCAGTCGCAGCTTAACATCTGCCGGCGGGGGCTTCAACATCAGGAGCCTCGACACAGCAGTTTGATTTTAAGCCGAGTCGGGCGATGAAAGGCCCTGTGAACGGGCCGATTATGCCCTTAGAAACCGTCTGATGGGTCAGTCTTTTACCCTTGGTTGGGGGATCGTGAATGTGAGGGAATAGGTTTTAGGTGAAAGGGAAAAGACTTTAAACGAACATGAAGGACAACTTTGGTAGTGGGTACATGGAATGAGCTGCCAGATGAGGTAGTTGAGTCAGGTACTGTAACAACATTTAAAAGATATTCAAACAAATTCGTGGACAGATAATTTTTAGAACTGTCTTAGCTAAATGTGGACAAGTGGAAATAGCGCAGATGGGGCGTCTTGGTCAGTATCCAACACCCCATGCTGTATGACTCTATGAAGCCTGTCAGTCTAAGTGGTTGATGCTGTCTGATAGTTCTGGTGACCTGGTTCTGTCCACTGAGGGTTAATGGACACATGAAATACAATAGGTTCAAGAAGGAACTGCAGATGCTGGAAATCGAAGGTAGACAAAAGTGCTGGAGAAACTCAGCGTCTATGGAGCGAAGGAAATGGGCAACGTTTTGGGCCGAAACCCTTCTTCAGACTGATGTAGGGTGGGCTGGGCGGGAAGAAGAAAGGAAGAGGAGGAGCCAGAGGGCTGAGGGAGAGCTAAGAAAGGCAGGAGACAGCAAGGGCTACCGGAAATTGGAGAAGTCAATGTTCCAGCTGCTGGGATGCAGATGAGGTGCTGCTCCTCCAATTTCCGGTGGTTCTCACTCCAGCCATGAAGGAAGTGCTGAGCCACAGGGAGATCAGGTTGGTTAATGCGGACCGAGCGGAGGTGTTCGGCGAAACGATCGCCAAGCCTACGCTTGGTCTCACCATAGAATAGAATAGGTTGCACGGAATTGTACCGGGGAAAGGGGAATGATGTGCTAGTACATTACTTTCACATAATATTTCAGAATTATCAAGATGAGCTCTTGAACTGCCTCAGTAATGAAAGCTATGGATTAAATACATGTAAATGGGATTAGTGTAGATACGTACAGAGCCCAGCATGGACATGTTGGGCCGAATGGAATATTTCTGCACTCAAGAGTGACATAATATATGGATTCTCATCTTTCATCCGACAGGAAGAGTCGCACAACCTTCAGTCACTGATCACATCCCAGTTTGCTGAACTGCACCAGATTCTCACTGAGAAAGAGCAGCGCGCACTCGGAGATGTCCGGGAAGAAGAGGATAAGATTGTAAAAACAATGGAGAAAAATCTTCAAGAGATTCAAGAGAATTTAAATTCCATTCAGGAGGTACTCTCAAAGTTACCGGAACAGATAGACCACAAGGACGGTCTGATATTTCTGAAGGTGAGGGGTTGTACTACAGTTTGGTGAAGTGAAAGTGCACAGTCACAAAATGGTGGGTTAAATTTCTGAAATAAATGCTGCATTTACCAGTAATTCAGTACTGGGTCAATGTTCCGTCAGTTCCATCTACTCGCCACATCCGACAATAATGCCCCATATTCCAGGAATCCTAACGTATTTATCCCACCAACTTACATTTCTCTGCAATATTGTCTTCAGGCCTCCCTGTGAGTTCCACGTTCTGTTTACTGCATTTCTTGTAGAATTCATTAAAGGCCATCATACATTTCCGGTTTTATTTTTCTTCTCACAAGTAGTGGTGATAATATTTCCAACCCCCATCCATTTAAATCCACGACTGATCTTAAAATGTTCCATCCCATTACCTCTGACATTTTACAATAATAGACAATAGGTGCAGGAGTAGGCCATTTGGCACTTTGAACCAGCACTGCCATTCAATATGATCATGGCTGATCATCCACAATCAGTACCCCGTTCCTGCCTTCTCGCCATTTCCCCTAACACCGCTGTCATTAAGAGCTCTATCTAACTCTCTCTCGAAAGCATCCAGAGAATTGGCCTCCACCGCCCTCTGAGGCAGATAATTCCACAGATTCACAACTCTCTGGGTGAAAAAGTTTCTCCTCATCTCCATTCTAAATGGCCTACCCTTTTGTCTTGAACTGTGACCCCTGCTTCTGGATGTCCCTAACATCGGGAACATGTTTCCTGCCTCTCGCATGTCCAATCCCTTAATAATCTTATATGTTTCAATAAGATCCCCTCTCACCCTACTAAATTCTAGTGTATACAAGCCTGGCTGTTGCTTTCTACCAACATATGACAGTCTCTCCATCGCGGGAATTAACCTTGTGAACCTACGTTGCACTCCCTCAATAGTAAGAATGTCCTTCCTCAAATTTGGAGACCAAAACTGCACACAATACTCTAAGTGTGGTCTCACTTGGGCCCTGTACAACTGCAGAAAGACCTATTTGCTCCTATAATCAACTCCTCTTGTTGTGAAGGCCAAGACTGCCTGTTGTACCTGCATGTTTACTTTCAGTGACTGATGAACAAGAACTCCCAGATCTCTTTGTACTTCCCCATTTCCCATCTTGACACCATTTAGATAATAATCTGACTTCCTAATTTTTGCCACCAAAGTGGATAACCTCACATTTATCCTCATTAAACTGCATCTGCCTTGCATCTGCCCACTCACCCAATCTGTCCAAGTCACCCTGCATTCTCACAGCATCTTCCTCACAATTCACACTGCCACCCAGCTTTGTGTCACCTGCAAATTTGCTGATGTTACTTTGAATCCCTTCATCAAAATCATTAATGTATATTGTAAATAGCTGCGGTCCCAGCACCGAGCCTTGCAGTACCACACTAGTCACTGCCTGCCATTCTTAAAGGGACCCGTTTATCCCTACTCTTTGTTTCCTGTCTGTCAACCACTTCTCTATCTATGTCAGCACCCTACCCCCAATACCATGTGCCCTAATTTTGCCCTCTAATCTCCTATGTGTGACCTTATCAAATGCTTTCTGAAAGTCCAGGTACACCACATTCACTGGCTCTCCTTTGTCCATTTTCCTAGCTACATCCTCAAAAAATTCCAAAAGATTAGTCGAGCATGATTTCCCCTTGGTTAGTCCATGCTGACAGACTGATACTGTAAATGCTATCCAAATGAGCTGCTATTTCATCTTTTATAATTGATTCCAGCATCTTCACCACCACCAATGTCAGGCTAATTGGTCTATAATTTTCTGTTTAATCTCTCCCACCTTTCTTAATAAGCGGGATAAAATTAGCTACCTTCCAATCCACAGGAACTGGTCCTGAGTCTATAGAACATTGGAAAATTATCACCAATGCGTTCACGATTTCTAGAGCCACTTCCTTAAGTACCCTGGTATGCAGACCATCTGGCCCTGGTGATTTGTCAGCCTTCAGTCCCATCAGTCTACCCAACATCATTTCCTGAGGGTAGACTATTATCTGAATGGTAGCCGATTAGGAAAAGGGAAGATGCAACGAGACCTGGGTGTCATGGTACACCAGTCATTGAAAGTAGGCATGCAGGTGCAGCAGGCTGTGAAGAAAGCAAATGGTATGTTGGCATTCATAGCAAAAGGATTTGAGTACAAGAGCAGGGAGGTTCTACTGCAGTTGTACAGGGTCTTGGTGAGGCCACACCTGGAGTATTGCCTACAGTTTTGGTCTCCTAATCTGAGGAAAGACATTCTTGCCATAGAGGGAGTACAGAGAAGGTTCCCCAGACTGATTGCTGAGATGGCAGGACTTCCATATGAAGAAAGACTGGATAGACTCTGCTTGTACTCGCTGGAATTTAGAAGATTGAGGGGGGATCTTATAGAGACTTACAAAATTCTTAAGGGGTTGGACAGGCTAGATGCAGGAAGATTGTTCCCGATGTTGGGGAACTCCATAACAAGGAGTCACAGTTTAACGATAAGGGGGAAGTCTTTTAGGACCGAGATGAGAAAATCATTTTTCACACAGATGGTGGTGAATCTGTGGAATTCTCTGCCACAGAAGGTAGTTGAGGCCAGTTCATTGGCTTTATTTAAGCGGGAGTTAGATGTGGCCCTTGTGGCTAAAGGGATCGGGAGAATAGAGAGAAGGCAGGTACAGGATACCGAGTTGGATGATCAGCCATTATCATATTGAATGGTGGTGCAGGCTCAAAGGGCTGAATGGCCTACTCCTGCTCCTATTTCCTATGATTCTATGATTTCAGTCTATTGAGATTTGTGTTTTATTTATTTTAGGAGGAAGCTGGTTGCACGAGGAGGTAGGACATGCTTTTGACTGAAACAATGTATGTTTTTATAGTACAGCTAAAAAAAAACAGCTAATGTTCAGTTTCTAACCAGCTGTTAAATAATTCAGGGTTGGGGATGATTCCAAACCAATGTTGGTGGTAGATGGCTCGTTGCCCATTGAAAACTTTGATTGCATCTTTTTCTGCAAAGTGGCATTGAGAGAAACATCTGATATCATCAACCGAGGTAAAACTAACACCTTTTCCATTGTTCTTTGTTAAGACATCTTTATGCAATATTTATATGTGAAGATTAATGGTATTAATGGACTCTAGGGGAGGCATCACAGAGACAGAGAGCAAAGTTTGTTTGCACTTGAACAAATCCTTGTTCCCGGGAGAATGGGTTTGCTGCGCTGGGTGAAATTGCGCCGACTCGGCCTGTGTAGTTGAGAGTTCAGGTGTATTAAAGGGGATCTCAGTGAAACACAAATTCCTTATAGGGCTCAGTGGGCTGGATGCAGGGAGGTTGTTTCCCCTTTTCTGAGGGGTCTGGAGCCAGCGGAAACCCTCTCAGAATGTGGGCATGACCACTTAGGACAGAGACAAGGAGACATTACTGCATGCAGAGACTGGGCAGTAATTCCCTGCACCGGTAGCTCTGGATAATCAGTCATTCAGTGCTCTTGAAGCCAGAGAGCCATGGTTGTACATTACAGACTCAGGCCCTTCGGCCCATCGCGTCCATGTCCACCTTTTATTCCCAGCCACACAAATCCCATTTGTCCACATTAGAACCGTATTATTCCACACCTCATTTGTTAAATTTCAATGCCTCTTAGACGTAGTGATTACATCTGATTCCACCACCTTCTCTGGCAAAATATTCCAGACATCAACCACTATCCATGTGTGAAGAAAACTCGCCACTCAGATCCACTTTAAAACTCCATCCTCTTGTGTTAAACCTGCGCCCTCCAGTTTTCATATCCCTGTATGAAGATAAGGTTCCAAAGATCTTTCAGGGGCGGGAATCGCTGTCAAAACATGGGGGGTGGACACAATTTCTTGGTGGCCACGTACACACACACGCGCGGCTTCGGTCGTGGGGCCTGTGGACAGTAACATCGTGAGCTAATCGGGTTGGTGACCGACTCCGAACTCCAGCAACAGCAGCTTCGTCCGCCCCGAATCGTGGGGCTTGAATCGGCCCGTTCACGGGACCTTTCATCGGCAGGCGTGGCTTAACATCTGCCGGCGGGGGCCTCAACATCAGGAGCCTCGACGCAGCAGTTTGATTTTAAGCCGCGCTGGGCGATGAAAGGCCCTGCGAACGGGCCGATTATGCCCTTAGAAAGCATCTGATGGGTCAGCCTTTTACCCTTAGTTGGGGGATCGAGAATGTGATGGAATAGGTTTTAGGTGAAAGGGAAAAGATTTAAAACGAACATGAAGGATAACTTTGTTAGTGGGTACATGGAACGAGCTGGTAGTTGAGTCAGGTACTGTAACAATATTTAAAAGATATTCAAACAAATTCGTGGACAGATAAGTTTTAGAACTGTCTTGGCTAAATGTGGACGTGGAAATAGCGCAGATGGGGCGTCTTGGTCAGTATCCAACACCCATTGCTGTGTGACTCTATGAAGTCTGTCAGTCTAAGTGGTTGATGCTGTCTGATAGTTCTGGTGACCTGGTTCTGTCCACTGATGGTCAATGAACACATGAAATAGAATAGGTTCAAGAAGGAACTGCAGATGCTGGAAATCGAAGGTAGACAAAAGTGCTGGAGAAACTCAGCGTCTATGGAGCGAAGGAAATAGGCAACGTTTCGGGCCGAAACCCTTCTTCAGACTGATGTAGGGTGGGCGGGGCGGGAAGAAGAAAGGAAGAGGAGGAGCCAGAAGGCTGAGGGAGAGCTGAGAAAGGGGGGAGACAGCAAGGGCTACCGGAAATTGGAGAAGTCAACATTCAAGCCACTGGGGTGCAGATGAGGTGCTGCTCCTCCAATTTCCGGTGGTGCTCACTCCAGCCATGGAGGAAGCCTAGGACAAAAAGATCTGATTCGGAATGGGATAGGGAGTTGAAGTGCTGAGCCACAGGGAGATCAGGTTGGTTAATGCGGACCGAGCGGAGGTGTTCGGCGAAACGATCGTCAAGCCTACGCTTGGTCTCGCCATGGAATAGAATAGGTTGCACGGAATTGTACCGGGGAAAGGGGAATGATGTGCTAGTACATTACTTTCACATAATATTTCAGAATTATCAAGACGAGTTCTTGAACTGCCTCAGTAATGAAAGCTACGGGTTAAATACATGTAAGTGGGATTAGTGTAGATACGTACAGAGCCCAGCATGGACATGTTGGGCCGAATGGCATATTTCTGCACTCAAGAGTGACATAATATATTGATTCTGATCTTTCATCTGACAGGAAGAGTCACACAACCTTCAGTCACTGATCACATCCCAGTTTGATGAACTGCACCAGATTCTCACTGAGAAAGAGCAGCGCTTACTCGCTTGTCCGAGAAGAAGAGGATAAGATTGTAAAAGTAATGGAGAAAAATCTTCAAGAGATTCAAGAGAATTTAAATTCCATTCAGGAGGAACTCTCAAAGTTACAGGAACAGATAGACTACAAGGATGGCGTGATATTTCTGAAGGTGAGGGGTTACACTCCAGTTTGGTGAAGTGAAAGTGCACAGTCACAAAATGGTGGGTTAATTTTCTGAAATAAATGCTGCATTTACCAGTAATTCAGTACTGGGTCAATGTTCCGTCTGTTCCACCTATTCACCACATCCGACAATAATGCCCCAAATTCCAGGAATCCACATGTATTTATCCCACATCAACATATTTATCTGCAATATTGTCTTCAGGCCTCCCTGTGAGTTCCACGTTCTGTTTACTGCATTTCTTGTGGAATTTATTAAAGGCCATCATACATTTCAGGTTTTATTTTTCTTCTCCTCACAAGTAGTGGTGATAATATTTCCAACCCCCACCCATTTAAATCCACCGCTAATCTTAAAATGTTCCATCCCATTACCTCTGTCATTTTACAATAATAGACAGTAGGTGTGGAAGTAGGCCATTTGGCACTTCGAACCAGCACTGCCATTTAATATGATCATGGCTGATCGTCCACAATCAGTATCCTGCCTTCTCGCCATATCCCCTGACTCCGTTACCATTGAGAGCTCTATCTAACTCTCTCTCGAAAGCATCCAGAGAATTGGCCTCCACTGTCTTCCGAGGCAGATAATTCCACAGATTCACAACTCTCTGGGTGAAAAAGTTTTTCCTCACCTCCGTTCTAAATGGCCTACCCCTTATTCTTATACTGTGGCCCCTGGTTCTGGACTCCCCCAACATCTGGAACATGTTTCCTGCCTCTAGCGTGTCCATTCCCTTAATAATCTTATATGTTTCAATAATATCCCCTCTCATCATACTAAATTCCAGTGTAAACAAGCCCAGCTGCTCCTTTCTATCAACATATGACAGTCTCTCCATCGCGGGAATTAATCTCGTGAACCTACGCTTCATTCCCTCAATAGCAAGAATGTGCTACCTCAAATTTGGAGACCAAAACTGCACACAATACTCTAGGTGTGGTCTCACTTGGGCCCTGTACAACTTCAGAAGGACCTCTTTGCTCCAATACTCAACTCCTCTTGTTATGAAGGCCAACATGCCATTAACTTTCTTCACAGCTTGCTGTACCTGCATGCTTACTTTCAGTGACTGATGAACAAGAACCAGATCTCTTTGTACTTCCCCTTTTCCCATCTTGACACCATTTAGATAATAATCTGCCTTCCTATTTTTGCCACCAAAGTGGATAACCCCACATTTATCCTCATTAAACTGCATCTGGCTTGCATCTGCCCGCTCACCCAACCTGACCAATTCACCCTGCATTCTCATAGCATTGGGAACACGTTTCTTGCCTCTCACGTGTCCAATCCCTTAATAATCTTATGTTTCAATAAGATCCCCTCTCATCCTACTAAATTCCAGTGTATACAAGCACAGCAGCTCCTTTCTTATTTTTTAATTTATTTTTGTTAGAAGTAAGTACAGTAGCGTGGTACCTAACTACTTGATACATACATACACATTACCATTCTTGTCCAACTTCTTATTTTTAATTTAATAATAAAAGAGCAGTGATAGAAAAAGGAAAATAAAGAGTGTCGAGACTGATAGACAAGAGAGTAGAAACAGATAGCGAGAGAGATGAATAGCAGAGATAAGAAGCTAAGGAGATTGAAAAAGAAAAGAGAAAATAGAAATAAAAGAAATGAGGATAGATATACCTATTTAATATCTTTACCCATCCCTCACCCGGTTCTGAACCATTTAATTTCTAAGGTTATGTTATGTGGCACCATATGCTTGTACGACGTCGATAACAGGAGACCAAATCTTTAAGAATTGGTCTACTTTGCCTATTAGGAGGAATCTCATTTCTTCAAGATGTAGCATTTCCGATATATATTGAAACGTTGATGCTTTTTTCCAAAAGTTAAGTATGTTTTTTTTGCTGTTATTAAACCTTAATTAAAGAGAGTTTCTTGGAACGTAGTTAATTGACGTCCCTCTTCCATTGATCCTAAGATAATCAGTTCTGTATTGGGATTCAATTTTTTGTTGAATAGTTTTGTCAAAGTTCCAAAGATTTCATTCCAAAATTTATGAAGTTTTGTACACGAGTCAAAGGAATGTGCTATAGTGGCATTTTGAGTTAGACATTTGTCATAAATGGGGGAAACATTTGGAAATATTTTATTCAATCTAATTTTCGAGTAATATAATCTATGTAAAATTTTAAATTGAATTATGTTATGCCTTACATTAATCGAACATTTATATACATATACAGTGGCCTTGCAAAAGTTTTCATACCCCTTGAACTTTTCCACATTTTGTCACGTTACAACCACAAATGTAAATGTATTTTATTGGGATTGTATGTGATAGACCAACACAAAGTGGTGCATAATTGTGAAGTGGAAGGAAAATGACACATGGTTTCCAAATTTTATTACAAATAGAAAACTGAAAAGTGTGGCGTGCAAAAGTATTCTGCCCCCCTGAGTCAATACTTTGTAGAACCACCTTTCGCTGCAATTACAGCTGCAAGTCTTTTGGGGTATGTCTCCACCAGCTTTTCACATCTAGAGACTGAAATGTTTGCCCATTCTTCTTTGCAAAATCGCTCAAGCTCAGTCAGATTGGATGGAGAGCGGCTGTGAACAGCATTTTTCAAGTCTTGCCAGAGATTCTCAATTGAATTTAGGTCTGGACTTTGACTGGGCCATTCTAACACATGAATATGCTTTGATCTAAATCATTCCATTGTAGCTCTGGCTGTATGTTTAGGGCCGTTGTCCTGCTGGAAGGTGAACCTCCACCCCAGTCTCAAGTCTTTTGCAGACTCTAACAGGTTTTCTTCCAAGATTGCCCTATATTTGGCTCCATCCATCTTCCCATCAACTCTGACCAGCTTCCCTGTCCCTGCTGAAGAAAAGCATCCCCACAGCATGATGCTGCTACCACCATGTTTCACAGTGGGGATGGTGTGTTCAGGGTGATGTGCAGTGTTAGTTTTCCGCCACACATAGCGTTTTGCATTTAGGCCAAAAACGTCAATTTTGCTGTGTCCCCCACGTGGCTTGTGGCAAAATGCAAACTGGACTTCTTATGGCTTTGTTTCAACAATGGCTTTCTTCTTGCCACTCTTCCATAAAGGCCCGATTTGTGGAGTGCACGACTCTTAGTTGTCCTGTGGACAGATTCTCCCACGTGAGCTGTGGATCTCTGCAATTCCTCCAGAGTTACCATGGGCCTCTTGGCTGCTTCTATGATCAATGCTCTCCTTGCCCGGCCTGTCAGTTTAGATGGACGGCCATGTCTTGGTAGGTTTGCAGTTGTGCCATACTCTTTCCATTTTCGGATGATGGATTGAACAGTGCTCCATGAGATGTTCAAAGCTTGGGATATTTTTTATAACCTAACCCTGCATTAAACTTCTCCACAACTTTATCCCTGACCTGTCTGGTGTGTTCCTTGGGCTTCATGATGCTGTTTGTTCGTTAATGTTTTCTCACAATGCTCTGAGGCCTTCACAGAACAGCTGTATTTATACTGAGATTAGATTACACAAAAGTGGACTCTATTTACTAATTAGGTGACTTCTGAAAGCAATTGGTTGCACTGGTTTTTATTTAGGGGTATCAGAGTAAAGGGGGCTGAATACTTTTGCACGCCACACTTTTCAGTTTTTTATTTGTAAAAAAACATTTTCCTTCCACAACACAATTATGCGCCACTTTGTGTTGGTCTATCACATAAAATCCGAATAAAATACATTTATTGTGGACAAAATGTGGAAAAGTTCAAGGGGTATGAAATTTTTTGCAAGCCACTGTAATAGGTTTTTTCCCATCTGTCTTTCGGGATTTTTATCAATAACTCTTGTTCTCAGTCCCATCTAATTGCCTCTGTCATTGGTGTTTCTATATTTAAAATTATATTATATGTATGATATTAAATTGCTTGATTCTGCATTTCTGTTCATTCCTTCCTCTAATAAATCTGAGGTTAGAGTTTGATATCCTTGCATATATATGTTCAAATAATCTTGAATTTGAAGGTATTTGAAATATTGGTTACTTTTCAGATTATATTTTAGTTGTAGTTGTTGGAATCAGCAGCTCCTTTCTATCAACATATGACAGTCGCAACATCGCAGGAATTAACATCGTGAACCTATGCTGCACTCCCTCAATAGCAAGAATGTTCTTCCTCAAATTTGGAGACCAAAACTACACACAATACTCTAGGTGTGGTCTCACTTGGGCCCTGTACAACTGCAGAAGGACCTCTTTGTTCCTATACTCAACTCCTCTTCTTATGAAGGCCAACACGCCATCAGCTTTCTTCACTGCCTGCTGTACCTGCATGCTTACTTTCAGTGACTGATGAATAAGAACTCCCAGATCTCTTTGTACTTCCCCTTTTCCTATCTGGACACCATTTAGATAATAATCTGCCTTCCTATTTTTGCCACCAAAGTGGATAACCCCACATTTATCCTCATTAAACTGCATCTGCCTTGCATCTGCCCACTCACCCAACCTGTCCAAGTCACCCTGCATTCTCATAGCTTCCTCCTCACAGTTCACACTGCCACCCAGCTTTGTCTCATCTGCAAATTTGCTAATGTTACTTTGAATCCCTTCATCGAAATCATTAATGTATATTGTAAATGGCTGCGGTCCCAGCACCGAGCCTTGCAGTACCACACTAATTACTGCCTGCCATTCTGAAAGGGACCCTACTCTTTGTTTCCTGTCTCCCAACCAATTTTCTATTTATGTCAGCACCCTACCTCCAATACCATGTGCTCTAATTTTCCCCACTAATCTCCTATGTGGGACCTTATCAAATGTTTTCTGAAAGTCCAGGTAGACTACTACTGGCTCTTCCTTGTCCATTTTCCTAGTTACATGCTCAAAAAATTCCAGAAGATTAGTCAAGCATGATTTCCCCTTGGTTAATCATTGCTGACAGACTGATCCTGTTACTGCTATCCAAATGAGCCGCTATTTCTTTTTTTATAATTGACTCCAGCATCTTCTCCACCACCAATGTCAGGCTTAACTGCTCAATAATTCCCTGTTTTATCCCTCCTGCCTTTCTTAAAAAGCTGGATAACATTAGCTACCCTCCAACCCACAGGAACCGATCCTGAATCTAAAGAACATTGCAAAATTATCACCAATGCGTTCACGATTTCTAGAGCCACAGCCTTCAGTCCCTTCAGTCTACCCAGCATCATTTCCTGCCTAATGTGAATTTCCTTCAGTTCCTCCGTCACCCTCTGGCCTCTGGCCACTATCAAATCAGGAATATTGTTTATGTCCCCCTTAGAGAAGACGGATCCAAAAGTACCTGTTCAACTCATCTGCCATTTCCATGTTCCCTATAATAAATTCACCCGTTTCAGGCTGGCTTACCTTCATACCTCATCTTCCCCCCACCCCCCCACCCCCACCCGTATTACCTTTTTAGATATCTTGTGCTGCTCTTTAAAAGTTTCCCAATCCTCAGTCTTCCCGCTCATCTTAGCTATGTTATACTTCTCTTTTATTTTTATACTGTCCTTGACTTCCCTTGTCAGCCACGGTTGCCCCTTACTCCCCTTGGAATCTTTCTTCCTCTTTGGAATGAACTGATCCTGCATCTTCTGTATTATTCCCAGAAATACCTGCCATTGTTGTTTCACTGTGATCCCTGCTGGGGTATCTTTCCAGTCAACTTTCGCCAGCTCCTCCCTCATGGCTCCTTAGTCCCCTTTGTTCAACTGCAATACTGACACTTCCGATTTTCCCTTCTCACTCTCAAATTGTAAATTAAAACGTATCATATTATGGTCACTATCTCCTAATGGCCTCTTTACCTCAAGTTCCCGTATCAAATCCGGTTCATTACACAACACTAAATCCAGAATTGCCTTCTCCCTGGTAGAGCTCCAATACAAGATGCTCTAAGAATCCATCACGGAGGCACTCCACATACTCCCTTTCTTGGGAACCAGCACCAACCTGATTTTCCCCGTATACCTGCATGTTGAACACTCCCATAACAACCGTAGCATTACCTTTGTGACATGCCAATTTTAACACTTGATTCATCTTGCACCCTATATCCAGGCTACTGTTTGGGGGCCTGTAGATAACTCCCATTAGGGTCTTTTTACCTTTACAGTTCCTTAGTTCTATCCATACTGACTCTACATCTCCTGATTCTATATCACTTCTCACCAGGGACTGAATTTCATTCCTCACCAACAGATTTACCCCACCCCCTTTGCCCACCTGTCTGTCTTTTCGATAGGACGTATACCCTTGAATATTCAGTTTACAGCCCTGGTCCTCTTGCAGCCATGTCTGTAATTCCTACAACATCATACTTGCCAATTTTAAACTTAGCCTAAAGCTCACCCACTTTACTTCTTATACTTTGTGCATTCATATATAGTACTTTTAATCCATTACTCCCCTCACATTTCACATTGATTCCCATTTCACTTGGCCAGGGCGTTCTGCCCCGTTAATTCTGGTGTCTTAACTTTTCTTGTACTCTCTTTCCTTTATATCTCCATTTTGTCTCCTACCTGCTCCAGATAAAATCCCACGACCTGCCCGGTCTTACTCGTAAGTTGCATACTCGCAGTAATTTTCATCGACATTCCTAATGCTTTCCCCCGTGTTTGATGCCTCGACGACAATATCCACTTTCTGTCTGTGTGACGGCGGCAAAGAGTTGGGAAATGGGAATTATCAGAGGGTTTTTTTGTAGCAATTTGGTGAAATACCCGACGTCGGGATCATGACGATCCATCTCAGTCAATTGAGATTTGTGTTTTATTTCAGGAGGAAGCTGGTCGCAAGAACAGGTCGGACATGTTTTTAACTGAAACAATGTACAGCTCAAAAAAAACAGCGAATGCTCAGTTTCTAACCAGCTGTTAAATATTTGCAGGGTTAGTGATGAAACCAAATCAATGTTGGTGGTAGATGGTGCGTTGCCCATTGAAAACTATGATTGCATCTTTTTCTACAAAGTGGCATTGAGAGAAACATCTGATATCATCAAACGAGGTAAAACTAATACATTTCCCATTGTTCTTTTTTAAGACGTCTTTATGCAACATTTATATGTGAAGATTAATGGTATTAATGGACTCTGGGGGAAGTATCACACAGACAGTGCAAAATTTGTTTGCACCTAAACAAATCCTTGTTCCTGGGAGAATGGGTTTGTTGTGCTGGGTGAAATTGCGTAGACTAGGCCTGTGTAGTTGAGAGTTCAGGTGTATTAAAGGAGATCTCAGTGAAACACAAATTCCTTATACAATACAATACCATTTATTGTCATTTGAATCTCATTGAGGTTCAAACGAAATTTAGTTTCTGCAGTCATACAAACAAGAAACGAACCAAGACACAACACAATTGACATAAACATCCATCACAGTGAATCTCCTCCTCACTGTGATGGAACGCAAAGTCTTATCTCTCCCCTGCACTCCCCATTCTTCCCCCGATGTCAGAGTCAAAGCCCCCGGTGTGCGATGGTAAATAAGTCCCGCGGCCGTTAAGGCTGCGCCGGGCGATGCAAGGCCGTGCTCCGGGTCTTGATGTTGGAGCCCCCGGCAGGCGCTAGCAGGTCCAGCGGCCATTAAAGCTGCGGCGGGCGATGTAAGGCCCCGCTCCAGGTCATTTTCAACCCCGCGACTCGGCCGGGAGAAGTTGCCACCGCGGGAGCTCCGAAAGGCGGTCTCCCACCAGGGACCCGCGAGCTCCCGGTGTCACCGTCCACCGGCCTGCAGCTGGATCCTCCGAATCTCTGGGGTCGGGCAGCAGTAGCGCGCCACCACAGCTCTTCCCATTACTAACTTGGCCAGCTCCACGACAGTGAGTAGTCTGCATTCTCTGCGACTGGAGCCCCAGGTCCGGTTGGAGGCCGCTTCACGGTGCTAGGCCTCAACAACAATGGAGACCCGACAGAGGAAAGGCCGGGTCCTCCGTACAGGGAAAAGATTTTAAATGAGAGACTGGACAGTAATTCCCTGCACCAGTGGCTGTGGGTAATCAGTCATTCAGTGCTCTTGGAGCTATAGTTGTACATTACAGACTCAGGCTCTTCGGCCCATCGCGTCCATGTCAACCTTTTTTTCCAGCCACACAAATCCCATTTACCCACATTAGAACCGTATTATTCTATAACCTAATTGTTAAATTGCAATGCCTCTTAGATGCAGAGATTACATCTGATTCCACCACTTTCTATGTCAAAATATTCCAGATATCAACCACTATCCGTGTGTGAAGAAAACTCGACACTCAGATCTACTTTAAAACTCCATCCTCTTGTGTTAAACCCGCGCCCTCTAGTTTTCATATCCCTGTATGAACATAATGTTCTGAAGATCTTTCAGGGGCGGAAATTGCTGTCAAATCATGGGGGGGAGGACACAATTTCTTGGTGGCCACTTACGCACACACACACACGCCACACGTGAGGCTTCGGCTGTGGACCATGTGGACGGTAACATCGGGAGCTGACCTGGTTGGTGACCGACTCCGAACTCCAGTAACAGCAGCCTCGTCCGCCCCGAATTGTGGGGCTTGAATCAGCCCGTTCACGGGGCCTGTCATTGCCCGCCGTGGGGGCTGCAACATCAGGAGCCGCGATCGCCTAGATGCAGCAGATTGATTTTAAGCCATGCCGGGCGATGAAAGGCCTCGCGAAAGGGCCGATTCAGTCCTTAGAAAGCGTCTGATACCCGCTTGAATCTTTCAAAAGCTACAATGTGACAAATAACACTTAAACAAATAAAACTGAAGTAAATAAAGGTAAATTGAAGAACAAACCTTGGAAGCCGAGAGAGAGAGAAAGAGATGGGAAAACCATGCTAAATAATGTGAGTGACCGTGAATGAGGGACTGCAAGCCAGCCAGGAAACTCGTTTAACTGGATCCCTTAAGGAGCTGACCCGTTTAAATCCAATACCCATTTAAACCTTTCCCATCCACCAATATAGTTCAAATAGTAATTGTACCCTCATCAGACAGCTTTAATAAATTCTCTGTGAATTCCTTCAGTAATACTTGAAGGTCAAAACACAATTGGTGACACATCGTGTTAATAGAGACATTTAACAAGCGCTTAAAGTGACACCACCACTCACTCAAAGAAAGCGGAGATTTTAATAGTTTTTCTTCCACCGAATTTCAAAATACGGATTACAAAACATGGGTGGGATTGTCCCCCACATCTCAGAACATGGGAGGGATGTGAACCCCCTCCTCCACTCCACTCCCCCCAGAATAATGCTGCAGACCTAATCTCTTTCCTCGCTATCCATAATGTATCCTGTACTCCACAACTTACTAGCCACACCTCCAACATTCACATCCAAGCCATGAAAACATAAACTAAACAGCAACAGTTGCAGCACCGATCTCTGCTGCACACCACCCTTCACCAGACCTCCAAGCAGAACAATCATCCTTCCACCGCTACCTTCCACCTCAAACCACCAATCCAATTGTGGATCCAATTAACCAGCTTGCTTGGATCCCACTTTCCTTCGCTTTCTGGACTAGACTTACACCCGGAACTTTGTCAACTCCCTCGGTGAAGTTCTCGGTTGCAAAGAAACATCAAATCTACCCTCCTCTGATGAAAGCAAGTAAACAGTAGCACATTGCCTCGCCCGTCCAGTCCACTCCCGTTCAGCATGATCACAGCAACTCCACCCCACATCGCTACATCCTCTTTAACCACCTCTACTTACCACTCACACCTGTCCCCTCATCTTCCAATCTGCCTCTCCCTCGCCATCTACTGGCAAGATATTTAAATACCATATTTCTTCATCCTCACTTTCCGTATTTGTTTTCCCCGTCTGCACGGACCATCTTCTCTCGTTCCCGATTACCCGGTCCCGGGACCTCTCTGATTCTCTGCTTCTCCCCCCAGTCTCCATCACCCTGGATGTGGAAACAGCGCATCCCCTGCTCGAGGTGTCTGAGGATCGGAAGAGGGTGAGATGTACCGGGACCCGGAGGAGTCTCCCTGACGACGGGAAGAGGTTTACAGACAGTACGTGTGTGCTAAGATCGGAGGGATTCACATCAGGGAGACATTACTGAGAGGTGGAGGTGGCGGGGAGTCGGGTCTGGTGTCTGGGAATCGCCGCAGAGTCTGTGGAGAGGACGACCTGACCCCGGAGACTGGAGTCTGGAGAATCGGGCGGTGGGATGGCGAGTTTCAATCATTCACCTCCCCTCCATCCCCTCTCCCCGCCCGTCCCATCCCCGGGAGGGTGGGAGTTTATCTCAGTTACGAGTCCGGGACAGTTTCATTTTACGACGCGGACACCAAGTCCCATCTCCACACCTTCACTGGGAATAAATTCACGGAGAAACTTTATCCTTTCTTCTGACCTTGGGATGAAAACCAGTGGCTGAGAACCTGCTCCGATTCCGCTCCGGGTGTGTAAAAGGATCGGGTCCCGGGACCGGCGTCAGGTTGGCGCTGAACGAACGGCTCCTATTTAATCCCCAAATTCCGCGTCGTGAAACAAACCCCAGTGAGCGCGGAAATAAAACCAGGGGGAATGTAAATGTGGGAAGAGTGAAATAAACAGCAACTGAAATCAGAGCTGTCTGTCGATCCGTTCATTTTAACGCGCTAACCGCGTCCGGCAACGGAACAGAAATTATGTGAAAATATAAAGATTGAAACAATCGCCCTTCCCGTGGGTTCAGCAGCAGCCGCGGGCGGCGGGTCCTGAGCTCCAGGATCCTCCGGGTCCTAAAGCCCGCCGATTCAAAGAATTTATATCGTGTTTGCAGCATTTGCTCTCCACACAACAGATTCGTTTTCTTCGGAATGTATCTTTGGAAGAATGGGTTCAAACCGAATTCCCGGATCCAGGTGGGAGCCCGTTGTGCTCAGGCTTGATCTTTTTTATGAATGATTTAAAATACAAGAAGCCAATCCTCCATCCAGTCTGATGTTCACGAGCCGAACCGTAAAACATCCAGTTTTTCAGAGGGAACTGCAGATGCTGGAATATCGAAGGTGGACAAAAGTGCTGGAGAAACTCAGCGGGTGCGGCAGCAGCTTGTAATGGAGACAACCAGAGAAAAGACAACTCTGGATTTAGTGTTGCCCAATGAACCAGATATCATAATAAAACTCGAGGTAAAGGAACCGCTTGGAGGTAATGATCATAATATGATTCGTTTTAATCTGCAATTTGAGAAGGAGAACGTTAAATCGGAAGTGGCAGTGATGCAGTTGACAAAGGGGACTATGAAGGCATGAGAGGGGAGCTGGCCAAAGTCGACTGGAAAGGGATCCCAGCAGGAATGACGGTGGAACAGCAATGGCAGGAATATCTGGGCATAATCCGGAAGACACAGGATAATTTCATTCCAAAAAGGAAGAAGGATTCAAAGGGGAGTAGGAGGCAACTGTGGCTAACAAGAGAAGTTAGGGATAGAATTAAAACTAAAAGAAAAGATGTACAACACAGCAAAGAGTAGCCGGAAGCCAGAGGATTGGGAATCTTTCATAGGACAACAGATGGAAACAAAACGGGCAATACGGGCTGAAAAGATGAAGTATGAGGGGAAGCTGGCCAGGAATATAAAGAAGGACAGTAATAGCTTATTTAGATATGTTAAGGGAAAAAGAGGAGCAAAGTCAAATGTGGGTCCCTTGAAGGCAGACACTGGTGAAATTATTATGGGCAACAAGGAAATGGCAGAAGAGTTGAATAGATACTTCGGATCTGTCTTCACTAAGGAGGACACAAACAATCTCCCAGATGTACTGGAGGACAGAAAATCTAAGGGTGTAGAGGAACTGAAATAAATTTTCATTAGGCGAGAAATAGTATTGGTTAGGCTAATGGGGCTGAAGGATGATAAATCCCCTGGGCCTGATGGTCTGCATCCCAGGGTCCTCAGGGAGGTGGCTCTAGAAATAGTGGACGCATTGGTGATAATTTTACAATGTTCAATAGATTCAGGATCAGTTCCTGTGGATTGGAGGATAGCTAATGTTATCCCACTTTTCAAGAAAGGAACGAGAGAGAAAACGGGGAATTACAGACCAATTAGCCTAAATTCGGTGGTGGGAAAGAAGCTGGAGTCAGACTTGATTTTTAAAATCACAAAATTTTGTAACATTGCTACTTAGAGCAGCTTGTAATGGAGCCGACCAGAGAAAGGGCAATTCTGGACTTACTGTTGTCCAATGAACCAGATATGATAAGCGAACTCGAGGTAAAGGAACCGCTTGGAGGTAGTGATCATAATATGATTAATTATAATTTGCAATTTGAGAAGGAAAAGGTGAAATCGGAAGTGGCAGTGATGCAGTTGAACTAAGGGGACTGTGAAGGCATGGGAGGGGAGCTGGCCAAGGTAGACTGGAAAGGGATCCTAGCAGGAATGACGGTGGAACAGCAATTGCAGGAATTTCTGGGCATAATCCGGAAGACGCAGGATCATTTCATTCCAAAAAGGAAGAAAGTTTCTAAGGGGAGTAGGAGGCAACCGTTGCTGACAAGAAAAGTTAGGGATAGAATAAAACTAAAAGAAAAGCAAAGAGTAGCCGGAAGCCAGAGGATAAGGAAACTTTCATAGGACAACAGAAGGAAACAAAATGGGAAATACGTGCTGAAAAGATCAAGTACGAATGGAAGCTGGCCAGGAAGATAAAGAAGGACAGTAAAAGCTTCTTTAGATATGTTAAGGGAAAAAGACTGCAACGTCAAATGTGGGTCCCTTGAAGGTAGACACTGGTGAAATTATTATGAGCAACAAGGATATGGCAGAAGAGTTGAATAGGTCCTTCGGATCTGTCTTCACTAAGGAAGACACAAACAATCTCCCAGATTTACTGGAGGACGGAGGTTCTAAGGGGGTAGAGGAACTGAAATAAATTTTCATTAGGCTAGAAGTAGTATTGGCTAGGCTAATCAGACTGAAGGAAGATAAATCCCCTGGGCCTGATGGTCTGCATCCCAGGGTCCTCAGAGAGGTGGGTCTATAAATAGGTGATCATTTTCCAATGTTCAATAGATTCAGGATCAGTTCATGTGGATTGGGGAATAGCTAATGTTATCCCACTTTTCAAGAAAGGAGCGAGAGAGAAAACTGAGAATTACAGACCAGTTTGCCTGAATTTGGTGGTGGGAAAGATGCTGGAGTCAATTATTAAAGAGGTAATAATGGGGCATTTAGATAGCAGTAAAAGGATTAGTCCAAGTCAAGATGGATTTATGAAAGGGAAATCATGCTTGACTAATCTTCTGGAATTTGTGAGGATGTGACAAGTAAAATGGATGAAGGGGTGCCAGTGGATGTAGTGTATCTAGACTTTCAGAAAGCCTTTGATAAGGTCCCGCCCGGGAGACTGGCGACTAAAATTAGAGCACATAGTATTGGGGGTAGGATGTTGACATGGATAGAAAATTGGTTGGCAGAGCAGAAGCAAAGAGTAGGAGTGAACGGGTCCTTTTCAGAATGGCAGGCAGTGGCGAGTGGACTGCCGCAAGGTTCGGTGTTGGGGCCGCAACTGTTTACCATATATATAAATGATTTGGAAGAGGGAATTAGGAGCAACGCCAGCAAGTTTGCGGATGACACAAAGCTGGGTGGCAGTGTGAACTGTGAAGAGGATGTTAGGAGGTTGCAGGGGGACCTGGACAGGTTGAGTGAGTGGGCAGATCCGTGGCAGATGCAATATAATATAGATAAATGTGAGGTTATCCACTTTGGCGGCAAAAACAGGGGGGCAGATTATTATCACAATGGGGGTTAGGTTAGGTAAGGGGGAGATACAGCGAGACCTGAGTGTCTTTGTACACCAGTCCCTGAAAGTTGGCATGCAGGTACAGCAGGCAGTAAAGAAAGCTAATGGAATGTTGGCCTTCATAACAAGAGGATTTCAGTACAGCAGTAAAGAGGTTCTTCTGCAGTTCTATAGTGCTTTGGTGAGACCACATCTGGAATATTGTGTACAGTTTTGGTCTAATAATTTGAGGAATGACATCCTTGTGATTGAGACAGTGCAGCGTAGGTTCACGTGATTGATCCCTGGGATGGCGGGACTGTCATATGAGGAAAGATTGAAAATACTAGGCTTGTATTCACTGGAGTTTAGAAGGATGAGGGGGAATCTTATAGAAAAATAAAATTATAAAAGGACTGGACAAGCTAGATGCAGGAAAAATGTTCCCAATGTTGGGTGAGACCAGAGCCAGGTGCCACAGTCTTAGAATAAAGGGGAGGTCATTTTACCCAGAGAGTTGTGAATTTGTGGAATTACCTGCCACAGAGGGCAGTGGAGGCCAAATCACTGGATGGATTTAAGAGAGAGTTGGATAGAGCTCTCGGGGCTAGTGGAGTCAAGGGATATGGGGAGAAGGCAGGCACGGGTTATTGATAGTGGACGATCAGCCACGATCATGTTGAATGGCGATGCTGGCTTGAAGGGCCGAATGGCCTCCTCCTGCACCTATTTTCTATGTTTATATGTTTCTATCTATGGAAGAAAATAGGGAACGTTTCGGGCCGAAACGTTGCCGACATCCTTCGCTCCATCGATGCTGCTGCACCCGCTGAGATTCTCCAGCACGTTTGTTTACCGTAAAATACCCATGTCCCACCACAACCCCTATTCCCCCCTCCCACCCCCCCCCCCCCCCCCTCCAACCCCCGGCACTCACCCTCACTACCCACCCCCACCTGTCTCCGGTCCCCAACTCGTTCAGGTTTTTCCCATGTACAAAGATTTTGTTTTGCATACTAACCAGTCAAATTAGATAACACCAAAGATAAATACAATCAAATCAAACTCCAGATCAGAATCAGAATGCCTTTTATTGTCACTATACACATGTACAGTGAGATTAAAAACTGATCCTACTCAGTGCAAAAACAAGACAAAAGGGGGGGGGGGATAAGGTGCACAGTTTCTGCAGCGCTATATACATATCTATAAAAAGACCATGGATAAATAGAATGGATAATAGGATTCCTATATCCAGTATGGGTTACAGTTACAGTACAAATTACAGTAGGTGGATAGATGAAAGTCCGGGGGTTAGGCTGTGAAGTCAATGCATGTGTGAGTTCAGGGATATGATGGATTTTGGGAAGAAACTGTTCTTGAGTCTATTTGTCCTTGTGCTGTACAATAGATAGGGAATAAGAGTGTTGCGGTGATTGATTTTCAGACAGTTTATTTCTTTCTAGCATTTGAGGTGATTAACCCTATTTAAGGTGGGGTGAAATATTTAAAATTGTGTCCCTGGATTGTGCCACTGGTTACAATCAAGTCAAACTCCAGTACAATAGATAGGGAAAAGGGACAGTTAAAATGTGCAGCATATAGTTCTCAGCATTGCAGCGTCACAACCCGCTAACATTTATACAATGTCCTCGCATCTCTTTTCGGAGACCACAGAGTGCTTTACCTGCGTAAATCACTTTGAAGAGCAGCCAGTAATGGCAACGGGAATCCAGAACCTCATCAATGAAGGCCCAGAGTTCAATATCAGGACATAGTCACAAAAAGCTGGAGTAACTCAGCGGGACAGGCAGCATCTCTGGACAGAAGGATTGCGTGATATTTCGGGGCGAGACCCTTCTTCAGACTGGAAGTCAGGGGAAAGGGAAGCGAAATATATAGAACAAATGAGTGAAAGAGTCCGAAGAAGGGTCTCGACCCGAAACGTCTGCCATCAAGGATGAGGAGATTCGGGTCGTGGGTGAGGCTAGAGAAGCGGGTGCAGGTTCTCTGTGGAGAAGGGAATTTGAAAGCTTTCACAAAGGGCACAAAGGGTTCAAGCTCGGGGCCGGTGTGGAGAGGGGGGATGGGGGCGGGGGGGGGGGGGGGGGGGGGGAGAGCGGTTTTTTCCCATCTGTGCGAGGATCAAATGGGCACAGAATTTAGAGAGACAGGCAACAAGTGGAATATGCCTTGGAGTGCAGGAAGAATTGCAGATGCTGGTTTTAACCGCAGATAGACACAACATGCTGGAGTATCTCAGCGCGACAGGCAGCATCTCCGGAGAGAAGGAATGGGTGACGTTTCGGCTAGAGACGGTCTCCAGCATTTTGTGCCTGTCGAAGGGGAATAAGGATTTTCAGATTAGTTTATTCTCTTTTGTTGCGTGCTATCCAGTCTGCAGAAAGACAATACTTGATTACAATCGAGCCACTTACAGTAAGCAGATACTCGATGACGGAATAACGTTTAGTGCAAGGTTAAACCAGCAAAGTCCGATCATACTTAAAGTGAGAAATGTTGTGGTGGGAGTAGAGATTTAAGAGTGTGGGGCGATTGTAATATGTGGATGTAGATCTGCATCGCACGCAAATAGACGCCTTGGTTGGGCGCCATCTCGGAAGCATAAGCGGCAAGAATGAGCTGCAGGGGCGGAGGAAATGCTGCCAATTGGGCTTTCGAATCAGAGTGTTCCGTGTTCCACTCTCACTGATTCCACGGTGGCGCAGCGGCAGAGTTGCTGCCTTGCAGCGCTTGCTGGTTCTGGTTCGAACCAGAGATCCTGGTTCGATCCCGACTACGGGTGCTGTCTGTCCGGAGTTAGTACGTTCTCCCCGAGACCGCGTGGGTTTTCTCCGAGATCTTCGGTTTCCTCCCACATTCTAAATACATACGGGGAGAAGGTGCAAACTCCGTACAGACATCACCCGTAGTCAGGATCGAACCCGCGGCTCCATTCGCTGTAAGGCAGCAACTCTACCGCTGCGTCACCGTGACGGTCACGTGACCAGGTCCATATTCAGCAGCTCCACGTCAGTGAAAACATTTTGAACCAGGAAGTGCTCATAAAATGGCTGCGAAAGACCAGGTGGAGAGTTGGACCGAGGAGGCAGTTTGTCCCATCTGCCTGGATTTCTTCACCGATCCGGTGGCACTGGAGTGTGGGCACAACTACTGCCGCTCCTGCATCACACAGAGTTGGGACAGGGAGGGGAGGAACTCCTGCCCGGAATGTAGAGAGGAGTTTGCAGACCGCACCCTCAAAGTAAATCGGGCCTTGGCGAGACTGGCTGAGAAAGCTCGAGCACTGAGCCTGAATCTCAAAGAGAAGGAAAGTAAACTTCACTGCGAGAAACATCAGGAAGAACTGAAGCTATTTTGTGAAACTGACAAGAAACTGATTTGTGTGATCTGTCGAGATTCGCGTGAACACAAGTCTCACAGCTTCATACCGATAGAAGAAGCTGTCGAAATCTACAAGGTAAAAGCAAACCGATATTGATCACATAATTGTGTCATGTTTTGTTTATTTTCTGACATTTTTCTTCTCTGTTCTGAAACCCAACTCCAGGATCAGGTGAAATCTTCCTTTGAATCTCTCACAAAAAGGAAATCAGAGATTGAGCAAATGGAGCAGCGACAGAAAGAGAAGATTTCTGGTGTTCTGGTGAGGTTTTCCAATTTCGATTTCCTGATCTTGTGTAGTTTTCATCAATGTGATGTGTGTAACGTCAGGACACCTCTCTACAGCACAGGAGCCGAGGGTTGGAGCTGTAGAGATAGAGACTGGGCGGGCAGGTACTTACTGTAGATAGAGTGGATGTGGAAAGGATGTTTCCACTGGTGGGGCTGTTGGACTTGAGGTCATAGCCTCAGAATTATAAGGCACTCTTTTAGAAAGGAGGTGAGGAGGAACTTGGAAAAGGGGTCACTGTGGCGCCGCGGTAGAATTGCTGCCTTACTGCGAATGCAGCGCCGGAGACCTGAGTTCGATCCCAACTACGGGCGCTGTCTGTACGGAGTTTGTATGTTCTCCCCGTGGCCTGCGTGAGTTTTTTCTGATAATCTTCGGTTTCCTCCCACACTCCAAGATGTACAGGTTTGTAGGTTTATTGCCTTGGAAAATGTAAAAATTGTTAATGTGTGGGGATTGCTGGTCGGCGCGGACCCGAAGGGCTGAAGGGCCTGTTTCTGCGCTGTATCTCTAAACTAAAAAAAAACGAAACCTATTTTGCCAGAGGGTAATTATTCTATGGAACTCATAAGACTTGTTGGGCCAACTGGCTTATTTCTGTACTCCATGCCACGAGGTTGATTGGCCAACTATCATCTCGCATATCGTTAGGAAACACAATACAGTGACATTATATATTGATCTTCATCTTTCATTTCACAGGAAGAGTCACACCACCTTCAGTCACAGATCACATCCCAGTTTGCTGAACTGTACCAGATTTTCATTGAGAAAGAACGGCGTGCACTCGCAGATGTCCGGGAAGAAGAGGAGAAAATTCGGAATGCCATGGAGAAAAGGCTTCAAGAGATTCAAGCGAATTTAAATTCCATCCAAAAGGAACTCTCAACGTTGCAGGAACAGATAGATCAAAAAGACAACGGGATATTTCTGAAGGTGAGAAGTTACACTAAAGTTAGTCGAAGTGAAACTGCACAGTCACAACGTGGTGGGTGACATTTCTGAAATTAATGCATCATTTACCACTAATTCAGAACTGGGTCAATGTTCCATCTGTTCCAACAATGTGCTGCTGTTGTTCCCAAACTAAATGGCCTCCTGCATAAACTATGGGATCTCAGGACAGTCTGCAAACTCCTTGAGAAACAGTCGCTGTGATCTTGGCACTGAGTTTGTGAACATGTAATATTTCCCAGAAAAGAGGGACAATCTCCAGGAATCACAAGACCACGGGGAAAGTGTTCTGTATGGTCAGCATTAGAGGAAAAGGAGTTTGTGATGTTAGAACATTGCCGTGCAGGCAGTCTAATGGTTTTAGCCTGGGATACACATTGGAATTTGTCCTCCTTAACTTAATTGGACCTGCTCTATCCCTAGTTATTGTAAAGAATGGTCTTTTACACACAGTGTCTTTACTACTACTTTATTCACTAGTCAAATACATCGCAGCCCTAGCTGTACGTGGTCTGTCACGGATGCCAGAGAGATCCACCCAAGGGTGGGAAGGTCACAATTATACTGGATGGTAAGGGGAGTGGTTAGTGGTGGTTATGTCACTATATTAAAGGTATACACACATATCTACATCCTTCCTCTACAAATAAGCTATAGGGTTGTGACAGGGCGACCACGTCTCATACGCTAAGGGCATTTAAACAGCAGTTACACAGGAAGCATCAATCACACAAAATCACCATAACGGTCGGGCGGCTTGACAAGGCGGCCCGACCGGGTTCGTGCCTCACCATTTCCCCCCTCGACGGGAACGAAAGGGGTCAGCGCAGGGGCAGGATGAACAACCATGACAGGGCGACCACGATATTGCCCTTGCGATAGACCACTTTAAATGTGAACCGTTGGAGCTGAAGCAACATGCGCTGTAGTCTGGAGGAGGCAACATGTACAGGCTTGTTAAGGAAAGAAACCAGAGGCTGGTGGTCTGTCTCAATGGAAAAACAGTTGCCCAAAATATAGCCTTTGAACTTAGAGTAGGCGAAGACGATCGCCAGCAGCTCCTTTTCGATCTGGGCATAACGCTGTTCGGCGGGGGTCATCGTTCGGCACGCATTAGACACGGGCATTTGCAGGCCGTCGTGCAGTTGCAGACAAGCGGCCCCTGGGCCGAACTTGGAGGCATCACAAGTGAGGACAATGGGGCGCTTGAGGTCGAAATACTTTAACGTCGGGGTGCTGACCAATCTGGACTTCAGAGTGCTAAAAGCTTTCTGATGTTGCGGGAACCAAACCCAAGGAGTGTCCTTTTTGACCAGGTCCCTTAAGGGTGCGCTCAGTTCGCTCAGGTCTGGGATGCATTTCCCCAGGTAATTGACCATGCCTAGGAAACGTTGTAGACCAGGCACGTCAGTCGGTGATGACATTTCAGAGATAGCGGATGTTTTCTGCGGGTCGGGCTTCAGCACCGATGCCGTGAAGACGTGCCCCACATAGGTGACTTCTGGGACACAGAAACGGCACTTCTTTGGGTTCAGCTTAAGGTTGATATTTCGTGCCCGTTCCAGAACTCGGCGGAGGTTGAAATCGTGCTCCCATAGACTAGGATGTCATCAACTATGATGGCACATGGGAAACCAGCAAACAGTTGTTTCATTGTCCTTTGGAATACCTCGCTGGCAGTTAATTCCGAATGGCATGCGGAGAAAGCGGAACCTGCCAAAGGGTGTGCTGAAAGTTGTCAGGTATGAAGACTGCTCGTCAAGTGGTATCTGCTAGAATGAGCTCTTGGCATCGAGAACCGAAAAGACAGTGGCCGGACCGACCTGTGCTGCAATGTCCTCAACAGTTCGCATGGGGTAATGCGGGCACTTGATGGCCAAGTTCAGGTCCTTC
Organism: Raja brachyura; assembly: GCA_963514005.1. Next base: position 37,823,452 of record OY740805.1, read on the forward strand.
GGGTTGATGCAGATCCCTATTTCGCTCATGTCCTTCTTTGCTGCAACAACCATGGTGGAGACCCACCGGGTGGGTTCGCTCACCTCCTTCAGGATGCCCATGGTCACCATGTCGTGGAGGGTGGACACGACTCTGTCCTTCATCGCGAAGGAGACCCGTTACGGCGGGCGGATAACGGGCTCGATGTCCGAATCGAGAGCGATCTTGTAGCTGCAGGGGAGCCTGCCCAGCTCATCGTTAAAACGGTCTGGATACTCGGTCAGCGGGTCCAGGGGCGACTGCACCAGGTGAATGTTACGGTGGAAGTTGACCAGGCCGAGGTCCTGGCATGCCCGGATGCCCAGCAGGGGCATGCATTTGCTGTCTAGCAGAAATAAAGAGAGGGGCCAAAAGGCCTTCAGTACCTTGCAGTGGAGAGTGGCCTTCTCCACTGGAACGTGCATGCCTCCCCCATAGGCATGCAAAACAGTGCGGTCAGTGGTAACAAGCTCATTATTTCTAATCTTCTTGAACAAGCTTGTTGACATAACGTTGGCAGCCGCCCCCATGTCGACTTTAGCAGAGATGGTCGTTCCGTTGACTGGGACTTGAACGGTAGGGTCCGTTATCAGCGCAGGTGCATCCTTCAGAGAAAACACGCTGAGCTCACATTGGCAGGAGCTGGAGTCAGACAGAGGGAGTTCTTCATACTGATGATGTGAACCAGACGCGGTATCAGCGTGTACCAGGTAGTTAGAGAAGTTGCGCTGTGGCTGTGCAGGCTTCCCACGGGAACGACATGCTGCGGCGAAATGGTTCTGCTTGTGACAGAAATTACAAGTTTTACCCAGAGCGGGGCACACATTAAAATGAAGGGAAGCAAAATTACAGTTCGGGCAACGTTGAGGGGTCCTGGTCCCGGGCGGGGGGTTTCCCCGTCGTCGCTGCAATGTAGAGTACTGACGGCTGGTGACACTAGCCGCATTAACGTCATGATCAGGAGGCGACACCGCCGAGGTGACAGCCTCTGCCAGGCGGGAGGCATGCAGCGCCTCGTTAGAAGTCAGATCAGGCTTGCGAAGGAGCTCAGCCCTCAGTTTCTCATCCCGGAGACCATAAACTAAAATGTCCCGGGTGACAGTTTCAGGTGTCAGCGTGTCAAGGCTGCAGCGGCGAGCCAAGTGCCGGAGTGCGGCGACAAAATTGTCCACTGACTCACCCGGATTTTGGCGGCGACCGAACAGTTTAAACCGCTCCAATATGCAGTTGGTAGGGATGTCACACAACACAGAGAACTTGGCAAGCAGACAGACCGGGTCCTGAGCACTCTCGTCGGGACCGTAGACGAACGGCTCCGATCGTTCCAGGGCTTTGGGACCGGCCAGGTTGAGCAGTAGAGAAGCCTTCACAGCAGGGGTTACTGCAGGGTGTGCGATCATAACGTGATGTTCAAAGTCGCGCCTGAAGACGCTCCAGTGGTGGGCGATGTCAGAATCACAAACCAGAACATCAGGTTTGCGGCAGGCAGAAGACATGGTAATAAAGGGAAGGGGAAAACTTGGACTAAAGAAACAAAAACCGGTAAACAGGAGGCACAGGGCAAGAATCTTCTGACACCATGTAAAGAATGGTCTTTTACACACAGTGTCTTTACTACTACTTTATTCACTAGTCACATACATCGCAGCCCTAGCTGTACGTGGTCTGTCATGGATGCAGGGGTGGGAAGGTCACAATTATACTGGATGGTAAGGGGAGTGGTTAGTGGTGGTTATGTCACTATATTGAAGGTATACACACATATCTACAGTTATTATTTTGCTCTTAAAGGGGAATAGTTTCCCCCGGTTATTCTTCTGCTGGTCATATCTTGCAGAATCTTGTTGGGGGGTTTGTTACAATTTTCCGAAGTTACATCAGGAGCATTTTGCATAGAGTTCAAGACGTTATCCATGAAATGTTGATACAGCATTGGATGCAACACAAAAGTGAATCACCAGAGACTTTTGTAAGTAAGTTTATTGGCCAAGTATTCACATACAAGGAATTTGCCTTGGTGCTCCGCCCACAAGTAACAACATGACATACAGTGACAGTTGCGAATGACTCAGAAGGCACTAATCATTAATAATAACAAGACAATAATGATAAAACACCATTGATAAAGCATGTGAACCAACAAAATACCAAATCAAAGGGAGGCTACAGATGTTTGGCTGTTGAGTAGAGCAACTACTCGTGGCTAAAAACTGTTCTTATGTTTAGCTGTGGCAGCTTTGACAGTCCGGAGTTGCCTTCCAGAGGAAAGCGATTCCAAGAGTTTGCGGCCAGGGTGAGGGGGGTCAGAGATTATCTTGCCCGCTCGCTTCCTGGCCCTTGCAGTGTACAGTTCATCAATGGAGGGAAGGTTGCAGCCAATAATCTTCTCTGCTGATCGGACGATTCACTGCAGCCTGCAGTCGTGCTTGGTGGCTGAGCCAAACCAGACCATGATGGAGAATATGAGAACAGACTCTATGATGGCCGTGTAGAATTCGACCATCATTGCCTGTGGCAGATTGTGCTTCCTCAGCTGCTGTAGGAAGTACATCCTCTGTTGTGCCTTTTTGACTGTGGAGTCGATGGTAGTCTGGCACTTCAGGTCCTTGGAGATGATGGTTCCCAGGAACTTAAAATACTCCACAGATGTGACTGTGCTGTTGTTGATGGTGAGTGGGGTAAGGGGAGTGGGAACTCTCCAAAAGTCTACAATCAATTCCACTGTCTTAAGAGCATTGAACTCTAGGTTGTTGCTACGGCAGCAGGACGCCAGCTGTGACACTTCCTGTCTGTTGGCAGATTCCTCCCCATCCTGGATCAGTCCAATCAGGGTTGTGTCGTCCACAAACTTGAAAAGCTTGACAGAGGTGTCTGTGGAGGTGCAGTCATTGGTGTAGAGAGAGTGGAGGAGAGAAGAGAGTACGCAGCCTTGCGGTGCTCCTATGCTGAGTGTTTGCGGGTCCTAGATATGCTTTCCCAGCCTCGCATGCTTCTTCCTGTCTGTCTAGAAGTTGGTGATCCACTGACAGAGGGGTTCAGGCACAGTCAACTCGGAAGGTTTGGAGTGTAGTAGCTCTGGCACAATGGTGTTGAATGCAGAGCTAAAATCAACAAACAGGGTCCTCACATAGGTCCCCTGGCGGTCAAGGTGCTGTTGGATGAAGTGCAGGCCCAGGTTGACTGCATCATCCACAGATCTATTGGCCCGATATGCAAAATGCAGAGGGTCCAGCAGGGAGTTTGTGATATATTTCGGCTTGGCCAACACAAGCCTTTTGAGTGTCTTCATGACTACAGAGGTCAATGCGACAGGCCTGTAGTCATTAAGACAAGTAGTTCTTGCCTTTTTTGTGTACAGGAATAGTAAGATTGAACGAGAACTTACCAGTTCGAAGGTTGATCTTTATTTCATGAGGAGTTGCGGTGAGGGATTTCGTGAAGAGCCCGCCGGCACGCATGCGCGACATTCTTCAAAGTAGCGGTGTGGAATCACAGAAACAACAACAGAAATGACTTGGCATAGTAAGATTGAAGAGACTCTAATTACCAGTTGAGTATGATCGAGGGTTGGGAGCGGAGGGCACTAAATCCCTCACCGCAACTCCTCATGAAATAAAGATCAACCTTCGAACTGGTAAGTTCTCGTTCAATCTTACTATTTCATTTCGGAGTCACGTGAGTGACTTCGTGAAGACTTCAAAGCTCTGTGATTCCACGCCCTGGACCACGTCCATGCTGTCACACACCACTTATGAGGATGGATAGGAGTAATCAACTTTCCAGACTGCTTATACTGAAAGACAAGAGCAACATTTGTTAACAACAAAAGAAAAACCCCCTATTCGGGGACATCTCCACGTTCTTGACCTGCATTCAGCACGGCCTCCGCGAACTGTAGAGGAGTGGCAACAGATGTATTGTAGAACCGCTGGAAGGAGGCTTCGTACGCCATCCTACTGTGGCAAGAACATGGTCCATGGGCACCTCCATGACCCTTGCCTCCGACGTTGATGCATGCCCTGGTGGAATGGGATTTGAAGTTATTAGTGTCAACACGTGACTTACCCAAGACGATCCGGAGCCACCTGGATGTCGTCTGGACCGTCACTCTATGGTGAGGGTTCTCCATTCCTTCAGTTTTCTCGTCACTTTCACAAAGTGACGGATATGGGCGGCTAAACATAGCCGTGCATCAGCGGGGTATGCCAGGAACTTCAACTGCAGCCCTGTGAACCCAGGTCTATGCTGCTTGAGTAGCTCGTCTATGACGAAGACTACTGCCGCAGGGGTAGAGATCATCCTGTCGATCTGGATTTTGCGGAGTGTCTGTACCCTCTGTGCTGAAGTCAGTGCCAGTAACATCACCAGCTTCAGGGTGAGTTTGTCCAGTTCCAGGCCCTCCATGGGCGACCACGTCCTGAGCAGGGTGAGTATTTCCCCGATATCCCAGGTGATATTATAGCGTGGTCTGGGCGGATTCGAATTGAATATTTCCCGCATGAGTCTGGACACCAGCCTGTTGAATCCTACCTTAACATTGAGGTAGAATGACAGCGCACTTGAGGCGCTGCTGATGGCACTGTAGCTCAGGTGCTCATTATGATGCAACCCCGTCAGAATTCCAATAAGTCGGTTATGGTTACAGCGTCATAGGTAATATGGGAGCGGCCGCAGTAGGTTTCGCATTTCCGGATGTGAGAGAGATATTGCCGCCTGGTGAACTCCCAGCATGACGCTCCGATGGTATCCATGGTTCTAGATGATATGCCATACCGCAGTAATGGCCTGTGCAGAACCTCCAAGCCAACAAGTTTAGATGACTGTGGCAGGGATGTGGTCCCCCTGAGACAGGGTGTGTACCAATTATGGGCAACCCTCGAAGAGGACCCAAGGTCGACTGATCATATCAAGGACCATCGGATACCATGGCTGCGTAGGCCAATCGGGTATGATAAGAATGCCCTTAGCAGCATTGGTCTGGATTACCCGCAACACCCGACTGGTGAGGCAAAATGGAGGAAAGGCATAGAAACCCATTTCCCTCAGTCCAGCGAGACGCATCCACCGGCATTGCTCCAGGATCGGGTCCCACAAACGTATGTTGGTACCTGATGGTTCAACCGTGACGCAAAGAGGTCGATATCCGGTTCACCAAAGTGGGCAGTAATTTTAGCGGATATGTGGAGATTCATCACCCACTTGATGTGGTCATAGAGTTTGCGTGACCTGATGTCCGCCACTGTATAGAGCTCACCTGGGAAACAGGTAGCTGAAATCCAAATAGTGCGTCGAACACACCAGAGCCAAATTGTATTTGTCAATTCATCACATGAAAGTGACCTGGTACCGCCCAAATGGTTGAGATAGGCCACCTCAGTGGTATTATTCATTTGGAGACGGACATGAGCATCAGTAAAGCTAGAACAAGAAGCTCGAAGTCCGTGAAATGCTCCCAGCATCTCCAAATAGTTTATCCCTTGTGACAACAAGAAGGTAAATTCAAGGGTGTCCCATCTGCCCTCACAACTGGAGCAGTTGTCCATAGCACCCCGGATATGGGAGCTTGCGTCTGTTTGTAAGTATACCATCGGATTGGCCAAAATGATGGATTTAGGTGAGACATAAATATTGTCAATCCTCCATTGTAACGCAATCTGTGCCGTGCAAGGCAGCTGCAGTGGTCGATGGAAATGTCTTGCGTTCAGTTTTAACGCTGAGACCTTGGCGCTCTGCAAATTTGATAACGCCAAGGCCCGTTTTGGGCAGCTGGAAAACCGCTACAATCTTGCCAATCACCGTAGTAGTTTGTTGAATTGATGGTATACTGGCCCAGACTAGGCCCTAGCATAGTTGGGTGGCCCTCACGTGATTGGAATCCACCATAACCCCAGATACCCTTAACCTGTGAAGGGCAGGACGTTGATTTATCTGGATGGGTAATGAACCCCATTTGCTGAAAAATGTCCACGGTCTGAAACTGCCAGTTCGGCTGATTCCCAATAATTAGGATATCACCTAGACAGGCCAACACTATGTGGTTTTGTCTCCTAGTGTAGCCAGTATTGATTGGAGCAATTTAGAAATAATCTAGGGGTGTGTAAGCCCATTTGGCAAAGCTCTGTCGAGCCAGAGCTGATCCATCCAGATAAATGGCAAGAACTTCCTGTGGCATTTCTGAATGGATACTGAATAGCATGCATCTTTAATCAATGCATGCCACAAAGCAGCCCCCAGAACCCAAGAACTTAGATGTCTGGAACGTTTCCAGTTTGAAATGGGTATATTCTACAAAAGTATTCAAATGGTGCAAATGAAAAAATAAGTCGACATCCTCCATCCCTCCTTGTGACTGTAAATTTTTCAGCCTAGCCTACTGCCGCTTTTTGCTGAACAGTGTAAATTTCGGATCTGCATATGCTGGGATGGAGGGATGTCACCATTGATGGCCTTGAATACTTTGTAAGATAAACTCATCAGACGTGATGGGACCGCATGCCCCCGGAAAGAGCCGTAGTTCCCCACCAACATGTGAAGTTCAACATGCAGGGGCACGAAATCCAGACCACCTTACCGTCATGGTTATCGGCGGGAGGTGCTGGATTCTGAAAATTGAGGCGGAGCTGGAGCGGAGGCCCTTGCTGGCCTAATGGCAGGGCCTTCCAGGTCGAGAGATGTGACCACATGAGTCCCACCATCGTAGCTTGGTCATCCCGCTCCTGGACCCTCTTGGGGAGGTCTTCCCCGAAAATTTTTTATTCTGTTGCAGGAGGAGCTCCAACATCCGCTCCATCCTGGCCAATACGCCCCTCGGCCTTAGAACTCGGGCGGACGGAGTCCTCATGTTCTGCTGAACTGCTGGGGCTTCGTCCATTGTCGAGGTGAACCCAGTGCCGGAAGCTGTCGCCGGCAGCCGCTGCAGCGAAGCTGAGCAATTCCCGCGCGGGAGGTACACTCAAACGCCTCCTCGGCGGAGCTTGATCCCGCTGCCCCGGAGGGCAAATGCGGCGGGGAGTCGGCACCTGACTTAGCATGGAGACCCGACGCCCGCGCGGGCTTGCCGGCTGCCCACATCATGGACCTTGCCGACTCATGGTCTCGTCCTCCCATCCATGGTGGACTCGGCGACCGTGGCGTATGGGCTTGTTGAAGGGAGGAGCAGTTCGCTGGGCTTTGTGTCTGGCTTTAAGGCCACCAATAGGACCTCTTCCTGGAGCTGACGGTTCTCAGCTCCTGCTGACGATGGTGAAACCTCCCTGTGCCTACTGGAGCTGGATGGTTCCTCCCGATGATTCTGCTCCAGTAGCCGCGTCATGCGGCCATACGCCCTTCACCCTGAACACTCGGGTGGTCGGAGTCCTCCGGCTCAGAAAGATTGCCGGGGCTCCTGTCATCGGCCCGCACCTCGTCGAGGTGATCTCGGTGCCGGTAGATGTCGCTGCCAGCCGCCGAAGCGAAACCGCGCGATTCCCGCGCGGGAGATGTGTTCAACCGCCTCCGTTTAGCGGGAGCGGAAGCCGCTGCCACGAAGGGCAAAAGCGGCTGGGAGTCGGCTCCAGCAGAAGCATGGAGATCCGACGCCCGCGCGGGCTTGCCGGCTGCCCACATCGTGGACCTTGCCGACGCATGGTCTCGTCCCCCCCCATCCATGGGGGACTCAGCGACCGAGGCGGGACCGTACCCAAGCCCCCCGTCCCGGCGTTGGGGTTTGGGGGTTGGATGCTAGACCTCACCATAGACCTGGGTCCCGTTTGTGAATCAGTCCGCAACTCGGCGGCAGGTAATGCCTTAGCCCCAGAAGGGTTAGGCTTGCGAGCTCCTTCCCTCCCCCTACTCGGAGGGCGGAGGGAGAAGGACCGTGCAGCAGCACGCGAGCCCTGGCCCAGGTCGCCCAACGCGCCCGTTGGCGACCCCGATATGGACAACAGGGTTTACCTGCTCCTTGAGCACTGGAGCTCCTGCTCCTCGAATCAGAACTGGAGCTCCTGCTCCTCGAATCAGCACTGGAGCTCCTGCTCCTCGAATCAGCACTGGAGCTCCTGCATAGCGGCGGGTCGGGCCCGGTAACAACAGGGCTCCCCGACATCCACGCCTATTTCCCGGCCACGTACCTGTAGGGAGAGAACACAATACACACCCGCCACAACAGGACACCAACTCCCACTGGAGCTCCGGTGTATCGGCGGGTCGGGCCCTGTACCAACAGGGCTCCCCGACTACCACGCCTATTTCCCGGCCCGACTCGCAGGTGAGCCGTTAAGGAGGGCTCCGGGATAAGTGGCCGGCGACTCCAATCCACGTTCCTGTAGGGAGAGAACACACTGTCCCCCCCCCCCCCCCCCCCAACAGGAAACACCAACTCTAGGGGGCTTAGCCTTACCTGAGTCGGCCCTCTGAAGGGCTGGTCGGGAGCCGCGCTCCCCACCAGCCGTCGGCAGCAATGACTCACGTGACTCCGAAATGAAATAATAGTGGAGACTTTGAAGCAGGCAGGGACAGTACATGTTTGCAGGGACTGGTTTTGGGGTTTGAAACTGTCGGCAGTATTTGAACCAGAAGGAGAGGCATTTTTGTTGTTGAAAATTCCAGGAATTGAACATGAGGGGAATTGGGGGGGGGGGGTGGGGGGGGGGGGGGTGGGAGTTCTGTCCTAGGCAAGATTAGCCATGACCACATTGTGGGGATTAACATTGAAATCTAGAATGTGGCGCACACATCATTATTTATCATCTGTCATCCATGAATTGAACATGCAGGGAATGGGGCAAACAGGGGGAAATCTCTTGCGCTTATCCTGCTTCCCCTTCAATGTATGTCGAACATTGGCTTCGGCCACTTTGAGTTCCACGTTCCTTTTGCGGCATGTCTAATGGGATTTATTGAAGGCCATGACTTATTTAATCTTTGAATTTTGGTCTCCCTAAAAGAAGGAATAATATTTGTCCCCCCCCCACCCATTTAAATCCACAGAGAATCTTAAATCGTCCCATCCCTTCATTCCCTGGCATCTTCTTCATATAACACCCCACCACCTTCTCATTCTCGCCCGTAACGTGCACCATCTCAATAATGGCATCATTTTCATGTACGTTCCTTGTGTTTCCCCCCATGGACCTTTGTCCCGATGGAATTATCCTATATTTGTCAGTGTGGCTGCCGCAATAAGAGTTGGTTAATAGGAATCTTGTGGCAATCTGCGTGTCATTTCTGCTGTCGGAATGTGGATGTTCTGTCTCAGTTATTCAGACGTGTGTCTTATTTCTTTCAGGAGGTAGCTGGTCGGAAAAGGAGGTAAGACACGCTCTTGATTGAAACGCTGTATGTTTTTGTAGAACAGCTCCAAAATTTTTGAAGCTCAGCTTCTAACCAGTTGATAAATATTTGCAGGTTTAGTGATGAAGTTCATTCATTGTCAGTGACAGATGGTGCATTGCCAATTGAAAAGATTCATCACCACTTTGTGTTGAACACGTTGTGGAGAGAAACCTGCGACATTCAGCAAGGTAAACTTGTTCAGTTTCCATTCTTCTCATTGATTAGACCTTTAAGTACCATAAATGTGAACATTACGCAGTAACTGTACTCACCTCCACCTCTGGAATCTCATTCTATGTCTCTACCATCCAATCTCTGAAAACATTGACCTTCAATGCCTTTTCCAACTTTACCATCTCACCTGAAACTGATGCCCCCAATCTTTCAACGTTATAAAATTCCGTCTTCCATTCTTCAGCCAATTACACCTGCTAATTAAGATCACATTTCATCTCAGATAACCTTCTTCACTCTCCATGACTCCACCAATCTTAGTGTCCTCCACAAACCTGTTAACTATGTTACCCACATACAAAAACAAAGCGTTCGTATAAATAACGACCAACAATGTAGAGAGCATCGAGCTCTATGGCACTCCCTTTGTGAGAGCCTCCAGTATGAAAAGCATTCCTCCACCAACCTTCTGTCTACTGCCTTCAGACCACGGTTATGCTCCATTGTGTAACTTGCCCTGGATTCGATCAGATCAAAACATCCAGACCATGTACCATGCAGAGGGTTGAAGTTGTTTCTCCAACATAGCAGTAAATATCTGGAATTGTGTGACCTAATTTATAGTGACAGGCCAGATGTTTGGAATTGTTGAAGGGAAAATAGTTGGATATTCGTAAGATCATTCAACTGAGGGTTATGGGGAAGTTACACTGAAGAGGATCTGGTGCCAGCTTCGATCAGCCATGATCACATTGAACAGAGGATAGGCCTGAGAGGCGAAGCACACTCCGTGCCTAATTTCTTCCTGTCTTGTGTTTTTTTCTACTTATACAAAGATAAACTCCACACAGAGCGAATGTAGTAACGATTGACAATACTTGGTTCCATAACGATATTTGTTGTGCGGGTGACATTGAGTGTCTCCGCCTGCTTGCTCGAGAGTCCAGTTGTATTTGAGGAGATCTCTGGGAAACACAAAGTCTTTACACTGCTCAGTGGGCTGGATGCAGGAAGGATGTCTCCCCTGTCTGAGGGGTCCGGACCCAGCGGACACCCTCTCAGAATGTAGGTTGGAACATTTAGGACAGAGACGAGGAGACGTTACTGCACGCAGACACTGGGCAACCATTGTAATGCTCTGCACCGGTAGTTGTGAAGATTCACTCATTCAGTGCTCTTGGAGCCAGAGAGCATGGTTGTACATTAGAGAGTCAGGCACTTCGGCCCAACGTGTCGATGTGCACATTTTTTCCCAGCTATACTAATCCATTTGCCCACATTAGGATCATATTATTCTACACGTCATTTGTTAAATTGTAATGCCTCTGAAATGTAGTGATTACATCTTATTCCACCACCTCCTCTGGCAAAATATAACTCTCTGTGTGAAGTAAACTTACCACTCAGACCCACTTTAAAAGTCTATCCTCTTGTGTTAAACCCGCACCCTCCAGTTTTGATATCCCTGTATGAACATAAGGTTTGGAGGATCTAGCCTCTATCTTGTTGCAAACTTTGAGAATTCCATGCTATCCACAGTATTACCTGTTCTCCATAAACTTAGTAGTCACACCTCCTACATTCACATCCAAGCCATGTAAATATAAAATAAACAGCAAAGGGTGCACCACCTATATCTGCTGCACACCAGTCACAGACCTCCAGGCAGAATAATCATCCTTCTACCGTTACCTTCCACCTCCAAGCATGAGGAGATTTTTGGAACTATTTACCCAGCTCGTTTAGATCCCACTTCCCTTTGGACCTGCCCTACATGCGGAATATTGTCAAGTCCCTCTGCGAAGTTCATTTATTGGTTCACAATGAGGTCAGTGTGTTCTTGGTTGTACAGGCGCATCAAATTCACCCTCCACTATAGAAACCAAGTAAACAGTTGCAGATGGCCTCTCCAGTTCAGTATGATCACGGCAACTCCACCCCACATCTCTACATCCTCCTTAACCACGTCTAATTACCACTCACATCCCTCTCCTCAACTTCCAATCTGCGTCTCACTTGCCATCCACTGGCAAGATATTTGAATACCCGGCTTATTTCTCCATCGCCACCCGCAATCTTTCGTTCATCCCCACTTTCCGCATTCGTTTTACCCGTCCGCACGACCCCGCCCCCTCCCGTTCCCAATAACCTGCGGGTTCCCCCCTTTCCTGCCGGGATGAGAAACTGCGGGAAAGATGTCTGTTGTCCATCCGATGTTGTTGGGGTAACAACCCGGGCAAGGTTTCAGTTGTCCGCCCACCTGTGCCCGAGTCTCCCCCCGACCCCCGGGGACTCTCTGATTCTCTGCTTCTCCCCCCAGTCTCCGTCACCCTGGATGTGGAAACAGCGCATCCGCTGCTCGATGTGTCTGAGGATCGGAAGAGGGTGAGACGTACCGGGAACTGGAGGAGTCTCCCTGACACCGGGAAGAGGTTTACATACTGGGCGTGTGTGCGGGGATCGGAGGGATTCACATCAGGGAGACATTACTGGGAGGTGGAGGTGGCGGGGAGTCGGGTCTGGGGTCTGGGAGTCTTCGCAGAGTCTGCGCGGAGGAAGGGACCATTCAATCAGAGCCTTGAGACTGGAGTCTGGAGCATCTTTCAGGGGTGGGATAACGTGTTTCAAGCATTCACCTCCCCTCCATCTGCTTTCCCCGCCCATCCCATCCCCGGGAGGGTGGGAGTTTATCTCAGTTACGAGTCCGGGACAGTTTCATTTTACGACGCGGACACCAAGTCTCATCTCTACACCTTCACTGGGAATAAATTCACGGAGAAACTTTACCCTTACTTCAGGACTTGGGATGGAAACTGGCTGAGAATCTGCTCCGGTTCCGCTTCAGGTGTGTAAAAGGGTCGGGTCCCGGGACCGGCGTCAGGAGCGGGGCTCAGGGGCTGTGGGGCAGAAACCCGCTGGACAAAAGGTCGGCGCTGAACGGCTCCCAAATCCCCAAATTCCGCGTCGTGAAACCCCAGTGAGCGCGGAAATAAAACCAGGGGAATGTAAATGTGGGAAGAGTGAAATAAACAGCAACTGAAATCAGAGCTGTCTGTCGATACGTTCATTTTAACGCGTTAACCGCGTCCAGCAACGGAACATAAATCACTTTTGTGAAAATATAAAGATATGTCAGTCTCCAACCAGCTCCCACTTTACTCTGCTCGAGCCCCGACTCTTCCCTTCGCTTTCTCGCTTTTCGAGAAAACGCGAGTGACCAAAGTCCATTCCAAGACCGCGGACGCCATCGGCTACTTCGTCTATCCACTACCCCTGTTTGCGCTTCGGAAATGGAATATTCCTTCCAAGATCGAGTGCGTACAGCAACAACCCGCTTACATTTACACAATGTCCTCGCATCTCTTTTCGGAGACCCTGAAGTGCTTTACTGGTGGAATTGTCTTTGAAGTGCAGCCAGGGATGGCAACTGAAATGCAGGAGTGAATTTGCAGACAGGAACATTCACAGACAGAGTTTAAAAGCAAGTTATACTGTGGAAAGCGATTTGGGTTTATTTCATACCCTCATGGAGTATTTGAAGCACCAAGCACATAGTTCAAATCAAAACAATCTTTCTATTCGGTTCTTATACTGGTCGTGCGAATTATCCAACTGCAACAACAGTGGGGTTGATTTCAATGAACCAACTACTTTTACATATTTTCCTCTGATTATCTGCTTCTGTTTCTTCCCTTTCTTCACCCAATCCATCAGGTGAAACTTTAATCGCCGCCCTCAGCCCAAGAGAGAGAAATAGTCATGAGTCGTTAATTGTCATATGTACCGGGGCGGAGTATTGAAATTCTTACTTGTCCTTAATCTGAGTTTGGATCTATGTCACTCCTCACAACCTTCCCTCCTTAAACTGCGGGACACACTTCTATTCCTGGCTCCAATGTTAGCAAATATTCCTCACTCCACTTTCAAGGAATGTTGCCATTCCATCCCCCATGTCCGTAATCTTCCAGGCTTGTTATCTTCATTCCCAACTCCCAACAAAGTGAGCTGCAAAATCTCTGAATCAGACCTTTTTGCCTGAGCCCAGACCTCTGTTCTGTGGGTGAACAAAGCTGAGATAGTCAAGTGGGCTTGGGATGGGCACGCAGTTGGCCAGGCAGGATCTGCGGTGAGAAGACATGGGTTAGCATTCCGAGTCTGTGGTCGAAAGATGCCCTGACCCTGTCAGTCCTGCTACACATAAAAACATTACTGTTATTGATGTTGTTGGAACATGAGGCACTGTTCCTCCAGTTTGTGTTTGGCCTCACGCTGGCAACGGAGAAGGACGAGCACAGAAAGTTTAGCGTGGGAATGGGAAGAGGAATTAAAATGGTTGGCATCCGGCAGCACGAGTGCAAGTGTTCAGACAAATGTACGGCGTCTGGACCTTCACACGAATGTGCACCAGTTGTCACCAGGAATAGTAAGATTGAACGAGAACTTACCAGTTCGAAGGTTGATCTTTATTTCATGAGGAGTTGCGGTGAGGGATTTCGTGAAGAGCCCGCCGGCACGTATGCGCGACATTCTTCAAAGTAGCGGTGTGGAATCACAGAAACAACAACAGAAATGACTTGGCATAGTAAGATTGAGGAGACTCTAAATACCAGTTGAGTATGATCGAGGGTTGGGAGCGGAGGGCACGAAATCCCTCACCGCAACTCCTCATGAAATAAAGATCAACCTTCGAACTGGTAAGTTCTCGTTCAATCTTACTATTTCATTTCGGAGTCACGTGAGTGACTTCGTGAAGACTTCAAAGCTCTGTGATTCCACGCCCTGGACCACGTCCATGCTGTCACACACCACTTATAAGGATGGTAATCAACTTTCCAGACTGCTTGCACTGAAAGACAAGAGCAACATTGGTTAACAACAAAAGAAAACCCCTTATGCGGGGACATCTCCACGTTCTTGACCTGCATTCAGCACGGCCTCTGCGAACTGTAGAGGAGCGGCAACAGATGTATTGTAGAACCGCTGGAAGGTGGCTTCGTTCGCCATCCTACTGTGGCAAGAATATGGTCCATGGGCACCTCCATGACCCTTGCCTCCGACGTTGATGCATGCCCTGGTGGAATGGGATTTGGAGATATTAGTGTCAACACGTGACTTACCCAAGACGATCCTGAACCACCTGGATATCGTCTGGACCGTCACGCTATGGTGAGGGTTCTCCATTCCTTCAGTTTTCTCGTCACTTTCACAAAGTGACGGATATGGGCGGCTAAACATAGCCGTGCATCAGCGGGGTATGCCCGGAACTTCAGCTGCACCCCTGTGTACCCAGGTCTATGCTGCTTGAGTAGCTCATCTATGACGAAGACTACTTCCGCAGGGGTAGAGATCATCCTGTCGATCTGGACTTTGCGGAGTGTCTGTACCCTCTGTGCTGAAGTCAGTGCCAGTAACATCACCAGCTTCAGGGTGAGTTAGTCCAGTTCCAGGCCCTCCATGGGCGACCACGTCCTGAGCAGGGTGAGTATTTCCCCGATATCCCAGGTGATATTATAGCGTGGTCTGGGCGGATTCGAATTGAATATTTCCCGCATGAGTCTGGACACCAGCCTGTTGGATCCTACCTTAACAGTGAGGTAGAATGACAGCGCACTTGAGGCGCTGTAGATGGCACTGTAGCTCAGGTGCTCATTATGATGCAACCCCGTCAGAATTCCAACACGTCGGTTATGGTTACAGCATCGTAGGTAATATGGGAGCGGCCGCAGTAGGTTTCCCCTTTCCGCACGTGAGAGAGATATTGCCACCTGGTGAACTCCCAGCATGACGCTCCGATGGTATCTAAGGTTCTAGATGATATGCCATACCGCAGTAATGGCCTGTGCAGAACCTCCAAGCCAACAAGTTTAGATGACTGTGGCAGGGATGTGGTCCCCCTGAGACAGGGTTTGTACCAATTATGGGCAACCCTCGAAGAGGACCCAAGGTTGACTGATCATATCAAGGACCACCGGATACCATGGCTGCGTAGGCCAGTCGGGTATGATAAGAAAGCCCTTAGCAGCATTGGTCTGGATTACCCGCAACACCCGACTGACGAGGCAAAATGGAGGAAAGGCATAGAACCCATTTCATTCAGTCCAGCGAGACGCATCCATCGCCATTGCCCCAGGATCGGGTCCCACAACGTATGTTAGTACCTGATGGTTCAACCGTGACGCAAAGAGGTCGATATCCGGTTCACCAAATTTGGCAGTAAATTTTTGCGGATATATGGAGATTCATCATCCACTTGATGTGGTCATAGAGTATGCGTGACCTGATGTCCGCCAGTGTATAGAGCTCACCTGGGAAACAGGTAGCTGAAATCCAAATAGTCCGTCGAACACACCAGAGCCAAATTATATCTGTCAATTCATCACATGAAAGTGACCTGGTACCGCCCATATGGGTGAGATATGCCACCGCAGTGGTATTATTCATTTGGAGACGGACATGAGCATCAGTAAGGCTAGGACAAGAAGCTCGAACTCCGTGAAATGCTCCCAGCATCTCCAAATAATTTATCCCTTGTGACAACAAGAAGGTAAATTCAAGGGTGTCCCATCTGCCCTCACAACTGGAGCAGTTGTCCATAGCACCCCGGACATGGGAGCTTGCGTCTGTTTGGAAGTATACCATCGGATTGGCCAAAATGATGGATTTAAGTGAGATAAATATTGTCAATCCTCCATTGTAACGCAATCTGTGCCTTGCAAGGCAGCTGCATTGGTCTATGGAAATGTGTAGCGTTCAGTTGTAACGCCAAGACCTTGGCGCTCTGCAAATTTGATGATGTAAAGGCCCGCATAGGGCAGCTGGAAAAAAGCTACAATCTTGCCAATCGCCGTAGTGGTTTGATGAATTGATGGTATACTAGCCCATACTAGACCCTAGCATAGTTGGGTGACCCTCACGTGATTGGAATCCACCATAACCCCAGATACCCTGTGAAGGGCAGGACGTTGATTTATCTGGATGGGTAATGAACCCCATTTGGTGAAAAACGTCCACGGGCTGACACTGCCAGTTCGGCTGATTCCCAATAATTAGGACATCACTTAGACAGGCCAACACTATATGATTTTGTCACCTAGTGTAGCCAGTATTAATTAGAGCAATTTAGAATAATCTAGGGGTGTGTCAGCCCATTTGGCAAAGCTCTGTAGAACCAGAGCTGATCCATCCAGATAAATGGCAAGAACGTCCTGTGGCATTTCTGAATGGATACTGAATAGCATGCATCTTTAATCAATGCATGCCACAAAGCAGCCCCCAGAACCCAAGAACTTAGATGTCTGGAACGTTTCCAGTTTGAAATGGGTATATTCTACAAAAGTATTCAAATGGTGCAAAGCAAAAAATAAGTCGACATCCTCCATCCCTCCTTGTGACTGTAAATTATTCAGCCTAGCCTACTGCCGCTTTTTGCTGGACAGTGTAAATTTCGGATCTGCATATGCTGGGATGGAGGGATGTCACCATTGATGAAATTCAATCGCATGGCCTTGAATACTTTGTAAGATAAACTCATCAGACGTGATGGGACCGCATGCCCCCGGAAAGAGCCGTAGTTCCCCACCAACATGTGAAGTTCAACATGCAGGGGCACGAAATCCAGACCACCTTACCGTCATGGTTATCGGCGGCCCTTGAGATGCATGGCCGGATGTGGAGGTGCTGGATACTGAAATTTGAGGCGGAGCTGGAGCGGAGGCCCTGGCTGGCCTAATGGCAGGGCCTTCCTGGTCGAGAGATGGGACCACATGAGTCCCACCATCATAGCGTGGTCATCCCGCTCCTGGACCCTCTTGGGGAGGTCTTCCCCGAAAATTTTTGATTCTGTTGCAGGAGGAGCTCCAACATCCGCTCCATCCTGGCCAATACGCCCCTCGGCCTTAGAACTCGGGGGGACGGAGTCCTCATGTACTGCTGAACTGCTGGGGCTTCGTCCATCGGCCCGCACCTCGTCGAGGTGAACCCGGTGCCGGAAGTTGTCGCCGGCAGCCGCTGCAGCGAAGCTGAGCGATTCCCGCGCGGGAGGTACACTCAAACGCCTCCTCGGCGGAGCTTGATCCCGCTGCCCCGGAGGGCAAATGCGGCGGGGAGTCGGCACCTGACTTAGCATGGAGACCCGACGCCCGCGCGGGCTTGCCGGCTGCCCACATCATGGACCTAGCTGACGCATAGTCTCGTCCTCCCATCCATGGGGGACTCGGCGACCGTGGCATATGGGCTCGTTGAAGGGCGGAGCAGTTCGCTGGGCTTTGTGTCTGCTGACGGTACTCCGCTTCTGCTGACGATGATGAACCTCCCTGTGCCTACTGGAGCTGGATGGCTCCTCTCCAGTAGCCGCGTCATGCGGCCATACGCCCTTCACCCTGAACACTCGGGTGGTCGGAGACCTCCGGCTCAGAAAGATTGCCGGGGCTCCTTTCATCGGCCTGCACCTTGTCGAGGTGATCTCGGTGCCGGAAGTTGTCGCTATCGGCCGCCGCAGCGAAACCGCGCGATTCCCGCGCGGGAGAGGTGTTCAACCGCCTCCGTTTAACGGGAGCGGAAGCCGTTGCCACAAAGGGCCCTGACGGCTTGGGGTCGGCTCCAGCAGAAGCATGGAGCGACGCCCGTGCGGGCTTGCCGGCTGCCCACATCGTGGACCTTGCCGACGCATGGTCTCGTCCCCCCCATCCATGGGGGACTCGGCGACCGAGGCGGGACCGTACACAAGCCCCCCCCCCCGTCCCGGCGGCGGGGTTTGGGAGTTGGGTAGCAGACCTCACAGACCCAGGTCCCGCCGTTGCACCAGACCGCAACTCGGCGGCAGGTGAAGCCTTAGCCCGAACCGGGTTAGGCTTACGGGCTCCTCCCCTGCCCTTCTTCGAAGGGCTAGCGGAGGGGGGCCGTGCAGCCGCACAAGACCCCTTCCCCGCGGTCGCCACTGGCGACAATGTGGCAGGGTCCACCTTTTCGGGTGGCACCCCGTTCTCGGCTCCTGGAATCAGCACTGGAGCTCCTGCTCCTCGAATCAGCACGGGAGCTCCTGCTCCTTGAATCAGCACTGGAGCTCCTGCTCCTTGAATCGGCACTGGAGCTCCTGCATAGCGGCGGGTCGGGCCCGGTAACAACAGGGCTCCCCGACATCCACGCCTATTTCCCGGCCACGTACCTGTAGGGAGAGAATATGCACCCGCCACAACAGAACACCAACTCGCACGGGAGCTCCGGTGTATCGGCGGGTCGGGCCCTGTACCAACAGGGCTCCCCGACTACCACGCCTATTTCCCGGCCCGACTCGCAGGTGAGCCGCTGAGGAGGGCTCCGGGATAAGTGGCCGGCGACTCCAATCCACGTTCCTGTAGGGAGAGAACACACTGCCCCCCCCCCCCCCCCCAACAGGAACACCAACTCTAGGGGGCTTAGCCTTACCTGAGTCCGCCCTCTGAAGGGCTGGTCGGGAGCCGCGCTTCCCACCAGCCGTCGGCAGCAATGCGTTGCGACGATATGTCGCGCATGCATGCCGGCGGGCTCTTCACGAAGTCACTCACGTGACTCCGAAATGAAATACAGGATGCAGTGGATGAGGTGACCGTGAACATTTGTTACATTTGGAAGGACGGCTGTGGCACCTGGATGGAGGTGAGGGGGAAGGTATTATAAATGCAGTCAGTTCAGTTGTTCAGTTTAGTTTATTGTCACGTGTACCGAGCAACAGTGAAAATCTCTTGTTGCGCGCTATCCAGTTAGCAGAAAATCAAGTCATTTCCAGTGTTTAGATACATGATATGGGAAGAACGTTTAGTGCAAGGTAAAGCCAGCAAAGTTCGCTCATGTACAGTCCGAGGGTCAACAAAAATATAGATAGTAGTTCAGCACTGCTGTCTGGTTGTGGAAATATGATTCAGTTGCCTGATATAAACTCGGAAGAAACTGTCCCCTAATCTGGAGATGTGTATCTTACTGGTGTCTTGTCCAGATGTATCAAATCCTGTATTTCATACCCTCATGGACCCAGCAAATGTGTCAAACGCCTTCGGCACCACCCTGCCCATCCCTGGCGCAATTTTCATGGAGCTGTGTGTTTGCATTCCAATGTGTCTCTAGTCTGCTAAAAAAATAACACAGGACGTAACTTTTTAATGTGTATAATCTGCCCTGTTATGTCTTTCCAACTTGCATCATTTTTATCCGAGTTAAATAAATCAGCCAATAGTCCGCCCATTGGCCCAGTTCATCTGAATCTTGTTCCATCCCATATCAATGGATTCACTCTCCAAAATGTCACCATAGAAAAGTAGAAACATGGAAACATAGAAAATAGGTGCAGGAATAGGTGTTTCGACACTTCGAGCGAGGGCCATTTAATTTGATAATGGCTGATCATCCAACATCAGTACCTTGTTCCTGCCTTCTCCCCCCATATACCTTGATTCCATTAACCTTAAGAGCTAACTCTCTCTTGAATACACCCTTCGGTTGCAGAGAATTCCAAAGATTCACAACTCTCCGGGTGAAAAGGTTCTCCCTCATCTCAGTCCTATATGACCTACCTATTATTCTTAAACTGTGCCCCCTGGTTCTGGATTCCCCCAACATCGGGAACATTTTTCCTGCATCCAGCCTGTCCAATCCTCTAAAAGAATTATATGTTTCCATGAGATCTCCTCTCATATGGTTGGCGACCCTGGACATTCACACAAATGTGCACCAGGCGTTACCATGAATACAGGATGCAGTGGACGAGGTGACCGTGAACCTCTGTCTCATTTGGAAGGGTGGCTAGGATTCCTGGATGGAGGTGAGGGGAAGGTCCTATCAATGTAGTTAGTTCAGTTGTTCAGTTTAGTTTGTTGTCACGTGTATCGAGCTACAGTGAAAAGCTCTTGTTGCGCGCTACCCAGTTAGCAGAAGAACGTTTAGTGCAAAGTAAAGCCAGTAAAGTCCGATCAAGCACAGCTGTCTGG
This sequence comes from Raja brachyura, assembly GCA_963514005.1. The sequence continues at coordinate 37,843,914 of OY740805.1, forward strand.
TTGTGAAAATATGAGTGAGTTGCCCGAGAACAGATGGGAAAAAACTGTCCCTGAATCTGGAGGTGTGGATCTTACTAGTGTCTTGCACAGTTGTATCAAATCTTGTATTTCATACCCTCACGGACCCAGCAAATGTGCCAAACACCTTCGTCACCACCCTGCCCATCCCTGGTGCAATGTTCATGGAGCTGCATGTTTGCCTTCCAATGTCTCTCTTGTGTGCTAACAAATAACACAGGGCGTAACTTTTTATGCGTATAATCTACCATGGCCTGTTTACCAACTTGCATCACGCTTATCCGAGTTAAATAAATCAACCTTTAATCCGCCCATTGGCCCAGTTCCATCCCAGATAAATGGATTAACTCTCCAAAATGTCACCAGAGAAACGTAGAAACATACAAACATTAAAAATAGGTACACAAGTAGGCCATTTGGCCCTTCGACCGAGGGCCATTTAATTTGACCATGGGTGATCATCCAAAATTAGCAGCCTGTTCCTGCCTTCTCCCCCATATCCCTTGATTCCGTTAACCCTCAGAGCTATACCTAACTCTCTCTTGAATACTCCCAGTGAATTGGCCGCTACTGACTTTGTTGGCAGAGAATGCCACAGATTCACAACTCTCCGGGTGAACAGGTTCTCCCTCATCTCAGTCCTACTCCTTATTCTTAAACTGTGACACCTGGTTCGGGATTCCTCCAACATCGGGAACATGTTTCCTGTATCCAGCCTGTCGAATCCTCTAAAAAATTGTACGTTTCCATAAGATGCCCTCTCATCCTTCTGAATTCCAGTGAATATTAGCCCAGTCGATCCATTCTCGATCACGCGTTCACTAACACTATCTTACATACTAGGGACAATTGTTTTAACCAATGTTAGTCTCATCTCAAACCGACTATCCATTAGAACTGAGATAAAGACAAACGTTTTCACCCAAAGACTGGGCGGATTTGTGGAATTATCTGCCTTAGAAGGCAATGGAAACCGATTCACTGGATACAGCTCTTATTGATTGTTAGATAGAGAGTTAGATATAGCCCTTGGGGCGCGAGGAATCGAGGAATATAGGGAGAAGGCAGGAAGGGGGTACTGATTGAGGATAAACAGCCATGATCACATTGAATGGCGGTGCTGGCTCCAAGGGCCGAATGGCCTAATCCTGCATCTATTTTCTAAAAGTCCTTGTAACCATGTCACCTACATACACATCCAAATCGTTTACACTAAAAAATGGTCATCAGTGAGCCAGCACCGAGCCCTGCGGCAAACCATCTGTCATCTGTCTCCATTCTGAGGAGCAACCCCTATACCATCGCCGTCGGAATCCGACCTTCAGGCGAATTTTGTATCCCATTGGCTTGTTAAAAGCGTGAAAACGCACCCCTCCAGATTCAGGGACTGTTTCTTCCCAGCTGTTATCAGGTAACTGAATCATCCTACCACAGCCAGAGAGCAGTGCTGAACTACTATCTACGTCATTGGCAGATCTGCATCACACAACAGTCTGTCTGTCTTTTTGTCTTTTTTTGTTATTTTCAGTGTGTTTTAAATGTATGGGTTAATCTTCTCTGGTGTATTTTATGTGCGGAGGGGTCGGGGGAAACATTTTTTCAATCCTTTACCTTCCCGGAGATGCGATTGTTTCCCGGGTCATAGGTCGTTCTGGGGCCTAACATCACGGAGTTGGCGGCCTTGATTAAGATTATGATTATGATTATGATTATGATACACTGTAATGACTCGATTGTCATCATGCATTGTCTCTCCGCTGACTGGAGTGCACGCAACTAAAGCTTTTCACTGTACCATATTTTAAAACCAAGCTCTGAAGTCCATACAGTTTGGGGTTTATTTCATTTAAACACTGAAAGCACCAAGGCATGAAATTCGAATGAACAAAACCTTTCTATTAGGTTCTTGTGCATTTTACTGCGAAATATCCAAATTCAACAAATGGGGATTAAATGTATCTATTGCATTAACCTATTCATGTATCAATTCGTCATGTTTAGGGGGTCTTTACCCTCAAAGAGGATCCACTCATAGCTTCTACAAATGCTTATTGATCAATTTAATTATTTTTAAAATATATATATATATATTTATTAGAGTAGGTAAGCAGTACATTAGCAAGCACATATTATGATAGTAATATTTTGTGTGCAACAATCATACATTATTAATATTAATTAATGAATCATTTTGTTTCTAATTAAAAAAATTAAGAGAGAGAAACAGAGAGAAAAATAGAATATAAGTCAAAAAGAAATCATAAAGAATGGAATAATTACCATTAATACGTTATTGGAGATAAGATCAAGGAATATAGAATATAACTTTCCATCTAATCCTGAGTCCACGTTTCAGTTAGGGTTCCCTGCCGAAACGATCTGCCCTTTTAAGTAATCAATGAAAGAAGACCATATTCTAATGAAGACTTCTTGTTTGTCCATTAAGGAAAATCTGATTCTTTCCAAGTGTAGGGTCTCCGACATTTTCGTATTCCACATTTTAATTGTGGGGGATATAGGGCCTTTCCAAAATTGTAATATTAATTTCTTCCCAATTATTTTACTGTAATCTAGGAAATTTCTTTGACTTGTTGTAAGTATTAGACTTTGTTCTGATATTCCAAGTATTATTAATTTTGAGTCCGGATCCAATTTAATATTAATAACTTCAGAAGTTATTCTAAAAATCCCAGTCCAGAAATTCTTAATTTTTATACAATTTGCAAAAGTATGTGTTAAATTAGCCTTTAGATGCTGACATTTATCAGAGATAGAGAACACCTGTGGGTAGATTCTATTCAATTTAACTTTTGAGTAATGTAATCTATGTAATACTTTAAATTGTATTAAAGCATGTCTGGTATTTAAGGAGCATTGGTGTATATATTGTAAACTTTTGTCCCATATATCTTTCGTTATGGGTTGGTTTATTTCATTTTCCCATGTAAGTCTATATGCTTCCGTCGATGGTATCTCGCTATCTAAAAGGGTATTATAAATATAAGTTGTTAGTTTTTCTGTATTAGGATGCTTATTCAATCATTCATCAAGGATTTCTGGTTCCTTATTCCTATAACCATATAACCATATAACAATTACACCACGGAAACAGGCCATCTCGGCCCTTCAAGTCCGTGCCGAACAACTTTTTTCCCTTAGTCCCACCTGCCTGCACTCATACCATAACCCTCCATACCCTTCTCATCCATATGCCTATCCAATTTATTTTTAAATGATACCAACGAACCTGCCGCCACCACTTCCACTGGAAGCTCATTCCACACCGCTACCACTCTCTGAGTAAATAAGTTCCCCCCTCATGTTACCCCTAAACCTCTGTCCCTTAATTCTAAAGTCATATCCCCTTGTTTGAATCTTCCCTATTCTCAAAGGGAAAAGCTTGTCCACATCAACTCTGTCTATCCCTCTCAACATTTTAAAGACCTCTATCAAGTCCCCCCTTAACCTTCTGCGATCCAGAGAATAAAGACCTAACTTATTCAACCTATCTCTGTAACTTAGCTGTTGAAACCCAGGCAACATTCTAGTAAAACATAATCTTGTGTATTTGATTTAACATAATCTCTGAGTTGTAGATATCGAAAAAAAATATCTGAATGTAATCCGTAAATCTGTTGTATTTCCTGAAATTAAAGAAAAGTGCCTTTCTTACAAAGGTGTTCCATCTTTTTGATTCCATCGTTTTTCCATTGCGTAAAACCTTTATCCAGCATGGAAGGCTTGAATAAGGGATTGTTTACAATAGGGAGACAGAGTGGTATATCATCCAATTTTAAAGCCTTTTTTAGTTGTTTCCAGATTCGTGTACCACTATATATTATAGGGTTTTCCCTATAGGATTTTTAGTGCAATTTTGTCGGTGCAAATATAATCGAACCGATTTCAAAAGGTAAACAGTCCTCCTTTTACATCCTTAACCAGTCTGGTTGGGGATCCATTTCTTCCAGGCAAAAATTCATGTTTTTAATAAGGACTGACCAAAAATAAAACAGAAAATTTGGTAGAGCTAAGCCTCCATTAATCTTTGATTTACATAAATGTTTTTTTATTTATTATGTGATTGTTGTAATCCCAGATGAAACTTGTAACAGTAGAGTCTACTTAAAAAAAAGATTTTGGAATATATATCGGGATTGACTGAAATAAGTACAATAATTGCGGCAGAAAGATCATTTATATGGCATTAATTCTACCGAACATTGAAATAGGAAGTGTTTCCAGTATTGAATATTCTTATTTAATTTATTCAGTAAAGGTGGGAAATTTGATTTAAATAAAGAAGTATACGCCTTAGTTACATAAATACCTAGACATTTAAATTTTTCCTCAACTATTTTAAAAGGTGATTGTTGTAGGATATGTAAATTGAGTTCTGTTATTGGTATGATTTCGCTTTTATTCCAATTAGTTCTATATCCTGAGAACTGACCGCATTGAGTTATTAGATTTAATAAATTTGGAATACTAATTTCTGGCTTTGTAATATATATTAACACATCAACTGCATATAGAGAAATTTTAATCGTTGTATCTTTAGTATTAGATATTATTGGATTAGATCTGACATTTTCTGCGAGTGGTTCAATTGCTAAAACGAATAATAATGCAGATGCTGGTTTAAACCGATGAAAGACACAATTGGCTGGAGTAACTCAGTGGGTCAGGCAGCATGTCTGGAGAGAAGGAATGGGTGACGTTTCGGGTCGAGACCCTTGTTCAGACTGTTTAAGTATAAAGGAAACGTGAGATATAGACGATGATGTGGAGAGATAAAGAACAATGAATAAAAGTTATGCGAAAACAGTTCCGATCATAAAGGAAACAAGCAATTGTTTGCTGTTTATTAAAGAAGGAACTGCAGATGCTGGAGAATCGAGGGTACACAAAAAGCTGGAGAAACTCAGCGGGTGCAGCAGCATCTAAGGAGATGAAGAAGTCTGAAGAAGGGTCTCGACCCGAAACGTCGCCTATCTCCTTCGCTCCTTAGATGCTGCTGCACCCGCTGAGTTTCTCCAGCTTTTTGTGTACCCATTGTTTGCTGTTTGTCCGGTGAAAACATAAAAGCTGAGTTACTCCAGCATTCTTTCTCCATCTTCGGTTTAAACCAGCATCTGCAGTTGCTTCCTGCTCGGGGTATTTCATCCTCACGCTGAGCGTGAGTTCGCCGAGTGCTGCAGCGAGTCTAGTGCTGAACACCCGCGATACTGCAGGAGTTCAGCAGCTCCGCGGAAGTGAAACTGCCACGAATCAACATGGCTTCAAAACAACAGCTTGAGAGTTTAAGGGAAGATCTAATTTGTCCCATCTGTTTAGACTTATTCACCGATCCGGTGTCACCAGACTGCGGCCACAACTTCTGCCGCTCCTGCATCACGCAGTTATGGGAAACTGAAGATAGAAACTCCTGCCCGGAATGTAGAGAGGAGTTTGTGGACCGCACCCTCAGGGTTAGTCGGGCCTTGGCGAGTCTGTCTGAGAAAGCTCGAACACTGAGCCTGAATCTCAAAGAGAAGGAAAGTAAACTTCACTGCGAGAAACATCAGGAGGAACTGAAGCTGTTTTGTGAAACTGACAAGAAACTGATCTGTGTGGTTTGTGCAGCTGGGCGGGAACACAAGTCTCACAGCTTCATATCGGTAGACGAAGCTGTTGAAATGTACAAGGTAAAATAAATCGGATTGTGATCACTTCCCTGTTTCAAGACATTGTTTGTATCTGATTCTATTTTTTTCTTCACAACTCCAATCTAAGGCTGAGATCAAATTTTCCTTGGAATCTCTCACTCAAAATAAATTGGCCTTGGAGCAAATGGAACAGCAACAGAAGCAGAAGATTTGTGGAGTTCTGGTAAGGTCTCCTCCTTCCAAAGCCGAAATCTTGAGCAGATTTATTATCCGTATTGCATTGTAATAACATCTGTCTTTCATTTGCCAGGATCAGTCACAGTTTCTGCAGACCCACATCACGTCCCTGTTTGCCGAACTGCACCAGATTCTCATTGATAAAGAACAACGCCTACTTAAATATCTCAGCGATGAGAAGGAGATGATTCTAAATACAATGGAGAAAAATCTTCAAGAGATTCAAGTGCGTTTGAATCTTATGCAGCAGGAACTCCCAATTTTACAGCAACAACTGAATCAAGTAAATGGTGTGACATTACTCCAGGTGAGAGTTTACTTATCACTTTAGTTCAATGATAATGCACAGTCACAGCCTGTTTACTAAAACGTTCTATAAGATTTATTCAGGACCATTGCATATTTGTGGCTTTGAGTTTTGGTCTTGTCACAAACAGATGTGATGTCCCGATAAGCGTCTTAAGACATGTCTTGCCAATGTAAGATTCACCAAGAAGGCCAGTTCATTGGCTATATTTAAGAGGGAGTTAGATGTGGCCTTTGTGGCTAAAGGGATCAGGGGGTATGGAGAGAAGACAGGTACAGGATACTGAGTTGAATGGTCTGCCATGGATATTGAATAGCAGTGCAGGCTCGAAGGGCCGAATGGCCTACTCCTGCACCTATTTTCTCTGTTTCTATCAAATCATGCATTTCATTTAATACGTAAATGAGTTCAGTATTTGCAGTATTTCCCTTTACTTGCATTCTTTCAGTTAGACCACAGTGTTCTTCTACTTTGCACTTCCTCTCGTGGTTCTACTTCTTCACTGAACTTTCTTCTTACTATCAGTGTGTCCACCGTCCTAATAGTTGAGGATTTTCGGCAGACTGTCAAACGATTTGGAGAGGGCGATCACGGTGGCGCAGCGGTAGAGTTGCTGCCTTTACAGCGAATGCAGCACCGGAGACCCAGGTTCGATCCCGCCTATGGGTGCTGCTGTACGGAGTTTGTACGTTCTCCCCTTGACCTGCGTGGTTTGTCTCCGAGATTTTGGTTTCCTCCCACACTACAAAGACGTACAGTGTTGTAGGTTAATTGGCTTGGTAAATATGAAAATTGTCCCTAGTTGGTGAAGGATAGTGTTAAAGTGTGCGAGGCCTGCTGGTAGGCACGGACCAGGTGGGCTGAAGGGCCTGTTTCCCCGCTGTATCTCTAAACTATAAACTAAAAGGTGTGGGGGGGGGGGGGGATTCTGCCTTTGGGATGTGGAAGGTTGTATTGTGAAGATTTTGTGTTGTATTTATTTCAGGAAGAAGCTGGTCACAAGCGAAGGTAGGATGTATTCCTTATTGAACTCCTGCACGATTTTGTGGAATAATTCACAGAGGTGTTGACCTCAATATTAAAACTAACTATCTAATATTCGCAGGGTTGGATGTGGGGAGCATACATTGTCGGTAGCAAAAGGAGCTCTGCCGGTTGAAAAATTCGATCACCCGTTTTTGTTGAACGTACCTTTGAGAAAAATGTTTGGCATCATTAAGCGAGGTAACATTAACACAAATTCATCCATTGTTACATACATATTAGATATCTGTGTGCGCCAATGAAATGCAAAGAAGACAAAACATAATGGAGATACGTGGAATTAGTTTTGATTAGTTTATTATTTTCGCGTGTGCAGTGAAAAGCTTTTATTTGTTAGATTAAATTAAATATTTATCCTAGTCCCAAACAAACCTGCATGGAAACATCACTGTCAAATCGTCAGTGGGCGAAGTCAGGTCCATGAACACAAGAACACAATACAACCTAAACTCACTTCGTGAGGGAACCACACCATATAACCATGTAACCATATAACAATTACAGCACGGAAACAGGCCCTCTCGGCCCTTCCAGTCCGTGCCGACCATTTATATTCCCCTAGTTCCATCTACCTGCACTCAGACCATACCCCTCCATTCCCTTCCCGTCCATATACCTATCCACTTTACTTTTAAATGTTAAAATCGATCCTGCCTCCACCACTTCTGCTGGAAGCTCATTCCACACAGCCACCACTCTCTGAGTAAAGATGTTCCCCCTCATGTTACCCCTAAACTTCTGTCCCTTAATTCTCATGTCATGCCCTCTTGTTTGAATCTTCCCTACCCTCAATGGGAAAAGCTTATCCACGTCAACTCTGTCTATCCCTTTCATCATTTTAAAGACCTCAATCAAGTCCCCCCTTAAACTTCTGCGCTCCAAAGAATAAAGACCTAACTTGTTCAACCTTTCTCTGTAACTTAGTTGCTGGAACCCAGGCAACATTCTAGTAAATCTCCTCTGTACTCTCTCTATTTTGTTGACATCCTTCCTATAATTAGATGACCAAAATTGTACACCATACTCCAGAATTGGTCTCACCAATGCCTCGTACAATTTTAACATTACTTCCCTACTCCTATATTCAATGCTCTGATTTATAAAGGCCAGCACACCAAAAGCTTTCTTTACCACCCTATCTACATGCGATTCCACCTTCAGGGAACTATGCACAGTTATTCCTAGATCCCTCTGTTCCACAGCATTCCTCAATTCCCTAACATTTACCATGTACGTCCTATTTTGATTTGTCCTGCCAAGATGTAGCACCTCACACTTATCAGCAGTAAGCTCCATCTGCCATCTTTCAGCCCACTTTTCCAAATGGCCCAAATCTCTCTGTAGACTTTGAAAATCTACTTCATTATCCACAACACCACCTATCTTAGTATCATCTGCATACTTACTTATCCAATTTTCCACCCCATCATCCAGATCATTGATGTACATGACAAACAACAGTGGACTCAACACAGATCCCTAAGGCACCCCACTGGTCACCGGCTTCCAACCTGACAAACAGCCATCCACCATTACTCTCTGGCATCTCCCATTCAGCCACTGTTGAATCCATCTTGCTACTCCACCATTAATACCCAAAGATTTAACCTTCTTAACCAACCTTCCATGGGGAACCTTGACAAAGGCCTTACTGAAATCCATATAGACAACATCCACTGCTTTACCCTCATTAATTTCCCGAGTAACCTCTTCAAAAAATTCAAGAAGGTTTGTCGAACATGACCTTCCAGGCACAAATCCATGTTGACTGTTCCTGATCAGACCCTGTTTATCCAGATGCTTATATATATTATCTCTAAAGTATCCTTTCCATTAATTTGCCCACCACTGACGTCAAACTAACAGGTCTATAATTGCTAGGTTTATTCTTTGAACCCTTTTCAAACAATGGAACAACATGCGCAGTACGCCAATCCTCCGGCACTATTCCCGTTTCTAATGACATTTGAAATATTTCTGTCATAGCCCCTGCTATTTCTACACTAACTTCCATCAATGTCCTAGGGAATATCCTGTCAGGACATGGAGACTTATCCACTTTTATATTTTTCAATTGTCAGTACTTCCTCCTCTTTGTATCTCATAGTTTCCATAGCTACTCTACTTTTTTCCCTAACACACATCCTTTACACATTCACACTTCATAAGCAGACGGACACATGAATTCAAATCCCAGGGCAGCAGTGAAGCAGCTTAAATCCAATCAATTAATTCACTGGGATCAAAAGTTCATATGGTGATAGGGGATAGGAGCAGAATTAGTCCATTCGGCCCATCAGGTCTACTCCACCATTCAATCATGGCTGATCTATCTCTCCCTCCTAACCCCATTCTTCTGCCTTTTCCCCATAACCCCTGACATCCGTCCTAATCAAGGATCTCTATCTCTGCCTTAAAAACATGTCCATTGACTTGGCCTCTAGTGCCTTCTGTGGTAAAAATGTCCACAGATTTAACACCCTCTTACGAAAGAAATTCCACCTCTCCTCCTAAAGAAACGCCCTTTAATTCGAAGGCTTCTGAGACTCTCCCACAAGTGGAAACATCCTTTCCACATCCACTCTGCCCCCGCCTTTCACAATTCGATAAGTTTTTGTTTATTTATTATTATTTGTTTATTTGTTTATTTGTTCCGAACAAGTAAAGACATAAATAAGAATAAATAACAACAACAAAATTGAAGTAGTCAAACAATTGGACATTCCAGGCAATATTTGCAATGCAATGAAAAGCATAAAGCAAAATTTAAATGTCCAACACTTTTTCATTACAAGCTCGAAAAGGAATGGGAAGAATAACTTATTTAATTTCACCCTTTCTCCCTAAACCCTTCTTCCATATTTAATAATTAATTAATAATAATGATTATCACCATTATTAATAACATTGCTTATAATAATAATAATAATAATAAACATAATAATGATAATGTATCAATAGTAATGTAATATGTAACACAATATACAATATATAATCTACAATAGCTAATTATACATTTGAGACACAATTTAACCGGAGACGTACCCCAGACAAGTTTTAGAGATGCATACAGACATATATATACATATAACTGATAAACACATACAAGTAATATGTATGAAGTAACCCAAAAACATAAATAAATAATAAATAAAATAAATAGTTTACATGAGGTCCGTGCTTATCCCTCTAAACTCCAGCGAGTACAGGCCCAATACCGTCAAATATTCATGCCATTGGGTTGACTGTTATTATCATAACAATGCGCTGATGTTACCAGCAATGTAAATCTGTGCCCTACACACACTCAATGGTACTTTATATTTCACATGCGTAACTGCACAGTTAAATTATTTTAGCATATTTACACATGCCGCCACAGCCATGTTTTAGCGCCATTTCCAAAGTCTGGTCCGCCCGCACGCTCTGTCTACTGGAACAGTTCCCAATCCAGGCGAATCCCAGGCTCCTGCAGTGCGTTTCTCTGTCGCCTTCAACCAGATCGGCCGATGAACTGACATCCCTCTCCTTGCCCTGCCATCTTTTGGGTCCCAGGGCGCTTCCTGCAGCCAACCTTGAAGGCGTTGGAGGCATTGCTCTCCCCAGGTCTCCCTCCTACCAGCCCTTGCTCCTCGCGTCCGACTTCTCCAGCGACTCACTCCTCCCCTTTATACTTTCCTCTCCCTACCCGGGCCAACATGGAGCGTCTGGCCGTTAGTCTCGTTGCTGGTTGACTCTGATCAGCCCTTTGTGAGCCTCACAGTAATTATGAAATGGCAACAGGGAGGCAGTGCATTAAGACTTGGTAGGCCATAATTAGTGTGTAGAAAGGAACTGCAGATGCTGGTTTATAGCGAAGGTATACACAAAGTGCTGGAATAACTCAGCGGGAAGTGGGAGCACTGAATCCGAAGAAGGGTCCCGAGCTGAAATCTCACTCACCCTTTTGCTCCAGAGATGCTGCCTAATCCACTTTGTACTTATCATCAGACACCAATTAATATTGACTGCGCATCAAATTCAGTAAATATCATTATTCAGTAAAATGCCCAGCCCTGTCAGCCTTGCACATTTCCCTCACAGATGTGGTCAAGGAAGATTTTGGGTAAAGCAGACGAGACTATACTCTGGAGTTTAGAAGGATGAGAGGATATCTTATTGAAATATATAAGATTATTAAGGGTTTGGACATGCTAGAGGCAGGAAACATGTTCCCGATGTTGTGGTAGTCCAGAACCGGGGGCCACAGTTTAAGAATATCAGGTATGCCATTTAGAACCGAGATGAGGAAACACTTCTTCACACAGAGAGTTGTGAGTCTGTGGAATTCTCTGCCGCAGAGGGCGGTGGAGGCCGGTTCTCTGGAAACTTTCAAGAGATTTCTAGATAGGGCTCTTGAAGGTCAGGGGATATGGGGTGACGGCAGGAACGGGGTACTGATCATTGGGGATGATCAGCCATGATCACATTGAATGTCGGTGCTGGCTTGAAGGGCCGTATGGCCTATTCCTGCACCTATTGTCTATTGAGATGTCCACCCTTACTTCCCACTGGAACCTGGAATCCAGACTTAAAAAGTGGCCGGACCCAAAGTGCCATCTGGCTATTCCCTCCTCACACGCTGCCTGACACGCTGAGTTCCTCCAATACTATATTTTATGCTTAAGATTCTAACACTACCATGTCACGAATCCCCGGGACATACCACTTATACACCATTTATAGACAATAAAAGCTGGAATAACTCAACGGGAGAGGCAGTATCTCTGGAGAGAAGGATTGGGTGACATAATTACATCTTGCTGCACTGTTAACCGACTAGCCTGCTACGTACATTCCACTTATTGCACGCAGACACACAACAACCCCACAAATCTCCACGTACATGTGATAATCATCTGCCCAGTTAGCATTACTCAAAGTTATAAAACTGAGAATGCCACGCAGATAAACCCCCCAGATCCTCAATGTCGTGGAGTGCTGCAGTAATGCAGTACAGGAACTCATTGGTGCCAAGCCAGTCCCATTTGCCCGGGTTAGCCCCATATCCTGTTGAACCTTTCCCAGCAATGTTACAAAATTTTGAGATTTTAAAAATCAAGTCTGCAATTTATCCCATCAGATAAAGCATAAAAATAAGTTTAATTTGACACCTAATTCACTTTCATATCTTCAGTATTAAAAAAGTTATGGCCATTTTCATACTCGGAAATTAGCAACTTGCTTCCTATTGCTTTTAACCATATAACCATATAACAATTACAGCACGGAAACAGGCTATCTCGGCCCTTCAAGTCCGTGCCGAACAACTGTTTTCCCTTAGTCCCACCTGCCTGCACTCATATCATAACCCTCCATACCCTTCTCATCCATATGCCTATTCAATTTATTTTTAAATGATACCAACGAACCTGCCGCCACCACTTCCACTGGAAGCTCATTCCACACCGCTACCACTCTCTGAGTAAAGAGGTTCCCCCTCATGTTACCCCTAAACTTCTGTCCCTTAATTCTAAAGTCATGTCCTCTTGTTTGAATCTTCCCTATTCTCAAAGGGAAAGGCTTGTCCACATCAACTCTGTTTATCCATCTCATAATTTTAAAGACCTCTATCAAGTCCCCCCTTAACCTTCTGCGCTCCAGAGAATAAAGACCTAACTTGTTCAACCTTTCTCTGTAACTTAGTTGCTGTAACCCAGGCAACATTCTAGTAAATCTCCTCTGTACTCTCTCTATTTTGTTGACATCCTTCCTATAATTGGGCGACCAAAATTGTACACCATACTACAGATTTGGTCTCACCAATGCCTTGTACAATTTTAACATTACATCCCAGCTTCTATACTCAATGCTCTGATTTATAAAGGCTAGCATACCAAAAGCTTTCTTTACCACCCTATCTATATGAGATTCCACCTTCAAGGAACTATGCATGGTTATTCCCAGATCCCTCTGTTCAACTGTATTCTTTAATTCCCTACCATTTACCATGTACGTCCTATTTTGATTTTCCTGCCAAGGTGTAGCACCTCACATTTATCAGCATTAAACTCCATCTGCCATCTTTCAGCCCATTTTTCCAACTGGCCTAAATCACTCTGTAGACTTTGGAAATCCTCTTCATTATCCACAACGCCCCCTATCTTGGTATCATCTGCATACTTACTAATCCAATTTACCACCCCTTCATCCAGATCATTGATGTTCTTGACAAACAACAAAGGACCCAACACAGATCCCTGAGGCACCCCACTAGTCACCTGCCTCCAACCCGACAAGCAGCCATCCACCATTACCCTCTGGCTTCTCCCATTCAGCCACTGTTGAATCCATCTTGCTATTCCTGCATTTATACCCAACAGTTGAACCTTCTTAACCAACCTTCCATGAGGAACATTGTCAAAGGCCTTACTAAAGTCCATATAGACAACATCCACTGCTTTACCCTTGTCAATTTCCCTGGTAACCTCTGAAGTCCACCACTGAAGTCAAACTAACCGGTCTATAATTGCTAGGTTTACTCTTAGAACCCTTTTCAAACAATGGAACAACATGCGCAGTACGCCAATCCTCGGGGACTATTTCCGTTTCTAATGACATTTTAAATATTTCTGTCATAGCCCCGGCTATTTCTACACTAACTTCCCTCAATGTCCTAGGGAATAACTTGTCAGGACCTGGAGACTTATCCACTTTTATATTTTTCAAAAGTGTCAGTACTTCTTTTACTTTGAAACTCATAGTATCCATAGCTAGTCTACTAGTTTCCCTTACCTCACATAATTCAATATCCTTCTCCTTGGTGAATACCGAAGAAAATAAATTGTTCAATATCTCCCCCATCTCTTTTGGCTCTGCAGATAGCTGTCCACTCGGTCTCTCCAATGGACCAATTTTATTCCTTGTTATCCTTTTGCTATTAATATAGCTGTAGAAACCCTTTGGATTTACTTTCACCTTACTTGCCAAAGCAACCTCATATCTGCTTTTAGCTTTTCTAATTTCTTTCTTAAGATTCTTTTTACATTCCTTATACTCCTCAAGCACCTCATTTACTTCATGCTGCCTATAATTATTGCAGATCTCCCTCTTTTTCCGAACAAGATGTCCAATTTCCCTTGAAAACCAGGGCTCTTTCCAATTTTTACTTGTTCCTTTCAACCGAACAGGAACATAAAGATTCTGTACTCTTAAAATTTCCCCTTTAAATGTCCTCCATTTCTCTTCTACATCTTTCCCATAAAACAAAATGTCCCAGTTCACTCCTTTTAAATCATCTCGCATCTCGTTAAAGTTAGCCTTTATCCAATCGAAAATCTCAACCCTAGGCCCAGTTCTGTCCTTCTCCATAATTATATTGAAACTAATGGTATTGTGATCACTGGACCCGAAGTGCTCCCCAACGCATACCTCCGCCACCTGTCCCGTCTCATTTCCTAACAGGAGATCCAGCACTGCCCCTCCTCTAGTAGGCACCTCTATGTATTGCTGCAAAAAATTATCCTGCACACATTTTACAAACTCCAAACCATCCAGCCCATTTACAGAATGTGTTTCCCAGTCTATGTGTGGAAAGTTGAAATCTCCTACAATCACTGCCTTGTGCTTACTACTCATATCTGCTATCTCTTTACATATTTGCTCTTCCAATGCTCGTTCCCCATTTGGCGGTCTATAATATACTCCTATAAGTGTTGCTACACCTTTCCCACTTCTCAGTTCCACCCAAATAGCCTCCCTAGATGAGCCCTCCAATATATCCTGCCAAAGCACTGCTGTAATATCCGCCCTGACCAGCAATGCAACACCTCCACCTCTTGCCCCTCCAATTCTATCACACCTGAAGCAACGAAATCCTGGAATATTTAGTTTCCAATCACAGCCCTCCTGCAACCATGTTTCATTGATCGTCACAACATCATACTTCCAGGTGTCTATCCAGACTCTAAGCTCATCCACCTTTCTTACAATGCTCCTAGCATTAAAATATGCACATTTGGGAAACCCCCCCATCTCTTATTCTCTGTTTATTTCCTTTTCTTTCATTCTCCTCTTGTGTCCGAGTGTTTCCCTTTTCTGCTTCCTGCCTCCCATTCTGTCTACTAGCTTTTGCTATTTGCATCCCTCGCCCCAACCATTCTAGTTTAAAGTCTCCCCAGTGGCCTTTGCAAATTTCCCCGCCAGGATATTGGTCCCCCTCGGGTTCAAGTGCAACCCATCCTTTCTGTACAGGTCCCACCTACCCCAAAAGAAGTCCGAATGATCCAGAAACTTGAATCCCTGCCCTCTGCACCAGTCTTTCAGCCAAGCATTTATCCTCCACCTTGCTCCATTTCTACTCTCACTGTCGCGTGGCACAGGCAGTAATCCTGAGATTGTTACCTTTTTGGTCCTTTTCCTCAACTCTCCTCCCAAGTCCTTAAATCCTCGCTTCAGGACCTCTTCCCTTTTTTTACCTATGTCATTGGTACCTATATGTACCACGACCTCAGGCTCCTCTCCCTCTGATTTGAGGATATCCTGGACACATTGAGACACGTCCGAGACCTTGGCACCAGGGAGGCAGACCACCATCCTGGTCTCCCGACTGCGTCCACAGAATCGCCTATCCGACCCCCTAACAATAGACTCCCCAATTACTATTTCCCTCCTCTTTTTTCCCCTACCTTTCGGAGCAACAGGGCCGGTCTTTGTGCTGAAGGCCCGTCCGCTGTCGCTACCCCCGGGTAGGCTGTCACCCCCATCCGTACTCAAACAGGAGTACTTATTTGCCAGGTGTACTGAGATTGGAGCACTCACTCGTTCATGCCTCTGCCCCTTGCCCTTCCTTAGCGTGACCCACATGTCTCTCTCCTGTGGTTTTGGAGTGACCACCTCCATATAACTCTCCTCTATCACCTCTTCACTCTCCCTGACCAGGCAGAGATCATCGAGCTGCTGCTCCAGGATCCTAATACGGTCCCTTAGGAGCCCCATCTCTCTGCACCTGATGCAGATGTGGACGTCAAGAGGGCCATCCGACACCATGACCTCCCACATCTGACATGCAGTACAGTACACTGCTCTGGCTGACATTCTCTCGCCTTACCCTGGATCCGATACTGGTATAATATAATGGAAACTGCTGTGAGAAATCAGCAGGTATCCGACTCAAACACCTGCTCCCTCTTAACTACACCTTAATTACTACCTTTAAACTACACCTTAATTATACAAACCAAAAGCACTGTACCTTTACTAAAACACTGTACCTTTACTAAAACACTGTACCTTTACTAATCTACTGTACCTTTACTAAAACACTGTACCTTTACTAAAACACTGTACCTTTACTAATCTACTGTACCTTTACTAAAACACTGTACCTTTACTAACCCACTGTACCTTTACTAAAACACTGTACCTTTACTAACCCACTGTACCTTTACTAAAACACTGTACCTTTACTAAAACACTGTACCTTTACTAAAACACTGTACCTTTACTAATCTACTGTACCTTTACTAAAACACTGTACCTTTACTAACCCACTGTACCTTTACTAAAACACTGTACCTTTACTAATCTACTGTACCTTTACTAAAACACTGTACCTTTACTAAAACACTGTACCTTTACTAACCCACTGTACCTTTACTAACCCACTGTACCTTTACTAACCCACTGTACCTTTACTAAAACACTGTACCTTTACTAAAACACTGTACCTTTACTAAAACACTGTACCTTTACTAACCCACTGCACCTTTACTAAAACACTGTACCTTTACTAAAACACTGTACCTTTACTAAAACACTGTACCTTTACTAACCCACTGTACCTTTACTAACCCACTGTACCTTTACTAAAACACTGTACCTTTACTAAAACACTGTACCTTTACTAAAACACTGTACCTTTACTAACCCACTGTACCTTTACTAAAACACTGTACCTTTACTAAAACACTGTACCTTTACTAACCCACTGTACCTTTACTAACCCACTGTACCTTTACTAACCCACTGTACCTTTACTAAAACACTGTACCTTTACTAACCCACTGCACCTTTACTAACCCACTGTACCTTTACTAAAACACTGTACCTTTACTAAAACACTGTACCTTTACTAACCCACTGTACCTTTACTAACCCACTGTACCTTTACTAAAACACTGTACCTTTACTAAAACACTGTACCTTTACTAAAACACTGTACCTTTACTAACCCACTGTACCTTTACTAAAACACTGTACCTTTACTAAAACACTGTACCTTTACTAACCCACTGTACCTTTACTAAAACACTGTACCTTTACTAACCCACTGTACCTTTACTAAAACACTGTACCTTTACTAAAACACTGTACCTTTACTAAAACACTGTACCTTTACTAACCCACTGTACCTTTACTAAAACACTGTACCTTTACTAACCCACTGCACCTTTACTAAAACACTGTACCTTTACTAAAACACTGTACCTTTACTAACCCACTGTACCTTTACTAACCCACTGTACCTTTACTAACCCACTGTACCTTTACTAACCCACTGTACCTTTACTAACCCACTGTACCTTTACTAACCCACTGTACCTTTACTAAAACACTGTACCTTTACTAACCCACTGTACCTTTACTAAAACACTGTACCTTTACTAACCCACTGTACCTTTACTAAAACACTGTACCTTTACTAACCCACTGTACCTTTACTAAAACACTGTACCTTTACTAAAACACTGCACCTTTACTAAAACACTGTACCTTTACTAAAACACTGCACCTTTACTAAAACACTGTACCTTTACTAACCCACTGTACCTTTACTAACCCACTGTACCTTTACTAAAACACTGTACCTTTACTAACCCACTGTACCTTTACTAAAACACTGTACCTTTACTAACCCACTGTACCTTTACTAAAACACTGTACCTTTACTAACCCACTGTACCTTTACTAAAACACTGCACCTTTACTAAAACACTGCACCTTTACTAAAACACTGTACCTTTACTAACCCACTGTACCTTTACCAACCCACTGTACCTTTACTAAAACACTGTACCTTTACTAACCCACTGTACCTTTACTAACCCACTGTACCTTTACTAACCCACTGTACCTTTACTAACCCACTGTACCTTTACTAACCCACTGTACCTTTACTAACCCACTGTACCTTTACTAAAACACTGTACCTTTACTAAAACACTGTACCTTTACTAACCCACTGTACCTTTACTAACCCACTGTACCTTTACTAACCCACTGTACCTTTACTAACCCACTGTACCTTTACTAACCCACTGTACCTTTACTAACCCACTGTACCTTTACTAAAACACTGTACCTTTACTAAAACACTGTACCTTTACTAAAACACTGTACCTTTACTAAAACACTGTACCTTTACTAACCCACTGTACCTTTACTAAAACACTGTACCTTTACTAACCCACTGTACCTTTACTAAAACACTGTACCTTTACTAAAACACTGTACCTTTACTAAAACACTGTACCTTTACTAACCCACTGTACCTTTACTAAAACACTGTACCTTTACTAATCTACTGTACCTTTACTAAAACACTGTACCTTTACTAAAACACTGTACCTTTACTAACCCACTGTACCTTTACTAAAACACTGTACCTTTACTAACCCACTGTACCTTTACTAAAACACTGTACCTTTACTAACCCACTGTACCTTTACTAAAACACTGTACCTTTACTAAAACACTGCACCTTTACTAAAACACTGTACCTTTACTAAAACACTGCACCTTTACTAAAACACTGTACCTTTACTAACCCACTGTACCTTTACTAACCCACTGTACCTTTACTAAAACACTGTACCTTTACTAACCCACTGTACCTTTACTAACCCACTGTACCTTTACTAACCCACTGTACCTTTACTAACCCACTGTACCTTTACTAACCCACTGTACCTTTACTAACCCACTGTACCTTTACTAAAACACTGTACCTTTACTAAAACACTGTACCTTTACTAACCCACTGTACCTTTACTAACCCACTGTACCTTTACTAACCCACTGTACCTTTACTAACCCACTGTACCTTTACTAACCCACTGTACCTTTACTAACCCACTGTACCTTTACTAAAACACTGTACCTTTACTAAAACACTGTACCTTTACTAAAACACTGTACCTTTACTAAAACACTGTACCTTTACTAAAACACTGTACCTTTACTAAAACACTGTACCTTTACTAACCCACTGTACCTTTACTAAAACACTGTACCTTTACTAACCCACTGTACCTTTACTAAAACACTGTACCTTTACTAAAACACTGCACCTTTACTAACCCACTGTACCTTTACTAAAACACTGTACCTTTACTAAAACACTGCACCTTTACTAAAACACTGTACCTTTACTAAAACACTGCACCTTTACTAAAACACTGTACCTTTACTAAAACACTGTACCTTTACTAACCCACTGTACCTTTACTAACCCACTGTACCTTTACTAACCCACTGTACCTTTACTAAAACACTGTACCTTTACTAAAACACTGTACCTTTACTAAAACACTGTACCTTTACTAAAACACTGTACCTTTACTAAAACACTGTACCTTTACTAAAACACTGTACCTTTAACCAGAAAGCAGAAATACTAACCAGAGATTCCACCCAATCAGCTGCTTCCTCTAGTCTGCTTCCACCAATCAGCGGCTTCCACCAGAAACCTCCCTATGCATTATGGAAACTCCCCTTCAGTGCAGGTAATCCCACCCTCACTCACCAACGGCTCCCCGGGCCCCTGTGAAAAGCAAGCCCCACGCTAGATTCATACTCACAGTGCAGGTAACTCCACCCTCACTCACCAACGGCTCCCCGGGCCCCTGTGAAAAGCAAGCCCCGCGCTAGATTCATACTCACAGTGCAGGTAACTCCACCCTCACTCACCAACGGCTCCCCGGGTCTCTGTGAAAAGCAATCCCCACGCTAGATTCATACTCACAGTGCAGGTAACTCCACCCTCACTCACCAACGGCTCCCCGGGCCTTTTCTATTGACTTAACACAAAAGTTGTTATCGAGGACAGTCAAAAGCCCATAACTTTCTTAAAATTTAAGAGAACTGAAATAAATTTTCAGTTATTATAGATTGAAGTATTCTGAAACAAATATGAAGCAATCTTACTTGGATGACCTGAAATTAAAGCATATAATTAGTTAGTTACCCAATTGTAGCCAATTACAAAATTCAATTACTAGATTTAAACATTTATCAATTTAAGAAAATTGAAACTTAAGAAAAAAAAAAAAAATTAAAGCTTAAGTGTCCAATTAACAGTCACACAATAATTCACAATATAACATGATTTTTAAATCTAATTGTCATTAATTTATAAGCCAAATTGAAGGAATTCAGTGTTTAATGCCTGTAAATTAATGGGCATTTTAAACAGGTTGCTAGCGGGATTTTCTGGAACGCGATGGATTAGAACGTTGCGGATGCGGTTAATTTAAACCCAACATCGGCAGGAAATTTTCTGCCGGTTCATATGGGGGCTAAATAACCGTTTTGCAACATGAAATATTGATTAAAGTCCCCTAAAAAAGCAAGTGTATATGTAAAAATAAACAGCTTTCACTTACCTGTCACCTACGTAAAATCCGTCCCCGTTGTCGGCGTTCACGGCATTAGGAGCTATTTTTTATTTTACTGCAGCGATGAAATAGTCGGGCTTTTTATTTAAAAAAACGGACTTACCGGCAGTCGGAACGAATTTCCAGAAATAGCTCGCACTCCGATAAAAAAAAGCTCCGGATGGCAAGGAAAAACCGCATTTTAACCCCGCCCCCGCCCTTAAAGGCACCAAAGTCGCGCACACGGCCAGCGGCAGAACTGCAGCACCGCTAAAGGTAAGTTTTATAACATACCTACCTTTCCCGTCCATGCACCCTGTCCAAAGAAAGTTCCTGTCCATGTACCCAGTACAGAGACTTGTTGCAGTTCCTTCTTTAACACTTAGTCTGTGGAATTCTCTGCCTCAGAGGGCGTTGCAGGCTGGATCTCTGGATACTTTCAAGAGAGAGCTAGATAGGGCTATTGAAGGTAGCGGAGTCAGGCCGGAACTCTTGAAGTCAGGGGATACGGGGAGAAGGCAGGAACTGGGTACTGATTGTGGATGATCAGCCACGATCACATTGAATGGCGGTGCTGGCGTGACGGGATGAATGGCCTACTCCTGCACCTGTTGTCTATTGTCTAATGTCTAAATATAATTGAAAATTAGTTACTGTACCTGTCTCAACCAAAGGCTGATCCCATGTACTGAAGGTAGACGCACAAAGTGCTGGAATAACCCGGCAGGTCAGCAGCATCTCCGGAGCAAAAGCATGGGTGGCTGTTGGGCAGTTCCTCATTCTGCCGTTCCATGTACTTTTATGTGAACATCTTGCCCCCTGTGATCCATTTAAATCTTTTATCTCTCACCTTAATTGCCCTCCGGCCATTGATTCCCGTTATCTGGGGAACCTTCTACGGCATTAATTCTATAATTTGCCTCATGGTTTTACATGTGTGTGTGTCATTGTTATATGATTATATGGTTATATGGTTATGCTTAAGATTCCAACACTACCATGTCACGAATCCCCGGGACATACTTATGTGTGTGTGGGGGGGGGGGGGGGGGGGGGCATGTGTGTGCGTGTGTGTGGGCATGTGTGTGTGTGGGCGTGTGGGCGTGTGTGTGTGTGTGTGTGTGTGTGTGTGTGTGTGTGTGTGTGTGTGTGTGTGTGTGTGTGTGTGTGTGTGTGTGTGTGTGTGGCCACAGTCTCCTACACTCCCTCATCCCTCCAGACCCACTGAGAATCTCTGTCTCTCTCCGTTCACCTGCAGACTCGGTGACCTTGGACTTGGAAACAGCGTGTTCGAAACTTAAAGTGTCCAAGGATCGGAAGAGCGTGAGGTGGACCGGGGCCCAGAGGAGTCTCTGTGACAACGGGAAGAGGTTTACAGTCTGGCCTTGTGTGCTGGGATCGGAGGGATTCACCTCGGGGAGACATTACTGGGAGGTGGAGGTGATGGAGAACTGGGGCTGGTGTCTGGGAGTCGCCGCCGAGTCTCTGGACAGGGAGGGGGACATCAACCTGAGGCAGGTGACTGGGCTCTGGTCCGTGGAGCGAGCTGGGGACGAGTTTCGTGTGAACTCCTCTCCGAAATCCCGTCTCCTCACCGATCCCATCCCAGAGAGGCTGGGAGTTTATCTCAGTTACGAGGTAGGGGTAGTCTCATTTTACAGCGCGGACACCAAGTCCCATCTCCACACCTTCAGTGGGAATAAGTTCACCGGGAAACTTTACCCTTTCTTCTGGACTTGGGATGGAAACCAGTGTCTGAGAACCTGCTCCGGGTCCACTCTAGATCTGTAAATGTCTTTGGTCCCGGGTCCAAAGTCAGGAGCAACTTCTATTTCAAGGTTTAATCCCCATTTTTTGGAATAGACTAGTATAAATATCAGTGTGGGTATGTGTCTTTGCGTATTTGTTCAATGGATCATCATTAGTGAAAGAATGGCGTGTGTGAGATTAGACACAAAATCCTGGAGTAACTCAGCGGGGACAGGCAGCACCTCTGGAGAGAATGAATGGGTGAGGTTTCGGGTCGAGACCCTTCTTCAGACTAGTGTCAGTGGAAAGGGACACGGGAGGTAATGTGTGAGATTAGTGATGGCCACTTGCACCGATGATCAAACGGTCACCCACTCCCAGCCTATTCAGAGGTGCTTTGCCATGGGGGGTGCAGGGGTGGAGAGAGGGAACGCGCAGGAGAGAAAGGGACACAACCGCCTGTCTGTCAGTAAATATTTTCCCTCCAAAATAAATTTTAATCAGAATGGAAATATAGTCAAGAGTGTTTTATTGTCATATGTCCCAGGTAGAACAATGAAATTCTTACTTGCAGCAGCACAACAGAATATGTGAATGAATGAGTGAATAAGTTTATTGGTCAAGTATTCACATACAAGGAATTTGCCTTGGTGCTCCGCCCGCAAGTGACAACGACATACAATGACAGTTAGGAATGACACATAAAACATTAAACATTAATAATAAAACATTATTGATTAAACATGTGAAATAAATCAATTACAAAAGGAGTAAAACAGAAGAGGGTGAGCACATACACACAGAAGAACGAACAAACAATAATAGTACAATAATAATAATAATAGTCTATGTGTCAGTGTCTGAATGTGTCCCTGCATACTTCTCCAGACTCTTTTTGCAAAACCACACTCTGCAAAGAGGTGGGAAACCGTCTCCTCTCCATAGCAGCCGTCCCGAGGGCAGCGTGCGCTGGCAGTGAGGTTCCGGCGGTGCAGGAAGGATCTGACTGGGCGGGCTCCCCTCACCGCCAGCCAAGCCACATCTTGGTGCTTGTTGGTGAGTTCTGGCGATGAGGCATTTTGCCAGACAAGCTGGGCAGTCTGCTCGGGGAACCACGCCGCCGGATCCATCGAGCCCTTTCCCTGCAGTGCCTGCAGGACATTCTGTGCTGACCACTGCCCAATGGACATGTGATCAAAGGTGTTGGTCCGGAAGAACCTTTCCACAGACGACAGATGGGACGGCAGTGTCCAGCTGACAGGCACCTTGCATGGCATCTGCGCCAGGCCCATCCTTCGCAACACCAGGGACAGGTAGAACCTCAGCAGGTAGTGACACTTGGTGCCCACGTGCCTTGGCTCTACATTCCGCCTGATGCAGCCACACATAAAGGTGGTCATCAGGATGAGAGCGACGTTGGGCACGCTTTTACCCCCGTTGTCTGCTGACTTGTACATTGTGGCCCATCGCACCCGGTCTATCTTCGACCCCCAAATGAACTGGAAGACGGCCCGGTTGTTCCCTGTGGCGTAGGAGGGAGGGACAGACCACACTTGCGCCAAGTACAGCAGCCCCGAGAGCACCTCACACCTGATGACCAAATTCTTTCCCGTTATGGAGAGGCAGCGTTGCCTCCACAGCTCCAGCTTCCTCCCCACCCTGTCTATCGGCTCCAGCCAATTCTTGTTACACGCCTCAGCCCCCCCCGAACCAGATCCCCAGCACCTTCAAGAAGTCAGGCTTGATGGTGAAGGGGACGGAAGATCTGTCGGGCCAGTTGCCAAAGAGCATGGCCTCGCTCTTCCTGTGGTTCACCCTGGCTCCCGTGGCCGACTCAAACTGGTCGCAGATACTAATCAGTCTGCGGACCGACCCTGGATCCGAGCAGAAATGTGTCCTATAATTACCCATGAATCTGCCCATGACTGTACTACACATTTTTCGTGGGAGTAGGCCATCTTGCTCCGCTATAGGATCTTTATATATAGTAACTTCACCGCAACATCAGTGATCCTCCAGCACATATAAGTTCGCATGTATTAATTCTGTTTTTTAATTTGAAATCAGGGGAGAGCGCGAACGCAGTCTCCCACTATCACAAATTTTGCAGTCGTGTATCCCGCATTTGGGGACATCACAGGCGTCAGCAAACCGGAAGTGCAATGGGATAGCCTCGTCCTGGGAGCACTTTTTAAAAAAAAATTTAAAAAAATATTTCAAAATAGACTTTATTCAAGCAATAAATATATACAATACATCAACCGTGCGAAAAATCCATCCGACATTTTCGGAGGCTATACAAATTGTTCCATACAGTCTATACACATTTCTCAAATTCCGCAAATCGATCCCCCACCCGTGCCACTCAAGTGGCCCCCGGTATGGGATACCTTCCCTTATTTTGAGGGGCGTCTCCACCATACTGTGCCCCCCATGTCCAGCAGCGGAAGGACCTTAGACTGTGGCCCTCCCCCATCGAGCCTTGGCGTTGGCTGCACCGAGCTTCAGTGCGTCCCTCAGCACGTACTCCTGCAGTCTGCAGTGGGCCAGACGGCAACATTCCCCGACGGACATCTCACTCTGCTGGGTGGTGAACAACGCTCGGGCAGACCAAAGAGCGTCTTTCACCGAGTTGATGACCCTCCAGTAGCACTCGATGTCAGTCTCTGAATGTGTCCCTGGGAACAGTCCGTAAATCACAGAGTCCTCTGTGACGGAGCTGTTTGGAATAAAGCGTACCAGGGACCCTTGTATTTTCCTCCAGACTCTTTGGGCAAATCCACACTCTGCAAAGAGGTGGGCAACCCTCTCCTCTCCATAGCAACCAAGGGCAGCGTGCGCTGGTAGTGAGGTTCCGACGGTGCAGGAAGGATCTGACTGGGAGGGCTCCCCTCACCGCCAGCCAAGCCAGGTCTTGGTGCTTGTTGGTGAGTTCTGGCGATGAGGCATTTTGCCAGACAAGCTGGGCAGTCTGCTCAGGGAACCACACCACCGGGTCCATCGAGTCCTTTCCCTGCAGTGCCTGCAGGACATTCTGTGCTGACCACTGCCCAATGGACATGTGGTCAAAGGTGTTGGTCCGGAAGAACCTTTCCACAGACGACAGATGGGGCGGCAGTGTCCAGCTGACTGGCACCTTGCATGGCATCTGCGCCAGGCCCATCCTTCGCAACACCGGGGACAGGTAGAACCTCAGCAGGTAGTGACACTTGGTGCCCACGTGCCTTGGCTCTACACTCCGCCTGCTGCAGCCACACACGAAGGTGGTCATCAGGATGAGGGCGACGTTGGGCACGCTTTTACCCCCGTTGTCTGCTGACTTGTACATTATGGCCCGTCGCACCCGGTCCATCCTCGACCCCCAGATGAACTGGAAGACGGCCCGGGTGATCCCTGTGGCGTAGGAAGGAGGGACAGGCCACACCTGTACCAAGTACAGCAGGCCCGAGAGCACCTCACACCTGATGACCAAATTCTTTCCCGTTATGGAGAGGGAGCGTTGCCTCCACAGCTCCAGCTTCCTCCCCACTCTGGCTATCCGCTCCAGCCAATTCTTGTTACACGCCTCAGCCCCCCCGAACCAGATCCCCAGCACCTTCAAGAAGTCAGGCTTGATGGTGAAGGGGACGGAAGATCTGTCGGGCCAGTTGCCAAAGAGCATGGCCTCGCTCTTCCTGCGGTTCACCGTGGCTCCCGTGGCCGACTCAAACTGGTCGCTGATACTAATCAATCTGCGGACCGACCCTGGATCTGAGCAGAAGACAGCGACATCGTCCATATACAGGGAGGTCTTTACTTGAATGCCCCCACTGCCGGGCAGTGTCACTCCTCTAATGCTCGCATCCTTCCTGATGGATTCGGCAAAGGGTTCAATATAGCAGACAAACAAGACAGGAGAGAGAGGGCATCCCTGCCTGACTCCAGACCTTACAGGGAAACTGTCTGATTCCCACCCATTGATTTGGACTGCACTACGGATGTCAGTGTAGAGCAGTTTGATCCAATTCCTGATTCCCTCCCCAAAACCCATTTTGGAGAGCACGTCCCTCATGTACGTGTGCGAAATCCTGTCAAAGGCCTTCTCCTGGTCCAAGCTGACTAGGCAGGCATCCACCTGCCTGTCCTGCACGTAGGCGACGGTATCTCTCAGCAGCGCAGGGCTGTCTGAGATTTTCCTGCCAGGTACATCACAAGTTTGGTCCGGGTGGATCACCTGTCCCAGAGCAGACTTGACTGGGTTGGCGATGGCCTTAGACAGGATCTTGTAGTCTACATTCAAGAGTGTTATGAGTCTCCAATTCTTTATGTCCTTCATCTCCCCCTTCTGCTTGTAGATTAGGGAGATGTTGCCCTTCCTCATGGAGTCTGACATGCTACCAGCTAGAAGCATGTCGTTGTACACTTCTAGCAGGTCCGGGCCCATCAAGTCCCACAGAGCCGAATACAACTCGGCCGGTAAGCCATCGCTTCCGGGAGCTTTACTCAACTCAAAGGAACGGATGCAGCCAGTCAGCTCCTCTAGGGTCAGTGGTTGGTCCATACTCTCACGCTTGCTGTCCTCCAAGACCTCCGTGATTGAGGACAGGAAGTTCTGGGAGGAGGTACTGTCTGTGGCCTTTTGGTCATACAAATCTGTGTAAAAGGATTTGCAGATCCTCAGCATGTCTGCCTGTGAGGATGCTACCGAGCCGTCCTCCTCCCTAAGGCTGTTCATCACAGAGCTCCCCCTGTGAACCTTATGGAAGAAGAAACGTGAGCACGTCTCATCCTGCTCCACATGGCGGACCCTGGATCGGAAGATGATCTTGGAGGATTCAGAGGTAAAGAGCTGAGCTTGCCAGTCCTTCACCTCTCTAAGTTCCTCTCTCACATCCACCCCTCTCGACTGCAGAAGGAGCAGTTGTTGCAAATCTGTCTGGAGTTGGCACAATTCTCTCTGACTCTGTCTTGCTCTCTGAACCCCTTTAATTATGAAGAACCTCTTAATGTTCTCCTTGGTTGCTTCCCACCAGAGTGTGGGGGAGTCAAAGAGGGGCTTCACCGTTCTCCAACATGCGTGGTCCCTGTGCAGCCTTTCAGACTTGAAGTGGAAGCGTAGGAGATGGTGCCTGAAACATGGTGACTCTGGTGTGTGGAGTCAATGTGGTCGACTTTCTTTCACTTTTGAACTTGGTATGATTATGCCTAATGTAGAGTGGGATTGTCACTGACATGCGTGCAGAATAAGAAACTCACTGCACTCAGGTACAAACTACCATAGAACCATTGAACCACTCCTACCACGAGGAAGAAGGTACTGGACTCTTGAAAACTGTGACAAGCAGGTTCAATGAAAGGTGTATAGTATGCTCACTTGTCGCTTTACCTCCCCCCCTCGACCTCATCCAAGGACCCAAGTAGTCTTTCCAGGTGAGCCAGAGGTTCACCTGCACCTCCTCCAACCTCATCGATTGCATCCGCTGCTCTATGTGTCATCTGCTCTGCATCGGTGAGACCAATTGCAGGCTTGGCGATCACTTTGCCCAAATCCTCTGTACAGTTCGCATTAACCAACCCAATCTCCCGGTGGCTCCGCACTTCAACTCTCCTTCCCATTCCGTATCCAACCTTTCCGTCCTGGTCCTCCTCCAAGGCCAGAGTGAGTCCCACCATGAATTGGAGGAGCAGCACCTCATATTTTGCATGGGTAGTTTACACCCCAGCCGCATGAACATTGACTTCCCCAATTTCAGGTAGTCCTTGCTTTCTCCCTCCTTCCCCTCCCCTTCGCAGCTATCCGACAGCCCACTGTCTACGCCTCTTCCATTCTTCTTCCCACCCCTCCCCCACCCCCTCATCAGTCTGAAGAAGGGTCTCAAACCCGAAACGTCTCCTATTCCTTCTCTCCATAGATGCTGCCTCACCCGCTGAGTTTCTCCCCCATTTTTGTCTACCTTCGATTTTTCCCGCATCTGCAGTTCTTTCTTAAACATGCTCAATACATTATATGTTTTTGTGTGAACGTTATTCTATTTATTGGGAGCTGATTTCATGCTGTATACTCTGGTCATTTGTCCTTCTGTCCTGTGTGGACCATGTCCAGTTTTGTTCCATATTCAGAGTTTGTTGCGCCCATTGTGGGCAGTGCACATTGTGTAGTGTTTACTGCCATCTACGGGGAAAGTGATATTAAGGTCTGTGGGGGTTGAATATTGATTTTTCTCACTTGAAGTATCCCCGGCATTCCCTCTCTCTCTATCCCTCCCCCACCCAAGCCGCACAAGCTTCTCGTTCTCACCCCACAGACAGCTAACAAAGGCCTTTATCATCGTTACTTTTTTGCATATCTTTCATTCATTGTTCATTGTCTATATCTCTCGTTTCCCTTATCCCCAACCAGTCTGAAGAAGGGGCTCGACCCGCAGCATCACCTATTCCTTCTCCCCAGAGATGCTGCCTGTCCCTGCTGAGTTACTCCAGCTTTTGGTGTCTATCTTTAGTTTAAACCAGCATCTGTAGTTGCTTCCTGCACATTGTGTAGTGTTTACTGCCATCTTCAGGTAAAGCTGGGTAAATGCAGGGTCAACATGGCATCACACAGGGCGGAGTCCTCGCCATTGGCTCAATAGACAATAGGTGCAGGAGTAGGCCATTCGGCCCTTCGAGCCAGCACCGCCATTCAATGTGATCATGGCTGATCATCCCCAATCAGTACCCCGTTCCTACTTTAACCTTACATATCCCCTGAGTCCGCTATCTTTATCTAGCTCTCACTTGAAATTATCCAGAGAACCAGCCTCCAGCACCCTCTGAGGCAGAGAATTCCACAGACTCACAACTCTTTGAGTGAACAAGTGTTTCCTCGTTTCCGTTCTGAATGGCTTACCCCTTATTCTTAAACTGTGGCCCCTGGTTCTGGACTCCCCCAACATCGGGAACATGTTTCCTGACTCTAGCGTGTCCAAACCCTTAATAATATTTTTGTTTCAATAAGATCCCCTCTCATCCTTCTAAACTCCAGAGTATACGAGCCCAGTCACTTCATTCTCTCAGCATATGACAGCCCCGCCATCCCGGGAATTAACCTTGTGAACCTACGCTGCACTCCCTCAACAGCAAGAATGTCCTTCCTCGAATTAGGGGACCAAAATTGCACACAATACTCCAGGTGTGGCCTCGCTAGGGGCCTGTAGAACTACAGAAGGACCTCTTTGCTCCATCAATGCTTTGTGCTGCTCCAGTCTTCTTAAGCCCCTTACAGTCATGTCTGGACATGGGTATCTCCAGGGTGCTATGCCCTATATGGAGGATGCCTGTGCATGACTTTGTTTAATGTGGGGAGACTGGTTCAAGGACAGCCACCCCATAGTCCTTGACATATCTGGGTCGGGATCCAGAGTCCAAGACGACCGGAGACCCTTTTCTGATGCAGCCTTCATCCGCCTTCCCAGCCGTTGTGACGGTCCACTAAGGTCACCCATCGTCTTCCGCCTGTTTCACCGTTGAGGTCTTGGTTGGATTGCTCTTTTTCAGAGACTTCCCCCTCGACGTTACCGCCATGGGTGGCCCTACCAGGAGCATAATTCCAGACTGCATCGCTCTCAGGATCTCAGGTCCACACAAGCTTTGAGTTCTTGGGTGTAAATATCACCAACAATATCTCCTGGATCAACCACAATGAAGCACCAACCACCCTTCCATTGCCTCATAAGGTCATAAATGACAGGAGTAGAATTAGGCCATTCAGCCCATCAAATCTATACCGCCATCAAAAAGGGTTCATCTATCTCTCCCTCCTAACCCCATTCTCCTGCCTCCCCTCCGTAACCTCTGACACCTGTACTAATCAAGATTCTACCTATGTCTACCTTAAAAATATAAACTGACGTCCTCCACAGCCTTCTGCGACAAAGAATTCCACAAATTCACCAATCCCTGATTAAAAAATGTCTCCTCATCTCCTTCCTAAAAGAACGTCCTTTCATTCTGAGGCCATGATCTCTTGTTCTAGAGTCTTGCACTAGTGGAAACATGCTCTCCACATTCACTCTATCCAAGCCTTTCATTATTCTATATGTTTCAATGAGATCCCCCATCGTTCTTCTAAACTCCAGCGAGTACAGGCCCAGTGCAGCCAAACACTCATCATAGGATAACCTACTAATTCCTGGGATCATTCTTGTAAACCTCCTCTGGAGCCTCTCCAGAGCCAGCACACCCATCCTCGGATATGGTGGTCAAAATTGCTCACAATATTCCAATTGCGGTCTTCCCAGCGCTTTATGGAGCCTCAACATTACATCCCTGTTTTTGTATACAGCCCTCTTGAAATAAACGCTAGCATTGATTTTGCTTTCTTTGCTACTAATTTGACTTGCGGATTAACTTTTTGAGAATCCTGCACCAGCACTCCCAAGTCCCATTATAGCGCCGATTTCTGGATTCTCTCCCCATTTCGGAAATCTATCCACAACTACATCTACTATTTCCACCGGGTGGCGCCACCGTAGTGGCTGCCTCGCCAAAAGTATGTCTGTCCCCTCTCAGTTTTTATTATTTTAAGTATGTTTTATAATATTTTTTAATTTTTCTTGGTTTGTTTTATGTGGGGGTGGGGTAATTGGGGGAAACATTTTTCAGTCACTTACCTCGACAGAGATGCGATTTTTCTCCCTATCGTATCTCTGTCCCCCCTGTGGCCTAACAGCGCGCAGTGGTGCGGCCTTTCCTGAAGACCGGCCCGCAGCTCCAAGCCCCGGGTGCGGCGCGGACTTTAATATCGCGGAGCCTGCGATCCTTCACCGAGCATCACCAATGGAAGACCTCCAACCATGGGGGGTTCAACAGCCCCGACCACGGGTGGACAGAGGAGCAAGATGATTGAGCTTTATTACCTTCCATCACAGTGAGGAATGTGGATTCACTGTGGTGGATGTTTATGTTAAATATTATTTTATGTGGCTGTGTGTCTTGTTGCTTTTCACTTTGTATGGCTGTCTGGTAACTCAAATATCACTGCACCTTAATTGGTGCTACAGGCGCAGAAATACAAGGAGAATGGTAAGGGAATTTGACGGGAAGCATTTTGGGAGGAAGCGCAGTCAACGCACCTGACGGAGTCCGCTGGCTGGGAATGGACTCTGGCCATGGAAAGGGGAGGGTCGGGGCTCAAGCGGTGAAAGTGAGAGCCGGTTCGTAAGGAAGAGGCAGTGAGGAAGATGAGGCATTAAAGTGGGGGAGCGAGAGCAGGAAGCAGCGCTGATACAGACATGATGTAGCCGAGAGAGAGAGAGAGAGGCGAGGGAGCGGTCTGGCTGCTACTGCAATAAACAATGCTCCACTTATCTTACAGACAAGAAACATAGAAACATAGAAACATAGAAATTAGGTGCAGGAGTCGGCCATTCGGCCCTTCGAGCCTGCACCGCCATTCAATATGATCATGGCTGATCATCCAACTCAGTATCCCGTACCTGCCTTCTCTCCATACCCTCTGATCCCCTTAGCCACAAGGGCCACATCTAACTCCCTCTTAAATATAGCCAATGAACTGGCCTCAACTACCCTCTGTGGCAGAGAGTTCCAGAGACCCACCACTCTCTGTGTGAAAAAATTCCTTCTCATCTCGGTCCTAAAGGATTTCCCCCTTATCCTTAAGCTGTGACCCCTTGTCCTGGACCTCCCCAACATCGGGAACAATCTTCCTGCATCTAGCCTGTCCAACCCCTTAAGAATCTTGTAAGTTTCTATAAGATCCCCTCTCAATCTCCTAAATTCTAGAGAGTATAAACCGAGTCTATGCAGTCTTTGTTCATAAGACAGTCCTGGCATCCCAGGAATCAGTCTGGTGAACCTTCGCTGCACTCCCTCTATGGCAATAATGTCCTTCCTCAGATTTTGAACTGTACGCAATACTCCAGGTGTGGCCTCACCAAGACCCTATACAACTGAAGTAGAACCTCCCTGCTCCTATACTCAAATCCTTTTGCTATGACAGCTAACATACCATTGGCTTTCTTCACTGCCTGCTGTACCTGCATGCCTACTTTCAATGACTGGTGTACCATGACACCCAGGTCGCGCTGCATCTCCCCTTTTCCTAATCGGCCACCATTTAGATAGTAGTCGGTTTTCCTATTTTTGCCACCAAAGTGGATAACCTCACATTTATCCACATTATACTGCATCTGCCAAACATTTGCCCACTCACCCAGCCTATCCAAGTCACATTGCATTCTCCTAGCATCCTCCTCACAGCTAACGCTGCCCCCCAGCTTAGTGTCATCCGCAAACTTGGAGATATTGCCTTCAATTCCCTCATCCAGATCATTTATGTATATTGTAAATAGCTGGGGTCCCAGCACTGAGCCTTGCGGTACCCCACTAGTCACTGCCTGCCATTGTGAAAACGACCCGTTAACTCCTACTCTTTGCTTCCTGTTTGCCAGCCAGTTCTCTATCCACATCAATACTGAACCCCCAATGCCATATGCTTTAAGTTTATATACTAATCGCTTATGTGGGACCTTGTCGAAAGCTTTCTGGAAGTCCAGATACAGCACATCCACTGGTTCTCCCCCATCCACGCTACTAGTTACATCCTCGAAAAATTCCACAAGATTCGTCAGACATGATTTACCTTTCGTAAATCCATGCTGATTTTGTCCAATAATTTCACCACTTTCCAAATGTGCTGTTATCCCATCTTTAATAACTGACTCTAGCAGTTTCCCCACTACCGATGTTAGACTAACTGGTCTGCAATTCCCCGTTTTCTCTCTCCCCCCCTTCTTAAAAAGAGGGGTTACGTTTGCTACCCGCCAATCCTCAGGAAGTACTCCAGAATCTAAAGAGTTTTGAAAGATTATCACTAATGCATCCACTATTTCCGGAGCTACTTCCTTAAGTACTCTGGGATGCAGCCTATCTGGCCCTGGGGATTTATCGGCCTTTAATCCATTTAATTTACCCAACACCACTTCCCGACTAATCTGGATTTCACTCAAGTACTCCTTTGACCTTCGGTCCCCTGCTATTTCCGGCAGATTATTTATGTCTTCCTTAGTGAAGACGGAACCAAAGTAGTTATTCAATTGGTCCGCCATATCCTTGTTCCCCATGATCAACTCACCTGTTTCTGACTGCAAGGGACCTACATTTGTTTTAACTAATCTCTTTCTCTTCACATATCTATAAAAACTTTTGCAGTCAGTTTTTATGTTCCCTGACAGTTTTCTTTCATAATCTATTTTTCCTTTCCTAATCAAGCCCTTTGTCCTTCTCTGCTGGTCTCTGAATTTCTCCAAGTCCTCTGGTAAGCGGCTTTTTCTGGCTACTTTGTACGCATCATCCTTTGCTTTGATACTATCCCTGATTTCCCTTGTTATCCACGGATGCACTACCTTCCCCGATCTATTCTTTTGCCAAATTGGGATGAACAATTTTTGTAGTTCATCCATGCAGTCTTTAAATGTCTTCCATTGCGTATCCACCGTCAACCCTTTTAGAATTGATTGCCAGTCAATCTTGGCCAATTCACGTCTCATACCCTCAAAGTTACCTTTCCTGAAGTTCAGAACGATTGTTTCTGAATTAACAATGTCACTCTCCATCCTAATGAAGAACTCGACCATATTATGGTCACTCTTGCCCAAGGGGGCACGCACAATAAGACTGCTAACTAACCCTTCCTCATTACTCAATACCCAGTCTAAAATAGCCTGCTCTCTCGTTGGTTCCTCTACATGTTGATTTAGATAACTATCCCTCATACTTTCCAAAAAATCCTCTTCCTCAGCGCCCCTGCCAAATTGATTCACCCAATCTATATGTAGATTGAAGTCACCCATTATAACTGTTTTGCCTTTGTCGCACGCATTTCTAATTTCCTGTTTTATACCATCCCCAACTTCACTACTACTGTTAGGTGGCCTGTGCACAACTCCCACGAGCGTTTTCTGCCCCTTAGTGTTTCGCAGCTCTACCCATACCGATTCCACATGCTCCAAGCTAATGTCCTTCCTTTCCATTGCGTTAATCTCCTCTCTAACCAGCAACGCTACCCCACCTCCTTTTCCTTTCTCTCTATCCCTCCTGAATATTGAATATCCCTGGATGTTCAGCTCCCAGCCTTGGTCACCCTGGAGCCATGTCTCCATGATCCCAACTATATCATACTCATTAATAGCTATCTGCACGTTCAACTCATCCACCTTATTACGAATACTCCTTGCATTGAGACACAAGGCCTTCAGGCTTGTTTTTACTACGCTCTTACCCCTTATACAATTTTGTTGAGAAGTGGCCCTTTTTGATTTTTGCCCTGGTTTTGTCTGCCTGCCACTTTTACTTTTCACCTTGCTCCCTATTGCTTCCACTCTCGTTTTACACCCACCCGCCTCTCTGCTCTTGTACCCAGAGCAAGGCGGAGCCTGATTTCTGCGGGCTTTCAATTGGAACCTGGAATTTCTAACGCACCCATTCTTTGAAACATCCGTTCCAAGAAAAATGTATCTGTTGTTGAACGTGGAAATGCTGCAGACACAATGTACATCCGTAAGAAGACGGACTTTAGGACCCGTGGGAGCCCGGAGCTCAGGACCCGCCGCCCGCGGCTGCTGCTGAACCTGCGGGAAGGGCAATTGTTTCAATCTTTATATTTTCACAAAAGTAATTTCTGTTCCGTTGCCGGACGCGGTTAACGCGTTAAAATGAACTGATCGACAGACAGCTCTGATTTCAGTTGCTGTTTATTTCACTCTTCCCACATTTACATTCCCCCTGGTTTTATTTCCGCGCTCACTGGGGTTTTTTTCACGACGCGGAATTTGGGGATTAAATGGGAGCCGTTCGTTCAGCTCCGACCTGTTGTCCACCGGGTTTCTGCCCCACAGCCCCTGGCTGAGCCCCGCTCCTGACGCAGGTCCCGGGACCCGACCCTTTTACACACCCAGAGCGGAACCGGAGCAGATTCTCAGCCACTGGTTTTCATCCCAAGGCCGGAAGAAAGGATACATTTTCTCCGTGAATTTATTCCCAGTGAAGGTGTGGAGATGGGACTTGGTGTCCGCGTCGTAAAATGATGGGACGGGCGGGGAGAGGGGATTGAGGGGAGGTGAGTGCTTCAAACTCGTCATCGATCCGCCTGATCCTCCAGACTCCAGTCTCCAGGGCCAGTGTGACATCTCCCTTCCTCTCCACAGACTCTGCGGCGACTCCCAGACTCCAGCCCCGACTCCCCGCCACCTCCACCTCCCAGTAATGTCTCCCCGATGTGAATCCCTCCGATCCCAGCACACACGGCCAGTTTGTAAACCTCTTCCCGGTGTCAGGGAGACTCCTCCGTGTCTCGGTCCATCTCACCCTCTTCCGATCCTCAGACACCTTGAGCTGCGCATGCGCTGTTTCCACATCCAGGGTGACGGAGACTGGGGGGAGAAGCAGAGAATCAGAGAGTCCCCGGGGGTCGGGGGCAGACTCGGGCCCAAAAGGACGACCAACTGGAACCTTGCCCGGGTTGTCACCCAATTACGTGAGATGGACAACACAAACCTTTCGCCGCGTTTCACTCCGAGGAAAGGGAGGCTCGTGGATTGCAGGAGCGGGTCGGGCGACGGAGTTGGGATTGTGTGTGTAAATAGAGAGAGAGAGAGAGAGAGAGAGAGAGAGAGAGAGAGACAGATGGGACGATGGAGAGATTGCGGGTGGGCATTTGGAGCTGGTGGGCAGGGTTTTTTTCAGATCTCGCTGTTAGAAACATAGAAACATAGAATATAGGTTCAGGAGTAGGCCATTCGGCCCATCGAGCCTGCACCGCCATTCAATATGATCATGGCTGATCATCCAACTCAGTATCCTGTACCTGCCTTCTCTCCATAGCACCTGATCCCTGATCCAAGGACCACATCTAGCTCCCTCTTAAATATAGCCAATTAAGTGGCCTCAACTACCTTCTGTGGCAGAGAATTCCAGAAACTCACCACTCTCTGTGTGAAAAATGTTTTCATCATCTCGGTCCTAAAGGAATTCCCCTTTATCCTTAGACTGTGACCACTTGTTCTGGACCTCCCCAATATCGGGAATAATTTTCCTGCATTTAGCCTATACAACCCCTTAAGAATTTTGTACGTTTCTATAAGATGCCCCCTCAGTCTTCTAAATTCTAGCGAGTACAAGCCAAGTCTATCCAGTCTTTCCTCATATGAAAGTCCTGACATCCCTGGAATCAGTCTGGTGAACCTTCTCTGTACCCCCTCTATGGCAAGAATGTATTTTCTCAGATTTGGAGACCAAAACTGTACGCAATACTCCAGGTGTGGTCTCACCAAAACCCTGTACAACTGCAGTAGAACCTGAGTACAACTGAGGAAAACATTCTTTACACAGAGAGTGGTGAGTCTCTGGAATTCTCTGCCACAGAAGGTAGTTGAGGCCAGTTCATTGGCTATATTTAAGAGAGCGTTAGATGTGGCACTTGTGGCTAAAGGGATCAGGGGGTATGGAGAGAAGGCAGGTACGGGATACTGAGTTGGATGATCAGCCATGATCACATTGAATGGCGGTACAGGCTCGAAGGGCCGAATGGCCTACTCCTGCACCTATTTTCTATGTTTCTAACCTTCCTGCACCTACACCGAAATCCTTTCACTATGAATGCTAACATACCATTTGCTTTCTTCGCTGCCTGCTGCACCTGCATGCCTACTTTCAATGATTGGTGTACCCAGGTCTCGTTGCATCTCCCCTTTTCCTAATTTTCTACCATTCAGATAATAGTCTACCCTCCGGTTTTTGCCACCAGTGGATAACCTCACATTTATCCACATTATACTGCATCTGCCATGCATTTGCCCAGTCACCCAGCCTATCCAAGTCACCTTGCAGCCTACCAGCATCCTCCTCACACCAGCACTACCCCACAGCTTAGAGTAATCCGCAAACTTGGAGATGTTGCATTCAATTCCCTCATTTAAATCATTAATATATATTGTAAATAACTGGGGTCCCAGCACTGCGCCTTGTGGTACCCCACTAGTCACTGCCTGCAATTCTAAAAATGACCTGTTTACTCATATCCTTTGCTTCCTGTCTGCCAGCCAGTTCCCTATCCACATGAATACTGAACCCCCAATGCCGTATGCTTTAAGTTTGTATACTAATCCCTTATGTGGGACCTTGTTGAAAGCCTTCTGGAAGTCCAGATACACCACATCCACTGGTTCTCCTCTATCCACGCTACTAGTTACATCCTCGAAAAATTCCACAAGATTCGTCAGACATGATTTACCTTTCGTAAATCCATGCTGACTTTGTCCAATTATTTCACCACTTTCCAAATGTACTGCTATCCCATCTTTAATAACTGACTCTAGCAGTTTCCCCACTACCGATGTTAGACTAACTGGTCTGTGATTCCCCGTTTTCTCTCTCCCTCCTTTTTCAAAAAGTGGGGTTACATTAGCTACCCTCCAATCCTCAGGAACTACTTCAGAATCTGAGTTTTGAAAAATTATCACTAATGCGTCCACTATTTCTGTGGCTACTTCCTTGAGTACTCTGGGATGCAGACTATCTGGTGGTGGTGAGGTGGTGGAGAGGGAATCAGATTATCAAGTAGCGGATTGAGATAAGTGGTAACAGGAAGTATTTATAAAGGCAGGCAGGCAGGATATCAGATGTAATATTGGAGAATTGGGGCCAGTGTGGAACTGGCACACAGGAGGAGTTGACGCCTGGGGCAGAGTCGTCATCCTCACACTGAATAGAGCCGATTTCAAATGCCATTTGTGATCCTTCTGCTCATGTTCTCTGCAGCGGAGGACGAGAGTGAAGGGGGGGGGGGGGGGGGGGTTAATCCATTTTAAATCCATATAAAATCAACTGAACAAGTAGCTGGGTGTTTTCATCCGAGATGAAATCCCTAGCTGAGGTCAATGCTAGTTTGTTTGATGCGACTCATTCATGTAATGCTTGAATGTGTTGGATGGTCAATAACAATTAAGTTCATAACTCTAGCAGGGGGCAGACATGAGTTAACCAAAGTCAGTAGTCACTGACAGGCCGAGCAGAATCAGTGACACATGTATCCTTCTGATCCGCGTGTGTTTTTATGACAATCCTGGTCATCAAATTCCTACCAGTATTCAATACCTCTGAGAATACAAACTCGTATCGTGGTGTGTTTCTGCGGTGCGGATGGGGTTAAGATGTTTTAGTCCATCTGGCAGTCTGTCTCTTGGTTGTATTGTGCTCCTGTGTTGGATGTGTTCAGGGTTCTAACATCTCCAGCTGACCACTTGACTGTGAAGCTTCCCAACAGGTGAGATTGGTGCTGGTATAAAACTTTAGTTCCCCTTCTGTTCATCATTATGGTCAATCTTTGCATCTATTCACAACTTAAATATGTCACCCACATAAGAAGTAAGAAATCCATATGTTTTACCTTGGTGATTCGCAACAACGATATCTCTCAACACTGCGTTCAACCAGAAGGGGTGATCGAATCTTTCATCCAGTAAGGCACCATCTCTCAGAGACAATGTCCGGGATTCATCACTAATTCTGTAAATATTGAATTACCGGTTATAATGTGCACGTCGACATGTTTATGTGACTTTACAGATCTGTGCAGAGTTTAACTGAAGAGCATGTCCTACCTCCTCTTGCGACTAGCTTCCTCCTGAAATAAATAAAGCAGAAATTGACCGAGGGAACAGCAATTTTCCGCAAGTTATTTCACATAGTTGAAAAATATCATTTCCTGACTCGCGCTCACGTTGTCACACAGAGGACATTACATTGATGGCACCAATGCAGGAGGGTTGTTAAATGTTTGTGAAAATTATGCTATATCTCAGAGGAGACAATGTGCAGGAATGTCGGCAGGATGTGGTGGAGACGCCCCTCAAAATAAGGGAAGGCATCCCACACCAGTGGGCCACATGAGTGGCAAGGGTGGGGGATAAATTAGTGAGATTTGAGCAATGTATGTAGACTGTATTAACTAATTGGTATAGCCTCCGAAACTGTCGGATGATTTTTTTTGCACGGTTCATGTACTGTATATATTTATTACCCGATTAAAGTCTATTTTGAAATAAAAAAAGGAAAGTCTGGACGTGTTGTTAATTTTCTGCTGAATAATGTCATGTGGTCATAAGTGATAGGAGCAGAATTAGACCATTCAGCCCATCAAGACTACTCCACTATTCAATTGTGACTGACGTATCTCTCCCTCCTAACCCCATGCTCCTGCCTTCTCCACAAAACCTCTGACACCCATACTAATCAAGAATCTATATATATCTGCCTTAAAAATATCCACTGACTTGACCTCCAGAGCCCTCTGTGACAAAGAATTCCACAGAGTGACCATCCTGTGACTAAGATTCCTCTTCATTTCCTTCCTAAAGAAATGTCCTTTAATTCTGAGGATATGACCCTAGTCATAGACTCTTCCGCTATAACCATATAACAATTACAGCCAGGAAACAGGCCATCTCGGCCCTTCAAGTCCGTGCCGAACAACTTTTTTCCCTTAGTCCTACCTGCCTGCACTCATACCATAACCCTCCATACCCTTCTCATCCATATGCCTATCCAATTTATTTTTAAATGATACCAACGAAGCTGCCGCCACCACTTCCACTGGAAGCTCATCCCACACCGCTACCACTCTCTGAGTAAAGAAGTTCCCCCTCATGTTACCCCTAAACTTCAGTCCCTTAATTCTAAAGTCATGTCCTCTTGTTTGAATCTTCCCTATTCTCAAAGGGAAAAGCTTGTCCACATCAACTCTGTCTATCCCTCTCATCATTTTAAAGACCTCTATCAAGTCCCCCCTTAACCTTCTACGCTCCAGAGAATAAAGACCTAACTTATTCAACCTATCTCTGTAACTTAGCTGTTGAAACCCAGGCAACATTCTAGTAAATCTCCTCCGTACGCTCTCTATTTTGTTGACCTCTAATTGTACACCATACTCCAGATTTGGTCTCAACAATGCCTTGTACAATTTTAACATTACATCCCAGCTTCTATACTCAATGCTCTGATTTATAAAGGCTGGCATACCAAAAGCTTTCTTTACCACCCTATCTATATGAGATTCCACCTTCAAGGAACTATGCACGGTTATTCCCAGATCCCTCTGTTCAACTGTATTCTTCAATTCCCTACTATTTACCATGTACGTCCTATTTTGATTTGTCCTGCCAAGGTGTAGCACCTCACATTTATCAGCATTAAACTCCATCTGCCATCTTTCAGCCCATTTTTCCAACTGGCCTAAATCACTCTGTGGACTTTGGAAATCCTCTTCATTATCCACAACGCCCCCTATCTTGGTATCATCTGGATACTTACTAATCCAATTTACTACCCCTTCATCCAGATCATTGATGTACATGACAAACGACAAAGGACCCAACACAGATCCCTGAGGCACCCCACTAGTCACCTGCCTCCAACCCGACAAGCAGCCATCCACCATTACCCTCTGGCTTCTCACTAGTGGGAACATCCTCTCTACGTCCACTCTATCCAAGCCTTTCACTCTTCGGTCAGTTTCAATGACGTCCCAGCTCATTTTATCTAAACTCCAGTGAGTACAGGCCCAGTGTCGATAAACGCTTATCATATGTTAACCAACAATGAGCTATTGACCATGTTTGGTTGGAGAAATTTAAGATTAACGATGGATTAGATTGGGTGTGGATGGAGAATGTATCACCGGTTCTGCAGATACCAAAACACAAATGTAAAATTCAAAGTGGCCTGGAGCAGACCCTGTCAGAAATTCAGTGATCAGAATGTGGAATTTGCGGTCACAGGTCTGGTCGATGCAGATGGTAATGTAACGTCAGATCATGTATCAGGATGAGGGAACCACAAAGGGGGTGAGGCACTGGTCGGGTACAGGTTGTTGTCATTAAGCAATTTGTTTTGCAGTTAAAAAACTTGCAGGAGTAAATTAAAAGCAAAATCAGCAGAAGAAAACAGAGTCACGAGTCACGACAAACAAGAGAATCCCCAGAGATACAAGTATATTAATAGCAAAATAATAACTCGGGAGAGAATGGGTCCCTCTGGGGTCAAAGGGACAACTGGAGAGAGAATAGGTGTGGAGCAAAGAACTGCAGATGCTGGTTTAAATGAAAGGTAGACACAAAATGCTGGAGTAGCTCAGCGAGTCAGGCAGCATCTCTAGATTGAAGGAATGAGTAATCGCTGCTCTTTCTTAGTGAGAATCTGGTGCAGTTCAGCAAACTGGGTTGTGATCTGTGACAGAAAGTTGTTGTGTGACTGATCCTGTCAGAAGAAATGTGAAGACCAATATATCATGTCATTCGCCTGCATATCTTCACGAAATGGAAGGTCGCATAGACAACCCAATCTTGAGACAAGGATTGTAGACAAAGGCCCTTCGGCCAACAATGCCCATGCTTGCCACAGTATCTACCTGCACCGCTCCCATGTGTTTGTATTTAATCCAGTGTTTTTATTATCCTGGCAATTCAAGGATTGTCTGAAAGCTACAGGAATGTTGTGAAAGTAATCTGCATTACCCTCCTTTCTATTCCCACAATCCAATTCCTTGTACCCTATTCCATTTCACGTGGCCATTAATTCCCACTCATTCGCCCTCCACTCACATTCACTGTCCATGTCAGTACACTACTCCCAATATCATGTGCTCTAATTTTACCCACTAATCTCCCATGTGGGACCTTAAAGGCTTTCTGAAAGTGCAGGTACACTACATCCACTGGCTCTCCCATCTCCATTTTCCTAGTTACACCCTCAAAAAAATCCAGAAGATTAGTCAAGCATGATTTCCCTTTCGTAAATATCCATGCTGACTCGGACTGATCCTGTTACTGCTATCCAAATGTGCCGCTATTTCATCTTTTATAATTGACTCCAGCATCTTCCAAAACAACTGATGTGAGGCTAACTGGTCTATAATTCCCTGTTTTATCTCCCTCCTTTCTTAAAGAGTAGGATAACATGAGCTACACACCAATCCACAGGAACTGATGCTGAAACTATAGAACATTGGAAAATTATCAACAATGCGCCCTCGATTTCAAGAGCCACTTCCTCAAGTACCCTGGGATGCAGACCATCAGGCCCTGGGGAGAAGGCAGGAGAATGGAGTTGAAAATGTGTGCAAGATCAGCCATGATTGAATGGCGGAGTAGACTTAATGAGCCGAATGGTCCAATTCGTCTACTATGAATTATGAGATAGCAGAGCGTATGAGGGACATTGGAAAATATA
Source organism: Raja brachyura (assembly GCA_963514005.1). Next base: position 37,886,807 of record OY740805.1, read on the forward strand.
GGAATTGATAAAAGTTGCATTTTTGCAAATACATTACTCCCAATGTTGTGACTGCAGTTTCATTGAACGAGATTGAAACATAAACCCTGACCTTCAGAAATAACACGATGTCTGTTTGTTCCATTCGCCCCTGCAGCTTTGAGAGTTCCTCCTCAATAGAGTTTAAATTCACTTGAATGTCTTGAAGGTTTTTCTCCATTGGACTTAGAACCTTCTCCTCATCCTCCTTGATCTCTCTGAGAATGCGCTGCTTTTTCTCTTCGAGAATCTGGTGCAGTTCAGCAAACTGAGATGTGACGTGAGACGCGAGGCTTTGTGACTGCTCCTGTCAAATGAAAGGTGAAGATTGATCTAATATACTTCTGTATTCTATTTCATTGTTAAGTAGAAGGTGACCATTTGACACATTGATATCTATGCGGTTCCTTAGAATAATCCAATTAATCTCATTTACATAGGAACATAGAAACATAATAACATAGAAAATAGGTGCAGAAGGCGGCCATTCGGCCCTTAGAGCCAGCACCGCCATTCATTGTGATCATGGATGGTCGTCGGCTATCAATAACCCGTGCCTGCCTTCTCCCCACATCCCTCGACTCCACTAGCCCCTAGAGCTCTATCCAACTCTCTCTTAAATCCATCCAGTGATTTGGCCTCCACTGCCCTCTATGGCAGGGAATTCCATAAACACAACTCTCTGGGTAAAAAAGTGTTTTCTCACCTCAGTCTTAAATGACCTCCCCTTTATTCTAAAACTGTGGTCCCTGGTTCTGGACTCGCCCAACATTGGGAACATTTTTCCTGCATATAGCTTGTCCAGTCCTTTTATAATTTTATATGTTTCTATAAGATTATTTCCTCACGTTTCCCTGAAATACAATGGCCCTCACGTCCACATTAACTCCCACCGACTCACAGATCACCCGCCTTCAGCAGTTTAATTACAGCAACCAATTAAACCAACATGTCTGGGAGATGTGTGCGGAGCCTGCCCTGGTCACGGGGAGAACATAGAAACATAGACAATAGGTGCAGGGGTAGGCCATTTAGCCCTTCAGGCCAGCACCGCCATTCACTATGATCATGTCTGATCATCCAGAATCAGTACCCCGTTCCTGCTTTCTTCCCATATCCCCTGATCAGGCATGAGACAGGGAAAAACTTAAAAAAGAGGAAGAGAGATGGGGGGTCTAGGGGGCAGCGCCCCTGGTGGTGGTAAAACGAGGCAACGACCCCCATGCGGAGATTTTTTAATAATTATACCTTGAAATGACACAATTTCCTTGCTTGTTTATCTTTAAATAATACTGTAAGAAGGATGTAGGGGTGGGCAGAGTTGTGTGTGAGGGAGGGAGGGCAGGGTTATGCCTGTGGAGGGGGTGTTGGAGGGGGGAGGACAGACTTATCTAGGGGAGGGGTAGGTGGGGTTGTACCAGGGGAGGGGGTGGGGAAGAATTGTTCCATGGGAGGGAGTTGGGGGGTTAAGGGGAGAGTTGTACCAGAGGAGTAAGTGGGGGTGAGGGGAGGGGAGAGATGTATCAGTGGAAGGGGTGGGGTAGGGAGAGTTAGACCAGGGAAGGGATTGTGTGTGTGTGTGGGGGGGGTTGTCAGGGTGGAACCGAATTCACCGGAGCAGCGAAACAACGCAACTAACTGCTGCCACGCTACGCTGTACTGCATTAACCAAAATACAAAATTACACAACACGATCAGAAATGCCACACAGCAAGACCTCACCCGGACTTGGGAAATCTTCTGCTTCTGTTGCTCTTCCAACTCCTGGATGGCTGATTTATTTGTTGTCAGAGATTGTATGGATGCTTTAACCTGATCCTGGGAATCAGAGAGAAAGGGGGTTAGACAATAAACATTCAACTACACATTCAAGCAAGTGATCGTTGTCGGTTTGCTTTTACCTTGTAGGTTTCAAAAGCTTCATCTACCGGCATGAAGCTGTGACACTTGTGTTCCCGCCCAGCTGCACAAATCACACAGATCAGTTTCTTGTCCGTTTCACAAAACAGCTTCAGTTCTTCCTGATGTTTCTCGCAGTGCAGCTTACTTTCCTTCTCTTCCGTATTCAGGCTCAGTGTTCGAACTTTCTCAGACAGTCTCGCCAAGGCCCGATTCACCCTGAGGGTGCGGTCTGCAAACTCCTCTCTACATTCGGGGCAGGAGTTGTTCTCCTCCCTGTCCCAACTCTGTGTGATACAGGAGCGGCAGAAGTTGTGCCCACACTCCAGGATGACAGGATTGGTGAAGAAATCTAGGCAGATGGGACAAATAGCCTCCTCTGTTAAATTCTCGATCTGTTCTTTGGAAGCCATTTTAACTCCTGCCACTTCCTGGTTTGAAACTGCTTTCACTGATTGGGAGCTGCTGATCCCTTGTGATCCCTCTGTACCGCGAGTGTCTACCGCGCACGCTGCCGTCTCCAGCACATTTGCTGCAGGTTTTCAGGGTGAACGTGTTCTAGGTGACCGTGTCCTGGCCTCAAATACCCATGGAGGGTTTAGTGAGATGTTAAACAGACCGGTATATTAATGTAAACGCAGGGAATGTTATGGGACAGTTTAGAGCAGAACAGAAAATTACACGGCCTAAAAAGATACTAACTGGGGTGTAAAACGATGGTTAAATATAAAGTGAAGTCAAGTCGGATTTATTGTCATCTGTACAAGTACTGCGATGAACAGCTGCAATGAAAATCTCATCGCCGTTTCAGCAGCATCACACGTACAAATACTCAGTGCTGCACAACATATCAATTAAACGCAAATTACAACCACATTACGCATACATTCTGCAAGTTAGTAAAAAACAAAATTAAACACTACTCCAAAGACAAGGTTTTTATGCAAAACACAATTGAAAATAAACACGTCCATGGCAGTGCAGGCGTTAGTGCAACTCGTGTGCGTTGGAAATGCCGTACCAGGCCATGATGCGGACAGTCAGGATACATTCTACAGCGCTTATGTGGAGGATTCTTCGAGTATCAGGTTATATCCCGGAATACCCACAATACGAAGACACAATCCGTATGGAACAAAGAACAGTCCGCATAGGAGCAGCCCTTCGGCCCACAGTGTCTGTGCTGAATATGATGCCAAGACCAACTCTTACCTGCCTGAACATAATCTATATCCTTCAATTACCTGCATACTCACGTGTCTATCCAGACATCTCTTCACCGTCTGTCTCGTATCAGCCTCCACCACCATCCCTGGCAGCGCGTTCCAGAAACTCACCATCGTTGGGGTAGAAAACGCCGCAAAACTGCACAATTCTTCAGACCGCTCCACATCACTGGTGATGGGAACCAGCACCACAATGAAGGACATGTCATCACATGCATCAGTTGGAATGGCAGAGGCCCTAATGCGTCAAGCAAAACAAAGTTCTTGTCCAAAGATAGACACAAAATGCTGGAGTGACTCAGCGGGACAGGCAGCATCCCCGGAGAGAGGGAATGGATGACATTTCGTGTCGAGACCCTTCTTCAGGGGCCTCGACCCGAAACGTACTCAATCCCTCTCTGCAGAATTGCTGCCGGCCCCTCTGAGTTACTCCAGCATTTTGTGTTTATCTTCGGTTTAAACCAGCATCTGCAGTTCCTTCCTAACAAGTTTTAGTTCAATTAGGTGGCACGGCGGCTTAGCTGTAGAGTTCCCGCCTCACAGTGCCAAACACGCGGGTGCGATCCTGACTGCGGGCGCTGTCTGTACGGAGTTGGTAGGTTCTCAATGTGGCCGCGTGGGTTTTCTCCGGGAGCTGCGGTTTCCGCCTACAAAGGCGTGGAGGTTTGTGGGTTATTTGTCCTCTACAACGTTCCTCGTGTGTAGGGTAGAAACATAGAAAATAGGCGCAGGAGTAGGCCATTCGGCCCTTCGAGCCTGCACCGCCATTCACTATGATCATGGCTGATCATCCAACTCGGTATCCTGTACCTGCCTTCTCTCCATACCTCCTGATCCCTTTAGCCACAAGAGCTACATCTAACTCCCTTTTAAATATAGCCAATTAACTAGCCTGAACTACCTTCTGTGGCAGAGAATTCCAGAGACTCACCACTCTCTGTGTGAAAAATGTTTTCCTCATCTCGGTCCTAAAGGAATTCCCCCTTATCCTTAGACTGTGACCCCTTGTTCTGGGACCTCCACAACATCGGGAACAACCTTCCTGCATCTAGCCTATCCAACCCCTTAGAAATTTGTAAGTTTCTATAGGATCCCCCCTCAGGCTTCTAAATTCTAGCGAGTACAAGCCAAGTCTATCCATTCTTTCCTCACATGAAAGCCTTGACATCCCAGGAATCAGTCTGGTGAACCTTCGCTGTACTTGCTATGGCAAGTATTTTCTCAGATTTGGAGACCAGAACTGTACGCAATACTCCAGCTGTGGTCTCGCCAAAACCCTGTACAACTGCAGTAGAACTTCCCTGCTCCTATACTCAAATCCTTTCGCTATGAATGCTAACATACCATTTGCTTTCTTCACTGCCTGCTGCACCTGCATGCCTACTTTCAATGATTGGTGTACCATGACACCCAGGTCTCGTTGCAGGTCTCGGTAGAACCAATGTATGGATGATCGCTGTGTAAGAAGGAACTACACCGAAGATAGACCCAAAATGCTGGAGTAACTCAGCGGGCCACTCGCCTTTTCCCTGACATTATTCAGAGAAGCGGAGAAAGGGAAGGGAAGAGTCGGAGCTCAAGTGGTGAAATTGGGAGCCGGTTAGAAACTGGCATTGAGGTAGATGAGACATTAACGTGGGGAACGAGAGCAGGAAGCAGCGCTGATACAGACATGATGTAGCCGAGAGAGAGGCGAGGGAGCGGTCTGTCTGCAACTGCAATAAGCAATGCTCCACTTATCCTACACACAGGAAGGCGGAGCCTGATTCCTGCGGGATTTCACCTGGAACATGGAATTGCTAACGCACCCATTCTTTGAAACATCCATTCCAAGGAAAACGTGTCTGGTGTTGAATGTGTAAATGCTGCAGACATAATGTAGACACTGATAGCCGACGGACTTTAGGACCCGGGGGAGCCCGGAGCTCAGGACCCGCCGCCCGCGGCTGCTGCTGAACCCGCAGGAAGGGCGACTGTTTCAATCTTTATATTTTCACAAAAATAATTTCTGTTCCGTTGCCGGACGCGGTTAACGCGTTAAAATGAACGGATCGACAGACAGCTCTGATTTCAGTTGCTGTTTATTTCACTCTTCCCACATTTACATTCCCCCTGGTTTTATTTCCGCGCTGACTGGGGTTTGTTTCACGACGCGGAATATGGGGATTAAATGGGAGCCGTTCGTTCAGCGCCGACCTGTTGTCCACCGGGTTTCTGCCCCACAGCCCCTGGCTGAGCCCCGCTCCTGACGCCGGTCCCGGGACCCGACCCTTTTACACACCCGGAGCGTAACCGGAGCAGATTCTCAGCCACTGGTTTGCCGTGCTGGTCCAGAAGAAAGTATAAAGTTTCTCCGTGAATTTATTCCCAGTGAAGGTGTGGAGATGGGACTTGGTGTCCGCGTTGTAAAATGAAACTGTCCCGGACTCGTAACTGAGATAAACTCCCACCCTCCCGGGGATGGGGCGGGCGGGGAGAGGGGTTTGAGGGGAGGCGATTGCTTTAAACTCGTCATCAATCCGCCTGATGCTCCAGACTCCAGTCTCCGTGCTCAGTGTGACCCGTCCCTTCCTCTCCACAGACTCTGTGGCGACTCCCAGACTCCAGCTCTCAATCCCCGCCACCTCCACCTCCCAGTAATGTCTCCCCGATGTGAATCCCTTCGATCCCAGCACAGACGCATACACTGTAAACCTCTTCCCGGTGTCAGGGAGACTCCTCTGTGTCCGGGTCCATTTCACCATCTTCCGATCCTCAGACACCTCAAGCAACGGATGCGCTGTTTCCACATCCAGGGTGACGGAGACTGGGGGGAGAAGCAGAGAATCAGAGAGTACTCGGGGGTCGGGGGGGGGGGGGGGGTGGGGGAGACTCAGGCACAGGCGCGCGGACAACTGAGACATTGCCCGGGTTGTCACCCAATTACGTGAGATGGACAACACAAACCTTTCTCCGCGTTTCACTCCGAGGAAAGGGGGGGGGGGGTCGTGGATTGCAGGAGCGGGTCGGGCAGCGGAGTTGGGATTGTGAGGGGGGGAAGGGAGAAAGGGAGAAAGAGAGAAAGAGAGAGAGGACGATGGAGAGATTGCGGGTGGGCATTTGGAGCGGTTGGGCAGGGTTTTGTGAGATCTCGCTGTTAGGTTGTGAAGAGGGAATCAGATTATCAAGCAGCGGATTGAGGTAAGTGGTAACAGGAAGTAACAGGTGACATAAAGGCAGGCAGGATGTCTGATGTAATATTGGAGAATTGGGGCCAGTGTGGAACTGGCACACAGGAGGAGGAGGCCTGGGGCAGAGTCGCCATCATCACACTGAATAGAGGCGATTTCAGATGCCAGTTGTGATCTTTCTGCTCACGTTGTCTGCAGCAGAGGGCGAGACTGAAGGAGGGGCGGCTTCCACCACTGAAAAATGTCGGGATTGAATGGCCCTTGTGCAACACAGAATGTGGGGAGGCTCGCGATTGTAGGGTCGCTGAAGGAGAGGAGATTCAAGGGTGGAAATGATCCTGGACCTGTAACCAAGAACTCATTCAACTCAGGCTAAACCAATATATGGGCTTTCATGGGGCATTGGACATGTTCCCCCATGGTGGTGAAAAAGAAGGCATATGATATACGATATGACCTGGATAATTGGATCCAAGATTGACTTGGATTAAGGAGGCAGAGGGTATTGGCATCAGGATAGTTTTGTGATTGGAAGGTATGGATTGATAGTGGCTATCCATACGCAGTGGTCTTCAGCTGGGATATGTCCTGGGATTGTTGGTGGTTATGATATATATTAACGACCACTTTCCTTGCGGTAGGCATGTGAAGTACATTTATACTGACATGGAAATTATTGGTGCACTGGGTTACGTGGAAGGCTATCGAGGCTCGTCAGCCTCACTTTGTGTATTGTGTGCAGGTCGACACACTCAAGGAAGGATGTGTTTGTGCTGGAGAGGGAACAGAGGAGATCCATCGGGTCTGAATCCGATTCATTGATTCATTGAGTCTGAAGTAGGGACTCAACCCAAAACGTCACCCATTCCTTCTCTCCAGAGAAGCTGCCTGTCCCGCTGAGTTACTCCAGCATTTTGTTTCTACCTTTGAGTTAAACCAACATCTGCATTTCCTACAAAGATTCATCGGGATCTTGTTTTGGTGGACTTTCGTCACAGGGAGAAATTCAGCACACAATCTCAATTGTCTAGGTGTATGTGCATAAGAGGATCTTTGCCTGGACAAATAACTGGGTGTTTTCCAGCTGGAAAAAGCCTAGACTGAAGTGAATGCTAGTTTCGTTAATGAATCCAATTCAAGCAATGCCTCAACATGATAGACAGGTCATAACAGTGAACCCCGCGATTCCAACGGGTCACCAGAAACTTCAGTCACTGACAAATCAGACAGAGTTATGGCACAGATTTCCCTCGCTGAAGATCGACCAGAAATGTTGATACCAATGCTTGTCAGCACATTGATCCCACATTTCAATACTTATGAGGTCATAATATCAGAAGTGATCGGAGTAGAATTAGGCCATTTGGCCCATCAAGCCTACTCCGCCATTCAATAATGTCTGACCTATCACTCTCTCCTAAACCCATTCTCATGTCTTTTCCCCAAATCCTCTGATACCCGTACTAATCAAGAATCCATCTATCTCTGCCTTACAATATCCACTGACTTGCGCTCCATAGCTTTCTGTGGCAAAGATGACCACCTTCCGACTAAAGACATTTCTCCTCATCTCCTTCCTAAAAGAAAGTCCTTTAATTATGAGGCTATGACCTTTAGTCCTAAACTCTACCATGTGTGGAAACATCCGCTCCATCCAACCCTTTCACTATTCTGTACGTTTCAATGAGGTCCGCCCTCATTCTTCTAAATTCCTACGAGCACAGACCCAGTACCGACAAAATATCATCATGGGTTAACCTACTCATGCCTGGGATCATTCTTGTAAACCTCCTCAGGCCCTTCTCCAGTGCCAGCACACCCTTCATCAGGTATGGTGTCCAAACTGCTCACAGCATTCCGAATGCGGTCTAACCGGCACCTTATAGAGACTCAGCATTACGTTCAGGTTTTTGTGCACAAGCCCTCATGACTTGGCTTTTTTTACTACCAATTCGACTTGCAGATTAACTTTTTGGGACAAATTTTAACTAGATATTGTTAACTCCATTTTAAAACATCTGAACAGGTAGCTGGGTGTTATCGTCCAAGGCAAAATCCCTGGCTGAGGTTAATGCTAGTTTGTCTGACGCGACTCATTCAGACAAAGCTTCAATGTGGTGGAGATGTTAATAACAATGAAGTCCATATCTCCAGCGGGGGGCAGACCTGAGTTAACCAAAGTGAGTCGTACTGACAGGCCAAGCAGGATCAGTGGCGCATATATCCTTCTCTGATGGAACCCGCGGTTTTTATGACAATCTTAACCATATAACCATATAACAATTACAGCACAGAAACAGGCCCTCTCGGCCCTTCCAGTCCGTGCCGAACATTTATTTTCCCCTAGTCCCATCTACCTGCACTCAGACCATACCCCACCATTCCCTTCCCGTCCTTTTACCTATCCACTTTACTTTTAATTGTTAAAATCGATCCTGCCTCCATCACTTCTGCTGGAAGGTCATTCCACACAGCCACCACTCTCTGAGTAAAGATGTTCCCCCTCATGTTACCCCTAAACTTCTGTCCCTTAATTCTCATGTAATGCCCTCTTGTTTGAATCTTCCCTACCCTCAATGGGAAAAGCTTATCCACGTCAACTCTGTCTGTCCTTTTCATCATATTAAAGACCTCAATCAAGTCCCACCTTAACCTTCTGCGCTCCAAAGAATAAAGACCTAACTTGTTCAACCTTTCTCTGTAACTTAGTTGCTGGAACCCAGGCAACATTCTAGTAAATCACCTCTGTACTCTCTCTATTTTGTTGACACCCTTCCTATAATTAGGCGACCAAAATTGTACACCATACTCCAGAATTGGTCTCACCAATGCCTTGTACAATTTTAACATTATCTCCCTACTCATATATTAAATGCACTGATTTATAAAGGCCTGCACACCAAAAGCTTACTTTACCACCCTATCTACATGCGATTCCACCTTCAGGGAACTATGCACAGTTATTCACAGATCCCTCTGTTCCACAGCATTCCTCAATTCCCTACCATTTACCATGTATGTCCTATTTTGATTTGTCCTGCCAAGATGTTGTACCTCACACTTATCAACATTAAACTCCATCTGCCATATTTCAGCCCACTCTTCCAAATGGCCCAAATTTCTCTGTAGACTTTGAAAATCCATTATCCACAACACCACCTATCTTAGTATCATCTGCATACTTACTTATCCAATTTTCCACCCCGTCATCCAGATCATTGATGTACATGAGAAACAACAGTGGACCCAACACGGATCCCTGAGGCACCCCACTTGTCACCGGTTTCCAACCCGACCAACAGCCATCCACCATTACTCTCTGGCATCTCCCATTCAGCCAGCCATCTCCCATTCAGCTGTTGAATCCATCTTGCTACTCTGCCATTAACAGCCAAAGATTGAACCTTCTTAACCAACCTTCCATGGGAAACCTTGTCAAAGGCATTACTGAAATCCATATAGACAACATCCACTGCTTTACCCTCATCAATTTCCCCAGTAACCTCTTCAAAAAATTCAAGAAGGTTTGTCAAACATGACCTTCCAGGCACAAATCCATGTTGACTGTTCCTGATCAGACCCTGTTTATCCAAATGCTTATATATATTATCTCGACATTTCGGGTCGAGACGGTCCAAAGTATTTTCTGCCTATCTAAGGGGAATAAGGCTTTACAATTTCGTTTATTGTCACGTGTTTCGAGGTGCAGTGAAATAATTTTGTTGCGTGCTATCCAGTCAGCAGAAAGACAATACATGGTTACAATCCAGCGACTTGCAGTGTACAGATACTCGATGATGGAATAACGTTTAGTGCAAGGTTAAACCAGCAAAGTCCGAGCATTGTTAAAGTGAGAAATGTTGAGGTGGGAGTAGAGATTTAAGAGTGTGGGCGATTGTGATGTGTGATTGTAGATCTGCATCGCACGTAAATAGACGCCTTGGTTGGGCGCCATCTCGGAAGCATTAGCGGCAAGAATGAGCTGCAGGGGCGGAGGAAATGCTGCCAATTGGGCTTTCGAATCAGAGTGTTCCGTGTTCCACTCTCACTGATTCCAAGGTGGCGCAGCGGTAGATGTTGCTGCCTTGCAGCGCTTGCAGCGCCAGAGACTCGGGTTCGATCCCAACGACGGGTGCTGTCTGTACGGAGTTTGTACGTTCTCCCCGAGACAGCGTGGGTTTTCTCCGAAATCTTCGGTTTCCTCCCACATTCTAAAGACGTACAGTTATGTAGGTTAATTGGCTTGGCGGAAGTGGAAATTTGTTCCTAGTGTGTGCAGGATAGTGTTAATATGCAGGGATCGCTGGTCGGTACGGACTTCGAAGGTCGGTGCGGACTCGGTGGGTCGAAGGTCCCGGTTTCGCGCTGTATCTCTAAACTAAACTAAACTAAAATAAACTGATCAGCAGACACAGTGAACCTTTGCAAACTGCAATGAATGTTAGAGGGTCATGCCATATCCTTTAAACAATACACACACACATAGATTGCCCCGAAGACTGCTGCAAGAGAGACGTGCACTGTTGTGGAATAAAATAACGGCGGAGGGAGGTCTCCGTCCACCCTGATCCCATGCGGGCGGCGGGTTCCACTGCCCAACAGGTGCAACGCTTCCTTAGCGCCGGGCCCCGTCTCTCTCTGTCCTGCCTTAGTCTTTCTCGTCCATATTCAGGCCAGTTTAATCTACTCCTCCCTCATGTGAGATGAGTTGGAAGCGGTCAGGACATCTTCACACTGAACACTTGCAGCCAAATAGCATTCATTTCCCGGGACGGCAGCGCGCGCAGCGACACGGTACTGTTGGGGTTGGGTTTAATGTAGTTTAGAGATACAGTGCGCAAACAGGCCCTTCGGTCTACCGCCAAACGATCTCCAGACATGAACACTATACTACACCAACTAGGGACATTTTTTACATTTACCAAGCCTCTAAAGAACAGAAGACCTCAGAGAAAAGCCACGCAGATTACAGGGAGAACGTACAAACTCCGTTCAGACAGAACCCGTAGTCAGGATCGAACCCGGGTCTGTTAGGCGCTGCATTCGCTTTAAGGCACCAACTCCTCCGTTGCGCCACAGTGACGGCCACGTGACAGCCCATATTCAGCAGCTCCACGTCAGTAAAAACATTTTGAAGCAGGAGGAGGCGGATTTAAAATGGCTTCGAAAGACCAGGTCGAGAGTTGGACCGAGTAGGCAGTTTGTCCCATCTGCCTGGATTTCTTCATCGATCCGGTGGCACTGGAGTGTGGGCACAACTGCTGCCGCTCTTGTATCACACAGAGATGGGACAGATAGGCGAGAAACTCATGCCCGGAATGTAGAGAGCAGTTTGCAGACCGCACCCTCAAAGTTAATTGGGCCGTGGCTAGACTGGCTGAGAAAGCTCGAGCACTGAGCCTGAATCTCAAAGACAAGGAAATTAAACTTCACTGCGAGAAACATCAGGAAGGACTGAAGCTGTTTTGTGAAACTGACAAGAAAGTGATTTGTCTGATCTGTCGAGATGCGCGGGAACACAAGTCTCACAGTTTCATACCGATTGAAGAAGCTGTTGAAATCTGCAAGGTAAAATCAAACGATATTGATCACATCATTATGTCATGTTTTGTTTATTTTCTGACATTATTCTTGTCTGATCTGAAACCCAACGCAGGCTCAGCTGAAATCATCTTTTGAATCTCTCACAGAAAATAAATCAGAAATCGGGAAAATGGAGCAGCAGCAGAAAGATAGCATTTCTGGAGTTCAGGTGAGGCTTGGCACTGATGATTTGATGTATTTGTGTAGAATTGATCCCTGTGATGCGTGTAATAAGTTGGCACCTCTATAGAGTTCAGTAGTCGAGGACCGGAGATCTTGGGAGCGGTTGGGCAGCCAAGGACTTTACTCCCTGGAGTGCAGGAGTCTGAACAATGATCTATTGCAGGTGTATAATATCATGAAACAAAATGTTAGGGTGAGTACTCAGTCTCTTACCCTGAGCATGCGAGGGCATAAGTTTTAGGTGAGAGGGAAAAGATTTAATACGAACATTAAGGGCAACTTTGGTCGAGCATATTGAACGAGCTGCCAGGGGAGGTAGTTGATTCAGGTACCGTATTTAAAAGATGGAAATAGCGCAACTGGGGCAATGGACAATAGACAATAGACAATAGGTGCAGGAGTAGGCCATTCGGCCCTTCGAGCCAGCAGCGCTATTCAATGCGATCATGGCTGAACATCCCCAATCTGTACCCCGTTCCTGTCTTCTCCTCGTATCCCGTGAATCCGCTATCTTTAAGAGCCCTATCCAGAGAACCAGTCTCCACGACATCTGAGGCAGAGATTTCCACAGATTCACAACTCTCTGTGTGAAAAAATGTTTCCTCATCTCTGTTCTAAATGGCTTACCCCTTATTCTTAAACTATGGCCCCTTGTTCTGGACTCCCCCAACATCGGGAACATGTTCCCTGCCGCTAGCATGTCCTAACCCTTAATAATATTTTCAATTTCAATTAGATCCCCTCTCATCCTTCTAAATTCCAGAGTATAGAAGCCCAGCCTCCTCATTCTCTCAACATATGAGAGTCCCGCCATCCCGGGAATTAACCTTGTAAACCTGCACTGCACTCCCTCAATGGCAAAAATGTCCTTCCTTCAAATATTCAATTCAATTCAATTCAATTCAATTCAAGTTTAATGTCAAATATGGGACAAAAACTGCACACGATACTCCATATATGGTCTCACTAGGGCCTTGTACACTACAGAAGGACCTCTTTGTTCCTATACTCAACTCCACTTGTTATGAATCCATAACAGATTTACCCTTCTCCTTCTCAAAATGTAAATTAAAACTTACGATATTACGGTCACTACCTCCTAATGGCTCCTTAACCTCGAGTTCCCTTTATGAAATCCGGTTCATTACACAATGAACCGGATTTGATAAGGTTTTGGTCGGTTACATTACATTCACCAGATATTTCAGAATTATCAAGACGAGCTCTTGAATTGCCAAGGTAATGATGTCTATGGATTACATACGGGTAAATGGAATTAGTGTAGATACGTACAGAGCCCAGCATGGACATGTTGGTCCGAAGGGCCTATTTCTGCACATCAGGACACGGATTTACTAGCCAAATGTCATCGTCTATGTCATGAGGAAACAGCAGAGTGACATAATATATTGATTTTAATCTTTCACATGACAGGAAGAGTCACAAAACCTTCAGGCACTGATCACATCCCAGTTTGCTGAACTGCACCAGATATTCACTGAGAAAGAGCAGCGCTTACTTGGAGATATCCGGGAGGAAGAGAAAAAGATTGTAAAAAGAATGAAGAAAAATCTTCAAGAGATTCAAGAGAATTTAAATTCCATTTCTAGAGGAACTCTCACAGTTACAGGAACAGATCGATCACAAGGACGGCGTGATATTTCTGAAGGTGAGGGGCTACACTACAGTTCGGATAAGTGAAAGTGCACAGTCACAAAATGGTGGGATATTTCATCTTCAATTCACTTTCTTATCATGATCTGATATTTCAATGTTTAATCTTGCACTAAATGTTGTAAACTTTGTCCTTTATCTCTATACTGTGGACGGATTGTTTTTATTCATAGAATTATAGAATCATAGAAATTAGGTGCAGGAGTAGGCCATTCGGCCCTTCGAGCCTTTACCGCCATTCAATATGATCATGGCTGATCATCCAATTCAGTATCCTGTACCTGCCTTCTCTCCATACCCCCTGATCCCTTTAGCCACAAGGGCCACATCTAGCTCCCTCTTAAATATAGCCAATGAACTGGCCTCAACTACCTTCTGTGGCAGAGAATTCCACAGACTCACCACTCTCTGTGTAAAAAAAGATCTCCTTATCTCGGTCCTAAAATACTTCCCCCTTATCCTTAAACTGTGACCCCTTGTTCTGAAGTTCCCCAACATCGGGAACAATCTTCCTGCATCTAGCCTGTCCAACCCCTTAAGAATTTTGTAGGCCTCTATAAGATCCCCCCTCAATCTCCTAAATTCCAGCGAGTACAAGCCGAGTCTATCCAGTCTTTCTTCATATGGAAGTCCTGCCATCCCAGGACTCAGTCTGGTGAACCTTCTCTCTACTCCCACTATGGCAAGAATGTCTTTCCTCAAATTAGGAGACCAAAACTGTACGCAATACCCCAGGTGTGGCCTCACCAAGACCCTGTACAACTACAGTAGAACATCCCTGCTCTTGTACTCAAATCCTTTTGCTATGAATGCCAACATACCATTCGCTTTCTTCACAGCCTGCTGCACCTGCATGCCTACTTTCAATGACTGGTGTACCATGACACCCAGGTCTCTCTGCATCTCCCCTCTTCCTAATCGGCCACCATTCAGATAATAGTCTACCCTTCTGTTTTTGCCGCCAAAGTGGATAACCTCACATTTGTCCACATTATACTGCATCTGCCATGCATTTGCCCACTCACCCAACCTATCCAAGTCACCTTGCAGCCTCCTAGCATCCACCTCACAGCTAACACTGCCCCCCAGCTTCGTGTCATCCGCAAACTTGGAGATGTTGCATTCAATTCCCTCATCCAGATCATTAATATGTATTGTAAATAGCTGGTGTCCCAGCACGGAGTCTTGCGGTACCCCACTAGTCACTGCCTGCCATTCTGAAAATAACCCGTTTACTCCTACTCTTTGCTTCCTGTCTGCCAGCCAGTTCTCTATCCACATCAATACTGAACCCCCAATACCCTAATTCATGTACAGTCTTGTGTTGGACAGGACAGCAGGCAAACAAACGCTTTTATCCGTACCTCAGTGCATGTGACTATAATAGATTCATCAGTTCAGAAGTGATAGGGACAGAATTAGCCCATTAAATCTACTCTGCCATTCATTCGTGGCTGATCTACCTGTCCTAACCCCATTCTCCTGCCGTCTCACCATACCCCTGACACCCGTACTAATCAAGATAATGTTAAATTTCATTAATGTTCCTTTAATTAGCCAAATAAACACATGAAGTGTACAAACTTTCCGGTAAGTTTGATCCTCAGATTAATGGCAGATTTTTCACTTACACTCCCTACACATTCTCCCTTGGTTATTTGTTCATTCGTACAATACTTTATATCTATGTCAGCAGGGGTCAGGGTTGGGGAATTGGAATTTTCAGCAGCTCTTAAAGTTCTATGGAATTGTCTCTGTTGAGATGAGAACCATCGGTCCCAATAAATTCAAGGGGGGGGAAAAATCATGTTTTGGAGCAACTCTGCGGGTTAGGCAACATCTGTGGGGGATTTGGATGGGTGACGTTTCGGGTCGGGACCCTTGTTCAGATTGTTGTTGTGAGGGGTGGAGAATTGGAAAAGTTTGACAACGCCTCATGACTGGCAAAGGATACAAGTGAGGGGGGTTTGCCTGGCAGTTGTGTGGACATAGGCTAGAGATGAAAGCATTGAAAAGGGGGTCAGGTAAGAAAAGAGGAGTGACATGTTAAGCCAGACGGAAGATTAGAGGAGTAAGGAATCTGGGGGAATGGGTAAGAGAGCGGGTTGGTGCGAAAAGTGGAA
Organism: Raja brachyura; assembly: GCA_963514005.1. The sequence continues at coordinate 37,902,683 of OY740805.1, forward strand.
GCTCATAAGGCTGGGCACATGGAAGAAATGGGGTAAAGGTGAGCGAGATGGTGTTACCTAAAATTGGAGATTCCAATGTTCATTCTGCTGTTGTAAACTACCCGAGCGGAATATGAGATGCCGATCCTCCATTTTGCGTGTCACCTCACTCTGTCAATGGAGGAGGCCCAGGACTGGAAGAACAATATGGAAATGAGAAGTGAAGTTGAAATGTTTAGCAACCGGGATGTTCCGCAGATCTGGGTCGCTTAGTCCACGCTTGGTCTCGACGATGTGCAGGAGGGGGACGAACCGAAGCGTCACCAATTCACATCCTCGTGAAATGCTGCCTGCTGCGCCGTGTTGCAGCACTTTGTGTTTCATATAAGACGGCATTTCGCATTTCTTGGATCACAATTAATTGAGCTTTGAGTTTTATTTATTTCAGGATGAAGCTGGTCGGGACAGCAGGTAGGACATGCTCTTGACTGAAACTCTGTGTGGATGTGTAATGTAACAACAATGCTCAATTTATCACCATGTGTTTACTATTTGCAGTGCGAGTGTTGATACTGAATCGTTGTCAGTGACAGATGCTGCCCCGGCCTTTGAAACGTTCTATCATCCCTTTGTGTTGAGCACAATGATAACAGAAATATCTGATGCCATAAAGCGGTGTAGCTTTTCACCTTACGGTAAAAATATTGAATTATCTGTTTTTGTTAAACTAACATAATCCTCCCCTCCCCCCACAAATGCACACCTTCTCCCTCCATTCCCCACCCATCCTCCTGCAGCTTCTCGACCCTCACATAATTTCCTTGTACCTCACCTGGACTCGTATCCATTTCTCCCCTCCACCACAACCTCCACGGATATCCCTACCTCTGTCTTCACGATTTACACCCCTTCCATCCTTATCTCACACCGTTTGTCTTTTCATCCCTGGCATTAATCCAACAATTAGCCTATCAAAACCTCTCGCTGGTGTCCGCCTCTCACTTGCGTTGGGTTGAGATGGAATCCCACCAATAGCCACAATTTTCCATCTCATCGCTTTCCGCTGATCGTGTTTGCAGCATTTGCTCTCCACACAACAGATTCGTTTTCTTCGAACAGATCTTTGGAAGAATGGGTTCAAACCGAACTCCCGGTTCCAGGTGGGAGCCCGTTGTGCTCAGGCTCTGCCTGTCTCTCTGTGGGATACGTAGAACATTCCTTGCTTCAGTCGCCGCCAGACCCCTCCCTCACCTCTCTCTCAGGTACATCATGTCTGTATCGGTGCTGCTTCCTGCTCTCGGTCACCGCTTTAACGCTTCATCTCCCTCACTGCCGTCTCCAACCAGCTCCCGCTTACCTCTGCTCGAGCCACGACACTTCCCTTCACTTTCTCGCCGTCTCGAGAAAACCCGAGTGACCAAAATCCATTCCAAGACCGCGGACGTAATCGGCTACTTCGTCTATCCACTACCCCTGTTTGTGCATCGGAAATGGAATATTCCCTCCAAGATCGAGTGCGCACAGCAACAACCCGCTAACACTTACACAATGTCCTCGCATCTCTTTTACGAGACCCCAAAGTGCTTTACTAGTGGAATTCACTTTGAAGTGCAGCCAGGAATGGCAATTGAAATACAGCAGTCAATTTGCAGACAGGAACATTCACAGACAGAGTTTAAAAGCAAGCTATACTGTCCAAAGCGAATTGGTTTTATTTCAATAAGAGTATTAGAAGCACCATGCACATCATTCAAATAAACACAATCTTTCTATTCGGTTCTTATGAATGTTCCTGGTCGTGCGAATTATCCAACTGGAACAACAAGGTAATAAATGTATCTGTTGTATTAATCTACTGACCTATAATATTGCAAGTGGGTTTGATTTCAATGAACCAACCCCTTTTACATTTGTTCCTCTCTGATTATCCGCCTCTGTTTCTTCCCCTTTTTCACCCAATCCACCAGGTGGATCTTTAATCGCCGACAGCCCAAGGGAGAGAAATTGTCATGAGTTGTGAGTTGTCATCTGTACCGGGGCAGAGTAATGAAATTCTTGCTTGTCCTTAATCTGAATTTGTATCTATATCACTCCTCACAATATCACTGAATTTGCATCTATATAACTTTTCCACCATAAACTGCGGGACACACTTCTCTTTCTAACTCTAATGTTAGTAAATAAGTCTCGCTCCTCATCCAAGGAATGTTGCCATTCCATCCCCAATGTCCGTAATCTTCCAGACTTGTAATCAGCATTCCCAACTACCAAGAAAGTGGGACGCAAAATCCCTGACTCTGAGCTTTTTGTCTGAGCCCCGACCTTTGTTGTGTGGATAAACAAAGCTGAGATAGTTAAGTGGCCTTGGGATTGGTCCGCAGTTAGCCAGGCAGGATCTGCGGAGAGAGGGCATGAGCTGGCACTCCGAGTCTCTTTTTCGAAATTCACCCTGACCGTGTCTATCTAGCTCTATCTTGAAAGCATCCAGAGAACCTGCCCCTAGCGACCTCTGAGGCAGAGAATTCCACACTCACAACTCTCTGTAAGACAAAGTGTTTCCTCGTCTCCGTTCAAAATTGCCTGCTCCTTATTCTTAAACTGTGGCCCCCTGGTTCTGGACTCCCCGAACATTGGTAACATGTTTCCTGCCTCTAGCGTTTCCAAACCCTTACCAATCTTATACGTTTCAATGAAATCTATTCTCATCCTTCTAAACAGCAGAGTGTACAAGCCCAGCCGCTCCATTCTCTCAGCATATGAGAGTCCCGCCATCCCGGGAATTAATCTTGTAAACCTACGCTGCACTCTCCCAATAGCAAGAATGTCCTTCCTCAAATTAGGGGACCAAAACTGCACACCATACTCCAGGTGTAGTCTTAATAGGGGTCTGTACAACTGCAGAAGGACCTCTTTGCTCCTATATTCGATTGCACTTGATATAAAGGCCAACATGCCGTTCGCTTTCTTCACTGCCTGCTGTGCCTGCATGCTTACTTTCATAGACGGATGAACAAGGACCCCCAGATCCCGTTGTACTTCCCCCTTTCCCAACTTGATGCCATTTAGATAGTAATCTGCCTTCCTGTTTTACTACCAAAGTGGATAACCTCACATTTATCCGCATTAAACTTCATCTCCTTGCATTTATGTTTTCCTGCACATAAAAAAAATGCTGTTATTGATGTTGTTGGGAATATGAGGCACTGTTCTTCCAGTTTGTGTATGGCCTCACTTTGGCAACGGAGAAGGCCCAGGACAGAAACTCAATGTGGAAATGGGAAGAGGAGTTAAAATGGTTGGCATCCGGCAGCCCTGGGCGGACCGAGTGCAAGTGTTCAGCCAAATGGTCGGCGACTCTGGACTTTCACACAAATGTGCACCAGGCGTCTCCAGGAATACAGGATGCAGTGGATGAGGTGACCGTGAACCTCTGTTCATTTGGAAGGACGGCTGGGAACCCTGGATGGAGGTGAGGGGGAAGGTCCTATCAATGTAGTTAGTTCAGTTTAGTTTATTGTCACGCGTATCGAGCTACAGTGAAAATCTCTTGTTGCGTGCGACCCAGTTAGCAGAAAATCAAGCCACATCCAGTGCATAGATACATGAAAAGGGAAGAACGTTTAGTGCAAAGTAAAGCCAGCAAAGAGGCAGATAGTGGTTCAGCACTGTTCTCTCCTTGTGGACCTATGATTCAGTTGCCTGATATCAACGGGGAAGAAACTGTCCCTGAATCTGAAGGTGTGCATCTTACTCGTGTCTTGTATAGTTGTATCAAATCCTGTATTTCATACCCATACGGACCCAGCAAATGTCCCGAACGCCTTCGTCACCACCTTGCACTGTACTTGCACTGATGTAAAGCACTTTGGTCAACGAGAGTTGTTTTTAATTGTGCTATAGAAATAACATTGACTTGACTTGACTTGACTGCCCATCCCTGGTGCAATTTTCATGGAGCTGTGTGTCTGCATTCCAATGTCTCTCTAGTCTGCTGCAAACTGTACAGGGCGTAACTTTTTAACGTGTCAAATATGCCCAAGCCTGTTTTACCAACTTGCATCACTTTTATCCGAGTTAAATAAATCATCCTTTAATCCGCCCAGTGGCCCGGTTCATGAAAACATGTGTTCCGTCGCAGATAAATGGATTCACTCTCCAAAATGTTACCATAGAAACGTAGAAACATAGAAACATAGAAACTATATGCAGGAGTAGGGCATTCGGCCCTTCAATCGAGGGGAATTTAAATTGAACATGGGTGATCATCCAAAGGTCAGCACCCTGTTCCTCCCTCTCCCCCATATCCCTTGATTGTATTAACGCTAAGAGCTATACTTAACTCTCTCTTGAATACACCCAGTGAATTGGCCGCCACTGCCTTCGTTAGCAGAGAATACCACAAATTCACAACTCTCCGGGTGAAAAGGTTCTCCCTCATCTCAGTCCGATATGACCTTCTCCTTATTCTTAAACTTTGACGGCTGGTTCTGGATGCCCCCAACATCAGGAACATGTTCACTGTATCCAGCCTGTCCAATCCGCTAAAAAAAAGTATATGTTTCTGTAGGAGCCACGCTCATCCCTCTAAATTCCAATGAGTGTTAGTCATGTCGATCCATTCTCGATCACACGTTCACTAACACTATCCTACATACTAGGGACATTTTTTTAACCAATGTTAGTCTCATCTCAAACTGGCTAACCATTAGAACAGAGATAAGGAAAACGTTTTACACCCAGAGAGTTGGGTGAATTTTTGGAATTATCTGCCTCAGAAGGCAATGGAGGCCGATTCACTGGATACATTCAAAATAGAGTTAGATAGAGCACTTAGGGCTTGTGGAATCAAGGGATATGGTGAGAAGCCAGGAACGGGTTACTGATTGTGGATGATCAGCCATGATCACATTGAATGGCCGTGCTGTCTGGAAGGACCGAATAGCCTAATCCTGCACCTATTTTCTATGTATCCATGTAACCAGGCCACCCACATACACATCCAAATTATTTACATTTTTTAAAGAAGGTCAACAGTTGAGCCAGCACCGTGCCCTGCGGCAAACCATCTGCCGCCTATCTCCATTCTGAGGAGCAACCCTCGACCATCCCCCTCGGACTCCGACCTTGGGGCGAATTATGTATCCCATTGGCTTGTGGGAAGCGTGAAAACGCACACCTCCAGGTTCAGGGACAGTTCCTTCCCAGCTGTCATTAGGCAACTGAATGATCCTACCACAACCAGGGAGCAGTGCTGAACTACTATCTACCTGATTGGTTGATCTGCACCACACAACAATCTGTCTGTCTTTTCGTCGTTTTTGTTATTTTCAGTGTGTTTTAAAACTATGGGTTAAACCTCTTTGGTGTGTTTTATGTGGGGAATGGGCGGAGCGGTCGGGAGAAACAGTTTTTTCAATCTCTTACCTTGCCGGAGACGCGATTCTTTTCCGGATCATATCTCCGATCGATCTGCGGCCTAACATCATGGAGTTGGCGGCCATGATTATGATTATGATTATGATTATGATTCACTGTAATGGCTCGATTGTCATCATGCATTGTCTTTCCGCTGACTGGAGTGCACGCAACTAAAGCTTTTCACTGTACCAGATTTTAAAACCAAGCTCTCAAGTCCATACAGTTTGGGGTTTATTTCATTTAAACACTGAAAGCACCAAGGCACGAAATTCGAATAAATAAATATTTTCTATTAGGTTCTTGTGCGTTTTACTGGTCGTGCGTATTGTCCAAATACAACAAATGGGGATTAAATGTATTTATTGCATCAATCTATTACTGTAGCAATTCGTCATGTGTAGGGGTCTTTACCCTCAAAGAGGATCCGCTCATAGCTTCCACAAATGCTTCTTGATCAATTTAATTCTACCAGAAGTTCACTTCTCGCTCCTGCATTGAGGGTCTCTCCACTATTCCACCTCTTGCATGTGCCGCATCTGCAGACTCTTGTGTCCCAGTGAATTCTGGACATGAACAACGATGAACCAAGCATTATAAATTGTTACATTAAACAAATCGCATGCTCGTAGAACTTCAAAATAGCATAATACGGTTTAAAAATATGCAGCACGTCAAGAAGGTTCGTACAAATATCGTACACGCAACCTCATGCATGTCATTAAGTCCAGTTCGCTGCAGAGCCGCTTTCAACTGACGGCGAGCTGTCTAAATGTTTACGAAAGAACTGCAGATGCTGGAAAAATCGACGGGAGACAAAATGCTGGAGAAACTCAGCGGTTGAGCTGCATCTATGCGAAGGAATCGGTAACGTTTCGGGTCGAGACCCTTCTGCAGGCTTCCTTACCCGCTGAGTTCCTCGAGCATTTGTTTCCACCTCCGAGCTGTCTAAATGTTTGCACGGCGCAGGGACCCCACCTGCTGGTAAAACCCGATACTGCGGAATCGGCCGAAATATTAACCCATTGCCCGTGGTGATGGTGAATCTGGGGCAGAGAGAATGAATAGATTCCGATGCTGGAGGCCGGCATCAACGTGGGAGCAGTGGCGGTGACTGAGACACAATCCGGCATGACGACAGAAACGAACAGGAGAGACCTAAAGAGCTTCCTGGTTGTCTAACTTAAGTAATACATTGTGTTATTATTAGCATTTTTTTCCCTCAACTTCACGAGCCAATACAATACTGTTCTTAATAAACAAATCTTAACCTGATTATTAAGTAGATGATCAATTTTGTTAGGATATAGATGTCGCTGCAAGACCAGCATTTACTGCACATCACTAATTACCCTCTGAGCAGATCGCTCGGACAATTCCAAGGACATTTGATATTCAACCACTTTGAACGAGTTGAATCTTAAACAAAATAAGAGTCGTTGCGGTGATTGTATTTCAAACAGTTTATTCCTTTCAAGCATTTTAGGTGATTAACTGTATTTAATGTGGGGGAAATACTTAACATGGTGTCCCTGGATTGTGTCAGTGGATTCCTCGTTCGATAACTAAATCGGTGCCTCTCCACCGCACCCCAACCTCCAGTTGATGCCTCGAGTTCACGACTTCCTATTGGACTGCGGCCCTTGAGTTAATAACTTTGTTTAAAGCCGGGATTATTCCCGTCATGAACTCACACATCTCTATAAAATCACCCCTCATCCTAATGCGTTCCACGGACTAAGGTCCTAGTCTGCCCAACCTCTCCCTATACCGAGGCCCTCAGGCCCAGGCAACATCCTCATAAATATTGTCCACACCCTTTCCAGTTTATCCACATTCTTCACACAGCAGAGTGAACAAAACTGAACATGTTACTCCAAACTGACCATCCTTAATATGAAATCATGCACGGTTTCTCCAAATATAGATGCACCTGAAGACTGGAGCGTGAGCGACCAGTGTACTAGTGTTGGTTAAAATATATTTACTTCCATCCTGTCCCAGGCTGTGAACGGAGATGCGGGCGGCGGGTTCCACTGCCCTCAGTTGTACCTCCTTAGCGCTGGTCCCTTTCTGTCCTACCTTAGACAATCCCAGGGCAATCTCTCCGCATTCGTCTATATTCGAGCCGGTTTAATGTAAAACAGACCCCTCCCTCGTGTGATTAGTTGAAAGTGGCCAGGACACTGAACGCTGAACACTTGCAGCCAAATAACATTCATTCCCCGAGACGGCAGCGCGCGCAGTGGAAAGCACTTTGAACCAGGAAGTGCCAGATTTTAAATGGCTTCCAAACACCAGGTCGAGAGTTTAACCGAGGAGGCAGTTTGTCCCATCTGCCTGGATTTCTTCACCGATCCGGTGTCACTGGAGTGTGGGCACAACTTCTGCCGCTCCTGTATCACACAGAGTTGGGACAGGGAGGGGAGAAACTCCTGCCCGGAATGTAAACAGGAGTTTGCAGACCGCAACCTGAAAGTAAATTGGGCCTTGGTTAGACTGTCTGAGAAAGCTCGAGCACTGAGCCTGAATCTCCAAGAGAAGGACAGTAAACTTCACTGCGAGAAACATCAGGAAGAACTGAAGCTGTTCTGTGAAACAGACAAGAAAGTGATTTGTCTGATCTGTCGAGAGGCGCGGGAACACAAGTCTCACAGCTTCATACCGATAGAAGAAGCTGTTGTAATCTACAAGGTAAAAGCAAAGCGATATTGATCACATCATTGTCATGTTTTGTTTATTTTCTGACATTTTTCTTCTGATCTGAAACCCAACTCCAGGATCAGGTGAAATCTTCCTTTGAATCTGTCACAAAAAGGAAATCAGAGATCGAGCAAATGGAGCAGCGACAGAAAGAGAAGATTTCAGGTGTTCGGGTGAGGTTTTCCAATTTCGATTTCCTGATCTTGTGTAGTTTTCATCAATGTGATGCGTGTTACGTTTGGACACCTCTCTACAGCACAAGAGCCGAGGTTGGAGCTATAGAGATAGAGACTGGGCGGGCAGGTACTGACTCAGAATTATAGGGCGCTCTTTTAGAAAGGAGGTGAGTAGGAACTTAGAAAAGTGGTCACGGTGACGCAGCGGTAGAGTTGCTGCCTTACATCGAATTCAGCGCCGGAGACCCGGGTTGGATCCCGACCACGGGTGCTGTCTGTACGGAGTTTGTACGTTCTCCCAGTGACCTGCGTGGGTTTTGTCATTAATCTATGAAACGCATTGGACATGTTGGGCCAAATGGCTTATTTCTGTGCTCCATGCCACAAGGTTGATTGGCCACTATCCGCTCGCATATCGTTAGGAAATACAATGCAATGACATTATATACTGATCTTCACTTTTCATTTTACAGAAACAGTCACACCACCTTCAGTCACAGATCACATCCCAGTTTGCTGAACTGCACCAGATTATCACTGAGAAAGAGCGGCGTGTACTCGCAGATGTCCGGGAAGAAGAGGAGAAAATTCGGAACACAATGGAGAAAAGGCTTCAAGAGATTCAAGCTAATTTAAATTCCATCCAAAAGGAACTCTTAACTTTGCAGGAACAGATAGATCAAAAAGACAACGGGATATTTCTGAAGGTGAGGGGTTACACTACAGTTATGCGAAGTGAACCTGCACAGTCACAACATGGTGGGTGACATTTCTGAAATTAATGCATCATTTACCAGTAATTCTTAGCTGGGTCAATGTTCTGTCAGTTCCAGCGATGTGCTGCTCTTGTTCCCGAACTAAATGGCCTTCTGCATAAACTATGGGATCTCAGGACAGGATAAAACTCTGAAGGAAAATCTGCAGGAATCACAAGGCCATGGGGAAAATCTGTTGTATGGTCAGCATTAGAGGAAAATGAGTGTGTGGTGTTATAATATCCCCATGAAGTCAGTCTAATCATTTCAGCCGGATACACATTGGAATTTGCCTTCTTTAACAACGCTTAATTGGACCTGCTCTATCCCTAGTTATCCTTTTGCTCTTAAATGGGAATATTCTCCCTCCAGTTAATTTTTAGCTGGTAATATACTTGTCGAATCCAGCCGCTCCATTCTTTCAGCATATGACAGTCCCGCCATCTCTGGAATTAACCTTGTAAACCTATGCTGCACTCCCTCAATAGCAAGAATGTCCTTCCTCAACTTAGGAGGCCAAAACTGAACACAATACTCCAGGTGCGGTCGCACTAGGGCCCTATACATCTGCAGAATGACCCCTTTGCACCAATACTCAACTTCTCTTGTTATAAAGGCCAACATGCCATTCGCTTTCTTTAATGCCTGCTGTACCTGCAAGCTTAATTTCATTGACTGAAAAACAAGGACCCACAGATCCCGTTGTACTTCACCTTTTACCAACTTGACACCATATATCTGCCTTCCTGTATTTGATACCAAAGGGAATAACCTCGCATTTATCCATATTAAATTGCATCTGCCCACTCCCCTAACCTGTCCAAGTCAAACCGCATTCTTATAGCATCCTCCTCACAGTTCACACTGCAAATTTGCTAATGTTACTTTGAATACCTTCATCTAAATCATTGATGTATATTGTAAATAGCTGCGGTCCCAGCACCGAGCATTGCGGTACCCCACTAGTCACTACCTGCCATTCTGAAAGGGACTCGTTAATCCCTACTCTGCCAACCAGTTTTCTATCCATGTCAGCCCTCTAACCCCAATACCATGTGCCCTAATTGTGTCCACTAATCTCCTATGTGGGACCTTATCAAATGCCTTCTGAAAGTCCAGGTACACTACATCCACTGGCACTCCCTTGTCCATTTTCCAAGTTAAATCCTCACAAAAAAATCCAGAAGATTAGTCAAGCATGATTTCCTCTTCATAAATCCATGCTAACTCGGACCGATCCTGTTACTGCTATCCAAATGTACCGCTATTTCATCTTTTATAATCGACTCCAGCATCTTCCCCACCACCGATGTCAGGCTAACTGGTGTATAATTCCCCGTTTTCTCTCATCAGCCTCTCTTAAAAAGTGGGATAACATTTGCTACCCAGGAACTGATCCAGAATCTATAGAACATTGGAAAATTATCATCAATGCATCGACGATTTCTGGAGCCACTTCCTTAAGTATTCTGGGATGCCGACCATCAGGCCCCTGGGGACATATTACCCTTCTGTCCCATCAGTCGATGCAACACCATTTCCTGCCTAATGTGGATTTCCTTCAGTTCCTCCCTCACCCCAGATCCTCTGGCCACTAATATATCAGGAAGATTGCTCGTGTCCTCCTTGGTGCAGACGGATCGAAAGTGCCTGTTCAACTCACCTGCCACCAAATTTCATCTTTCAATTATGCTCTCCCCAAAATTAGCTATACTATTTGTCCCCCTCCCCAAAATTAGCTATACTATTTGTCCCCCAACCCATTTAAATCCACAGATAATCACAAATCGTCCCATCCCTTCATTCCCTGACATCTCCTTCAGATAATACCCCAACCCCCTTTTCATTCTTGCCCGTAACTTGCACCATCTCAATAATAGCATCATTTTCATGTACATTCCTTGTGTTTCCCTCCGTGGTTCTTTGTCCAGACGGAAATATCCTTTATATGTCTGTGTGGCTGCCGCAATAAGAGTTGGTAAATAGGAATCTTGTGGCAATTTGCGTACCATTTCTGCTGTCGGGATGTGGATGTTCTGTCTCAGTTATTCAGATGTGTGTCTTATTTTTTTCAGGAGGCAGCTGGTCGGAAGAGGAGGTAGGAAAAGCTCTTGATTGAAACGCTGTATGTTATTGTACAAAAGCTCCGAAATTGTGGAAGCTCAGATTCTAACCAGCTGTTAAATATTTGCAGGATTAGTGATGAAGCTCATACATTGTCAGTGACAGATGGCTCCTTGAAGATTGAAAAGATTCATCACAACTTTGAGTTGAACACGCTGTGGAGAGAAATCTGTGCCATTCAGCGAGGTAAAACTTGTTCAGTTTCCATTATTCTTATTGATTACACATTTAAGTACCACAAACGCAAACATTACGCAGTAATTGTACTCACCTCCGCATCTGGCATCTCGTTCTATCTCCCTACCATCCACTGTCTGAAAACATTGACCATCAATGCCTTTTCCAACTTTACCATCTCACATTAAAATGATGCCCTCAATCTTTAGACTTTAGAAAATTACGTCTTCCATTCTTCAGTCCATTAGACCTGCTAAGTAAGATCACATTTCTTCATTTGGAACGGAGATGAGTTTCATACAGAAAGTGGTGAGTCTGTGTAATTCTCTGCCTCAGTGGGCGGTGGAGTCCGGTTCTCTGGTTACTTTCAAGAAAAGCTAGAAAAGGCTCTTAATGATAGCGGAGTCAGGGGATATGGGGAGAAGGCAGGAACGGGGTACTGATTGTGGATGATCAGCCATGATCACATTGAAATGCGGTGCTGCCTCGAAGGGCCGAATGGCCTACTCCTGCACCTATTGTCTATTGTCTATTGTTTATCTCAGATAACCTTTGTCACTCTCTATGACGCCACCAATTTTAGTGACCTCCACAAACGTACTAACCATGTCACCCACATACTTATACAAAGCGTTCGTATCAATAACGACCAACAATTGAGAGAGCATCGAGCTCTACGGCGCTCCCTTTGTGAGAGCCTCCAGTCTGAAAAGCATTCCTCCACCAATCCTCTGTCTCCTGCCTTTTGAGCTCGGTTATGGTCCATTGTGCAACTCGCCCTGGATTCGATCAGATCCAAACATCCAGACCACGTACCACACAGAGGGTTGTTGTTTCTTCAACATAGCAGTAAATATCTGGAATTGTGTGACAGAATTGACTGTGACAGGCCAGATTTTTGGATGTTGGTGAAGTGAAAATAGTTGGATATTGGAAAGATTATTCGACTGAGGGTTATGGGGAAGTTACACTGAAGAGGAACTGGAGCCAGCTTCGATCAGCCATGATCACATTGAACAGAGGGTAGGCCTGAGAGGCGGCGCCTACTCCGCACCCATTTTCTTCCTGTCTTATTTTTTTTCTACTTAAACAAAGATAAAGAGCGAATGTAGTAACAATTGACAACATGTTAAAGAAGGAACTGCAGATGCTGGAAACTCGAGGGTAACACAAAATGCTGGAGGAACTCAGCGGGTGCAGCAGCATGTATGGAGCGAAGGAGATAGGTAACGTTTCGGGCCGAAACCCTTCTTCAGGCCAACAATTGACAATACTTGGTTCCGCAACTATATTTGTTGTGCGGGTGACATTGAGTAGACTTGGCCTGTGTGCTCGGGAGTCTAATTGTATTTGACGAGATCTGTGGGAAATACAAAGTCCTTACACTGCTCATTGGGCTGGGTGCAGGGAGGATGTTTCCCCTGTCTGAGGGGTCTGGGGACAGCGGACACCCTCTCAGAATGTGGGCTGGAACATTTAGGACAGAGACAACGAGACATTACTGCACAGAGAGACTGGGCAACCATTGGAATGCTCTGCACGGTTAGTTGTGAAGATTCACTCATTCGGTGCTCTTGGAGCCAGAGAGCCATGGTTGTACATTACAGAGTCAGGCCCTTCGGCCCAACGTGTCCGTGTACACATTTTCTCATAGTTATACTAATCAATTTGCCCACATTAGGGCCATATTATTCTACACGTCATTTGTTAAATCGTAATGTCTCATAAATGTAGTGATTACATCTTATTTCACTACCTCCTCTGGCAAAATATTGCAGGTATCAATAACTCTCTGCGTGAAGTAAACTTACCATTCAGACCCACTTTGATAGTCCATCCCCTTATGTTAAACCCGCGCCCTCCAGTTTTGATATCCCTGTATGAACATAAGGTTTGCAGGATCTAGCCTCTATCTTGTTGCGAACTTTGAGATTTCCATGCTATCCACAGTATTACCTGTTCTACACAAACTTAGTAGTCACACATCCTATATTTACATCCAAGCCATGTAAATATAAAATAAACAACAAAGGTTGCAGCACCGATCTCTGCTGCACACCGCCAGTCACAGACCGACAGGCAGAAAAATCATCCTTCCACCTCCAAGCACCAGGACATTTTGGATCTATTTACCCAACTCGCTTGGACCCCAATTCCCTTTGGATCAGCCCCACATGCGGAATATTGTCAAGTCCCTCGGTGAAGTTCATTTATTGGTTCACAATGAGACCAGAGTGTTCTTGGTTGTACAGGCGCATCAAATCCACCCTCCACTATAGAAAGTAAGTAAACAGTAGCAGATTGCCTCACCCGTTCAGTATGATCACGGCAACTCCACGCCACATCTCTACATACTCTTTAACCACCTCTAATTACCACTCACATCCGTCTCCTCATCTTCCAATCTGCGTCTCACTTGCCATGTACTGGCAAGATATTTGAATACACACATTATTTCTCCATCGCCACCCGCAATCTTTCGTTCATCCCCACTTTCCGCATTCGTTTTGCCCGTCCGCACGCCCCCGTCCCCTCTCGTTCCCGATAACCCGCGGAATTCCCCGTCTCCTGCTCGGTTGAGAAACTCCGGGTCTGTTGTCGATACGATGTTGTTGTGGGAGAAACACGGGGCAAGGTTTCAGTTGTCCGCCCGCCTGTGCCTGAGGCCGAGCGACTTCTCCCCCGGTCCCGGGGCCGCGCTGCCCGAGTCTCCCCCCGACCCCCGGGGACTCTCTGTTTCTCTGCTTCTCCCCCCAGTCTCCGTCACCCTGGATGAGGAAACAGCGCATGCGCTGCTCAAGGTGTCTGAGGATCGGAAGAGGGTGAGATGTACCGGGACCGGGAGGAGTCTCCCTGACACCGGGAAGAGGTTTACAGCGTATGCCTGTGTGCTGGGATCGGAGGGATTCACATCACGGAGACAGTACTGGGAGGTGGAGGTGGCGGGGAGTCGGGGCTGGATGCTGGGAGTCGCCGCAGAGTCTGTGGAGAGGAAGGGACTTGTCACACTGACCCCGGAGACTGGAGTCTGGAGCATCGGGCGAGATGATGACGAGTTTGATGCATTCACCTCCCCTCCATCCCCTCTCCCCTCCCGTCCCATCCCCGGGAGGGTGGGAGTTTATCTCAGTTACGAGTCCGGGACAGTTTCATTTTACGACGCGGACACCAAGTCCCATCTCCACACCTTCACAGGGAATAAATTCACGGAGAAACTTTATCCTTACTTCGCGATTTGGCATAAAGGAAACTGGCTGAGAATCTGCTCCGGTTCCGTTCCGGGTGTGTAAAAGGGTCATGTCCCGGGAGCGGCGTCAGGAGCGGGGCTCAGCCAGGGGCTGTGGGGCAGAAACCCGGTGGACAACAGGTCGGCGCTGAACGGCTCCCATTTAATCCCCAAATTCCGCGTCTTGAAATCCCAGTGAGCGCGGAAATAAAACCAGGGGGAATGTAAATGTGGGAAGATTGAAATAAACAGCAACTGAAATCAGAGTTGTCTGTCGATCCGTTCATTTTAACGCGTTAACCGCGTCCGGCAACGGAACAGAAATTACTTTTGTGAAAATATAAAGATATGTCAGTCTCCAACCAGCTCCCATTTCCCCTGCTCGAGCCCCGACTCTTCCCTTCGCTTTCTCGCTTTTCGAGAAAACGCGAGTGACCAAATTCCATTCCAAGACCGCGGGCACCATCAGCTACTTCGTCTACCCACTACCCCTGTTTGCGCATCGGAAATGGAATATTCCCTCCAGGATCGAGTGCGTACAGCAACAACCCGCTTACGTTTACATAATGTTCTCGCATCTCTTTCAGACACCCCAAAGTGCTTTACTGGTAGAAGTCACTTTGCAGCGCAGCCAAGAATGGCAATTGAAATGCAGGGAGTCAATTTGCAAACAGGAACATTCACAGACAGAGTTGAAAAGCAAGCTATACTGTCTTAAGCGATTCGGGTTTATTTCAATTGGAGTATTAGAAGCATCAAGCACATACTTAAAATAAACACAATCTTTCTATTCTGTTCTTATGAATGTTACTGGTCGTGTGAATTATCCAACTGCAACAACAGGTTTTTCAATGTACCTGTTGTATTAATCTACTGACCTGCAATATTGTAAGTGGGTTTGATTTCAATGAACCAACCGCTTTTACATTTTATCCTCGTTGATTATCTGCCTCTGTTTCTTCCCTTCTGTCACCCAATCCATCAGGTGAAACTTCAATCGCCGCCCCCAGCTCAAGAGGGAGAAATTGTCATGAGTTGTTAATTGTCATATGTACCGAGGCGGAGTAATGAAATTCTTACTTGTCTTTAATCTGAGTTTGCATCTATATCCCTCCTCACACCGCTCCCTCCTTAAACTGCGGGCCACACCTCTGTTCCTGACTCCAATGTTAGAAAATAATCCTCACTCCTCATTCAAGGAATGTTGCCATTCCATCCCACATGTCCATAATCTTCCAGGCTTGTAATCAGCATTCCCAACTCCCAACAAAGTGGGTTGCAAAATCTCTGACTCAAACCTTCTTTCCTGAGCCCAGACCTCTGTTGTGTGGGTGGACAAAGCTGAGATAGTCATTCCGAGTCTTTGGTCGAAAGTTGCCCTGACCCTGCTGCATATAAAAAACATACTATTATTGATGTTGTTCGGAATATGAGGCACTGTTCCTCCAGTTTGTGTTTGGCCTCACTCTGGCAACGGAGAAGGCCCAGGACAGAAAGGTCAACGTGGGAATGGGAAGAGGAGTTAAAATGGTTGGCATCGGTAGTCCTTGGCGGACCGAGTGCAAGTGTTGAGGGAAATGGTCGGCGACTGGACTTTCACACGAATGTGCACCGGGCGTCACCAGGAATACAGGATGCAGTGGATGAGGTGACCGTGAACCTCTGTCTCATTTGGAAGTACGGCTGGGATCCCTGGATGGAGGTGAGGGGGAAGGTCCTATCAATGTAGTTAGTTCAGTTGTTCAGTTTAGTTTATTGTCCCGTGTACCGAGCTACAGTGAAAAGCTATTGTTACGTGCGATCCAGTTAGCAGAAAATCAAGTCCCATACAGTGCATAAATATGTGATAAGTGAAGAACATTTAGTGCAAGGTGAAGCCGGCAAAGTCCGGTCAAGTACAGTCCGACGGTAGATAATAGTTCAGCACTGCTCTCTGTTTTTGGAAGTATGATTTAGTTGCCTGATAACAGCTGGGAAGAAACTGTCCTTGAATCTGGAGGTATGGATCTTACTAGTGTCTTGTACAGGTATCAAATCCTGTATTTCACAGCCTCACGGACCTAACAAATGTGACAAACGCCGTCGTCACCACCCTGCCCACCCCTGATGCAATTTTCATGGAGCTGCATTCCAATGTCTCCCTAGTCTGCTAAAAATACAGGGCAATAACACAGCAACACTGCCCTAGCCGGTTTTACCAACTTGCATCACTTTTATCCGAGTTAAATAAATCAGACTTTAATCCGCCCATTGGCCCAGTTCATGAAAATTTGTTTAATCACAGAAAAACGGATTCGCTCTCCAAAATGACACTATAGAAACATAGAACCATGGATAATATGTGCAGGAGTAGGCCATTCGGCCCCTCGAGCGAGTGACGCCATTTAATTTGATCATGACTTATCATCCAAAATTAGCACTCCGTTCCTGCTTTCTCCCTCATATCCCTTGATTCCGTTAACCCTAAGAGCTATATCTAACTCTCTTGAATACACCCAGTGGATTGGCCTCTGCTGCCTTCTATGACAGAGCATTCCACAGATTCACTCCGGGTGAAAAAGTTATCTCTCATCTCAGTCCTATTTAACCTACCACTTATTCCTAAACTGTGACCCCTGGTTCTGGATTCCCCCAACATCGGGAACATTTTTCCTGCATCCAGCCTGTCCAATCCTCTAAAACAATTATATCTTTCTATAAGATCCCCTCTCATCATTCTGAGTTCCAGATAATATTAGCCTTGTCGGTCCATTCTTGGTAACACGTTCACTAACACTATCCTCCATACGAGGGACAATTGTTTTGTCTCATCTCAAACTAACTAACCATTAGAACTGAGATGAGGACAAACTTTTTCACCCTGAGAATTGGGCAAATTTGTGGAATTCTTTGCCGCAGAAGGCAATGGAGTCCGATTCACTTGATGGAGCACTTCGGGCTGGAGGAATCAAGGGATACAGGGATTATTCAGGAACGGGGTACTGATTGTGGATGGTCAGCCATGATCACATAGAATGGCGGTGCTGGCCCCAAGGGCCGAATGGCTTAATGCTGCATTGTCCATGTACCTATGCCACCGACACACACATCCAAATCGTTTACATTAAAAAATGGTTTACAGCTCAGCCAGCACCGAGCCCATTTTCAGTGTGTTTTAAAAGTATGGGGTAACATTCTCTGGTGTGTTTGATGTGGGGAGTGGGCGGAGGGGTCGGGGAACCATTGCTGGTGGCCTAACATCATGGAGCTGGCGGCCTTGATTATGATTCTGATACACTGTAATGACTTGAATGTAATCATGCATCGTCTTTCCGCTGACTGGAGTGCACGCAGCAAAAGCTTTTCACTGTACCAGATTTCAAAACCAAGCTCTAAAGTCCATACAGTTTGGGGTTTATTTCATTTAAACACTGAAAGCACCAATGCACGAAATTCGAATAAATATTTTTGTTTCTATTAGGTTCCTGTGCATTTTACTGGTCGTGCGAATTATCCAAATTCAACAAATGGGGATTAAATGTATCTATTGCATCAATCTATCAATGTATCAATTCGTCATGTTTAGGGGGTCTTTGCCCTCAAAGAGGATCCGCTCATAGCTTCCACAAATGCTTCTGGACCAATTTAATTCTACCAGAAGTTCACTTCTCGCTCCGGCATTGAGGGTCTCTCCACTATTCCACCTCATGCATGTGCCGCATCTGCAGACTCTTGTGTCCCAGTGAATTCTGGACATCAACAGCGATGAACCAAGCATTATAAATTATTACATTAAATAAATCGCATGCTTGTAGAACTTCAAAATAGCAGAATATGGTTTTAAAATATGCAGCAGGTCAAGAAGGTTCGTCCAAATTTCATGCACGCAACCTCATGCATGTCAGGGCATCCAGTTCGCTGCAGTGTGGCTTTCAACTGATGCCGAGCTGTCTAAATGTTTACGAAAGAACTGCAGATGCTGGGAAAATCGGTGCTGGACAAAAATGCTGGAGAAGCTCAGCTAGTGAGCCACATCTGTGGAGCGACGGAATAGGTGACGCTTGGGGTCGAGACCCTTCTTTAGGCTGCCTCACTCGTTGAGCTCCTCCGGCATCTGTGACCACCTCCGAGCTGTCTAAATGTTTGCGCGGCGCACGGCCCCCACCTGCTGGTAAAAACCGATACTGCGGAATCGGCCGATATATTAACCCAATTGTCCGTGGGGATGGTGCATCTGGGACAGAGAGAATGAATAGATTCCGATGCTGGAGGCCGGCATCGACGTGGGAGCAGTCGCGATGACGGAAACACAATCCGCCATGACGAGAGAAACGAACAGGAGAGACCTAAAGAGCTTCCTGGTTGTCTCACTTAAGTAATTTAAGGTGGGGGAAATATTTAAAATTGTGTCCCTGGATTGTGCCACTGATTACAATCAAGTCAAACTCCAGTACAATAGATAGGGGAAAGTGACAGTTACAATATGCTGCATATAGTTCTCAGCATTGCAGCGTCACAACCCGCTAACATTTACATATAGAGAAAGAGTCCGAAAAAAAGGGTCCCGACCCGAAACGTAAGCCATTCCGTCTCTCCTGAGACGCTGCCTGTCCTGCTGAGATACTCAAGCATTTTGTAACTGCGTTCGATTTAAACCAGCATCTACACTTCCTTCCTACATCATCAGGAGGTTATGTTGAATCTGTATAAAACACAGGATTGGACCCAACTGGTGCATCAAGCCTATTTCTGGTCATCAAACTTAATGAATGAAGTGAGGATCATCGGGAGGGCGCAGGAGCTAGTCACTGGAATGGTTTCAAGGATGAGGTGATTCGGGTCGTGGGTGAGGGCGGAGAAGCGGGTGCAGGTTCTCTGAGGAGAAGGGCATTTGAAAGCTTTCACAGAGAGTTCAATCTCAGGTCAGGTGTGGAGAGGGGGGATTGGGGGTCGTTTGGTGGTCCTGATGTAGTCTCACCAGAGCCCTATACAACTGCAGAAGAACCTTTTTATTCCTATACTGAAATCCACTTGTTATGAAGGCCAACATTCCATTAGTTTTCTTCACTGCCTGCTGTACCTGTAAGCAACTGTAAGCAAACTTTCAGTGACCGGTGCACAAGGACGCCCAGGTCTCGCTGCACCTCCCCTTTACCTAACCTAACCCCATTGAGATAATAATCTGCCCATTTGTTTTTGCCGCCAAAGTGGATAACCTCCCATATATCTATATTATACTACATCTGCCACGAATTTGCCCACTCAATCAACCTGTCCAGATCACCCTGCAACCTCCAAACATCCTCTTCACAGTTCACACTGCCACCCAGCTTTGTGCCATCCGCAAACTTTCTAGTGTTGCTCCTAATTCCCTCTTCCAAATCATTAATATATATGGTAAAACGTTGCGGCCCCAACACAGAGCCTTGCGGCACTCCACTCACCACCGCCTGCCATTCTGAAATGACCCTTTGCTTCCGGTCTGCCACCCAATTTTCTATCCATGTAAACACCCTACCCCCAATACCATGTGCTCTAATTTTAGTCACCAGTCTCCCGTGCGGCACCCCTTCATCCATTTTACTTGTCACATCCTCAAAACATTCCAGAAGATTAGTTAATCATGATTTCCCGTTCATAAATCCATGTTGACTTGGACTAATCATTTTACTGCTATCCAAATGAGCCATTATTACCTCTTTAATAATTGATTCCGGCATCTTTCCCACCACCGAAGTCAGGCTAACTGGTAATTCGCCGTTTTATCTCTCACTCCTTTCTTCAAAAGTGGGATAACATTAGCTATCCTCCAATCCACAGGAACTGATCCTGAATCTATTGAACATAGGACAATGATCACCAATGCGTCCCCTATTTCTAGAGCCACCTCCCCGAGAACCCTGGGATGCAGCCATCAGACCCAGGGGATTTATGATCCTTCAGTCCCATTAGCCTACCCAATAATATTTCTCGCTGAAAAAAAATGCATTTCAGTTCCTCTACCCCTTTTGATCATCTGTCCTCCAGTACATCTGGGAGATTGTTAGTGTCCTCCTTAGTGAGGACTGATCCGAAGTACCTATTCAATTCTTCTGCCATTTCCTTGTTGCCCATGATAATTTCACCCATGTCTGCCTTCAAGTGACCCACATTTGACTTTGCTACTCTTTTTCCCTTAACATATCAAAATAAGCTGTTACGGCCCGTCTATATATTCCTGGCCAACTTCCCTTCGTTGCCTGACGTTGGCCTCTTTGGTTTTGGCTCAACAGCCCTTTTTGCTTCACACATCAGTTAGCCACTCAATGTGATAACGTCTTCTGTCCCGACAGCTTCTAAGTGGTTGAACCTGTTCACAAGACGTACAACACCCGGGGACGTTTGCATTCCATGTTTCCTTCCCTTTCTCACCATCACCCACCTTCTCTCTTCCAGTACCTTAGGTGTAACAATATTACTGTAGGACGTGTCGAGGAACGACTCAGTTTCTCGGATGAACCTGAGGTCATCCACTTGCTTCCCCAGTTCCCCAACACGGTCCTTCAGGAGCTGCACCTGGATGCACTTCTCACATATCTAGCAGCCAGAGGCACCAGCAGTGTCCTTGCCCTCCCACATGTTTTCGCCCTCTAACTCTCCTCCCACTCGGACTAGGGCCAATCAATGCTTTTTCCTGCTTCTCTTTGCTGTTGTTTCTTCAAAATCCACGGGAGGTCTGAGTTAAATCTGCCTGTGCTTTGCCTCTCTTTTTAAACTGTTTTCCCCCTCTGACTCACTCCTAACTCTCCTACCACTCTGGCTGGAGCAATCAGTGCTTTTTTCCTGCTTTTCTTTGCTGCTGTTTCTTCAAAATCCACGGGAGCCCTGAGTCAGTCCATTTCTGTCCTGCCTTAGTATTTCTCTTCCATATTCGGGCCAGTTTAATGTCAATCTACCCCTCCCTCGTGTGATATGAGTTGGAAGCGGCCAGGACACCTTCACACTGAACACTTGCAGCCAAATAGCATTCATTGCCCGGGACAGCAGCGGGCGCAGCGACACGGTACTGTCGGGGTTGAGTCTAATTTAGTTTAGAGATACAGTGCGCAAACAGGCCCTTCAGCCCACCGGGACGGCGCCGACAGGCGATCCCCGCACATTAATACAATAATAATAATATTAATATTAATAATAATAATAATAATAATATATTTTATTGTCATTGAACATATGTGCAACGAGATTTGGTATGCAGCTTCCATCTGATGTCATAACTTAAACAACTAATGAAATTTAGATTTAGATACCCCGAGAAACATGATTTATAAAAAGAACAGTAACACAGTAAAACAGTCAAAACAGTCTAAAGTGCAAATGTGTCTGTGCCGAGTCGATGTGCGACCTGACCATCTGAGGGAAACAGTTTATGGGGGTGGGGGGCACTCAGCAGGGCCGGTTCAGAACTGCTATAGCTCTGGGGATGGAGCTGTTCCTGAGTCTGGAGGTGCGGGCGTAGAAGGCCTTGTAACGTCTGCCGGAAGGGAGTAGTTCGAACAGTCCATTACAAGGGTGTGAGGAGTCTTTGTGGATGCTGACGGCCTTCCTGGGGCACCGTGTGTGGTAGATGCCCTCCAAGGCTGGTAGCTGTGTCCCAATAATCTTCTGCACTCTGTGGACAACGCGCTGAAGAGCTTTCCTCTCCGCCTCCATGCAGCTGAGATACCACACAGAGATGCCATATGTTAGTATCCTCTCTATGGTGCAACGTTAGAAGGTTGTCAGCAGCTGTTGGGGCAGACCAGTCTTTTTCAATGTTCTCAGGAAGAACAGTCGTTGCTGTGCCTTCTTGACCAGCACAGCAGTGTTGGTGGACCATGTGAGGTCCTCTGAGATGTGTGTGCCCAGAAACCTAAAGCTGGACACTCCCTCCACACTGTCCCCATAGATGGAGATTGGGGCGTATTCCCCGTTATGTGTCCACCTGAAGTCGATAATCAGCTCCTTGGTCTTGGAGGTGTTTAGGGACAAGCTGTTTCGTGAGCACCAGTTCACCAGGTTCTGCAACTCCGCTCTGTAGTTTGTTTCATCACCGTTGGTGATCAGCCCGATCACCGTTGTGTCATATGCAAACTTGACGATGGTGTTGGTGTCGAATGCAGGAACACAGTCGTGTGTGACGAGGGAGTAGAGCATGCGGCTCGGTACACAGCCCTCTGGTGTGCCGGTGCTCAGGGTGATAGTGGAGGACAGTCTCACTGCCTGCGGTTGCTCCGTCAGAAAATTCACGATCCAATCGCATATCGGCGAGCTGAGGTGGAGTTTGGTGATGAGCTTGGTGGGATGACCATTTTGAAGGCACAGCTATAGTCTATGAAGAGCATCCTCACGTAGGTGTCCTGTCTTTCCAGGTGAGTCAAGACAGTGTGATGAGCCAGAGAGATGGCATCCTCTGTGGATCTATTTGCCCTGTATGCAAATTGATGAGAGTCCAGTGAGGCAGGCATGCTGGATTTGCTGTGGGAGAGGACCAGCCTTTCAAAGCACTTCATGGGTATTGGAGTTAAGGCAACCGGACGGTAGTCATTCAGGTTGGTGACTTTTGACGTTTTCGGCACCGGCACTATGGTAGCTGTCTTCAGGCACTTGGGGACCGTTGCCAGAGATAGACACAAGTTAAAGATCCTCATAAATACCTCCGACAGCTGTACAGCACAGTCCTTAAGTACCCTACCCTGGACTCCATCCGGGCCTGCAGCCTTGCATGGATTGATCCTATGCAGAGCGCACTGTACCTCCCGAGTGCTCAATGTTATGCCCTGTCCCTCCACCATGGCAGGGGTTATTCCACTCCAGGTGGTGTTGCCAGTTTTGAAGCGGGAAAATAAGGTGTTTAGCTCGTTGGCCAGTGTGATATCACTGTGGGGGCAAGTGGGGCTGCTCGTGCAGTCAGTGATGTCCCTAACACCCTGCCACATACTTCTGGTGTCCGCGGTATTGAAGTGGTCTTCCACCATTTGCCTGTGGAAGTCTTAGGCCTTTTGTACACCTTTGTTCAGGTTTGACCTGGCAGCACTGTAGGCAGAAGTGTCACTGGATTTAAAGGCATTGATGCGTGCCCTCAGCACATTCTGAACCTCCTTGTTTATCCACGGTTTCCGGTTTGGAAACATTTCTATTTTCATGTCCACTGTGGCAGACTCCACACAGCTGTTGACGTAGGAGAGCACAGTGGATGTGTACTCCACCAAGTCGACCTCTGTACCACTGGTAGCCTGTTGTTCAAACAGATCTCAGTCGGTGCGAACACATCCTACACCAAAGGACGTTCGTTACATTTACCAAGCCAATTTTTTACATATACCAAGCGTTGGAGTGTGGGGGTAAACCGAAGATCTCCGAGAAAGCCCACGCAGATCACGGGAGAACGTAAAACTCCTTACAGACATCACCCGTAGTCAGGATCGAACCCCGGTCTGTGAGGCCCTGCATTCGCTGTAAGGCAGCAACTCTGCAGCTGCGCCACCATGACGGTCACGTGACCATGACCATATTCAGCAGCTCCACGTCAGTTAAACTTTTGAACCAGGAAGTGGAGGATTTAAAATGGCTTCGAAACACCAGGTCGAGTGTTGGACCGAGGAGGCAGTTTGTCCCATCTGCATGGATTTCTTCACCGATCCGGTGTTACTGGAGTGTGGGCACAACTTCTGCCGCTCCTGTATCACACAGAGTTGGGACAGGGAGGCGAGAAACTCCTGCCCGGAATGTAGAGAGGAGTTTGTGGACCGCAGCCTCAGGGTGAATCGGGCCTTGGTTAGACTGGCTGAGAAAGCTCGAGCACTGAGCCCGAATCTCAAAGAGAAGGAAAGTAAACTTCACTGCGAGAAACATCAGGAAGAACTGAAGCTGTTTTGTGAAACGGACAAGAAGCTGATCTGTGTGATTTGTGCAGCTGGGCGGGAACACAAGACTCACGGCTTCATGCTGATAGAAGAAGCAATTGAATTCTACAAGGTAAAACCAAACCGATTTTGATCACATCATTGTCAAATCTTTTCTTTATTTTTTGATATTTTCATTCTCTGATCTGAAACCCAACCCCAGGAACAGGTGAAATCTTCTTTTGAAACTCTCACAGAAAAGAAATCAGAGATGCAGGAAATGGAGCAGAAACAGAAAGAGAGCATTTCTGGAGTTCAGGTGAGGCTTTGTACTATCGATTTAATTATTTTGTGTTGATTTGATCCCGATGACGTGTGTAATAATGGGCACCTCTTTAGAGCTCAGTAGTCGAGGACACGAGATCTTGGGAGTGGTTGGGCAGCCAAGGACTTTACTCGCTGGAGCGTGGGAATCTGAAGAAAGATCTATTGCAGGTGTATAATATCATGAAATGAAATGTTAGGGTGGATACTCAGTCTTTTACACTGAGTGGGGCGTCGAGCATGCGAGGGCATAGGTTTAAGGTAAGAGGGTACAGATTTAACACAAACATTAAGGGCAACTTTGGTAGTGGGTATATGGAATGAGCAACAAGGGGGGGGGGGGGGTAGTTGATTCAGATACCATGACAATATGTAAAAGATATTTTAACGAATTCATGGAGAAAACATTTTAGAACTAGGTGGGCCAAATGCAGACAGGTGGAAATAGCGCAGATGGGTCGTCTTGTTCGGTATCTAACACCCCTTGCTGTATGACTCTATTAAGTTTGTCTTTCTAAGTGGTGCTGCTGTCTGCTAGTTCTGGTGACCTGGTTCTGTCCAGTGAGGGTTCATGGACACATGAAATGGAATAGGTTGCAGGGAATTGTGCTGGGGAAATGGGAATGATATGATTGTACATTACTTTCACCAAATATTACTTTCACCAAAAAGCGACGGATTAAATACATGTAAATGTGATTAGTGGAGATAGCATGAACATGTTGGGCCGAATGGCATATTTCTACACTCCAGACTTCGACATTAATTAGCTAAATGTCACCTTCCATGTCATGAGGAAACACAGCAGAGTGACACATTATATTGATTTTCATCTGACAGGAAGAGTCACTCAACCTTCAGTCACTGACCACCTCCCAGTTTGCTGAACTGCACCAGATTCTCACTGAGAAAGAGCAGCGCTTACTCGGGAGTATCCGGGAAGATGAGGCAAAGATTGTAAAAACAATGGAGAAAAATCTTCAAGAGATTCAAGTGAATTTAAATTCCATTCAGGAGGAACTCTCAAAGTTACAGGAACAGATAGACCACAAGGACGGCGTGATATTTCTGAAGGTGAGGGGATACACTATAGTTTGGCGAAGTGACAGTGCACAGTCACAGAATGGTGCAGTAATATTCTGAAATAAATGCTGCATTTACCAGTAATTCAGTACTGGGTCAATGTTCCGTCTGTTCAATCTACTCACCACATCCAACAATAATGCCCCAAATTCCAGGAGTCCTCGTGTATTTACCCCACTTCAACTTAAAGTTATCTGCGATGTTGTCTTCAGGCCACCCTGTGAGTTCCACGGTCTGTTTACTGCATTTTTTGTGAAAGTTATTAAAGGTCACCTTATATTTCAACTTTGATTTTAGGTCCCCCACACGTAGTGATAATATTTCCAACCCACCCATTTAAATCCGCCGTTGATCTTAAAATATCTCCCATTATCTCTGACATCTTCTCCGGATAAAATCCCACGACCTGCCCTGTCTTGTTCGTAAGTTACATTCTCGCAGTTATTTTTATCGATATTCCTAATGCTTTCCCCCATGTTCGATGTCTCCACGACAATATCCACTTTCTGTCTGCGTGACAGTGGCAAAGAGTTGGGAAATGGGAATTATCAGAGGGTTTTTTTGTAGCAATTTGGTGAAATACCCGCCATCGGGATCATGACGATCCATCTCAGTCTATTGAGATTTGTGTTTTACTTATTTCAGGAGCAAACTGGTCGCAAGGGGAGGTAGGACATGCTTTTGACTTAATCAATGTATGTTTTTATAGTATAGCACAAAAATGAACAGCTAATGCTCAGTTTCTAACCAGCTGTTAAATATTTGCAGGGTTAGTGATGAAACCATACCAATGTTGGTGGTAGATGGTGCGCTGCCCATTGAAAAGTATGATCGGACTTTTTTCTACAACATGGCATTGAGAGAAACATTTGATATCATCAACCGAGGTAAAATGAATACCTTTTCCATTGTTCTTTTTTAAGACATCTTTATGCAATACCTATATGTGAAGATTCATGTTATTAATGGACTCTGGGGGAGGCATCACAGAGACAGAGTGTGAAGTTTGTTTGCACTTCAACAAATCCTTGTTCCTGGGCGATTGGGTTTGCTGTGCTGGGTGAAATTGCGTAGACTAGGCCGGTGTAGTCGAGATTTCAGGTAGAGGATATCTTGGTGAAACACAAAGTCCTTACAGGGCTCAGTGGGCTGGATGCAGGATGGATGTTTCACCTGTCTAAGGGGTCTGGAGTCAGCGGGCACACTCTCAGAATGTGGGCTGGACCATTCAGGACAGAGACATTGAGACATTACTGCACGCTGAGACTGGGGAAAGTTTGGAATTCCCTGCACCGGTTACTATGGATAATCAGTCACTCAGTGCTTTTGGAGCCAGAGAGCCATGGTTGTACATCACAGAGTCAGGCCCTTTAGCCCATCTCGTCCATGTCCACCTTTTTGTCCCAACTACACAAATCCCATTTGCACACATTAAAAGCGTATTATTCTACACCTCGTTTGTTAAATCGCAATGCCTCTTACATGTAATGATTACATCTGATTCCACCACCTCCTCTGGCAAAATATTCCAGGTATTAACAACTCTTTGTGAGAAGAAAACTGCATCCTCCAGTATTGATATCCCTGCATGACAATAAGGTTTCGATGATCCAGCCTATATCCTGCTGCAGACTTTGACAGATTGCCTTCCTATCCATAACATAAGCTGTTCTCCACAAATTTAGTAGTCACACCTTCTACATTCACATCTAAGCCATGAAAAAATAAAATAAACAGCAAAGGTTGCAGCACCTATATCTGTTGTATACAAACAGTCACAGACCTCCAGGCAGAAAAATCACCCTTCTACCTCCAACCACCAAGCCAATTGTAGGCCTATTTTTCCAACTCGTTTTGGATCCCACCTGCCTTCGCTTTCTGGACTAGCCTGACATGAAAAACATTGTCAAGTCCCTCGGTGAAGTTCATATATTGGTTCACAATGAGATCCGAATTTTCTTGGTTGTACAAACGCATCAATTCCACCCTCCACGAAAAAAAGTTAGTAAACAGTAGCAGATTGCCTCCGCCGTACAGTCCACTCCCGTTCAGTACGATCACGGTAATTCCACCCCACATCTCTATATCCTCTTTAACCACCTATAATTACCACTCGCATCCGTCTCCTCGTCTTCCAATCTGCCTCTCCCTCGCCATCTACTGGCAAGATATTTAAACAGCCGGTACACAATAATGCTGGAGAAACTCAGCAGCATCTATGAAGCGAAGGAAATAGGCAACGTTTCGGGCCGAAACTCTTCTTCAGAATAATAGCCGCCTTTTTTCTCCATCTCCACCCGCAATCCCCCGTTCATCCTCACTGTCCGCATTCGCTTTCCCCGTCCACACGCCTCGCACCCTCCCGTTCCCTGGAACCAGCGGAATTTCCCCTCTCCTGCGAAAATCCGGGAAAGATATCCATCCAATGTTGTTGTGGGTGAAACCCCGGGCAAAGTGTCAGTTGTCCGCCCGCCTGTGCCTGAGGCCGAGCGGCTTCTCCCCCGGTCCCGGGGCTGCGCTGCCCGAGTCTCCCCCCGACCCCCGGGGACTCTCTGATTCTCTGCTTCTCCCCCCAGTCTCCGTCACCCTGGATGTGGAAACAGCGCATGCGCGGCTCGAGGTGTCTGAGGATCGGAAGAGGGTGAGATGGACCGGGACCCAGAAGAGTCTCCCTGACACCGGGAAGAGGTTTACAGTCAATTGCCGTGTGCTGGGATCGGAGGGATTCACATCGGGGAGACATTACTGGGAGGTGGAGGTGGCGGGGAGTCAGTGGAGGCTGGGAGCCGCCGCAGAGTCTGTGGAGAGGAAGGGATATGACATACCGAGCCCTGAGACTGGAGTCTGGAGCATCAGGCGGTGGGATGACGAGTTTGATGCATTCACCTTCCCTCCATCCCCTCTCCCCGCCCGTCCCATCCCCGGGAGGGTGGGAGTTTATCTCAGTTACGAGTCCGGCTCAGTTTCATTTTACGACGCGGACACCAAGTCCCATCTCCACACCTTCACTGGGAATAAATTCACGGAGAAAATGTATCCTTTGTTCGGTACTGCGGATGAAAACCAATGGTTGAGAATCTGCTCCGGTTCCACTCCGGGTGTGTAAAAGAGTCGGACCCGTGAGGGGCTGTGGGGCAGAAACCCGGTGGGCAACAGGTCGGCGCTGAACGAACGGCTCCCATTTAATCCCCAAATTCCGCGTCGTGAAACAAACCCCAGTGAGCGCGGAAATAAAACCAGGGGGAATGTAAATGTGGGAAGAGTGAAATAAACAGCAACTGAAATCAGAGCTGTCTGTCTGTCTGTCGATCCGTTCATTTTAAAGCGTTAACCGCGTCCGGCAACGGAACAGAAATTACTTTTGTGAAAATATAAAGATTGAAACAATCGCCCTTCCCGCGGGTTCAGCAGCAGCCGCGGGCGGCGGGTCCTGAGCTCCGGGCTCCCCCGGGTCCTAAAGTCCGCCCAATCATTCAATTCATTGCGTGTTTGCAGCATTTCTTATTTTCCTTCGGAACGGATCTTTGGTAGAATTGGTTCAAACCGAATTCCTCGTTCCAGGTGGGA
Source organism: Raja brachyura (assembly GCA_963514005.1). The sequence goes on from OY740805.1 coordinate 37,932,051, forward strand.
GCCCGTCGTGCTCAGGCTGTGGATTGGAGGATAGCTAATGATATCGCACTTTTCAAGAAAGGAGCGAGAGAGAAAACGGGGAATTACAGACCAGTTAGCCTGACTTCGGTGGTGGGAAAGATGCTGGAGTCAATTATTAAAGAGGTAATAATAGGGCATTCGGACAGCAGTAAAAGGATTAGTCCTAGTCACCATAGATTTATGAAAGGGAATTCATGCTTGACTAATCATCTGGAAATTTTTGAGGATATGACTAGTAAAATGGATGAAGGGGAGCCAGTAGATATAGTGTATCTGGACTTTCAGAAAGCCTTTGATAAGGTCCCGCACGGGAGACTGGTGACTAAAATTAGAGCACATGGTATTGGGGGTAGGGTGTTGACATGGATAGAAAATTGGTTGACAGAACGGAAGCAAAGAGTAGGAGTGAATGGGTCCTTTTCAGAATGGCAGGCAGTGGCGTGTGGGGTGCCGCAAGGCTCGGTGTTGGGGCTGCAACTGTTGACCATATATATTCATGATCTGGAAGATGGAATTAGGAGCACCACCAGCAAGTCTGCGGATGACAGAGCTGGGTGGCAGTGTGAACTGTGAAGAGGATGTTGGGAGGTTGCAGGGTGACCTGGACAGGTTGGGTGAGCGGGCAGATGCGTGGAAAATGCAGTACACTATAGATAAATGGGAGGTTGTCCACTTTGGTGGCAAAAACAAGGGGGCAGATTATTATCTCAATGGGGGTAGGTTGGGTAAGGGGGAGGTACAGCGAGACCTGGGCGCCCTTGTACACTGGTCACTGAAAGTTGGCGTGCAGGTACAGCAGGCAGTGAAGAAAGCTAATGGAATGTTCGCCTTCATAACAAGAGGTTTTCAGTATAGGAGTGAAGAGGTTCTTCTGCAGTTGTGTAGGGCTCTGTTGAGAACACATCTGGAGTATTGTGTGGTCTCCTAATTTGAGGAAGGACATCCTTGTGATTGAGGCAGTGCAGCGTACATTCACGAGAATGATCCCTGGGATGGCGGGATTGTCATATGAGGAAAGATTGAAAAGACTGGGCTTGTATTCACTGGAGTTTAGAAGGCTGAGGGGGGAATCTTATAGAAACATATAAAATTATAAAAGGACTGGCCAAGCTAGATGCAGGAAAAATGGTCCCAATGTTGGGCGAGTCCAGAACCAAGGGTCACAGTCTTACAATAAGGGGGACGTCATTTAAGACTGAGGTGAGAAAAAACGTTTTCACCCAGAGAGTTGTGAATTTATGGAATTCCCTGCCACAGAGGACAGTGGAGGCCACGTCACTGGATGGATTTAAGAGAGAGTTTGATAGAGCTCTAGGGGCTGGTGGATTCAAGGGATATGGGGAGAAGGCAGGCATGGGTTATTGATAGGGGACGATCAGCCATGATCATAATGAATGGCGGTGCTGGCTCGAATGGCTGAATGGCCTCCTCCTGCACCTATTTTCTATTTTTCTATTGCTCTGCCTGTCTCTCTGTAGGATATGTAAATAATTCATTGTTTCAGTTGCTGCCAGACCACTCCCTCGCCTCTCTCTCAGGGACATCATGTCTGTATTCCTGCTTCTTGCTCTTGGTCACCGCTTTAACACTTCATCTCCGTCACTGCCAGTTTCCAACCAGCTCCCACTGCCCAACAGGTGCGATGTCTCCTCAGGTTACACCCGAGGTTTCCTTAGCGCCGGGCCCCGTCCCTTTCTGTCCTGCCTTAGTCTTTCTCATCCATATTCAGGCCAGTTTAATGTCCAATCTACCCATCCCTCGTGTGAGATGAGTTGGAAGCGTCCAGGACATTTTCACACCGAACACTGAATGGTGCAAGGGGGAGGGTTTCAGATTTATCGGGCATTGGAACCAGTTCTGGAGGAGGTGGGACGAGTACAAACAGGACTGCACCTGGCTTGAAGGGAACCAATGTCCTTGGGGGGGGGGGGGGGGGGGTTGCTAGTGCTGTCAGGGAGGATTTAAACTAATATGGCAGGGGGATTGGAGCATCAGCAGAGAGACAGAGGGGTGTAAAATGAGGGTAGAAGCAATAGGTAGCAAGGTGAATAGTAAAAGTGGCAGGCAGAAAAATCCAGGGCAAAAATCAAAAAGGGCCACTTTTCAACATAATTGTATAAGGGGTAAGAGTGTTGTAAAAACAAGCCTGAAGGCTTTATGTCTCAATGCAAGGAGCATTCGTAATAAGGTGGATGAGTTGAATGTGCAGATAGTTATTAATGAATATGATGTAGTTGGGTTCACGGAAACATGGCTCCAGGGCGACCAAGGCTGGGAGCTGAACATCCAGCGATATTCAATATTCAGGAGGGATAGAAAGAAAGGAAGAGGAGGTGGAGTAGCGTTACTGGTTAGAGAGGAGATTAACGTAATAGAATTGAAAGTCATTAGCTTGGAGGACGTGGAATTGATATGGGTAGAGCTGCGAAACACTAAGGGGCAGAAAACGCTAGTGGGAGTTGTGTACAGGCCATCTAACAGTAGTAGTGGAGTTGGGGATGGCATCAAACATGAAATTAGAAATGCATGCAACAAAGGCAAAACAATTATAATGGGTGACTTCAATCTACATATAGTTTGGGTGAATCAAATTGGCAGGGGTGATCTCGGAGAAAACCCACGCAGATCACGGGAGATCGTACAAACTCCGTACAGACATCACCCGTAGTCAGGATCGAACTCGGGTCTCTGGGGTTGCATTCGCTGCAAGGCAGCAACTCTACCGCTGCGCCACGGTCACCTGACCGTTACGTCATTCAGCAGTTCCACGTCAGTGAATACATTTTGAACCAGGAAGTGGAGGAAGAAGGGTCTCGACCCGAAACGTCGCCTATCTCCTTCGCTCCTTAGATGCTGCTGCACCCGCTGAGTTTCTCCAGCTTTTTTTGTGTAACCCCCAGTGGAGGATTTAAAATGGCTTCGAAACACCAGATCGAGAGTTTAACCGAGGAGGCAGTTTGTCCCATCTGCCTGGATTTCTTCGCCGATCCGGTGTCACTGGAGTGTGGGCACAACTTCTGCCGCTCCTGTATCACACAGAGTTGGGAGAGGGAGGAGAGAAACTCCTGCCCGGAATGTAGAGAGGAGTTTACAGACCGTATCCTCGGGATGAATCGGGCCTTGGTGAGACTGTCTGAGAAAGCTCGAGCACTGAGCCTGAATCTCAAAGAGAAGGAAAGTAAACTTCACTGCGACAATGTTTGAAGAAGGGTTTCGGCCCGAAACGTTGCCTATCTCCTTCGCTCCCAGTCTGAAGAAGCGTTTCGGCCCGAAACGTTGCCTCACAGCTTCATGCCGGTAGATGAAGCAATTGAATTCTACAAGGTAAAACCAAACCGATTTTGATCACTTCATTGTTGAATATTGTCTTTTTTGTCTGACATTTTTATTCTCTGATCTGAAACCCAATCCCAGGAACAGGTGAAATCTTCCTTCGAATCTCTCTCAGAAAAGAAATCAGAGTTCGAGCAAATGGAGCACCAACAGAAAGAGGGAATTTCTGGAGTTCAGGTGAGGCTTTGTACTATTGATATAATTATTTTGTGTAGATTTGATCCCTGTGATACCTGTGAGAGTGGGCAAATCTATGAGCTCAGCAGTCGAGGACCCGGGATCTTAGGAGCGGTTGGGCAGCCAAGAACTTTACTCCCTGGAGCGCGGGAATCTGAAGAATTATCTATTGCAGGTGTATAATATCACAAAACAAAATTGTTAGGGTGAATACTCCCTTTTTCCCTGAGTGGGACGTCGAGCATGCAAGGGCATTGGATTAAGGTGAGAGGGAACAGATTTAATATGAACATTAAGGGCAACTTTGGTTGTGCATGTATGCAACGAGCTGCCAGGGGAGGTAGTTGATTCAGGTACCATAACAATATTTTAAAAATATTTGAACACGTTGGTGGATAGAAAATTTTAGGTGGGCCAAATGTGGACAGGTGGAAATAGTGCCGATGGGGCAATGGACAACAGCCAATAGACACGAGGTGCAGGAGCAGACCATTCGGCCCTTCGAGCCAGCACTGCTATTCAATGCGATCATGGCTGATCATCCCCAATCAGTACCCCGTTCCTGCTTTCTCCCCATATCCCCTGAGTCCACTAACTTTAGGGCCCTATCTAGCTCTCTCTTTAAAGTATCCAGAGAACCAGCCTCCAAAACCCTCTGTTGGCAGATAATTCCACAGACTCACAACTCTCTGTGTGAAAAAAGTGTTTCCTCATCTCCGTTCTAAATGGCTTACCCCAAGTGTTTCCTCGTCTCCGTTCTAAATGGCTTACCCCTTATTCTTAAACTGTGGCTCCTTGCTTTGATTTCCCACAACAGCGGGAACATGTTTCCTGCCTCTACCTTGTTCAAACCTTTAATAATCTTATATGTTTCCATAAGATCCCCTCTCATGCTTCTCAATTCCAGAGTATACAAGCTCAGGCGCTCCATTTTCGCAGCATATGACAGTCCTGCCTTCACGGGAATTAACCTTGTAAACCTGCGCTGCACTCCCTCAATAGCAAGAACGACCTTCCTCAAATTAGGGGACCAAAACTGCAGGTGTGGTCTCACTAGGGCCCTGTACAACTGCAGTAGGACCTCTTTGTTCGTATACTGAACTCCTCTTGTTATGAATGCCAACATGCCACACACTTTCTTCACTGCCTGCTGTACCTGCATGCTTACTTTCATTGACTGATGAACAAGGACCCCCAGATCCCGTTGTACTTCCCCTTTGCCCAACTTGACACCATAATAATCTGACCTCCTATTTGTGCTAGCAAAGTTGATAACCTCACATTTATCCACATTAAACTACATCTGTCCACTCACCAACCTGTCCAAGTCACCCTGCATTTTCATAGCATCCTCCTCACAGTTCACACTGCCATCCAGCTGTGTGCCATTTGCAAATTTTGCTAATGTTACTTTGCATCTCTTCATCTAAATCATTGATGTATATTGTAAATACCTCCGGTCCCAGCACCGAGCCTTGTGGCACCCCACTAGTCACTGCCTGCCATTCTGAAAGAGATCCGTTAATCCTTACTCTTTGTTTCCTGTCTGCAAACCAATTTTCTATCCATGTCAGCACTCTACCCCCAAAAACATGTGCCCTAATTTTGCCCATTAATCTATGTGGGGCCTTATCAAATGCTTTCTGAAAGTTCAGGTACACTACATTCACTGGCTCCCCCTTGTCCATTTCCTAGTTACATCCTCAAAAAATTCCAGAATATTAGTCAAGCATGATATCCCCTTCGTAAATCCATGCCGACTCGGACCGATCCTGTTACTGCTATTCAAATGCGCCGCTATTTCATCTTTTATGATTAACTCCAGCATCTCCCCCACCACCGATGTCAGGCTAACTGGTCTGTAATTCCCTGTTTTCTCTCTCTAGCCTTTCTTAAAAGTTGGGATAACATTAGCTACCTCCCTATCCACAGGAACTGATCCTGAATCTATGGAACATTGGAAAAAGATCACTGATGTGTCCACAATTTCTTATAGCCAGTTCCTTAATTACCCTGGGATGCACACCATCAGGCCCTGGGGATTTATCAGCCTTCAGTCCCTTCAGTCTACCCAACACTATTTCCTGCCTAATGTGGATTTCCTTCAGTTCCTTCGTCACCCTAAATCCTCTGGCCTCTAGTAAATCAGGAAGATTGTCTGTGTCCTCCTTAATGAAGATGGATCCAAACTACATTTTCAACTCATCTGCCATTTCCTTGTTCCCCATAATAATTTCACCCTTTTCTGTATTCAAGGGTCCAACTTTGGTCTTGACTATTTTTTTCCTCTTCACATACCTAAAGAAGCTTTTACTATCCTCCTTTATTTTCATGGATAGCTTTCCTTCGTACCTCAACTTTGCTCCCCGTATTGCCTATTTGGTATCGTCTGTGGCTCTTTAATCATTACCCAATCCTCGTGCTTCCCGCTCAACTTTGGTACGTTGTACTTCTCTTTTATTTGTAAAGTGACCATTACTTTCCTTGTCTGCCACGGTCTCCCATTACCCCCCGTGGAATCTTTCTTCTTCTTTGGAATAAAGTAAGCCTGCACCTTCGGTATTATTCCTAGAAATACCGGCCATTGTTGTTCCACTGTCATCCCAGCAAGCTATCTTTCCAGTCAACTTTGGTCAGCTCCTCCCACATGGCTCCATAGTCCCCTTTGTTCAACTATAACACTGACAGCTCTGATTTACCCTTCTCCCTCTCAAATTGTACATTAAAATGTAGCATATTATGGTCACTACCTCCTAATGGCTCCTTAACCTCAAGTTCCCTCAAATCGTTTCATTACACAATGAACCGGATTTGATAAGGTCTTGGTCAGTTACATTACTTTCACCAAATAGTTCAGTATTACCAAGATAAGCTCTTGAATTGCCAAGGTAATGATAGATATGGATTACATACGGGTAAGTGGAATTAGTGTAGATATGTACAGAGCCCATCATGGACATGTTGATACGAAGGGCCTTTTTCTGCACTTCAGGGCTCGAGATTCACTAGCCAAATGTCACCTTCCATGTCATGGGGAAACACAGCAGAGTGACATAATATATTGATTTTAATCTTTCATCTGACAGGAAGAGTCACACAACCTTCAGTCACTGATCATATCCCAGTTTGCTGAACTGCACCAGATATTCACTGAGAAAGAGCAGCGCTTACTTGGAGATATCTGGAAGGAAGAGAAAAAGATTGTAAAAAGAATGAAGAAAAACTTCAAGAGAATTTAAATTCCATTCAAGCAGAACTCTCAAAGTTACAGGAACAGATTGACCACAAGGACGGCGTGATATTTCTGAAGGTGAGCGGTTACACTAGAGTTCAGATAAATGAAAGTGCACAGTCACAAAATGGTGGGTTAAGTTTCTGAAATAAATGCTGCATTTGCCAGTAATTCAGTACTGGGTCAATGTTCCGTCTGTTCCATGTACTCTCCACATCCGACAATAATGCCCCCAAATTCCCCGCTCTACATCATGGACATTCGGCCAACCCACTGCTCTCAGTTTTCCTGCTCCGCACAAGCCTTTCCCCACCTACTCACAACATCCACCAGCAGTGCCCACTTTATCCACCTCCCCATGAAATTACCACTCCTGTGGTAGAGGGTTCTATATTATCTTGACTGAATCTCTTTAGGAACTTTTGAAAGACCACCTGATATTTCAACTTCAATTCACTTTCTTATCATGATCTGATATCTCGATGTTTAATCTCGCACTAAATGTTGTACCCTTTATCCTTTATCTCCACACAGTGGACGGTTTATTATTATTCTGGGGTCAGAGTTGGGAAATGGGAATTTTTAGCAGCTCCTAAAGTTCTATGGAATTGTTTCTGTTGTGATGAGAAGCATCGGTCCCAATAAATTCTGGGGGGGAAATCAAGTGCTGGAGCAACTCAGCGGCTTAGGCAACATCTGCGGGAGATTTGGATGGGTGACGTTTCGGGTGGGGACCCTTCTTCAGATTGTTGTTGTAAGGAGCTGGAAAAGCGATGGAGTTTGATGAACTTACTTATGAAGACCAGTGGCTGAGAATGTGCTCCGGGTGTGTAAAAGGGTGGGGTCCCGGGAACGGCGTCAGGAGCGGGGCTCGGGCTGTGGGGCAGAAACCCGGTGGACAACAGTTCGGTGTTGAACGGCTCCCATTTAATCCCAAATTCCGCATCGTGAAACCCCAGTGAGTGAGCGCCGAAATAAAACCAGGGGGAATGTAAATGTGGGAAGAGTGAAATAAACAGCAACTGAAATCAGAGCTGTCTGTCAATCCGTTCATTTTAACGAGTTAACCGCGTCCGGCAACGGAACAGAAATTACTTTGTGAAAATATAAAGATTGAAACAATCGCCCTTCCCGCGGGTTCAGCAGCAGCCGCGGGCGGCGGGTCCTGAGCTCCGGGCTCCCCCGGGTCCTAAAGTCCGCCGACTCAGAAAAATGTGTAGCGTGTTTGCAGCATTTGCTCTCCACACAACAGATGCGTTTTCTTCGGAACGGATCTTTGGAAGAATTGGTTCAAATCGAATTCCCGGTTCCAGGTGGGAGCCCGTTGTGCTCGGGCTCTGCCTGTCTCTCTGTGGGATATGTAGATCATTCCTTGTTTCAGTCGCCGCCAGACCCCTCCCTCACCTCTCTCTCAGGTACATCATGTCTGTATCGGTGCTGCTTCCCGCTCTCGGTCACCGCTTTGACGCTTCATCTCCCTCATGGTGTTGGTGGACCATGTGATGTCCTCTGAGATGTGTGTGCCCAGAAACCTAATGCTGGACACTCTCTCCACACTGTCCCCGTAAATGGAGATTGGGGCGTATTCCCCATTATGTGACCTCCTGAAGTCGATAATCAGCTCCTTGGTCTTGGAGGTGTTTAGGGACAAGTTGTTTTGTGAGCACATGTCCGCCAGGTTCTGCACCTCCGCTCTGTAGTTTGTTTCATCACCGTTGGTGATCAGCCTGATCACCGTTGTGTCATATGCAAACTTGACGATGGTGTTGGTGTCGAATGCAGGAACACAGTCGTGTGTGAAGAGGGAGTAGAGCATGGGGCTCGGTACACAGCCCTCTGGTGTGCCGGTGCTCAGGGTGATAGTGGAGGACAGTTGCAGGTCCAGTCTCACTGTCTGCGGTCGCACTGTCAGAAAATTCAGGATCCAGTCGCATCTTGGTGAGCTGAGGCCTAGCTGTTGTAGTTTGGTGGTGAGCTTGGTGGGGATGACCATGTTGAAGGCAGAGCTAATAGTCTATGAAGAGCATCCTCACGTAGGTGCCCTGTCTTTTCAGGTAGGTCGGGACAGTGTGAAGAGCCAGAGAGATGGCATCCTCTGTGCATCTATTTGCCCTGTGTATGAGAGTCCAGTGAGGCAGGGATTTGCTGTGGGAGAGGACCAGCCTTTCAAAGCACTTCATGGGTATTGGCGTTAAGGCAACCGGACGGTAGTCATTCAGGTTTGGTGACCTTTGACTTTTTCGGCACCGGCACTATGGTAGCTGCCTTCAGGCACTTGGGGACCTTTGCCAGAGATGGAGACAGGTTACAGATCCTCATGAATACATTCAGCCATCTGTACAGCACAGTCCTTAAGTACCCTTCCTTGGACTCCATTCGGATCTTCAGCCTTGCGTGGGTTGATCCTACGCAGAGCGCACTGTACCTCCTGAGTGCTCAATGTTAAGACCTGTCCCTCCACCATGGCAGGGGTTATTCCACTCCAGGTGGTGTTGTCAGTTTTGAAGTGGGAAAATAAGGTGTTTAGCTCGTTGGCCAGTGTGATATCACTGTGGGGGCAGGCGGGGCTGCTCGTGTAGTTAGTGATGTCCCTAAGAACCCTGCCACATGCTTCTGGTGTCCGTGGTGTTGAAGTGGTGTTCCACCCTTTGCCTGTGGATGTCTTTGGCCTAATTTATACCTTTGTTCAGGTTTGACCTGGCAATGCTGTATACAGAAGTGTCACTGGATTTAAAGGCATTGTTGCGTGCCCTCAGCAGATTCTGAACCTCCTTGTTTATCCACGGTTTCCGGTTTGGAAACATCTCTATTTTCTTGTCCATTGTGACAGACGCTACACAGCTGTTGATGTAGGAGAGCACAGTGGATGTGTGCTCCTTCAAGTCGACCTCTGTGCAAACAGATCTCAGTCGGTGCGAACACATCCTACACCAACGGACGTTGGTTACATTTACCAAGCCATTTTTTTACATTTACCAAGCGTTGGAGTGTGGGGGTAAACCGAAGATCTCCGAGAAAACCCACGCAGGTCACGGGGAGAACGTAAAACTCCTTACAGACATCACCCGTAGTCAGGATCAAACCCGTGTCTGTGAGGCGCTGCGTTCGCTGTGAGGCAGCAACTCTACCGCTGCGGCACAGTGACGGTCACGTGAACTCCACGTCATTCAGCTGCACCACGGCAGTGAAACTTTTGTGCCAGGACGTGGAGGATTTAAAATGGCTTCGAAACACCAGGTCGAGAGTTTAACCGAGGAGGTAGTTTGTCCCATCTGCCTGGATTTCTTCACCGATCCGGTGTTACTGGAGTGCGGGCACAACTTCTGCCGCTCCTGTATCACACAGAGTTGGGACAAGGAGGCGAGAAACTCCTGCCCGGAATGTAGAGAGGAGTTTGTGGACCGCACCCTCAGGGTGAATCGGGCCTTGGGTAGACTGGCTGAGAAAGCTCGAGCACTGAGCCTGAATCTCAAAGAGAAGGAAAGTAAACTTCACTGCGAGAAACATCAGGAAGAACTGAAGCTGTTTTGTGAAACTGACAAGAAACTGATCTGTGTGATTTGTGCAGCTGCGCGGGAACACAAGTCTCACAGCTTCATGCTGCTAGAAGAAGCAATTGAATTCTACAAGGTAAAACCAAACCAATTTTGATCACATCATTGTCAAATCTTTTCTTTATTTTTTGATATTTTTATTCTCTGATCTGAACCCAACCCCAGGAACAGGTGAAATCTTCTTTTGAAACTCTCACAGAAAAGAAATCAGAGATGCAGGAAATTGAGCAGAAACAGAGAGAGAGCATTTCTGGAGTTCAGGTGAGGCTTTGTACTGTCAATTTAATTATTTTGTGTAGATTTGATCCCGATGACGCGTGTAATAATGGGCACCTCTATAGAGCTCAGTAGTCGAGGACACGAGATATTGGGAGCGGTTGGGCAGCCAAGGACTTTAATCACTGGACCGCGGGAATCTGAAGAAAGATCTATTGTAGGTGTATAATATCATGAAAAAAAATGTTAGAGATAAGACTTAGTCTTTGACACTGAGTGGGGCATCGAGCATGCGAGGGCATAGGTTTAAGGCAAGAGGGTGCAGATTTAACACACACATTAAGAGCAACTTTGGTAGTGGGTATATGGAATGAGCTACCATGGTGGGGGGGGGGGGGGGGGTAGATGATTCAGATACCATAACAATATTTAAAAGATATTTTAACAAATTCGTGGAGAGAAAACTTTAGAGCCAGGTGGGCCAAATGCAGACAGGTGAAAATAGCGCAGATGGGGCATCTTGGTCAGTATCTAGCATCCGTTACAGAATGATTTTATGAAGCCTGTCAGTCTAAGTGGCGCTGCTGTCTGCTAGTTCTGGTGACCTGGTTCTGTCCAGTGAGGGTTAATGGACACATTAAATGGAATAGGTTGCAGGGAATTGGACATGGGAAATGGGAATGATATGATTGTACATTACTTTCACCAAATATTTCAGAATTATTAAGAGGAGCTCTTGAATTGCCAAGGTACTGAAAGCTACCGATTAAATACATGTAAATGTGATTAGTGTAGATACATACAGAGCCCAGCATGGACATGTTGGGCCGAAAGGCATATTTCTGCACTCCAGAACTCGACATTAATTGGCTAAATGTCACCTTCCATGTCACGAGGAAACACAGCAGAGTGACACAATATATTGATTCTCATCTTTCATCTGACAGGAAGCGTCAAGCAACCTTCAGTCACAGATCACATCCCAGTTTGCTGAACTGCACCAGATTCTCACTGAGGAAGAGCAGCGCATACTCGGAGATTTCAACTATAATTAGTATCATAATTAGTAATACTATATAAGTGGAGTAAGGGAAATCAAACTAATTAGTGATTAGCAATTAATAATTACAAATTAGTATTTATTAATTAATTAGTAAGCAATATAATACTACAATTCAATGTCCGTTATTTCGCCTTTTTCTCAGTGAGTGGTTCATAACCGCAGGTCCATAAAGTTCATTCATCAATTACTCCTGTCGGGTCTGCTCCTTCTTCCTCTGCTTCTCCTTCTTCTCCTTCTTCCCCTTCTTCTACCTTCTTCTGTATTTTCCGAGCGAATTCCAGTGCCGATGTATGCTTGGTGAAACGAAGATCCTTCTTCTCGTAGGTAACTCTAAGTATTGCCGGGTACACCAGACCATATCTGATCTCCTTTTTTCCTTTTATATCTCTCAAGATGCGTCTTGTTTCTGTGAATAGAGCTCTTCTTTTAGCCACTTCGGCCGGGTAGTCTCTGAAGATACTGATGTTATCTCCTTCGTATTTCAGATTTCTTTTTCTTATTATTATCTTCATCATATCTTCAAAGACGCTGTCATAAACCACCTTTACAATTACTTGTCTTGGTGGTGCACCACTCCTAGAAGCCGGTCTTAAAGCCCTGTGGGCTCGGCCCAACAGGGGTTCTTCATCCAGATCCAAAACGTCCTTCAGGAGTTTAGCAAAGAATTTACGTGGGTCATGGTTTCCTTCGCGTCCCTCAGGCAAACCTACTATGCGCAAATTCTTACGTCTTTGCCGCCCCTCCAAATCAATACATTTCTCATTTATTTTACGTACTAATTCAGAGAGGCGTTTGTTCTCTTCGTTTATCTTCTCATTCTCCCTCGCAGTTGTCAGAGCGGCATCAGTTAATTCTTTAATCGTATCATTTTGTTGATCCAGTACAGTTGACATAGGGCTTAACCTCGCCTCTATTTTCGCATCCATCATCTCTTCCATCATTCGCTCCATCCCAGCAATTTTATCAGTTACCTCAATCATTTGAGTATGTATCTCCTCCTCCTGTTCTGTTTTCCATTCATTCATCATAATTTTTACCATTTCTTTAACTTCTCTCATTAATTCTTCTTTGATTTTTCGAATATCCGTTTTTAAGGCTTTCATTTCATCCTTAATTTCTTTATAATCTTTCTTCACTTCTTTTTGTGTTTCTGTTTGTGTTTCCTTCAGCATTTTCCTCATATCAGCCAGCAGAGATTTTTTAAGATCTTCCATCTCAGCTTTTCTTAGTGAAATCTCTTCTTGGGAGGCAGCCTGTCCCGAGCCTGAAGCTTTGGTGGGGCCTACCTCCCTTCTGGAACCTTTCTTCGGCTGTGTGGGGGAGGAGGGATTCATTTTAAATTTCTTACCGGAGTCGCTAAAGTCGCGCGCCTGATGACGTCACGCAGCTTACAATCGCACCCGGAGCCGTTCAAAATCGATCTCCTACGGTAAGTAGTGTTAGCAGCCTCCTCTAACCCCGTTTTTTTTCCAGATTTTTTAAGAGCTGGTCTGGCGCTGTTCTCTCCTAGAACATGGCGCCACCGGAAGTCCAGATACAAAAGAATTTAAATTCAATTCAGGAAGAACTCACAACGTTACAGGAACAGATAGATCACAAGGACGGCGTGATATTTCTGAAGGTGAGGGGTTACACTACAGATTGGCGACGTGAAAGTGCACAGTCACGAAATGGTGGGTTAATTTTCTGAAATAAATGCTGCATTTACCAGTAATTCAGTACTGGGTCAATGCTCCATCTACTCACCACATCTGACAATAATGCCCCAAATTCCAGGAGTCCTCATGCATTTCTCCCACTTCAACTGAAAATTATCTGCAATATTTTCTTCAGGCCACCCTGCAAGTTCTACGTTCTATTTACTGCATTTCTTGTGAAAGTTATTTAAGGCCGCCTTATATTTCAGCTTTGATTTTAGGTCTCCCACACGTAGTGATAATATATCCAACCACACTCATTTGAATCCACCGCTGATCTTAAAATATTCCATCCCATTATCTCTGACACCTTCTCCAGATAAAATCCCACAACCTGCCCAGTCTTACTCACTGCTTCCCCCCTTGTTCGCTGTCTCTACGACAATATCCACTTTCTGTCTGTGAGAGAGTGGCAAAGAGTTGGGAAATGGGAATTATTGTAGGGTTTTTTTGTAGCAATTTGGTCAAATACCTGCCGTGGCGACCATGACGATCCATCTCAGTCTATTGAGATTTGTGTTTCATTTATTTCAGGAGGAAGCTGGTCGCAAGAGGAAGTAGGACATGCTTTTGACTTAAACAATGTATGTTTTTATAGTACAGCTCAAAAAAACAGCCCCAACACACCATATGGTCCACAGTAGCCTAACCCTCAAAATAGAAGAGCATGAGGTGAGGCGCACGCTGCGGGCCATCAATCCAAGGAAGGCTACTGGACCCGGCGGTGTCGCTGGATGCGTGCTGAAGGACTGCGCAGACCAGCTGGCTGGAGTCTTCACGAGGATTTTTAACCAGTCTCTGGCCCAGTCCACTGTCCCACCCTGTCTGAAGTCCCCTTGCCCAAAAAAACCCACATTTCCAGCCTCAACGACTACCGGCCAGTCGCACTGACACCAGTGGTGATGAAGTGCTTTGAAAAACTGGTCCAGGGTCATATCACATCACTCCTGCCTCGAAGCTTTGACCCCCACCGGTTTGCGTACACAGCAAATAGATCTACAGAGGACGCTGTAGCCACAGCTCTCCATGCTGACCTGTCCCACCTGGAGCAGTGTGGAAGCTATGTGCGAATGCTCGTTGTGGACTACAGCTCTGCTTTTAATACTATCCTTCCCCACAAACTGGTAGACGAACTGCGGGACTTGGCACTTCCACACTCCACCTGCATGTGGATAAATAGCTTCCTGTCGGGCCGCAGCCAGGGAGTCAGAATGGGCCATCACACATCCACGGCCCTCAGCCTCAGTACCGGCTCTCCACAGGGCTGCGTGCTGAGCCCCCTGCTCTACGCCATCTACACACATGGCTGCACCTCCGCCCACCATAGCAACACCATTGTCAAATTTGAGGATGACACTACGGTGGTGGGGCTCATCTCCGGGGGTGGGGGGGGGGGACAAGTACGCCTATCGGGATGGGGTGGAGCAGCTGACAGTGTGGTGTGGAGAAAATAACACCTTAAAGACCAAGGAGATAATAATAGACTTCAGGAAGAGCAAAACGGAAATGGTACCACTAATCATCAGCGGGGACTGTGTGGAGAGGGTGGCGGATTTCAGCTTCCTGGGAATCCATATTGAGGAGGACCTGATGTGGAGTGTGAACACCTCTACGCTGCTGAAAAAGGTTCAGCAGAGACTGCACTTCCTGAGGGTGCTCAGGAAGAATAACATCACACAGAGACTGCTGCTGTCCTTTTATCGGTGCTCCATTGAGAGCATCCTAACATACTGTGTATGCGTGTGGTACACCAGCTGCACGGCGGCTCAGAGGAAAGCGCTCCAGAGGGCCATTGACAATGCCCAGAGGATTGTCAGCTGCCCTCTCCTTACCTTGGAGGACTTACACAGTTCCCGCTGCATCAAACAATCCCAGAATATTGTAAAGGACATTTCCCACCCCGGACACTCCCTGTTTGAACTGTTTCCGTCAGGCAGACGGTACAGATCTACAAGGACAAGAACAAACAGACTTAAAAACAGTTTTTACCCCACTGCTCTAAAGGCACTAAATGTAGCCGCCAAGGAACGCGGGGACTAAGAGACTGTGGTTGGCACACTGTGAAATCGACAGAAGGATGTAGGGTTGGGTGTTTATGCATGCTGTTTTCATATTTCATATTTATTTTAGTTGTTTATCATCTTTTTAATATTTTACCTTGTATGTATCGTTAGCTTTTATGGTTTGAATGTTGCACTGACTGGCTGACATTTTTTAATTTTGTTGTACATGGCTCATGTTACAATGACAATAAAGAAACTATTTTACTTCGGAGTCACGTGAGTGACTACGTGAAGACCCCGCCAGCACGCATGCGCGACTTCTAATAAAGGTTACCTATCCACCCTAAACTGGCAGCTAGTACTATTATGACTACTAACCAGCTTCAGGAGCAAGCTATCATTGCTATAGCTGATAAGTATCTTGCTCCTGATTATTGTACTCACTATTGTTCCTGCGGTGAATAACCCTATTTGGGGGATCATGAGCCCTACGATCAGAGGGCAAGGAGTCTAACTTCAGAGGATCCTGAAGCTTTTTGACCGCCGGGATTTCGGGAGTGCCAGTATTGCGGTGGGTATAGAGCTACCGGTAGAAACACGATGCTCTGGCCTTACTGTGAATACAGTTTGAAAATAACTACAGGAAGAGCTATTCAACCCCATTTGCGGGGTTATGTAAACCAGGTACGCTCAACCACCTAATCTGCTGTGCGGAGCTCCCCAAACAGGTGAAGACCTGGACAAAGGAGGCCATAGGGCTGATAAGGTACCCAGTACCTCCAAGCACACTACCAACAGCTACAGCACCCCTACACACCCACCGGACAGAGATATCACTCCAGATCGTCCGGTGGTGAAAGCTCGAAGGCCGGCCCACCTGCACAACAGCCTTTTTAGGCCATGGCCCAGCCCGGCCTTCTTGGAAAACGCGCCACCCCTACAACGCATCAACTCAACAGAAGAAATACGGTGATATTGGACCGCAACACCGGCAATACCTTGGAGGTAGGTGGGTCTGCCTCCCCCAGGAACATCATATGTTTAAAACTCATCTTATGGGGGAGACCGGTTGCACTTTTGCCTCTGATCCTTACATACTCGGAAGTATTCAGGGCTATAAAATTAAATTCATTGACGAACTCCCTGCCCCGGTCCAGCATTCGCCTAGCCGAAAGTTATACTTTCACAAAGAAAGAACGGCGGGCCATGCTGAACTATTAGAGGGGTAATTGAGAGAATCACAGGAGTTCATATCTAATATATTTACCAAAATAAAAGATGGCGGATGCCGCACAATCATAGACCTGACCGAACTGAATACTTCTGTTCAATGAATAGACACTTTGGACACAGCAATCAGCTTATAGCTATGGGTACTACTTGGCATGCATTAACCTCAAAGATGCATACTCTTCAGTACTAATACACAAGGATCATTGGAATACCTTAATTTATCTGGATGGGACAATTATGGCAATAGATAGCCTTACCCAATGGGTTATCATCAGCACCCAGGTTGTTCACCAAATTATTGGAACCAGCTTTGGTCTATTTAAGGAAACAAAATCATACTGTTATGGCCTATCTTGATGATATCCTCATTGTAGGGGAAAATCTGGAAACGGCTACATTGGCAGTTCTAGCCAAAAAACATCTTTTTCCAAAGCTGGGGTTCATCATACATCCAGATAAATCAAAGTTGGAACTTTCTACTACCATGGATTACTTGGGGTTCACCATTAACTCGGTGCAAATGTCTACCACCTTACCACCGAACAAGGTGGTGGACTTGACAAAAGCTTGCAGAAGCTTTACTGGCATCAGGGATCCATCCATACGGTAGGTGGCCATGGTAATTGGGGAGATAGTGGCTGTTTTTCCCGCAGTGCTATTCGGACCACTACATTATCAAAACCTACATAGAGCTAAAATTATAGCTCTCATAAGTCATACCATTTCGACAGGCCTATGAAGTTATTAGAAAGGGCAAGAGTTGAATTAAATTGGTGGATGGGAAATGCTCTATTCTGTTCCAAATCCATCACTATCATTATCCCTTGGTTACATTACAGACTGATGCCAGTGTTAGGTGGGGAGCAGCTTATACCACCACTGTTTGTGGTGGCAGATGGTATGCACAAGATTTAACCTTGTTGGGAGCACTAGGGATTAATTATCTGGAAATACTGGGAGCATTCGTGCATCCCGGGGGCCTACTGCTTAGATATGCACCAGTTGCATGGGTCAAATTATAATACCACAGTGGTGGCCTATATTAATCTTTTGTGGGAATAAAATCGATATCATGTGATGAATTGCCTTTTTTACAACTAGCACTGGTGTCTGGATAGAGAGATTTGGATCTCAGCCACTTAACTTTCAGGTAAACAAAATATGGTGGCGAACACCAGGTCACGCAATTCAACGACAACATTGAATGGATGTTGGATCGGGACCGGGGCCAGCAGCGATGGATGTTTCTCGCTGCATTGGGGGGATTGTTGTTATACTTTCCCCCTTCTGCCTCATCAGTCGGGTCTTACAAAATTAATAGACTCCGCATCGGGTATTTCGGGGTTCCCGATTGGCCTACCCTACCATGGTCCCCAGCAGTACAAAGATGGCCGCAGATCACTGCTTTCGGATCCTCAAACGGCCGGGCCTGTTGGCACACCCTGTGACGGGTAAGTTATCCGTGCCATAACCGCATTAACCTATTGATGCTGTTTCTGAACAGGCCATTTCTGGACTTCGGATACTCCGACAGGACGATCTTCTCATCACTTCGTCGTGAGGGAGTCCACCAGGGACAGCACTGACATATGTCAGCAGATGGGAGTGTTCTTCTTCAGAACAAACACTCATATGACTCGGCCACCATCACTGGATTGCAGGAGTTCTGGCCACCCTTCTTTCCATGAAGGTTTGAGCTATAGTGCCTTTAAATTTGCAGGAGTGCCCTACCTACCAACCTGGACTTAGGGGGTGATCACCTGCGTATAGGATCACCCCCCGGTATCAATCTGATGAGGGGTATTAATTATTTTCCCCTAGGACAGATTCATCCACAAATGGGACTTAGGCATAGAATTTCTATGTTTCGAGGATGGACACCTATATCGGGGCTCTCTCTGGATAACAACATATTATATGGTTACGTTTATGGCACTTGTAACAGCACAACGGGTCCAGTCTTATAGGCTAGGCTGCATCCACATCAGCGGCTAGGATGATGGGGTTCCTATGGACCACATCCTTTGCTTCAGCGGGTTGGAGCAGTGAACGGACTTTTCAGCTCTTCTTTTATAAACCCGTGGCCGCTCCTGAGACGTTGCAGGGGAATATGTTAAGTTCCTGTTACATGATTTACCCAATATGGGGCTTATCATTTTAGGTATGTTTAAATACCTTCTTTGTTTTTCAGCCAGTGTCATGTCTGAATTACGTTCATCCTCCTATCCCAGTATAGCGGTGTGTGAGCATGGAGCTTCCAGGGCATGAAATCACAGAAGCTTTGAAATCTTCACGTAGTCACTCACGTGACTCCGAAGTAAAATAGTAAGATTAAACGAGAACTTACCAGTTTGAAGTTTGATCTTTATTTTATGAGGAGTTACGATGAGGGATTACGTGCCCCCCGCTCCCAACCCTCTACTATAAAGATCACCTGGTATGAAAGTTCTCTTGTTTATCTTACTATATTAGTCATTGTGACTATATTTTCTGTGATTTCACACCACTGCTTTGAAGAGATGTCGCGCATGCGTGCTGGCGGGGTCTTCACGTAATCCCTCATCGTAACTCCTCATAAAATAAAGATCAAACTTCAAACTGGTAAGTTCTCGTTTAATCTTACTATTCTATTCTATTCTAACACTCAGTTACTAACCAGCTGTTAAATATTTGCAGGGTTAGTGATGAAACCAAACCAATGTTGGATGTAGATGGAGCGCTGCCCATTGAAAAGTATGATCACACTTTTTTCCACAACATGGCATTGAGCGAAACATCTGGTATCATTAACCGAGGTAAAACTAATACTTTTTCTATTGTTCTTTTTAAAGACATCTTTATGCAATATTTATACGTGAAGATTGATGGTATTCATGGACTGAAGCATCACAGAGACAGAACATGCACTTGAACAAATCCTTGTTCCTGGGTGAATGGATTTGCTGTGCTGGGTGAAATTGCGTAGGTCTGTGCACTCGAGAGTTCAGGTGCATTAAAGAAGATCTCAGGGAAACACAAAGTCCTTACAGGGCTCAGTGGGCTGGATTCAGAGTGGATGTATCCCCTGTCTGACGGGTCTGGAGCCAGCAGACACCCTCTCAGAATGTGGGCTGGACCATTTAGGACAGAGACAAGGAGACATTACTGTATGCAGAGACTGGGAAAAGTTTGGAATTCCCTGCACCGGTGGCTGTGGATAATCAGTCATTCAATGCTCTTGGAGCCAGAGAGCCATGGTTGTACATTACGGAGTCAGGCTCTTTGACCCATCGCGTCCATGTCCACCTTTTTTTCCCAATCGCACAAAACCCATTTTACCACATTAGAACCGTATTATTCTACACCTCATTTGCTAAATCGCAATGCCTCTTACATGTAGTGATTACATCTAATTCCACCACCTCCTCTGGCAAAATATTCCAGGTATCAACACCTCTTTGTGAGAAGTAAACTGCATCCTCCAATATTGATATCCCTGCATGACAATAAGATTTCAATGATTGAGCCTATATCCTGCTGCAGACTTTGACAGACTTCCTTGGTATCCACAACATTACCTGTTCTACACAACCTTAGAAATCACACCTCTTACATTCACATCTGAGCCATTAAAACATAAAATAAACAGCAAAGGTTGCAGCACCAATCTCTGCTGCACACCACCAATCACAGACCTCCAGGCAGAAAAATCACCCTTCTACCGCCACCTTCTACCTCCAACCAGCAAGCCAATTGTAGGTCCATTTTACCAACTCGTGTTGGATCCCACCTGCCTTCACTTTCTGGACCAGCCTTACATGCGAAACGTTGCCAAGTCCCTCAGTGAAGTTCATATATTGGTTCACAATGAGTTCAGAGTGTTCTTGGTTGTACAGACGCATCAACCCCACCCTCCACTATAGAAAGCAAGTAAACAGTAGCAAATTGCCTCGCCCATCCAGTCCATTCCCGTTCAGTATTATCACGGCAACTGCACCCCACATCTCTTCATCCTTTTAACCACCTCTAATTATAACTCGCATCCATCTCCTCATCTTCCAATCTGCCCCTCCCTCGCCATCTACTGACAAGATATTTGAATATCCGCCTTGATTCTTCATCTCCACCTGCAATATCTCGTTCATCATCACTCGCCTCTTTCTTTTTCCCCGTCCACACGACTCGCCCTCTCCCATTCCCGATAACCCGCAGATTCCCCCCTCTCCCGCCTGGTTGACAAACCCTGGGAAAGATGTCCGTTACCTATTCGATGTGGTTGGTGTGAAACCCCGGGCAGCCCGCTTGTGCCTGAGGCCGAGCGGCTTACATACCCTCTCCCCCCCCCCCCCCCCCCCGACGACCCCCGGGGACTCTCTGATTCTCTGCTTCTTCCCACAGTCTCCGTCACCCTGGATGTGGAAACAGCGCATCCGATGCTCGATGTGTCTGAGGATCGGAAGAGGGTGAGATGTACCGGGACCGAGAGGAGTCTCCTTGACACCGGGAAGAGGTTTACAGACAGTCTGTGTGTGCTGGGATCGGAGGGATTCACATCGGGGAGACATTACTGGGAGGTGGAGGTGGCGGGGAGTCGGGACTGGTGTCTGGGAGTCGCCGCAGAGTCTGTGGACAGGAAAGGAGAGGACGACCTGATCCCGGAGACTGGAGTCTGGAGCATCTGGCAGAAGGGTGACAGGTTTGTTGCATTCACCTCCCCTCCATCCCCTCTCCCCGCCCGTCCCATCCCCGGGAGGGTGGGAGTTTATCTCAGTTACGAGTCCGGCACAGTTTCATTTTACGACGCGGACACCAAGTCCCATCTCCACACCTTCACTGGGAATAAATTCACGGAGAAACGTTATCCTTTCTTCGAGACTTATGAAGACCAGTGGCTGAGTATCTGCTCCGGTTCCGCTCCGGGTGTGTAAAGGGGTTGGGTCCCGGGACCGGCGTCAGGAGCGGGGCTCAGGGGCTGTGGGGCAGAAACCCGGTGGACAACAGGTCGGTGCTGAACGAGCGGCTCCCATTTAATCCCCAAATTCCGCCAACCATTAGAATTTATATCGTGTTTGCAGCATTTGCTCTCCACACAACAGATTCGTTTCCTTCGGAATGGATCTTGGAAAGAATGGGTTCAACCCGAATTTCCGGTTCCAGGTGGGAGCCCGTTGCGCTCAGGCTCTGCCTGTCTCTCTGTAGGATACGTAGATCATTCCTTGTTTCAGTCGCCGCCAGACCCCTCCCTCACCTCTCGCTCAGGTACATCATGTCTGTATCGGTGCTGCTTCCTGCTCTCGGTCACCGCTTTAACACTTCATCTCCCTCACTGCCGGTCTCCAATCAGCTCCCACCTTCCTCTCCTGGAGCCCTGACTCTTCCCTTCCCTTTCTCGCCGTCTCTGTCTCCGTTTCAGAGCAAACCCGAGTGACCAAAGTCCATTCCAAGCCCTCGGACCTCTTCGGCTACTTCGTCTATTCCCTACCCCTGTTTGCGCATCGGACATGGAATATTCCATCCAAGATCGAGTGCGGACAGCAACAACCCACAATGTCCTCGCATCCCTTTTAGCAGACCCAAAAGTGCTTTTCAGGCTTAAATCGATTTGAAGTGCAGCCATGAATGGCAACTGAAATGCAGGAATGAATTTGGAGTTTGGAAGCAAGCTATATTGTCCAAATATATTTCGTTTTATTTCAATTGCAGTATTAGAAGCATCTGGCACATAATTCGAAAAAATACATATTTCTATTCGGTCGTGGGATTTGTCCAAATTCAACCAGAGGTTATTACATTTCTCTATTGCATTAATCTATTATTATATAATATCTTAAGCGGTTTTCATTTCAGTGATCCAATCCCTTTTACGTTTTTTCCACTCTGATTATGTGGCTCTGTTTCTGCCCTTCATTACGCAATCTACCAGGTGAAACTTTAATCACCGCCCTCAGCCCAGGAGTGGGAAGTGGTCATGAGTATTTAATTGTCATATGTACCGTGACGGAGTAATGAAATTCTTTCTTGCCTTAACATCTACTCCTTTCAACTTTCTTTCCCTAAATTGCGGAGCACACACTTCTCTTCATGACTCCAATCTAAGCAAATTATCCTCGCTCCACATTCAAGGAATGTTGCCATTCCATCCCCCATGTCCTTAATCTTCCAGGCTTGTAATCAGCATTCCCAACTCCGAACTAAGTGGGTTGCAAAGTCTCTGACTCAGACTTTTTTGCCTGAGCCCAGACCTCTGTTGTGTGGGTGGACAAAGCAGAGATAGTCAAGTGGGCTTGGGATTCGTCCGCAGTTGGCAAGGCAGGATCTGGGGAGAGAGAACCTGAATTGGCATTCCGAGACTCTGGTCGGAATTTGCCCTGATCCTGTCAGTCCTGCTGCCCATTAAAATATTTTCTATTATCGATGTTGTTGAAGTCCTGAATTCACGGAGAGAAGAAAGTCTGCAGCTGCTGCAATCTGCAATCCTGCATCTAGTCGTCTTGATTCTGGGTCTCGGCTCTTGACACTTATTTCCCACAAATGGTTCTTTATTCTTTTAATTCGACCAGAAGCTTATATCACGCTGCTGCATTGAGGGACCCTCCACTCTTCCACCTCATGCATGTCAGGAAATGTTCTTTGCATTGCCGCAAGTAGACTAAAAATGCTGGAGGAACTCGGCGGGTGAGGCAGCATCTACGGAGAGAAGGAATAGGCAACGTTTCGGGTCGAGGCCCGTCTTCAGGGCGACGTTTAGGGCTGAGACCCTTCTTCAGGGGTCACCCGCTGATGCCTCACCCGCTGAGTTCCTCCAGCATTTTTTTGTCTGCTTTCGATTTTTCCAGCATCTGCAGTTGCTTCTTGGACATTACATTGCCGCCTTCAGCCACCAGATGGCGATGCAGAGCTGTCCAAAGGTTTGTGCAATTTCGCCACTGCAGGATCCCCACCTGCTGCCTGAAAACGTACTGCAGGATCAGCTTGGGGAATAAGTGGAATAATTTGTAAACTATTTGTATGCATCACTGAGAATGCGTCCCGGCGCATCCAGAAGATGTATATTTTCACACTGAAGTCTGGCTCAGCCAGTGACACCTAGGAATAGACTGGGTGACAACCAAGAGTAGTTTGGTGACTACTGGAGAGACAGTTGACGGAACGGAAAGACGGCACCGGGGACAAGCAGAGTTAGCACCCCAGTCTGTGTCTTTCGTGAGGAATACACCCAATAAAACTACGGAAAGGCCTAATGAACCACCATGGCCTAAAAATCCATCAGGCGAGAATGAAATGCTCGGAGAAGGAGAAAGAGATGCGAGACGCAGGAGGAGCCCGGCCTGGACGCACGCCACAGAGCCCAGTCCCTCCACGCACTAGAATCTCACAACCCCTGCAGAGTAGTTATTAAGATAGCTGATTAGTGGGCGGTTGCTGCTGGGACGCGTCGGGGCCTGATCAACCCCGGCTGGGTTGCTTGGGCGAGGGTGTCTGATGTTGTGAGAACCGAAACACCGGATGACCCCAGGTGACATCACTGGCGTCACATCACGTCTCAGCGCATCTGGAAGACGTATATGTTTCACACTTGTGTATGCAAAACAAAGAATCCAACTGTGACCTGCCCCGCGTGATAATAAAATATCATTCATTAATTCATTCATTCCTTCATTCATTCATTCATTCATTCATTCATTCATTCATTCATTCATTCATTCCTTCATGCATTAATTCCTTCATTCATTCATTCATTCATTTATTCATTCATTTATTCATTCATTCATTCATTCATTCCTTCATTCATTAATTCCTTCATTCATTCATTCATTCATTCATTCATTCATTCATTCATTCACTCATTCATTAATCCATTCATTCACTCATTCATTCATTCATTCATTTATTTATTCATTCATTCGTTCACCAACACGCTGACAACAACATGGTGCAATTGGTTAAGTTTGGTTTATTATTTCACCTGTACAGTGAAAAGCTTTGCTCGCGCGCTCTCCATTCAAATCACACTGTATACGAGCAAAATCAAGTTGTACCAAGTCACACAAGCGGCCGCACGGTTCAAGGGGAAATTCAAGTTCTGAAAGTGAAATTCTGTAAAGGCTTGTTCTTTTTTACGCACGATTAAAAATACAAGAAGCCAATCGTGCATCAAGTCTGAGGATCACGAGTCGAAACGTGAAACCCCCATGTCCCTCCACTGACCCGTTGAGGTGACAGGCAATTTATTTTTGTCTTCAAGATTCCAGCATCTCCTGGCTCTTGTGTCTCAACTCTCTGCCGCCACTCACTCACTGTATCCCCATCAGCCCCACTGCCTGCACTCATTTCTCGCACTCGTACCAACACCTCCCCTCACCCTACCACATTCCCCCTTCCCTCCACCACCACACCAACCTACGCAGGGGTCACATCAAGCAGCCAATTCACAGAGAGTCCCTCACGCCTTCGGGAAGAGACCGGAAACCGGAGCAGCCGCGGGAAAAGCACGGGGGGACGGGTTGAATGAACACAGTCCACACAGGCAGAACCCACGTCGTTGGATCTCGCTGGCGGCTGCTGTAATCACTGGAACTCTCCGCCAGCCACAGCAGCCTTTGTGATGGGGCAATGCATGAATTTATCGACTCAATAAGATGCACGCCACCCGTTATCGATTGTTATTCCAGATATATGGGGAGAAGGCGGGCATATGGGGAGAGGGCAGCACGGGTTAGTGATTGGGGACGATCGACCATAATCACAATGAATGGCGGTGCTGGCTCGTAAGGCCGAATGGCCTCCTCCTGCACCTATATTCTATATCTCTGCGCGTGAGGCCACCATCAGTACTAGGCGGCCCTCCGGATCACGAACACGGGCGATTAACACAAACACCGGAGGGTGTGAAACACCAAACCCGCCCACATCCCACCCACGGCACTCGCCCCAACCACCCGGCCCCACCTGCAACAGTGTCTCCAGTCCCAAACTGGATTAGGTCTAGGTTCATCATGTTCGCGTTTACAAAGGTTTAAATAAAAGAAAGCAAGCAGGTACAGCAGGCAGGGAAGAAAGCGAATGGCATGTTGTCCTTCGTAACAAGAGGAGTTGAGTATAGGAGCAAAGAGGTCCTTCTGCAGTTGTATAGGGCCCCGGTGAGACCGCACCTGGAATGTGCAGTTTTGGTCACTCAATTTGAGGAAGGACATTCTTGCTGTTGAGGGAGTGCAGCGTAGGCTCACAAGGTTAATTCCTGGGATGGCGGGACTGTCATGCTGAGAGAATGGAGCAACTGGGCGTGTATACTCTGGAGTTTAGAAGGATGAGAGGGGATCTTATTGAAACATAAGATTATTAAGGGCTTGGACACGCTAGAGGCAGGAAACGTGTTCCCGATGTTGGGGGAGGCCAGAACCAGGGGCCACAGTTTAAGAACAAGGGGTAAGCCATTTAGAACGGAGATGAGGAAACACTTTTTCACACAGAGAGTCTTGAGTCTGTGGAATTCTCTGCCTCAGAGGGCGGTGGAGGCCGATTCTCTGGATACTTTCAAGAGAGAGCTAGAGAGCGCTCTTAAAGATAGCGCAGTCAACATGGATTTGTGCCTGGAAGGTCATGTTTGCCAAACATTCTTGATTTTTTTGAAGAAGTTACTAGGGAAATTGATGAGGGTAAAGCAGTGGATGTTGTCTATATGGATTTCAGGAAGGCCTTTGACAAGGTTCCCCATGGAAGGTTGGTTAAGAAGGTTCAATCTTTGGGTGTTAATGGCGGAGTAGCAAGATGGATTCATCAGTGGCTGAATGGGAGATGCCAGAGAGTAATGGTAGATGGCTGTTTGTCAGGGTGGAAGCCAGTGACCAGTGGGGTGCTTCAGGGATATGTGTTGGGTCCACTGTTGTTTGTCATGTACATCAATGATCTAGATGATGGGGTGGAAAATTGGATAAGTAAGTATGCAGATGGTACTAAGGTAGGTGGTGCTGTGGATAATGAAGTAGATTTTCAAAGTCTACAGAGAGATTTGGGACATTTGGAAGAGTGGGCTGAAAGATGGCAGATGGAGTTTAATGCTGATAAGTGTGAGGTGCTACATCTTGGCAGGACAAATCAAAATAGGACGTACATGGTAAATGGTAGGGAATTGAGGAATGCTGTGGAACAGAGGAATCTAGGAATAACTGTGCATAGTTCCCTGAAGGTGGAATCGCATGTAGATAGGGTGGTAAAGAAAGCTTTTGGTGTGCTGGCCTTTATAAATCAGAGCATTGAATATAGGAGTAGGGAAGCAATGTTAAAATTGTACAAGGCATTGGTGAGACCAATTCTGGAGTATGGTGTACAATTTTGGTCGCCTAATTATAGGAAGGTTGTCAACAAAATAGAGAGAGTACAGAGGAGATTTACTAGAATGTTGCCTGGGTTCCAGCAACTAAGTTACAGAGAAAGGTTGAACAAGTTAGGTCTTTATTGTTTGGAGCGCAGAAGGTTAAAGGGGAACTTGATTGAGGTCTTTAAAATGATGAAAGGGATAGACAGAGTTGACGTGGATAAGCTTTTCCCATTGAAGGTAGGGAAGATTCAAACAAAAGGGCATGACATGAGAATTAAGGGACAGACGTTTAGGGGTAACATGAGGGGAAACTTCTTTACTCAGAGAGTGGTGGCTGTGTGGAATGATCTTCCTGTAGAAGTGGTGGAGGCAGGATCGATTTCAACATTTAAAAGTAAAGTGGATAGGTATATGGAAGGGAAGGTAATGGAGGGGTACGGTCTGAGTGCAGGTAGATGGGACTAGGGGAAAATAAATGGTCGGCACGGACTGGAAGGGCCGAGAAGGCCTGTTTCCGTGCTGTAATTGTTATATGGTTATATGTTATATGGTTAGATGGAGTCAAGGGATATGGGGAGAAGGCAGGAACGGAGTACAGATAGGGGATGATCAGCAATCATAACATTGAATGGCGGTGCTGGCTCGAAGGGCCGAATGTTATTGATGTTGTTGAAGTCTATTGTCTATTGTTTCGCATCGTATGCAGTCAAATTAGATAATACCAAAGATAAATACAACCAAGTCAAACTCCAGTACAATAGATAAGGACAATGGACAGTTACAATGTGCAGCATATAGTTCTCAGCATTGCAGCGTCACAACCCTCTTTCATTTATACAATATCCTCGCATCTCTTTTCGAAGACCAGAGTGCGTTACCTGCGTAAATCACATTGAAGTGCAGTCAGTAATGGCAACGGGAATCCAGAACCTCATCAATGAAGGCCCAGAGTACAACATCAGGACATGGTCACAAAAAGCTGGAGTAAATCAGCGGGACAGGCAGCATCTCTGGACAGAAGGAGTGGGTGAAGTTTCGGGTCGAGACCCTTCTTCAAACTAAGAGTTAGGGGAGGGTGAAGCGAGAGATATATATGGTGTTATAAAGAGATACAGAAATT
This sequence comes from Raja brachyura, assembly GCA_963514005.1. The sequence continues at coordinate 37,959,997 of OY740805.1, forward strand.
AGTGAAAGATTCCGAAGAAGGGTCCAGACTCGAAATGTTACCCATTCCTTCTCTCCCGAGATGCTGCCTGTCCTGCTGAGAAACTCCAGGATTATGTGACTGTCTTCGATTTAAATCAGCACCTGCAGTTCCTTTCAACATCATCAGGAGGTTATGTTTAATTTGTATAAAACACACGTTTGGACCCAACTGGTGCATCAAGCCTATTTCTCGTCACCAAACTTAATGAATGAAGCGAGGGTCATCGGGAGGACGCAGGAGATACTCACTGGAATGGTTTCAAAGATGAGGAGATTCGGGTCGAGGGTGAGGCCGGAGAAGCGGGTGTAGGTTCTCTGTGGAGAATGGAATTTGAAAAGCTTTCACAGAGGATTCAAGCTCGGGTCCGGTGTGGAGAGGGGAAATGGGGGGTGGGTGGGGGAGGTCTTTCCCATCTGTGCGAGGTTCAAATGGGCACAGAATTGAGAGAGAGAAGCAACAAGGGGAATATGCCTCGGAGTGTAGGAAGAATTGCAGATGCTGGTTTAAACCGAAGATAGACACATAATGCTGGAGTAACTCAGCGGGACAGGCAACATCTGTGAAGAAAATGAATGGGTAACGTTTCGGGTAGAGACGGTCTCCAGCATTTTCTGCCTATCTAGGGGGAATAAGGCTTTTCAGTTTAGTTTATTGTCATATGTTTCGAGGTACAGTGAAATACTTTTGTTGCGTGCTATCCAGTCAGCAGAAAGACAATACATGATTACAATCGAGCCACTTACATTGTACAGATGCTCGATGATAGAATAAGGTTTAGTGCAAGATTAAGCCAGCAAAGTCTGATCATAGTTAAAGTGAGAAATGTGGAGGTGGGAGTAGAAATTTAAGAGTGTGGGACGATTGTAATATGTGATTGTAGATCTGTATCGCACGCAAATAGACGCCTTGGAAGCAATAGCGGAGGAAATGCTGCCAATTGGGCTTTAGAATCTGAGTGTGTTCCACGCTCACTGATTTCACGGTGGCGCAGCGGTAGAGTTGCTGCCTTGCAGCGCTTGCAGCGCCAGAGACCCGGGTTCGATCCAGACTACGGGTGCTGGCCGTACGGAGTTTATACGTTCTCCCCGAGCCCGCGTGGGGTTTCTCCGAGATCTTTGGTTTCCTCCCATATTCTAAAGACGTACAGGTATGTAGGTTAATTGGCATGACGGACGTTGAAATTTGTTCCTACTGTGTGCAGGATAGTGTTAATATGCGGGCATCGCTGGTCTGTACGGGCGTCGCAGGTCAATGCCGTCTCGGTGAGCCGATGGGCCTGGTTTCGCGCCATATCTCTAAACTAAACTAAATTAAACTAAACTGATCAGCAGACAAAGTGAAACTTTGCAAACTGCAATGAATGTAAGAGGGTCATATAATATCCTTTAAACAATACACGCAAACATAAATTGCCCCGAAGACTGCTGCATGAGAGACGTGCACTGTTGTGGAATAAAATAACGGCGGAGGGAGGTCTCCGTCCATCCTGACCCCGAGCTGTGAACGGAGATGCAGGCGGCCGGTTCCACTGCCCAACAGGTGCAACGCCTCCTCAGGTTACACCCGAGGCTTCCTTAGCGCCGGGCCCCGTCCCTTTCTGTCTTGCCTTAGTCTTTCTCGTCCATATTGAGGCCAGTTTAATGTCCAATCTATCCTTCCCTCGTGTGAGATGAGTTGGAAGCGGCCAGGACACCATCACAATGAACATTGCCCGGGACGGCAACGGGCGCAGCAACACGGTACTGTAGGAGTTTAGTTTAATTTAGTTTATAAATACAGCGCGCAAAACAGGCCCTTCGGCCCACTGGGTTCGCGCCGACAAGCGATCCCCAGACAAGCGATCCCCAGACATTAACACCATCCTACACCAACCCGGGACATTTTTTACATTTATCAAGCCTTTTTTTACATTAGCCAAGCCTCTGTGGAACCGAAGGGCTCGGAGAAAACCCACGTAGATTACGGGGAGAACGTACAAACTCCGTACAAACCGAACCGTAGTCAGGATCGAACCCGGGTCTGTGAGGCGCTGCATCGCTGTAAGGCAGCAACTCTGCCGCTGCGCCACCGTGACGGTCACGTGATCACACATATTCAGCAGCTTTCTACATAGACACGGCATTTTGAAACAGGATGTGGCGAATTTAAAATGGCTTCGAAACACCAGGTGGAGAGTTTAACCGAGGAGGCAGTTTGTCCCATCTGTCTGGATTTCTTCACCGATCCGGTGACACTGGAGTGTGGGCACAACTTCTGCCGCTCCTGTATCACACAGAGTGGGAAGAGGGTGGCGAGAAACTCCTGCCCGGAATGTAGAGAGGAGTTTGTGGGCCGCACCCTCTTGGTGAATCGGGCCTTGGCGAGACTGGCTGAGAAAGCTCGAGCACTGAGCCTGAATCTCAAAGAAAAGGAAAGTAAACTTCACTCCGAGAAACATCAGGAAGAACTGAAGCTGTTTTGTGAAACTGACAAGAATCTAATCTGTTTGGTTTGTGCAGCTGCGCGGGAACACAAGTCTCACAGCTTCATGCTGGTAGATGAAGCTGTTGAATTCTACAAGGTAAAACCAAATCACCTTTGATCACATCATTGTGTAATCTTTTCTATATTCTCTGACATTTTTATTCCATGATCTGAAACCCAATCCTGGCGAGGATGCGACTGTTCTCCGTGTCACGTCCTCGCCCCCCAACCCCCTCCACGCGGCCTACCACTGGATCAGAGCGGTATTGCCCACCGGAGACCGGGGACCGGACCAGAGCTTCGGCAGCGGCGGCGCGGCGCTGGATTCACCGCGGATCCAACGGATGCCTACCTGGATCGCCGTTTGGAGCTCCGGAGTGCTGGGCCCGCTGCTCCAACATCGCGGGGCTGCGGTTGGCGGAGCCTCCCAGAGCACGCGGCGCTGACCGTCATCGGGGAGTCCTGGGGCCCTTTGCCGAGGCCCGCCGCGTGAATCTCCGCCCGGCGCAGCCTGGGGACGTCGGGAGCTGCGGACTCCGGCGGGAAGCGGCCGATTTGGAGGTCCAAGCCGCTGAGGTTGGCCTCCTGTTCCAACATCCCGGCGAGCGGGCCTGAGCGGCGGGCCGCCCGTAGCTGAGACTGCGGAGGGCTCTGGAAGCCCCGACCACAAGTGAACACCAGAGGATGATGACTGACTTTGGTGCCTTCCCTCACAGTGGGAAACTTTGATTCTGCTGTGTGGGGATGTTTTATGTTGAACTCTATTGTGTGTTGTGTTCTGTATTTTATTGTTTGGCTGTATGGGAATCGCACATTTCACTGTGCCAACTGGCACATTTACAAATAAATGCATCTTGTATCTTTTATCAACCCCAGAAACAGGTGAAATCTTCTTTCGAATCTCTCACAGAAAAGCAATCAGAGATCCAGCAAATGGAAGAGCAACAGAAAGAAAGCATTTCTGGGGTTCAGGTGAGGCTTTGTACTATCGATTTAATGTTTTTGTGTAGATTTGACCCATGTGATGTGTGCAATTAGTGGGCATCTATAGTACTCAGTAGTCGAGGACCCGAGAACTTGGGAGCGGTTGGGCAGCCAAGGACCTTACTCACTGTAGCGCGGGAGTCTGAAGAATGATCTATTACAGGTGTATAATATCACAAAACAAAATGTTAGGGTGAATACTCAGTCTTTTACCCCGAGTAGGGCGTCGAGCATGCAAGGGCATAGGTTTAAGGTGAGAGGGAACAGATTTAATACGAACATTAAGGGCAACTCTGCTAGTGGGTATATGGAACGAGCTGCCAGGAGAATTGGTAGATTCAGATACCATAACAATATTTAAAAGACATTTGAAAAAATTCGTGGAGAGAAAATGTTAGAACTATCTGGGGCAAATGCGGACAGGTGGAAATAGCGCAGATGGGACGTGTTGGTTGGGATCTAACACCCCTTGCTGTATGACACTATTAAGTCTATCATTCTAAGTGGTGCTGCTGTCTGCTAGTTCTGGTGACCTGGTTCCGTCCAGTGAGGGTTAATGAACACATGAAATGCAATAGTTGCAGGGAATTGTACTGGGCTAATGGGAATGATGTGATTATACATTACTTTTACCAAATATTTCAGAATTATCAAGACAAGCTCTTGAATTTCCAAGGTAATGAAAGATACAAATTAAATACATGTACATTAGATTAGTGTAGATACTTACAGAGCCCAGTATGGACATGTTGGGATGAATGGCATATTTCTGCACTGCAGAACTCGACGTTAATTGGCCAAATGTCACCTTCTATTTCACGAGGAAACACAGCAGACTGACATTATATATTGATTCTCATCTTTCATCTGACAGGAAGCGTCACACAACCTTCAGTCACAGACCATATCCCAGTTTGCTGAACTGCACCAGATTCTCACTGAGAAAGAGCAGCGCTTAGAAACATAGAAACATAGAAAATAGGTGCAGGAGTAGGCCATTCGGCCCTTCGAGCCTGCACCGCCATTCAATGTGATCATGGCTGATCATCCAACTCAGTATCCCGTACCTGCCTTCTCTCCATACCCCCTGATCCCTTTAGCCACAAGTGCCACATCTAACGCCCTCTTAAATATAGCCAATGAACTGGCCTCAACTACCTTCTGTGGCAGAGAATTCCAGAGACTCACCACTCTCTGTGTAAAGAATGTTTTCCTCATTTCGGTCCTAAAGGAATTCCCCCTTATCCTTAGACTGTGACCCCTTGTTCTGGACTCCCCCAACATCGGGAACAATCTTCCAGCATCTAGCTTGTCCAACCCCTTAAGAATTTTGTAGGTTTCTATAAGATCCCCCCTCAATCTTCTAAATTCCATCGAGTACAAACCGAGTCTATCCAATCTTTCCTCATATGAAAGTCCTGACATCCCAGGAATCAGTCTGGTGAATCTTCTCTGTACCCCCTCTATGGCAAGGATGTCTTTCCTCAGATTTGGAGACCAAAACTGTACGCAGTACTCCAGGTGTGGCCTCACCAAAACCCTGTACAACTGCAGTAGAACCTCCCTGCTCCTATACTCAAATCCTTTCGCTATGAATGCTAACATACCATTTGCTTTCTTCACTGCCTGCTGCACCTGCATGCCTACTTTCAATGACTGGTGTACCATGACACCCAGGTCTCGTTGCATCTCCCCCTTACCTAATCTGCCACCATTCAGATAATAGTCTACCCTCATGTTTTTGCCACCAAAGTGGATAACCTCACATTTATCCACATTGTACTGCATCTGCCATGCATCTGCCCATTCACTCAGCCTATCCAAATCACCCTGCAGCCTCCAAGCATCCTCCTCACACCTAACTATACCCCCCAGCTTGGTATCATCTGCAAATTTGGAGATGTTGCATTGAATTCCCTCGTCCAAATCATTAATATATATTGTAAATAGCTGGGGTCCCAGCACTGAGCCTTGCGGCACCCCACTAGTCACTGCCTGCCATTCTGAAAAGGACCCGTTTACTCCTACCCTTTGCCTCCTGTCTGCTAGCCAGTTCTCTATCCACATCAATACTGAACCCCCAATACCGTGTGCTTTAAGTTTGTATGCTAATCTCTTATGCGGGACCTTGTCGAAAGCCTTCTGAAAGTCTAGATATAACACATCCACTGGTTCTCCCTTATCCACTCTACTAGTTACATCCTCGAAAAATTCTATCAGATTTGTCAGACATGATTTACCTTTCGTAAATCCATGCTGACTTTGTCCAATGATTTCACCACTTTCCAAATGCGCTGCTATCCCATCTTTAATAACTGACTCTAGCAGTTTCCCCACTACCGATGTTAGCTTACTCGGAAATATCCGGGAAGAAGAGGCGATGATTGTAAAAGCAATGGAGAAAAATCTGCAAGGCATTCAAGAGAATTTAAATTCCATTCAGGAGGAACTCTCAAAGTTACAGGACCAGATAGACCACAAGGACGGCATGTTATTTCTGACGGTGAGGGGTTACACTACAGTTTGGTGAAGGGAAAGTGCAGTCTCAAAATGGTGGGTTAAATCCCTGAAATAAATGCTGCATTTACCAGTAATTCAGTACTGGGTCAATGTTCCGTCTGTTCCATCTATTCACCACATCCCGCAATAATGCCCCAAATTCTATGAATCCTCATGTATTTATCCCACTTCAACATAAATTTATCTGCAATATTGTCTTCAGGCCACCCTGTGAGTTCCACATTCTGTTTACTGCGCTTATTGTGGAATTTATTAAAGGCCATCATACATACCAGCCTTTATTTTTATTTCCCCCACAAATAGTGATATTATATCCAATCCCCACCCATTTAAATTCACCGCTGATCGTAAAATATTCCACCCCATTACCTCTGACATCTCCTGCAGATAAAATCCCACGACCTGCCTGGTTTTCTCGTAAGTTGCATACTCGCCGTTATTATCTTCGACATTCCTAATGCTTTCCCCCATGTTTGATATTTGTACGACAATAACCACTTTCTGTCTGTGTGAGAGCGGCAAAGAATTGGGAAATGAAAATTAACAGAGGGTTTTTTTTTGTTGCAATTTGGTGAAATAATCGCCGTCGGGATCATGATCCGTCTCAGTCTATTGAGATCTGTGTTTTATTTATTTCAGGAGGAAGCTGTTCGCAAGAGTAGGTAGGACATGCTTTTGACTGAAACAATGTAAGTACAGCTCAAAAAACAGGTAATGCTCAGTTTCTAACCAGCTGTTAAATATTTGCAGGGTTGGTGATGAAACCAAACCAATGTTGATGGTATATGGTGCGTTACCCATTGAAAAGTTTGATCTCACTTTTTTCCACAACATGTCATTGAGAGAAACATCTGATATCATCAAACGAGGTAAAACGAATCCCTGTTAACAACTCTTTATGTGAAGAAAACTGCGTCCTCCAGTATTGATATCCCTGCATGACAATAAGGTTTTGATGATCTAGCCTTATATATCGTGTTGTAAACTTTGGCAGACTTCATCGCTATCCACAACATTTCCCATTCTCCACAAACATAAATCTCACACCTCCTACATTCACATCCGAGCCACAAAAATATAAAATAAACAGCAACGGTTGCAGCACGGATCTCTGCTGCACACCACCAGTCACAGACCTCCAAGCAGAACATCCTTCTAGCGCTACCTTCCGCCTCCAACCACCAGGCAAATTTTGGAACCATTTTACGACTCGTCTTGTTGCCACTTGCCTTCGCTTTCTGGGCCAGCCTCACATAAGGAACGTTGTCAAGTTCATATATTGGTTCACAATGAGATCAGTGTATTGTACAGACGCACCAAATCTACTCTCCACTAATGAAAGCAAGAAAACAGTGGCAAACTCCCTTGCCCGTCTTACCCACTCTTGTCCAGTATGATCACGGCAACTCCACCCCACACCTCTACATCCTCTTTAAACACCTCTAATTACAACTCACATCCGCCTCCTCGTCTTCCAATCAGCCTCTCGCTAGCCATCTACTTGCAAGATATTTGAATACCCATCTTATTTCTCTATGTCCACCGCAATCTCTCGTTCACCCTCACCTTCCGCATTCCCCCGCCTCCTCCCGTTCCCGAGAACCCGCGGAATTTCCCCTCTGTTGCCCGGTTGATATTCTCGGGGAAAGGTGTCTGTTGTCCATCCGATGTTGTTGCGATGAATCCCCGGGCAAGGTTTCAGTTGGGGGTACACAAAAGGCTGGAGAAACTCAGCGGGTGCAGTAGCATCAAAGGAGCGAAGGAGATAGGCCGAAACCCTTCTTCAGGTTTCGGGCCGAAACCCTTCTTCAGGTTTCAGTTGGGCCGCCCGCCTGTGCCCGAGTTTCTCACCGACCCCCGGGGACTCTCTGATTCTCTGCTTCTCCCCCCAGACTCTGTCACCCTGGATGTGGAAACAGCGCATCCGTGGCTCGAGGTGTCTGAGGATCGGATTAGGGTGAGACGTACCCGAATCCGGAGGAGTCTCCCTGACACCGGGAAGAGGTTCACAGAATATCCGTGTGTGCTGGGATCGGAGGGATTCACATCGGGGAGACATTACTGGGAGGTGGAGTTGGCAGGGAATCGGCGCTGGAGTCTGGGAGTCGCCGCAGAGTCTGTGGATAGGGAGAGAGAGGACGACCTGACCCCGGAGACTGGGGTCTGGAGCATCGGGCGGTGGGATGAAGGGTTTGAAGCGGTCACCTCCCCTCCATCCCCTTTCTCCGCCCGTCCCATCCCCGGGAGGGTGGGAGTTTATCTCAGTTACGAGTCCGGGACAGTTTCATTTTACGACGCGGACACCAAGTCCCATCTCCACACCTTCACTGGGAATAAATTCACAGAGAAACTTTATCCATTCTTCGAGATTTGGGATGAAAATCAGTGGCTGATAATCTGCTCAGGGGCTGTGGGGCAGAAACCCGGTGGACAACAGGTCGGCGCTTAACGAACGGCGCCCATTTAATCTCCAAATACCGCGTCGTGAAACCCCAGTGAGCGCGGAAATAAAACCAGGGGGAATGTAAATGTGGGAAGAGTGAAATAAACAGCAACTGAAATCAGAGCTGTCTGCCGATCTGTTCATTTTAACGCGTTAACCGCGTCCGGCAACGGAACAGAAATTACTTTTGTGAAAATATAAAGATTGAAACAATCGCCCTTCCCCCGGGTTCAGCAGCAGCCGCGGGCGGCGGGTCCTGAGCTCCGGGCTCCCCCGGGTCCTAAAGTCCACTGACAAAATGAAATTGCAGGGTGTTTGCAGTATTTGCTCTCCACAGAAGATTCGTTTTCTTCGAAACAGATCTTTGGAAGAATGGGTTCAACCCGAATTCCCGGATCCAGGTGGGAGCCCGTTGTGCCCAGGCTCTGTCTGTCTCTCTGTGGGACACGTAGATCGTTCCTTGTTTCAGTCGCCGCCAGATCCCCCCCTCGCCTCTCTCTCAGGTGGTTGTCCATCCACTACCCCTGTGAACATTCTGGGAAAGCTTGACCTTTTTTACGCACGATCTAAAATACAAGAAGCCAATCACCAATCAAGTCTGAGGTTCACGAGTCGAACCGTAAAACATCCATGTCCCTCTACAACCCGCCCCCTCCAACCCCCGGCACTAACCCCACCTGCAGCAGTGTCTCCGGTCCCAAACTAGTTTAGGTTCACCATTTTCACGTGTACAAAGGTTTTGTTTTGCATACTAACCAGTCAAATTAGATAACACCACAGATAAATACAACCAACTCAAACTCCGCTACAATAGATAGGGAAAAGTGACAGTTACAATGTGCAGCATATAGTTCTCAGCATTGCAGCGTCACAACCCGCTAACATTTATACAATGTCCTCGCATCTCTTTTCCGAGACCACAGTGCGTTACCTGCGTAAATCACATTGAAGTACAGCCAGTAATGGCCACGGGAATCCAGAACCTCATCAATGAAGGCCCAGAGTACAACATCAGGACATGGTCACAAAAATCTGGAGTAACTCAGCGGGACAGGCAGCATCTCTGGACAGAAGGAGTGGGTGACGTTTCCGGGCGAGACCCTTCTTCAGACTGTGAGTCGGGGTGAAGGGAAGCGCGAGATATAGACGGTGATATAATGAGATGTAGAAAAAATTGTGTGAAAAAGTACAAAGAAGGGTCCCGACCCGAAACATCATCCACTCCTTCTCTCCAGAGACGCTGCCTATCCCACTGAGATACTCCAGCATTTTGTGACTATCTTCGATTTAAAGCAGCATCTGCAGTTCCTCCTACATCATCAGGAGTTTATGGTGAATCGGTATACAACACAGGTTTGGACCCAACTGGTGCATCAAGCCGATTTCGGGTCACAAAACTTAATGAATGAAGCGAGGGTCATCGGGAGGACGCAGGAGATACACACTGGAATGGTTTCAAAGATGAGGAGATTCGGGTCGAGGGTGAGTCCGGAGAAGCGGGTGCAGGTTCTCTGTGGAGAAGGGAATTTGAAAGCTTTCACAGAGGGTTCAAGCTCAGTTCCGGTGTGGAGAGGGGGAATGGGGGTTGGTGGGGGAGGTCTTTCCCATCTGTGCGAGGTTCAAATGGACACAGAATTGAGAGAGAGAAGCAACAAGGGGAATATGCCTCGGAGTGTAGGAAGGAATTGCAGATGATGGTTTAAACCGCAGATAGACACAAAATGCTGGAGTAACTTAGCGGGACAGGCAGCATCCCTGGGGATAAGGAATTTGTGACATCTCGGGTCGACACTGTCTGAAGTAGGGTCTCCACCCGAAACGGCACCCAATCCTCCTCTCCAGAGATGCAATCCGTCCCGCTACGTTACTCCAGCATTTAGTGTCCATCGAAGGGGAATAAGGCTTTCCAGTTTAATTTATTGTCACGTGTATAGAGGTACAGTGAAATCCAGTCAGCAGAAAGACAATACATGATTATAAACGAACCACGGACAGTGGACTCGATGATGGAATAACGTTTAGTGCAAGGTTAAACCAGCAAAGTCCGATCATAGTTAAAGTGAGAAATGTTGAGGAGGGAGTAGAGATTTAAGAGTGTGGGGCGATTGTAATATGTGATTGTAGATCAGCATCGCACGCAAATAGACGCCTTGGTTGCGCGCCATCTCGGAAGCATTAGCGGCAAGAATGAGCTGCAGGGGCGGAGGAAATGCTGCCAATTGGGCTTTCGAATCTGAGTGTTCCGTGTTCCACTCTCACTGATTCCACGGTGGAGCAGCGGCAGAGTTGCTGCCTTGCATCGCTTGTAGCGCCAGAGACCGGGGTTCGGTCCCGACTACGGGTGCTGACTGTGTGTTCAACCCCGTGACCGCGTGGGTTTACTCCGAGATCTTCGGTTTACTCCCACACATTAAAGACGTACAGGTATGTAGGTTAATGGATGTGTAAAATTGTCCCTAGAGTGTGCCGGATAGTATTAATATGTGGGGATCGCTGGTTGGTGCAGACTCGGTGGGCCGAGTGGCCTGTTTTCTAAACTATCTCTGCACCAAACTAAACTAAACTGATCAGCAGACAAAGAATCGGGTAGACAAAACTGCTGGAGATACTCATTGAGCGAGGCAGCATATATGGATAGGATGAGTGGGCGACGTTTCGGGTCGAGACCCTTCTTCAGACAGACAAAGTAAACCTTTGCAAACTGCTATGAATTTTAGAGGGTCATATAATATCGTTTAAACAATACACGCATAGATTGTCCCGAAGACTGTTGCACTCAGTATTGCAGCGTCACAACCCGCTAACATTTATACAATGTCCTCGTATCTCTTTTCGGAGACCACAGTGTGCTTTACCTGCGTAAATCACATTGTAGTGCAGCCAGTAATGGCGACGGGAATCCAGAACCTCATCAATGAAGGCCCAGAGTACAACATCAGGACACAGTCACAAAAAGCTGGAGTAACTCAGCGGGACAGGCAGCATCTCTGGACAGTAGGTGTGGGTGGCGTTTCGAGTCGGGACCCTTCATCAGACTGAGTCAGGGGAAAGGGAAGCGAAAGATATAGACGGTAATATAATAAGATGTAGAAACAATTGAGTGAAAGTGGCCGAAGAAGGGTCTCGACACGAAACGTCAGCCGTTCCTTCTCTCCAGAGACGCTGCCTGTCCCGCAGAATTACTCCAGCATTTTATAACTATCTTCGATTTAAACCAGCATCTGCAGTTCCTTCCAACATCATCAGGAGGTTATGTTGAATGGGTATAAAACACAGGTTTGAACCCAACTGGTGCATCAAGCCTATTTCTGGTAATCAAACTTAATGAATGGAACGAGGATCATCGGGAGGGCGCAGGAGATATTCACTGGAATTGTTTCAAGGATGAGATGGTGAGACTGGAGCATAGACAATAGACAATAGGTGCAGGAGTCGGCCATTTGACCCTTCGAGCCAACACCGCCATTCAATGTGATCATGCTGATCATTCCCAATCAGTACCCCGTTCCTGCCTTCTTCCCATATCCCCTGCTCCATGAGAGGCAGGTGCACCGTTGTGGAATAAAATAAGGGCGGAGGGAGGTCTCCGTCCATCCTGATCCCGGGCTGTGAACGGAGATGCAGGCGGCGGGTTCCACTGCCCAACAGGTGCAACGCCTCCTTTTCAAGATGGCGGCGCCCTGTGCGGCTGCGGCTGCGGCTGCATTGGCTCCCGACAGGAACAGAAATTTTAAGGTAAAACCGCACAACCTTACGTGTTTAGTTAAGAATCTGACGGTCGCTTTTCGGTGCGACTGTCAGTCCGGGTTGAAACTGCATGCGTCCAGCAGTTCCCCGGCCGTTGATCGGGTTACTCTGGAGACTCTACGGAGTCTCGGACTGCTGCGTCGGCTGGAGCCAGCGGCCTACGAAGCCGCGGAGTCCCCCACCAGCACTGGCCGCACTCGGAGGAGGAGGAGACGGTGCGATAGGAAGCAGAAGCGCGGCACTCGTGGGGGGCTAACGGCGAAACTGAAGGCTAACCCCTGCAGGACACCGCTTCCGTCTATTCTGCTCGCCAACGTCCGCTCCCTGGAGAATAAGCTGGACTACCTGAGGCTGGACCTGGTAACCAAACGGGAGGTGAGGGATTGCTGCGCCCTGATTCTAACAGAGACGTGGTTAAACTCCTCTGTTCCCGATGGCGGCATTAGCATAGAGGGGTTAACAGCATTCAGGTTGGACAGAAGCTACGCTCTCAGTGGGAAATCCCGGGGTGGTGGTGTGTGCATTTACACTAATAACAGCTGGTGTAAAAATGCCACAGTGGTGTCAAATTATTGCTCCCCAGACATTGAGTTTTTGACAATAAAATGCAGACCCTTCTATATGCCCAGGGAATTCACCATTATAACCATCACAGCTGTGTACATCCCACCCAGTGCTAACACTAAGGAGGCCCTGAATGCTCTTTATTGTTCCATTAGTGACCTACAATCTACACATCCAGATGGTGTCTTCATTGTTGCTGGGGATTTTAACCAGGCCAACATGAAGACTGTTCTCCCACATTACTACCAGCATGTAGACTTTGCAACCAGGGGAATCAATACACTGGACCTAGCCTACACTAACATCAAGAAGGCATTCAAGGCAGTCCCCCGCCCCCACCTTGGCTCATCAGACTATATCTCTGTGATGCTAATTCCTGCATACAGGCCCCTGCTGACCTGAGAAAAACCTACTGCGAAGCAGGTGAGGGTCTGGCCAGAGGGAGCTATGGCAACACTACAGGACTGTTTTGAATGCACGGACTGGGACATGTTCAAGAAGGCTGCAACTGTCAGCCAACACATCAACCTGGAGGAGTATGCTGCGTCCGTGTCTGCTTACATGGAGAAGTGCATTGAGGATGTCTGTGTCACCAAGACCATCACTGTACGGGCCAACCAGAAACCCTGGATGACCACAGAGGTACGTGGAATGCTGAGAGCACGTAATGCCGCGTTTAAATCCGGCGACGTGGTGGCACTCAGATCCGCAAGAGCCAACCTGAACCGAGTCGTCAGGCTGGCCAAGCGTGCCCATGGTCAGAAAATCCAGAGCTTCTTCCATGACCCCAAGAACACCAGGCGCATGTGGCAGGGAATCAAATCAATCACGGACTATAAGACTGCTTCACCACCCTGTGATGACAACATTGAGTTCCTCAATGAACTCAACAACTATTTTGGTCGGTTCGAGGCATTAAATAACACACCTGCAAGCAAAGGTATTCCTCATTGTGAGGAAAAGGCACTCAGTCTTGACATAGTGGATGTTCGGAGGACCCTAAAAGGAGTGAACGCGCGAAAGGCGGCAGGCCCTGATAACATACCAGGGCGGGTGCTCAGGGAATGTGCTGATCAGCTGGCACATGTCCTTACGGACATATTTAACACCTCGCTGAACCAGGCTGTCGTCCCATTATGTTTCAAGACTGCCACTATCATACCTGTGCCAAAAAAATCCAACATACAATGTCTCAATGACTACCGCCCTGTAGCACTCACTCCCATAATGATGAAGTGCTTCGAGAGGCTGGTCAGGGACCACATCACCTCCAGACTCCCCTCCACACTCGACCCATACCAGTTTGCTTACAGGCCAAACCGCTCCACAGAGGACGCTATATCCTCCGTACTCCATCTGAGCCTGGAACATTTAGAGGGGAAAAACACCTATGTGCGAATGCTGTTCGTGGATTTCAGTTCAGCATTCAACACCATTATCCCACAGCACCTGATAAGCAAACTGGTTCCATTGGGCCTCGGCACCCCCATGTGTAACTGGCTACTGGACTTCCTCACTGACAGACCTCAGTCTGTGAGGGTTGGAAATAACACCTCCAATACCATCTCTCTGAGCACCGGCTCCCCTCAGGGCTGTGTCCTGAGTCCACTGCTGTTCACCCTGATGACTCACGACTGTTGTGCCAGGTTTAGTACAAACCACATCATGAAGTACGCAGATGACACAACAGTGGTGGGCCTCATCAGGGACGACAATGAGCTGGCTTACAGGGAGAAGGTGAAACAACTGGCGGACTGGTGCAATACGAACAACCTGATCCTGAATGTCGAGAAAACAAAGGAGATTATCGTCGACTTCAGGAAAACCCGGCACAGTCCCACACCACTTCACATCAACGACAGCAATGTGGAGGTGGTCAGTAGCACAAAGTTCCTGGGGGTGCAGATCACTAACAGTCTGACCTGGTCGAATAACATCTCATCAACTGTTAAGAGAGCGCAGCAGCGGTTGCACTTTCTGCGCCGGATGAGAAGAGCTCATCTCCCCCATCCCATCCTCACTACTTTCTACAGGGGCACCATAGAGAGTATTCTGACCAGCTGTATCTCTGTCTGGTTTGGGGACTGTAGAGCCTCCGACTGGAAGTCTGTGCAGAGAGTGGTGAGGACAGCGGAGAAAATCATCGGGACCTCTCTCCCCTCAATCGGGGATATTGCGACCAAACGCTGTGTGTCTAAGGCCAGCAGTATTATAAAAGACCCCACACATCTCCATCACGGACTGTTCACTCTGCTGCCCTCGGGGAAAAAGATACCGCAGCATAAGGAGCAGAACATCAGGGTTCTGCAACAGCTTCTTCCCACGAGCCATCAGACTCCTGAATGCCATGTAATGGGCTGCCACTATTGTCTATTTATCCTTTTCACCCATGCCTATCCTTTGGTTAATTTATTGTGTTGCACAGGGAGCCAAATGCAACGTAATTTCGTTTGGAACTGCATGTATCAATGTATTTCTAAATGACAATAAAGTTCGTTTGACGTTTGACTTGAGGTTACACCCGAGGCCTCCTTAGCGCCGGGCCCTACCCTTTCTGTCCTGCCTTAGTCTTTCTCGTCCATATTCAGGCCAGTTTGATGTCCAATCTACCCCTCCCTTGAGTGAGATGAGTTGAAAGCGGCCAGGACATCTTCACTCTGAACACTTGCAGCCAAATAGCATTCATTGCCCGGGACTGCAGCGGGCGCAGCGACACAGTACTGTAGGGGTTAAGTTTAGAGATACAGCGCGCAAACAGGCCCTTCGGCCCACCGAGTCCGCACCGACCAACGATCCGCGCACATTAACACTATCCCACTAGGGACATTTTGTACATTTACCAAACCAATTTTTTACATTTGCCAAGCCTCTGAAGAACAGAAGATTTCGGAGAAAACGCACGCAGATCACGGGAGAACGTACAAACTCTGTACAGACAGCACCCGTAGGAGTAGGCCATTCGGCCCTTCGAGCCAGCAGCGCCATTCAATGTGAACATGGCTGATCATACCCAATCAGTACCCCGTTCCTGCTCTTCTCCCCTGACTCCGCTATCTTTAAGAGCCCCATCTAGCTCTCTCTTGAAAGCATCCAGAGAACCGGCCTCCACCTGAGGCAGAGAATTCCACAGGCTCACAACTCTCTGTGTGAAAAAGTGTTTCCCCGTCTCCGTTCTAAATGGCTTACCCCTTATTGTTAAACTGTGGCCGCTGATTCTAGACTCCCCCAACATCAGGATCACGTTTCCTGCCTCTAGCGTGTTCAAACCCTTAACAATCTTATATGTTTCAATAAGATTCCCTCTCATCCTTCTAAACTCCAGAGTGTACAAGCCCAGCCGCTCCATTCTCTCGGCATATGGCAGTCCCGCTATCCCGGGAATTAACCTTGTAAACCTACGCTGCACTCCCTCAATAGCAAGAATGACCTTCAAATTTGGGGTATTCTCTGGAACAGAAGTCCAAGTCACCGTATAAACAAATAACGCTATTAAATGTACAGATACTGACTAGATCTAGATCTAGATGTAGAACGCTGAAAAGTTCCGCGTCACTGAGCACAGGACAATGTTATTCAATGTTTACATTATCAAACCAATTAACCTACAAACTGTACTAAACTGCACTAACATGTATTAACAATCTAGACACATAGACATTGAAACATAGAAAACAGGTGCAGGAGGAGGCCATTCGGCCCTTCGAGCCAGTACCGCCATTCATTTACTTGAACTTGAAACTTAATAATGTTATATGATTCAATAAAATCCCACTCATCCTAAACTTCAGAGTGTACAAACCCAGCCGCTCCGTTCTCTCAGCATAATTCCCTTATTTTTCACGTATTTGTTCTGTATCTTTTTATATCACCGTCGATATCTCTCGCTTCCCTCTCCCCTGACTGACAGCCCGAAGAAGGGTCTCGACCCGAAACTGAGAGTCAGAGGAAAGGGAAACGACAGATATAGACGGTGATGCAGCCATTTTTATTTATTTATTTTTGTTTATTCATTTTATTGATTTTTTTTATCACATTAAAAAAATATATATATTTTAAAATTTGTCTTTAATGTTATCATTATTTTTATTTTTTGTCGAGGTCCACGCGTTGTGCAAACACTGTGCTTAGTCTTTAATCTGCCGTCGGTTATGAGCCTTCACTGGTTAAAGACAAAGATCCTATTTCAAGCTCGCTATTGGAACATTGCAGCGGCCCCTACAGCCTGTCTGTCTTTTTTTTTATTTTTTGTCTCGTTAAATGTAGTTGTTCGTGTTTTTTTTTGTATCGTGTTCCTAACTGTGTATGTGTGGGGGGTGGGGGGTGGTGGTGGTGGGGGGGGGGGGGGGGGGGGAACTTTACAATCTCTTCCCTGCACGGGAGACCCGACTTTTTTCCCTGTCGGGTCTCCGTTGTCGTTTTGGGCCCAGCACAGCGGAGCGGCCTCCGACCGGGATGAGCTGCGGACTCACCATCGTGGGGCTGGCCGGCCTCGGAGCGTGGGGAGCGGTGGTGGCTCGCCGGTGCAGCCCGACTCCGGGCTCCGGAACTCCGCGTGGGGAGCGGTGGTGGCTCGCCGCTGCGGCCCGACTCCCGACTCCGGGTGGACTGTGATATCGGGAGCTCGCGGGTCCGGGTGAGAGACCGGTCTCCGGAGCTCCCGCAACACAGCTTCTCCGGCCCGTGTCGCGGGGTTGGAGCGACCCGGAGCGGGGCCGTACATCGCCCGGCGCGGCTTCGGTGTCCGCGGGACATTCCAGCGGGACATTCCAGCGCCCGCCGGGGGCTCCAACGCTGTGACTTTGACTTTGGGCCTAGAGCGGGGCCGTACATCACCCGGCCCGGGCCTGGGACTTGGCACCGCCCGCCTGCAGCTTCGACCTCAGGAGAGAAATGGTGCGGGGGAGAGAGAAGACTTTGCCTTCCATCACAGTGAGGAGGAGATCCACTGTGATGGATGTTTGTGTCAATTGAATTGTTTGTGTGTTTTTTTATGAATTGTTCTGGTTGTAGAAACGGAGTTTCGTTCGAGCCTTTCTGAGGTTCGAATGACAAGCAATAAAATCAAATCAAATCAAATCAAATCATTGGTTGAAGCCCCTTTGTTAAAGAAGGAACTGCAGATGCTGGAGAATCGAGGGTTACACAAAAAGCTGGAGAAACTCAGCGGGTGCAGCAGCATCTAAGGAGCGAAGGAGATAGGCGACGTTTCGGGTCGAGACACTTCTTAGAATCTCCTAGGATCTCCTTCGCTCCCAAAATCCTTTGTTCACTCTGACATCACCGACCCGGCCCCTAACGACTGACTGGTCGGCCTGTCACGATGGCTCGCCCCCTGCCGTATGATTGGTCCATTCATAGCACGATGACCCGCCTCCTGATCCGTGATTGGTTTGCCAAGATCACGATGGACCATCCCCCTGATTGGTCCATTCACATCACGATCGCCCGCCCCCTGACGTGTGATTGGTAGACCTGTCACGATAGCCCGCCCCCTGATTGGTCCATTCACATCACGATGGCCCGCCTCCTGACGTGTGATTGGTCGACCTGGCACGATGGCCTGCCCCCTGATTGGACCATTCACATCAATATGGCCCGCTCCGCCGAGTGATTGGTCGGCCCAGATCTAGGTGGCCCATCTCGGTGGACACGCTGATCTGTTCTGTGTTCATGCCGACTACATTATATTGTCTTGTGCTGAAGCAAAGTGAGAATTTCATTGTCCTATCTGGGACACATGACAATAAACTCTCTTGAATCTAGAATCTGTAAGATCTGTGGTTGGAAGCGGCCAGGACACCTTCACACTGAACACTTGCAGCCAAATAGCATTCCCACCCCCGACCTTTACCTCCGTTACATTGACGACTGCTTTGGTGTCACCTCCTGCACCCACGCAGAACTGACTGACTTCATCCATTTCACCACCAACTTCCATCCGGCACTCAAATATACTTGGACCATTTCCGACATTTCCCTACCATTCCTTGACTTCACCATCTCTATTGCAGGTGATACACTCCTGACTGACATCCACTACAAACCAACTGACTCCCATAGCTACCTGGACTACTCTTCCTCCCACCCTGCTTCCTGTAAGGACTCCATCCCCTATTCCCAATTCCTCCGTCTACGCCGCATCTGCTCCCAGGATGACGTGTTCCACACCAGGTCATCGCAAATGTCCTCGTTCTTCAGAGAACGGGGTTTCCCCTCCCCCACTATAGATGAGGCTCGCACCAGGGTCTCCTCCATACCCCGCAACACTGCCCTCTCTCCCCATTCCCCCACTCACAACAAGGGCCGAGTCCCCCTGGTCCTCACCTTTCACCCCACCAGCCAGCGCATACAACAGATAGTCCTCCGCCAGTTTCGTCACCTCCAACGTGACCCCTCCACTTGCCACATCTTCCCATCTCCCCCCCTGTCTGCCTTCCGCAAAGACCGCTCCCTCCGCAACTCCCTCGTCAATTCTTCCCTTCCCTCCCGCTCCACTCCTTCCCCGGGCACTTTCCCTTGCAACCGCAAGAGATGCTACACTTGTCCCTTCACCTCCCCCATCCACTCCTTTCAGGGACCCAAGCAGTCATTCCAAGTCCGACAGAGGTTCACCTGCACCTCCTCCAACCTCATCTACTGCATCCGTTGCTCCAGATGCCAGCTGATCTGCATCGGTGAGACGAAGCGGAGGCTGGGCGATCGTTTTGCTGAACACCTCCGCTCGGTCCGCAATAACCAACCCGACCTCCCGGTGGCTCAGCACTTCAACTCCCCCTCCCACTCCATATCCGACCTCTCGGTCCTGGGCCTCCTCCACGGCCAGAGTGATCAACACCGCAAGTTGGAGGAACAGCACCTCATATTCCGCTTGGGGAGTCTGCATCCTCTGGGCTTAAACATTGAATTTTCTCAATTCTGTTAACCCAGACTGCCTCCCCCCCCCACCTCTCCCTCAGCCCTCTGGCCCTGACATTCCTTCTCCATCTCCCCCCCCCCACCCCCCCCAATCGCACTAGCTTCTCATTTTCACACCACAAACAGCTTACAATGGCCTACTTCCTTTATCACCAATACTTTTCTGCATATCTTTCACTCATTGTTCCTTATCTCTCCACATCACTATTTATATCTCTCGTTTCCCTGATCCCTGACCAGTCTGAAGAAGGGTCTCGACCCGAAACGTCGCCTATCTCCTTCGCTCCTTAGATGCTGCTGCACCCGCTGAGTTTCTCCAGCTTTTTGTGTAACCCTAGCATTCATTGCCCGGGACGGCAGCGTGAGCAGTGAGCACTCGCGGTACTGCAGGGGGTTCAGCAGCTCGACGTGAATGAAAACATTTTGAACCAGGAAGCAAATTTCTTGATTATGTTCCGGAGTGAAAATGGCTGCGAAACGCCCGGTCGAGAGTTGGACCGAGGAGGTAGTTTGTCCCATCTGCCAGGATTTGTTCACCGATCCGGTGACACTGGAGTGTGGGCACAACTTCTGCCGCTCCTGTATCACACAGAGTTGGGACAGCGCGGGGAGAAACTCCTGCCCGGAATGTAGAGAGGCGTCTGCAGACCGCAGCCTCAGGGTGAATAGGGCCTTGTTTAGACTGTCTGTTAAATCTCGAGCACTGAGCCTGAATCTCAAAGAGAAGAAAACTAAACTTCACTGCGAGAAACATCAAGAAGAACTGAAGCTGGTTTGTAAAACTGACAAGAAACGGATCTGTTTTTTTTTTGCACAACAGCGCGGGAACACAAGTCTCACAGCTTAATGCTGATAGAAGAAGCCATTGAATTCTACAAGGTAAAACCAAATCGCTTTTGATCACATCATTGTGTCATCTATTCTATATTGTCTGATATTTTTATTGCCTGATCTGAAACCCAACCCCAGGAACAGGTGAAATCTTCTTTCGAATCTCTCACAGAAAAGGAATCAGAGATCAAGAAAACGGAGCAGATACAGAAAGAGAGGATTTCTGGAGTTCAGGTGAGACTTTGTACTGTCAATTTAATGTTTTAGTGTAGATTTAATCCCTGTGATGTGTGCAATAATAAGAAGGGAGGAGCCACAAGGCTGAGGGAGAGCTGAGAAAGGGGGGAGCCAGCAAGTGCTACCATAAATTGGAGAAGTCAATGTTCCAGCCGCTGGGGTGCAGACTGCCCAAGCGGAATATGAGGTGCTGCTCCTCTAATTTCCGGTGGTGCTCATTCCAGCCATGGAGGATGCCCAGGCCAGAAAGGTCGGATTCGGAATGGGAGGGGGAGTTGAAGTGCTGAGCTCAGGTTGGTTAATGCGGACCGAGCGGAGGTGTTCGGCGAAACGAACGCCAAGCCTATGCTTGGTCTCACTATAGAATAGAATAAGTTGCACGGAATTGTACCGGGGAAAGGGGAATGATGTGCTCGTACATTACTTTCACATAATATTTCAGAATTATCATGACGAGCTCTTGAATTGCCTCGGTAATGAAAGCTATGGATTAAATACATGTAGATGGGATTAGAGTAGATACATACAGAGCCCAGCATGGACATGTTGGGTCAAATGGCATATTTCTGCACTCAAGAGTGACATTATATATTGATTCTGATCTTTCATCTGACAGGAAGAGTCACACAACCTTCAGTCACCGATCACATCCCAGTTTGATGAACTGCACCAGATTCTCACTGAGAAAGAGCAGCGCTTACTCGGAGATGTCCGAGAAGAAGAGGATAAGATTGTAAAAACAATGGAGAAAAATCTTCAAGAAATTCAAGAGAATTTAAATTCCATTCAGGAGGAACTCTCAAAGTTACAGGAACAGATAGACTACAAGGATGGCGTGATATTTCTGAAGGTGAGGGGTTACACTACAGTTTGGTGAAGTGAAAGTGCACAGTCACAAAATGGTGGGTTAATTTTCTGCAATAAATGTTGCATTTACCAGTAATTCAGTACTGGGTCAATGTTCCGTCTGTTCCATCTACTCACCACATCCAAGAATAATGCCCCAAATTCCAGGAATCCTCATGTATTTATTCAATTTCTACTTAAGATTATCTGGAATATCGTCTTCAAGGCCCGAATCGTGGGGCTTGAATCGGCACGTTCGCGGGACCTTACATCAGCAGGCGCGGCTTAACATCTACGAGCGGGGGCTTCAACATCAGGAGCCTCGACAGCAGTTTGATTTTAAGCCACGCTGGGCGATGAAAGGCCCCACGAACGGGCCAATTATGCCCTTAGAAAGTGTCTGATGTGTCAGTCTTTTACCCTTAGTTGGGGGATTGAGAATGTGAGGGTATAGGTTTTAGGTGAAAGGGAAAAGATTTAAAACAAACATGAAGGACAACTTTGGTAGTGGGTGCATGGAACTAGCTGCCAGATGAGGTAGTTGAGTCAGGTACCGTAACAACATTTAAAAGATATTCAAACAAATTCGTGGACAGATAAATTTTAGAACTGTCTTGGCTAAATGTGGACGGGGAAATAGCGCAGATGGGGCATCTTGGTCAGTATCCAACACCCCTTGCTGTGTGACTGTATGAAGTCTGTCAGTCTGAGTGGTTGATGCTGTCTGCTAGTTCTGGTGACCTGGTTCTGTCCACTGATGGTCAATGAACACATGAAATAGAATGGGTTCAAGAAGGAACTGCAGATGCTGGAAATCGAAGGTAGACAAAAGTGCTGGAGTAACTCAGCGTCTATGGAGCAAAGTAAATAGGCAACGTTTCGGGCTGAAACCCTTCTTCAGACTGATGTAGGGTGGGGGGGGGGGGGCTGGAAGAAGAAAGGAAGAGGAGGAGCCAGAAGGCTGAGGGAGAGCAGAGAAGGGGGGGGGGGGGGGAGAGACAGCAAGTGCTACCAGAAATTGGAGAAGTCAATGTTCAAGCCACTTGGGTGCAGACTGCCCAAGTGGAATATGCGGTGCTCACTCCACCCATGGAGGAGGTCCAGGACAGAAAGGTCGGATTCGGAATGGTAGGGGGAGTTGAAGTGCTGAGCGATAGGGAGATCAGGTTGGTTAATGTGGACCGAGCGGAGGTGTTCGGCGAAACGATCGCCAAGTCTACGCTTGGTCTCACTATAGAATAGAATAGGTTGCACGGAATTGTACCGGGGAAAGGGGAATGATGTGCTAGTACATTACTTTCACATAATATTTCAGAATTATCAAGATGAGCTCTTGAATTGCCTCAGTAATGAAAGCTATGGATTAAATACATGTAAATGGGATTAGTGTAGATACGTACAGAGCCCTGCATGGACAAGTTGGGCCGAATGGCATATTTCTGCACTCAAGAGTGACATTATATATTGATTCTGATCTTTCATCTGACAGGAAGCGTCACACAACCTTCAGCCACTGATCACATCCCAGTTTGCTGAACTGCACCAGATTCTCGCTGAGAAGGAGCAGCGCTTACTCGGAGATGTACGGGAAGAAGAGGATAAGATTGTAAAAACAATGGAGAAAAATCTTCAAGAGATTTAAGAGAATTTAAATTCCATTCAGGAGGACCTCTCAAAGTTACAGGAACAGATAGACTACAAGGATGGTGTGATATTTCTGCAGGTGAGGGGTTACACTACAGTTTGGTGAAGTGAAAGTGCACAGTCACAAAATGGTGGGTTAAATTTCGGAAATAAATGCTGCATTTACCAGTAATTCAGTACTGGGTCAATGTTCCGTCGGTTCCATCTACTCACCACATCCGACAATAATGCCCCAAATTCCAGGAATCCTCATGTATTTATTCAATTTCAACAAATTTATCTGCAATATTGTCTTCAGGCCCCCCTGTGAGTTCCACGTTCTGTTTACTGCATTTCTTGTGGAATTTATTAAAGGCCATCACACATTTCAGGTTTTATTTTTCTTCTCCTCACAAGTAGTGGTGATAATATTTCCAACCCCACACCAATTTAAATCCACCGCTGATCTTAAAATGTTCTATCCCATTACCTTTGACATTTTACAGCAATAGACAATAGGTGCAGGAGTAGGCCATTTGGCACTTCGAACCAGCACCGCCATTCAATATGATCATGGCTGATCATCCACAATCAGTACCCCGTTCCTGCCTTCTCACCATGTCCCCTGACTCCGCTATCATTAAGAGCTCTATCTAACTCTCTCTCGAAAGCATCCAGAGAATTGGCCTCCACTGCCTTCCGAGGCAGATAATTACACAGATTCACAACTCTCTGGGTGAAAATGTTGTTCCTCATCTCCGTCCTAAATGGCCTACCCCTTATTCTTATACTGTGGCCCCTGGTTCTGGACTCCCCTAACATCGGGAACATGTTTCCTGCCTCTTGCGTGTCCATTCCCTTAATAATATTATATGTTTCAATAAGTTCGCCTCTCATCCTACTAAATTGCAGTGTATACAAGCCCATCTGCTCCTTTCTATCAACATATGACAGTCTCTCCATCGCGGGAATTAACCTGGTGAACCAACGCTGCACTCCCTCAATAGCAAGAATGTGCTTCCTCAAATTTGGAGACCAAAACTACACGCACTACTCCAGGTGTGGTCTTACTTGGGCCCTGTACAACTGCAGAAGGACCTCTTTGCATATTGTATAAGGAGTAAGAGTGTAATTGTATAAGGAGTAAGAGTGTTGTAAAAACAAGCCTGAAGGCTTTGTGTCTCAATGCGAGGAGCATTCGTAATAAGGTGGATGAGTTGAAGGTGCAGATAGCGATTAATGACTATGCTATAGTTGGAATCACGGAGACTTGGCTCCAGGATGACCAAGGCTGGGAGCTGAACATCCAGGGATATTCAATATTCAGGAGGGATAGACGAAAAGGAAAAGGAGGTGGGGTAGCGTTGCTGGTGAGAGAGGAGATTAATGCAATAGAAAGGAAGGACATTAGCGTGGAGGATGTGGAATCGATATGGGTAGAGCTGCGAAACTCTAAGGGGCAGAAAACGCTATTGGGAACTGTGTACAGGCCACCTAACAGTAGTATTGGAGTTGGGGATGGCATCAAACAGGAAATTAGAAATGCGTGCAACAAGGGTAACACGGTTATAATGGGTGACTTCAATCTGCATGTAGATTGGGTGAATCAAATTGGCAGGGGTGCTGAGGAAGAGGATTTCCTGGAATGTATGCGGGATAGTTTTCTCAACCAACATGTGGAGGAACCAACGAGAGAGCAGGCTATTCTAGACTGGGTATTGAGTAATGAGGAAGGGTTAGTTAGCAGTCTTGTTGTGCGTGGCCCCTTGGGCAAGAGTGACCATAATATGGTTGAGTTCTTCATTAGGATGGAGAGTGACAAAATTAAGTCAGAAACAAGGGTTCTGAACCTGAACAAAGGTAACTTTGAAGGTATGAGATGTGAATTGGCCAAGATAGACTGGCAGGTGATTCTTAAAGGGTTGACAGTGGATGTGCAATGGAAGGTATTTAAAGACTGCATGGATGAAGTACAAAAGTTGTTCATACCAGTTTGGCAAAAGAATAAATCGGGGAAGGTGGTGCATCCATGGATAACAAGGGAAATCAGGGATAGTATAAAAACAAAAGATGAGGCATACAAATTTGCCAGAAAAAGCAGCCTACCGGAGGACTGGGAGAAATTCAGAATCCAGCAGAGGAGGACAAAGGGCTTAATTAGGAAAGGGAAAATAGATTATGAAAGGAAACTGGCAGGGAACATAAAAACTGACTGCAAAAGTTTTTATAGATATGTAAAGAGAAAGAGACTAGTTAAAACAAATGTTGGTCCCTTGCAGTCAGAAACAGGTGAATTGATCATGGGGAACAAGGACATGGCAGACCAATTGAATAACTACTTTGGTTCTGTCTTCACTAAGGAAGACATAAATAATCTGCCGGAAATAGCAGTGGAACGGGGGTCAAATAAGATGGAGGAACTGAGTGAAATCCAGGTTAGCCGGGAGGTGGTGTTGGGTAAATTGAACGGATTGAAGGCCGATAAATCCCCAGGGCCAGATAGTCTGCATCCCAGAGTACTCAAGGAGGTAGCCACAGAAATAGTGGATGCATTAGTGATAATTTTTCAAAATTCCTTAGATTCTGGAGTAGTTCCTGAGGATTGGAGGGTAGCTAATGTAACCCCACTTTTTAAAAAAGGAGGGAGAGAGAAAGCGGGGAATTACAGACCAGTTAGTCTAACATCGGTAGTGGGGAAACTGCTAGAGTCAGTTATTAAAGATGGGATAGCAGCGCATTTGGAAAGTGGTGAAATCATTGGACAAAGTCAGCATGGATTTACGAAAGGTAAATCATGTCTGACAAATCTGATAGAATTTTTCGAGGATGTAACTAGTAGAGTGGATAAGGGAGAACCAGTGGATGTGTTATATCTAGACTTTCAGAAGGCTTTCGACAAGGTCCCGCATAAGAGATTAGCATACAAACTTAAAGCACACGGTATTGGGGGTTCAGTATTGATGTGGATAGAGAACTGGCTAGCAGACAGGAGGCAAAGGGTAGGAGTAAACGGGTCCTTTTCAGAATGGCAGGCAGTGACTAGTGGGGTGCCGCAAGGCTCAGTGCTGGGACCCCAGCTATTTACAATATATATTAATGATTTGGACGAGGGAATTCAATGCAACATCTCCAAATTTGCAGATGATACCAAGCTGGGGGGTATAGTTAGGTGTGAGGAGGATGCTTGGAGGCTGCAGGGTGATTTGGATAGGCTGAGTGAATGGGCAGATGCAGTACAATGTGGATAAATGTGAGGTTATCCACTTTGGTGGCAAAAACATGAGGGTAGACTATTATCTGAATGGTGGCAGATTAGGTAAGGGGGAGATGCAACGAGACCTGGGTGTCATGGTACACCAGTCATTGAAAGTAGGCATGCAGGTGCAGCAGGCAGTGAAGAAAGCAAATGGTATGTTAGCATTCATAGCGAAAGGATTTGAGTATAGGGGCAGGGAGGTTCTACTGCAGTTGTACAGGGTTTTGGTGAGGCCACACCTGGAGTACTGCGTACAGTTTTGGTCTCCAAATCTGAGGAAAGACATCCTTGCCATAGAGGGGGTACAGAGAAGATTCACCAGACTGATTCCTGGGATGTCAGGACTTTCATATGAGGAAAGATTGGATAGACTCGGTTTGTACTCGATGGAATTTAGAAGATTGAGGGGGGATCTTATAGAAACTTACAAAATTCTTAAGGGGTTGGACAAGCTAGATGCTGGAAGATTGTTCCCGATGTTGGGGGAGTCCAGAACAAGGGGTCACAGTCTAAGGATAAGGGGGAATTCCTTTAGGACCGAAATGAGGAAAACATTCTTTACACAGAGAGTGGTGAGTCTCTGGAATTCTCTGCCACAGAAGGTAGTTGAGGCCAGTTCATTGGCTATATTTAAGAGGGCGTTAGATGTGGCACTTGTGGCTAAAGGGATCAGGGGGTATGGAGAGAAGGCAGGTACGGGATACTGAGTTGGATGATCAGCCATGATCACATTGAATGGCGGTGCAGGCTCGAAGGGCCGAATGGCCTACTCCTGCACCTATTTTCTATGTTTCTATGTTTCTATACTCAACTCCTCTTGTTATGAAGGCCAACATGCCATTAGCTTTCTTCACTGCCTGCTGTACCTGCATGTTTACTTTCAGTGACTGATGAACAAGAACCAGATCTCTTTGTACTTCCCAATTTGCCATCTTGACACCATTTAGATAATAATCTGCCTTCCTAATTTTGCCACCAAAGTGGATAACCTCACATTTATCCTCATTAAACTGCATCTGGCTTGCATCTACCCACTCACCCAACCTGTCCAAGTCACCCTGCATTCTCATAGCATCCTCCTCACAGTTCACACTGCCACCCAGCTTTGTGTCATCTGCAAATTTGCTAATGCTACTTTGAATCCCTTCATCAAAATTATTAATGTATATTGTAAATAGCTGCGGTCCCAGCACCGAGCCTTGCGGTACCCCACTAGTCACTGCCTGCCATTCTGAAAGGGACATGTTAATCCCCACTCTTTGTTTCCTGTCTGCCAACCAATTGTTTATCTATGTCAGCACTCTACCCCCAATACCATGTGCTCTAATTTTGCCCACTAATCTCCTATGTGGGTCCTTATCAAATGCTTTCTGAAAGTCCAGGTAGACTACATCTGTTGGCTCTCCCTTGTCCATTTTCCAAGTTACATCCTCAAAAAATTCCAAAAGATTAGCCAAGCATGATTTCCCGTTGGTTAATCCATGCTGACAGACTGATCCTGTTAATGCTATTCAAATGAGACGCTATTTCATCTTTTATAATTGACTCCAGCATCTTCCCCACCACCAATGTCAGGCTAACTGGTAATTTCATGTTTTCTCTCTCCCACCTTTCTAAAAAAGCTGGATAACATTAGCTACCATCCAATCCACAGGAACTGATCCTGAGTCGGTTGAACATTGGAAAATTATCACCAATGCGTTCACAATTTCTAATGCCACTTCCTTAAGTACCCTGGTATGCAGACCATCAGGCCCTGGGGATTTATCAGCTTTCGGTCCCGTCAGTCTACCCAACACCATTTCCTGCCCAATGTGAATTTCCTTCAGTTCCTCCTTCACTCTAGGCCCTCTGGCCACTAGTACATCAAGGTGATTGTTTCTGTCTTCCCTAGAGAAGACGGATTCAAAAGTACCTTTTCAGCTTGTCTGTCATTTATTGTTCCCCATAATATATTCACCTGTTTCAATCTGCATTCTTGGCTAGCTTACCTTCATACCTCGCCTCCCCCCCCCCACCGTATTACCTTTTTAGTTATCTTCTGTTGCTCTTTAAAAGTTTCCCAATCCCCTGGCTTCCTGCTCATCTTTGCTATGTTATACTTCTCTTTTATTTTTATACTGTCCTTGACTTCCCTTGTCAGCCATGGTCGCCCCTTACTCCCCTTGGAATCTTTCTTCCTCCTTGGAATGAACTGATCCTGCACCTTCTGTATTATTCCTAGAAATGCCTGCCATTGTTGTTCCACTGTCATCCTTGCTGGTGTATCTTTCCAGTCAACTTTGGCCAGCTCCTCCCTCATGGCTCCATAGTCCCCTTTGTTCAACTGTAATACAAGTCCCTACTCTTGGATTTTCTCTTCTCACTCTCAAATTGCAGATTATAACATCATATTCTGGTCACTATTTCCCAATGGCTCCTTAACCTCGAGTTGCCTTATCAAATACGGTTCATTACACAATACTAAATTCAGAATTGCCTTCTCCCAGGTAGGCTGCAATACAAGAAGATCTAAGAATCCATCACGGAGGCACTGCACAAACTCCCTTTCTTGGGGTCCAGCACCAACCTGATTTTCCCAGTCTACCTGCATGTTGAAATCTCCTATAACAAACATAGCATTACCTTTGTGACATGCCAATTTTAACTCTTGATTCATCTTGTACCCTATATCCAGGCTACCGTTTGGGGGCATGTAGATAACTCCCATTTGGGTCTTTTTACCTTTACAGTTCCTTAGTTCTATCCATACTAACTATACATCTCCTAACATAGAAACATGGAGGCCATTCACCCCTGGGAGCCAGCACTGCCATTCACTGTGATCATGGCTGATCGTTCCCTATCAATAACCCGTGCCTGCCTTCTCCCCATATCCCTTGACTCCACTGGCCCCTGGAGCTCTATCTAACTCTCTCTTAAATCCATCCAGTGACTTGGCCTCCACTGCCCTCTGTGGCAGGGAATTCCATAAATTCACCACTCTCTGGATGAAAAAGTTTTTTCTCACCTCAGTCTTAAATTACATCCCCTTTATTCCAAGCCCCTGGTTCTGGACTCGCCTCTCATTGGGAAATTTTTTCAATGCAACTAGCTTGTCCAGTCCTTTTATAATTTTATATGTTTCTATAAGAATCCCCCTCATCCTTCTAAACTCCAGTGAATACAAGCCTAGTCTTTTCAATCTTTCCTCATATGACAGTCCCGCCATCCCAGGGATCAATCTCGTGAACCTACGCTGCACTGCCTCAATCACAAGGGTGTCCTTCCTCAAATTAGGAGACCAAAACTGTACACAATACTCCAGATGTGGTCTCACCAGCGCCCTTTACCACTGCAGCAGAACCTCTTGACTCCTATACTGAGATCCTGTTGTAATGAAGGCCAACATTCCGTTAGCTTTCTTCACTGCCTGCTGTACCTGCAAGCCAACTTTCAGTGACGGTGTACAAGGGCGCCCAGGTCTCGCTGCACCTCCCCCTTACCTAACCTAACCCCATTGAGTTAATAATCTGCCCCCTTGTTTTTGCCGCCAAAGTGGATAACCTTCCATTTATCTATATTATACTGCATCTGCCACTCATCTGCCCACTCACTCAACCTGTCCAGGTCACCCTGCAACCTCCTAACATCCTCTTCACAGTTCACACTGCCACCCAACTTTGTGTCATCCGCAAACCTGCTAGTGTTGCTCCTAATTCCCTCTTCCAAATCATTAATATATATGGTAAACAGTTGCGGCCCCAACACCGAGCCTTGCGGCACTCCACTCGCCACTGCCTGCCATTCTGAAAAGGACCCGTTCACTCCTACTCTTTGATTCCGGTCTGCCAACCAATTTTCTATTCATGTCAACACCCTACCCCCAATACCAGTGCTCTAATTTTAGTCACCTGTCTCCCATGTGGGACCTTCTCAAAGGCTTTCTGAAAGTCTAGATACACTACATCCACTGGCAACCCTTCATCAATTTCACTTGTCATATTCTCAAAAAGTTCCAGAAGATTAGTCAAATTTACCTTTCATAAATCCATGTTGACTTGGACTAATCCTTTTACTGTTACCCAAATGCCCTATTATAACCTCTTTAATAATTGACTCCAGCATCTTTCCCACCACCGGTAAGGCTAACTGGTGTATAATTCCCCGTTTTCTCTCTATCTTTTTTTGAAAAGTGGGATAACATTAGCTATCCTCCAATCTACAAGAACTGATCCTGAATCTATTGAACATTGGAAAATGATCACCAATGCATCCACTATTTCTAGAGCCACCACCCTGAGGACCCTGGGTTGCAGACCATATAACCATATAACAATTACAGCACGGAAACAGGACTTCTCGGCCCTTCCAGTCCGTGCCAACCATTTATTTTCCCCTAGTCCCATCTACCTGCACTCAGACCATACCCCTCCATTCCTTTCCCATCATATACCTATCCACTTTACTTTTAAATGTTAAAATCAATCCTGCCTCCACCACTTCTGCTGGAAGATCATTCCACATAGCCACCACTCTCTGAGTAAAGAAGTTCCCCCTCATGTTACCCCTAAACTTCTGTCCCTTAATTCTCATGTCATGCCCTCCTGTTTGAATCTTCCCTACCCTCAATGGGAAAAGCTTATCCACATCAACTCTGTCTATCCCTTTCATCATTTTAAAGACCTCAATCAAGTCCACCCTTAACCTTCTGCGCTCCAAAGAATAAAGACCTAATTTGTTCACCTAACAGACCATCTGGTCCAGGGGTTTTATCATCCTTCCGTCCCATTAGCCTACCCAATACTATTTCTCGCCTAATGAAAATTTATTTCCGTTCCTCTTTTAATCCATTACTCCCCTCACATTTCACATTGATTCCCATTTCACTTGGCCTGTGCGTTCTGCACCGTTAATTCTGGTGTCTTAACTTTTCTTATACTCTCTTTCCCTTATATCTCCATTTTGTCTCCTCCCTGCTCCAGATAAAATCCCACGACCTGTCCGGTCTTACTCGGAAGTTGCATACTCACAATTATTTTCATCACCATTCCTAATGCTTTCCCCCGTGTTCGATGTCGCTACGACAATATCCATTTTCTGTCTGTGTGACAGCGGCAAAGAGTTGGGAAATGGGGATTATCCGAGGGTTTTTTTGTAGCTATTTAGTGAAATATCTGCTGTCGGGATCATGACGATCCATCTCAGTCTATTGAGATTTGTGTTTTATTTATTTCAGGAGGAAGCTGATCGCAAGAGGAGGTAGGACATGCTTTTGACTGAAACAGTGTATGCTTTTATAGTACATGTACAGTGTATGTTTTTATAGGATTTCTAAAGTCTACAGAGTGATTTAGGACAGTTGGAAAAAAGGGCTGAAAGATGGCAGATGGAGTTTAATGCTGATAAATGTGAGGAGCTACACCTTGGCAGGACAAATCAAAATAGGACGTATATGGTGAATGGTAGGGAATTGAAGAATACAGTTGAACAGTGGGATCTGGGAATAACCGTACATAGTTCCTTGAAGGTGGAATCTCATATAGATAGGGTGGTAAAGAAAGCTTTTGGTATGCTAGCCTTTATAAATCAGAGCATTGAGTATAGAAGCTGGGATGTAATGTTAAAATTGTACAAGGCATTGGTGAGACCAAATCTGGAGTATGGTGTACAATTTTGGTCGCCCAATTATAGGAAGGATGTCAACAAAATAGAGAGGGTACAGAGGAGATTTACTAGAATGTTGCCTGGGTTTCAACAGCTAAGTTACAGAGATAGGTTGAATAAGTTAGGTCTTTATTCTCTGGAGCGCAGAAGGTTAAGGGGGGACTTGATAGAGGTCTTTAAAATGATGAGAGGGATAGACAGAGTTGATGTGACAAGCTTTTCCCTTTGAGAATAGGGATGATTCAAACAAGAGGACATGACATGAGAATTAAGGGACAGAAGTTTAGGGGTAACATGAGGGGGAACTTATTTACTCAGAGAGTGGTAGCGGTGTGGAATGAGCTTCCAGTGGAAGTGGTGGCGGCAGGTTCGTTGGTATCATTTAAAAATAAATTGGTTAGGCATATGGATGAGAAGGGTATGGAGGGTTATGGTATGAGTGCAGGCAGGTGGGACTAAGGGAAAAAAGTTGTTCGGCACGGACTTGAAGGGCCGAGATGGCCTGTTTCCGTGCTGTAATTGTTATATGGTTATATGGTTACAGCTGAAAAAAAACAACTAATGTTCAGTTTCTAACCAGCTGTTAAATAATTCAGGGATAGTGATGAAACCAAACCAATGTTGGTGGTAGATGGCTCGTTGCCCTTTGAAAACTATGATTGCATCTTTTTCTACAAAGGGGCATTGAGAGAAACATCTGATATCATCTACCGAGGTAAAACTAATACCTATGCCATTGTTCTTTTTTAAGACATCATTATGCAATATTTATATGTAAAGATTAATGGTATTAATGGACTCTTGGGGAGACATCACAGAGAGAGAGAGAGAGCGAAGTTTTGCACTTGAACAAATCCTTGTTCCTGGGAGAATGGGTTTGCTGTGCTGAGTGAAATTGCTTCCACTCGGCCTGTGTACTCGAGAGTTCAGGTATGTTAAAGGAGACCTCGGTGAAGCAAAAATTCCTTATAGGGCTCAGTGGGGTGGATGCAGGGAGGATGTTTCCCCTGTCTGAGGTGTCTGGAGCCAGCGGACATCCTCTCAGAATGTGGGCTGGACCACTGAGGACAGAGACAAGGAGACATTCCTGCATGCAGAGACTGGGCAGTAATTCCCTGCACCGGTGGCTGTGGATAATCAGTCATTCGGTGCTCTTGGAGCCAGAGAGCCATGGTTGTATATTACAGACTCAGGCCCTTCGGCCCATCGTGTCCATGTCCACCTTTTTTCCCAGCCACACAAATCGCATTTCCCTAAATTAGAACCGTATTATTCCACACCTCAATTGTTAAATTGCAATGCCGCTTAGATGTAGTGATTACATCTGATTCCACCACCTTTTCTGGCGAAATATTACAGATATCAACCACTATCCATGAGTGAAGAAAACTCGCCACTCAGATCCCCTTTAAAACTCCATCCTCTTGTGTTAAACCCGCGCCCTCCAGTTTTCATATCCCTGTATGAACATAAGGTTCCGAAGATCTTTCAGGGGCAGAAATCGCTGTCAAAACATGGGGGGTGGACATAATTTCTTGGTGGCCATGCGCACACACACACACACGCGCGGCTTCGGAGGCTTCGGCCGTGGGGCCTGTGGACGGTAACATCATGAGCTGACCTGGTTGGTGATCGACTCCGAACTCCAGCAACAGCAGCTTTGTCCGCCCCGAATTGTGGGGCTTGAATAGGCCCGTTCGCGGGGCCTTTCATCGCCAGGCGTGGCTTAACATCTGCTGGCGGGGGCTTCAACATCAGGAGCCTTGATGCAGCAGTTTGATTTTAAACCACCGCTGGGCGATGAAAGGCCCTGCGAACGGGCCGATTATGCCCTTAGAAAGCGTCTGATTAATCTTTCAAAAGCTACAATGTGATAAATAACACTTAAATAAATAAAACTGAAGCAACTATAGGCGAACAGAAGAACAAACCTTGGAAGGGGAGAGAGAGAAAGAGATGGGAAAAACATACTAAATTACGTGAGTGACCATGAATGAGGGACTTACCCGCATGCCAGCCAAGAAACTCGTTTGACTGGATCCCTTAATAACCTGAACCGTTTAAATCCGATACACGTTTAAATCTTTCTCATCCACCAATACATCCAATACATTCAAATGGTAATTGTACCCGCATCAGACACCGTTAAGAAATTCTCCGTTAATACCTTCAGTAATACTTGAAGGTCAAAACACAATTGTTGACACATCGTGTTAATACGATGTTAATAGAGACATTTACTAAAGTGCTTAACAGCGACACCCCCACTGTCTCGCAGATGGCGGAGATTTTAATAGTTTTTCTTTCACCGAATTTCAAAATCCAGATTACAAAACATGGGGGTGATTGTCAAACTCTCAAAATATGGGAGGGATGTGACCCCCCCCCGCCACTCCCCCCAGTTTAATGCTGCAGACCTTAATCTCCATCCTCGCAATCCATAACATATCCCGTACTCCACAACTTACTAGTCACACCTCCAACATTCACATTCAAGCCATGAATACATAAACTAAACAGCAACAGTGGCTGCACCGATCTCTGCTGCACACCACCCGTCACCAGACCTCCAAGCAGAACAATGATCCTTCCACTGCTACCATCTACCTCAAACCACCAATCCAATTGTGGATCCAAATAACCAGCTTGCTTGGATCACCCTTTCCTTCACTTTCTGGACCAGACTGACACCCGGAACTTTGTCAACTCCCTCAGTGAGGTTCACGGTTGCAAAGAACCATTGATTATGTTCCGGAGTGAAAATGGCTGCAAAACGCCCGGTGGAGAGCTGGACCGAGGAGGTAGTTTGTCCCATCTGCCAGGATTTCTTCACCGATCCGGTGGCGCTGGAATGTGGGCACAACTTCTGCCGCTCCTGCATCACACAGAGTTGGGACAGCGTGGGGAGAAACTCCTGCCCGGAATGTAGAGCGGAGTCTGCAGACCGCACCCTCAGGGTGAATCGGGCCTTGGCGAGACTGGCTGAGAAAACTCGAGCACTGAGCCTGAATCTCAAAGCGAAGAAAAATAATCTTCACTGCGAAAAACATCAGGAAGAACTGAAGCTGTTTTGCAAAACTGACAAGAAACTGATCTGTTTGATTTGCACAACAGCGCGGGAACACAAGTCTCACAACTTAATGCTGATAGAAGAAGCAATTGAATTCTACAAGTTAAAACCAAATCACTTTTGATCACATCATTATATCATCTATTCTATATTGTCTGACATTTTTATTCTCTGATCTGAAATCTGAACCCAGGAACAGGTGAAATCTTCTTTCGAATCTCTCACAGAAAAGGAATCAGAGATCCAGAAAACGGAGCAGAAACAGAAAGAGAGGATTTCTGGAGTTCAGGTGAGGCTTTGTACTATCGAGATAATGTTTTAGTGAAGATTTAATCCCTGTGATGTGTGCAATAATTTGGCTTCTCTATGGAGCTCAGTAGTCGAGGGCCAGAACTCTTGGAAGATGTTGAGCAGCCAAGGACTTTATTCCCTGGAGTGCAGCAGTCTGAAGAATGGTCTGTGGCAGGTGTATAATATCATGAAACAAAATGATACATTGGATGGTCAGTCTCTTACCCTTAGTAGGGGGGTCGAGAATGTGAGGGTATAGGTTTTAGGTGAAAGGGAAAAGATTTAAAACGAACATGAAGGACAACTTTGGTAGTGGGTACATGGAACGAGCTGCCAGATGAGGTAGTTGAGTCAGGTACCGAAACATAATTTAAAAGATATTCAAACCAATTCGTGGACAGATAAGTTTTAGAACTGTCTTGGCTAAATGTGGACAAGTGGAAATAGCGCAGATGGGGCGTCTTGGTCAGTATCCAACACCCCTTGCTGTGTGACTCTGTGTAGTCTGTCAGTCAAAGTGGTTGATGCTGTCTGCTAGTTCTGGTGACCTGGTTCTGTCTACTGAGGGTTAATGGACACATGAAATAGAATAGTAACATTAAACGAGAACTTATCAGTTTGAAGTTTGATCGTTATTTTGTGAGGAGTGACAATGAGGGATTACGTGAAGAAGGCCGTCCCTACACATGCGCGTCAATCTTCATTGCAGCGGTGTAAAATCACAGAGAACAGTTGTTGAACTAACATAGTAAGATTATAGATGACTAGAAATACCAGATGATCATTACGTTAGGAGGGTAGGGAGCGGAGGGCACGTAATCCCTCATTGTAACCCATAATAAAATTAAGATCAAACTTCAAACTGGTAAGTTCTCGTTTAATCTTACTATTTTACTTCGGAGTCATATGAGTGACTACGTGAAGACTTTGAAGGTCTGTGATTTAATGCCTTGGAAAACGAGTCCACACAATCACGACTGCATCAGTTGACCATAGATGAGAGAAACATAATAATGCATAAATACATAACATAGATTTAAAAACATGCTGATGCTGCAAAAGGAACAAACAATAATAACAGTAACCCCTCTCAACCGAGGGGAACTATAAATTGAAGCTAAATAGAGTTGGCAATTACCCCTGGTCTGGCAGTGGGTTAAAATAAATGTTGAATACCTCGTTTGTTAGATCATGCTGCAGCTGACAGGATATGGTCCAGAGGACCGCACATAACCCTTGCTGCTGGTGTTGTAGCAGCCCTGGTGGAGTGAGATTAGAAATCAGTATCTACTCCTGTATAAGCCAAACCTCGCATAACCATCTGGAGATGGT
This sequence comes from Raja brachyura, assembly GCA_963514005.1. Next base: position 37,996,786 of record OY740805.1, read on the forward strand.
CTGAACTAGTATCAGAGCCTCTAAGGCTCTAGATGATCTTGACGTAACAATGTAAATGTGTGACCACATGTAACTGAAGATGCATGGGGTATGTAAACATGAATTATGATATTGCAGGTGTAATGATCCTGTCCATTGGCAATTTATGTTATGACTTGACCCGTGCGCTGAGAACAGCGCCAGGGAATAACCTACCTATGAGAGCTGAACCAAAGATAGAGATATAGCTGGAGCCCCATGGTGAATAAATATTAACACAATGTCAATATCCCATACTTCCGTGTACTTGGGTCTGGAAGAACTTGTGTTATGATATCCTAAATACTGTTCACCAGATGGTGAAACCCGAGAGAGCGGGACCCACTTGCTGCAGCAACTATGAGGAGAAGCACGTTGGGTACAGTTAATGGGACTACAACTTAAGTTATTGTCAAAGACCTATAGAAATAAACTCTTAAGACGTCAGTGTCCGTGCCGTATTATGTGTAACATCACATTTAACAGAAAAACTCTTCCCATCTCCTGAAGAGGCAAAGTACTGCTTTTTTGGTTGCTATTCCTGCATTCTGCAGTGAGACATAGATGGATCAGTCTGACAACCCGAGCCGCAGGAGCGGTCTCCTCAGATTCTGTAAAGCAATGAATTGATTAATCATGTAGAGGCTGGTTCCCTGAATCCCAGGCTGAATCAGCAAAGTTTATTGTTTAGAACCCCATATAAGGTTTTATGTTATCCCCAACATTTGCGGGAAACCATGTTTAGGCCAGTCAGACAGTACGAGAAACCTGAATGCGGGATCTTGCTGAATATTGCAAGCCCCGACTGATGAGGCAAAATGGAGAACCACATAAAAGAACATTCCACTCCTGTGTAGCGAGAATGAGCCTGCATGCAAACATAGCGATAGTGGGTGCCACCGAGCCATAGATCCTAAAATGCTTTGTGATCCAACATCCATACTGTTGTCATTGACTTTGCAGAATGACACACCAGCGCCAAAAAGGTTGGGTAAATTATGACAGAATACTTTGACTTTATTGCATCCATGTGACTAACATATGCCACCACCACAGTGTATCAACTTGGAACTAGGCATGCAGGTTTTGCATATTCGCACAATAGCCCTTTAACCCATAGTATACACCTAGTGTCTGAAGGTAGTTAATACCAATAACTGAAGAATTAGTGATTCATGCAAATTCCATGAGATGGCATTTGTGATTGTCCATCTTAGTTCTACCACGTGTAAGTAATATAACTGAAGATAATATGACCAAACTACTGGAGCAATACAGAATGTAGTTCGACCACCATTGTGACTATGCTAGCTTCAGCTGATAATAGCATAGGTCTGTTAACAGTGACCTATATGGCACTTGAGAGGTTAATACTTGCACGTTGAAAGTTCTAATAATGCAAAACCCAATTGCACAGCCGAAACACAGCTGCTATAGCCAATTACTCTTGATAACTAGAAGACTGCTTGATAACAAGGTTGTTACATGCTTCAACTTATTCCAATCTGTTGCCCCAGGGCGGAATCACAGATTATTAATAGTTAAAGGTAAATCCGATAAGCAACAATTTCCAGTTGGTATCAACTTAAATTAGACGTGATGGCTGAAACAGTTGATTTAAGCAAAACACAGCGTAAGAAATATCCTCCAGATCAATTGGAAATGTCTCTGGTGACCTCCTGTGAATGGGTCCTAAACAGTATGCATCTATGAACTGATGCATGCCATAAAGATTCTCAGGAAATAAGTAATTAGACAGTAGAGAAATTCCATATACTGAAAAGCTATGTTGCACATGGGAGTAAATGAAATATGAACCGGCATCTCTCCATCTTTCACAAGGAACAAGCCACGCCATAATTACATGCCTGCCACAGAAGGTAGTTGAGGCCAGTTCATTGGCTATATTTAAGAGGGAGTTACATAGAAACATAGAAACATAGAAAATAGGTGCAGGAGTAGGCCATTCGGCCCTTCGAGCCTGCACCGCCATTCAATGTGATCATGGCTGATCATCCAACTCAGTATCCCGTACCTGCCTTCTCTCCATACCCCCTGATCCCTTTAGCCACAAGTGCCACATCTAACGCCCTCTTAAATATAGCGAATGAACTGGCCTCAACTACCTTCTGTGGCAGAGAATTCCAGAGACTCACCACTCTCTGTGTAAAGAATGTTTTCCTCATTTCGGTCCTAAAGGAATTCCCCCTTATCCTTAGACTGTGACCCCTTGTTCTGGACTCCCCCAACATCGGGAACAATCTTCCAGCATCTAGCTTGTCCAACCCCTTAAGAATTTTGTAAGTTTCTATAAGATCCCCCCTCAATCTTCTAAATTCCAGCGAGTACAAGCCGAGTCTATCCAATCTTTCCTCATATGAAAGTCCTGACATCCCAGGAATCAGTCTGGTGAATCTTCTCTGTACCCCCTCTATGGCAAGGATGTCTTTCCTCAGATTTGGAGACCAAAACTGTACACAATACTCCAGGTGTGGCCTCACCAAAACCCTGTACAACTGCAGTAGAACCTCCCTGCTCCTATACTCAAATCCTTTCGCTATGAATGCTAACATACCATTTGCTTTCTTCACTGCCTGCTGCACCTGCATGCCTACTTTCAATGACTGGTGTACCATGACACCCAGGTCTCGTTGCATCTCCCCTTTTCCTAATCTGCCACCATTCAGATAATAGTCTACCCTCATGTTTTTGCCACCAAAGTGGATAACCTCACATTTATCCACATTATACTGCATCTGCCATGCATCTGCCCATTCACTCAGCCTATCCAAATCACCCTGCAGCCTCCAAGCATCCTCCTCACACCTAGCTATACCCCCCAGCTTGGTATCATCTGCAAATTTGGAGATGTTGCATTGAATTCCCTCGTCCAAATCATTAATATATATTGTAAATAGCTGGGGTCCCAGCACTGAGCCTTGCGGCACCCCACTAGTCACTGCCTGCCATTCTGAAAAGGACCCGTTTACTCCTACCCTTTGCCTCCTGTCTGCTAGCCAGTTCTCTATCCACATCAATACTGAACCCCCAATACCGTGTGCTTTAAGTTTGTATGCTAATCTCTTATGCGGGACCTTGTCGAAAGCCTTCTGAAAGTCTAGATATAACACATCCACTGGTTCTCCCTTATCCACTCTACTAGTTACATCCTCGAAAAATTCTATCAGATTTGTCAGACATGATTTACCTTTCGTAAATCCATGCTGACTTTGTCCAATGATTTCACCACTTTCCAAATGCGCTGCTATCCCATCTTTAATAACTGACTCTAGCAGTTTCCCCACTACCGATGTTAGACTAACTGGTCTGTAATTCCCCGCTTTCTCTCTCCCTCCTTTTTTAAAAAGTGGGTTTACATTAGCTACCCTCCAATCCTCAGGAACTACTCCAGAATCTTAGGAATTTTGAAAAATTATGACTAATGCATCCACTATTTCTGTGGCTACCTCCTTGAGTACTCTGGGATGCAGACTATCTGGCCCTGGGGATTTATCGGCCTTCAATCCTTTCAATTTACCCAACACCACCTCCCGGCTAACCTGGATTTCAGTTCCTCCATCTTATTTGACCCCCGTTCCACTGCTATTTCCGGCAGATTATTTATGTCTTCCTTAGTGAAGACAGAACCTAAGTAGTTATTCAATTGGTCTGCCATGTCCTTGCTCCCCATGATCAATTCACCTGTTTCTGACTGCAAGGGACCAACATTTGTTTTAACTAGTCTCTTTCTCTTCACATATCTATAAAAACTTTTGCAGTCAGTTTTTATGTTCCCTGCCAGTTTCCTTTCATAATCTATTTTCCCTTTCCTAATTAAGCCCTTTGTCCTCCTCTGCTGGATTCTGAATTTCTCCCAGTCCTCCGGTAGGCTGCTTTTTCTGACAAATTTGTATGCCTAATCTTTTGTTTTTATACTATCCCTGATTTCCCTTGTTATCCATGGATGCACCACCTTCCCCGATTTATTCTTTTGCCAAACTGGTATGAACAACTTTTGTACTTCATCCATGCAGTCTTTAAATACCTTCCATTGCACATCCACTGTCAACCCTTTAAGAATCACCTGCCAGTCTATCTTGGCCAATTCACATCTCATACCTTCAAAGTTACCTTTGTTCAAGTTCAGAACCCTTGTTTCTGACTTAATTTTGTCACTCTCCATCCTAATGAAGAACTCAACCATATTATGGTCACTCTTGCCCAAGGGGCCACGCACAACAAGACTGCTAACTAACCCTTCCTCATTACTCAATACCCAGTCTAGAATAGCCTGCTCTCTCGTTGGTTCCTCCACATGTTGGTTGAGAAAACTATCCCGCATACATTCCAGGAAATCCTCTTCCTCAGCACCCCTGCCAATTTGATTCACCCAATCTACATTAAGATTGAAGTCACCCATTATAACCGTGTTACCCTTGTTGCACGCATTTCTAATTTCCTGTTTGATGCCATCCCCAACTCCAATGCTACTGTTAGGTGGCCTGTACACAGCTCCCACTAGCGTTTTCTGCCCCTTAGAGTTTCGCAGCTCTACCCATATCGATTCCACATCCTCCACGCTAACGTCCTTCCTTTCTATTGCATTAATCTCCTCTCTCACCAGCAACGCTACCCCACCTCCTTTTCCTTTTCGTCTATCCCTCCTGAATATTGAATATCCCTGGATGTTCAGCTCCCAGCCTTGGTCATCCTGGAGCCATGTCTCCATGATCCCAACTATAGCATAGTCATTAATCGCTATCTGCACCTTCAACTCATCCACCTTATTACGAATGCTCCTCGCATTGAGACACAAAGCCTTCAGGCTTGTTTTTACAACACTCTTACTCCTTATACAATTATGTTGACAAGTGGCCCCTTTCACATCGATCCCCATGTGAGATGTGGCCCTTGTGGCTAACGGGATCAAGGGGTATGGACAGAAGGCAGGTACGGGATACTGAGTTGGATGATCAGCCATGATCATATTGAATGGTGGTGCAGGCTCGAAGGGCCAAATGGCCTACTCCTGCACCTAATTTCTATGTTTCTAATAGTGTAGATGCGTACAGAGCCCAGCATGAACATGTTGGGCCGAATGGCATATTTCTGCACTCAAGAGTGACATTATATATTGATTCTTACCTTTCATCTGACAGGAAGAGTCACACAACCTTCAGTCACAGATCACATCCCAGTTTGCTGAACTGCACCAGATTCTCACTGAGAATGAGCAGCGCATACACTGAGATATCCGGGAAGAAGAGGATAAGATTGTAAAAACAATGGAAAAAAATCTTCAAGAGAATATAAATTCCATTCAGGAGGAACTCTCAAAGTTACAGGAACAGATAGACACAAGGATGGCGTGTTATTTCTGAAGGTGAGGGGTTACACTACAGTTTGGTGAAGTGAAAGTGCACAGTCACAAAATGGTGGCTTAAATTTCTGAAACAAATGCTGCATTTACCAGTGATTCAGTACCGGGTCAATGTTCCGTCTGTTCCATCTACTCACTACATCCGACAATAATGTACCAAATTCCACGAATCCTCACGTATTTATCCCACCAACGTAAATGTATCTGCAATATTGTCTTCAGGCCTCCCTGTGAGTTCCACGTTCTGTTTACTGAATTTCTTGTGGAATTTATTAAAGGCCATCATACATTTTAGGTTTTATTTTTCTTCTCCTCACAAGTAGTGGTGATAATATTTCCAACCCCCACCAATTTAAATCCACCGCTGATCTTAAAATGTTCTATCCCATTACCTTTGACATTTTACAGCAATAGACAATAGGTGCAGGAGTAGGCCATTTGGCACTTCGAACCAGCACCGTCATTCAATATGATCATGGCTGATCATCCACAATCAGTACCCTGTTCCTGCCTTCTCGCCATATCCCCTGACTCTGCTATCATTAAGAGCTCTATCTAACTCTCTCTCGAAAGCATCCAGAAAATTGGCCTCCACTGCCCTCCGAGGCAGATAATTCCATAGATTCACAACTCTCTGGGTGAAAAAGTTTTTCCTCATCTCCATTCCAAATGCCCTCCCCTTATTCTTGAATGGTGCCCCTGCTTCTGGATTCCCCTAACATTGGGAACACGTTTCCTGCCCCACACGTGTCCAAACCCTTAATAATCTTATATGTTTCAATAAGATCCCCTCTCATCCTACTAAATTCCAGTGTATACAAGCCCAGCAGCTCCTTTCTTATTTTTTTAATTTATTTTTGTTAGAAGTACAGTAGTGTGGTACCTAAGTACCTGATACATACACATTACCATTCTTGTACAACTTCTTATATTTAATTTAATAATATAAGAGCAGTGATAGAAAATAGAAAATAAGAGTGTCGAGATAGATGGACAAGAGACTAGAAACAGATAGCGAGAGAGACGAAAAGCAGAGATAAAAATCTAAGGAGATTGAAAAAGAAAAGAGAAAATAGAAAGAAAAGAAATTAGGAGAGATATACCTATTTAATATCTTTACCTATCCGTCACCCAGTTCTGAACCATTTAATTTCTAAGGTTATGTTATGTTGTACCATTTGCTTGTAAGAAGTCGATAAAAGGAGACCAAATCTTTAAGAATTGTAGCGTTCAAGATGTAGCCTTTCTGACATATTTGAAATCCACATTTTGAACGTTGGCTTGGATGCGTTTTTCCAAAATTTAAGTATGTTTTTTTGCTGTTATTAAACCATAATTAAAGAGAGCTTCTTGGAACGTATTTAATTTACGTCCCTTTTCCATTGATCCAAAGATAATCAGTTCTGTATTGGAGTTCAATTTTGTGTTGAATAGTGTTGTAAAAGTTCCAAAGATTTTGACCATTTTCACCATTAAGCTACCAGGAATCTGAAGAACATTGCAAAATTATCACCAATGCCTTCACGATTTCTAGAGTCACAGCCTTCAGTCCACCCAACACCATTTCCTGCCTAATATGAATTCCCTTCAGTTCCTCTATCACCCTAGGTCCTCTGGCCACTAGTACATCAGGAAGATTGTTTGTGTCCTCCGTCCTCCTTAGAGAAGATGGATCCAAAAGTACCTGTTCAACTCATCTGCCATTTCCTAGCTTACCTTCATACCTCCTCTTTCTCCCCCCCCCCCACCCCTCCCCTCCCCCCCGCATTACCTTTTCAGATATCTTGTGTTGCTCTTTAAAATTTTCCCAATCCTCAGGCTTCCTGCTCATCTTGGCTACGTTATGTTTCTCTTTTATTTTTATACTGTTCTTGACTTCCCTTGTCAGCCACGGTTGCCCCTTACGCCCCTTGAAATCTTTCTTCCTCTTTGGAGTGAACTGATCCTTCATCTTCCGTATTATTCCCAGAAATACCCGCCATTGTTTTTCCACTGTCATCCCTGCTGAGGTATCTTTCCAGACAACATTCACAAGCTCTTTCTTGGATAATTGCAATCTTCCAAAACTAGAGTTGCAGGAACAAGAGGAATTGGGCGCACAAATCTCAAATAAGGAAATAGAAGAAACAATAATCTCATTTTAAAAATGGGGAAAACACCAGGTCCTGACGAATTTAGTAACAAATTCCATAAAGGTTTTTATGACATATTTTCACCACGCCTACAGAAAATGTATACATATGAAGAACAAATACTACCCGAAACACTAGCTGAATCAACGATTACATTAATACTTAAGAAAGATAAAGATGTGGAAGAACCCGGATCATATAGAGCTATTGCATTGTTAAACACAGATCAAAAAATATTAGCGAAAATATTAGCTAGAAGATTAAGTAAGTATGCCAGTAAATTAATACATTCGGATCAAACGGGGTTTATCCCTAAAAGACAATCATTTAATAATTTGAGACATCTGCTCAACATAATGCATTCACACCAAATTGAAGATCAAAAACTATCAATTATTTCGCTGGACGCAGAGAAAGCATTCGATCAGGTTGAATGGTATTATATGGTTAAGGTATTGCAAAAATTTCAACTGGGAGAGAATTTCATTCTATGGATTAAATTATTACATAATAATCCAACGGCCAGAATATTAATTAATAATATTTTATCTACGAAATTTCAATTGTCAAGGGGTAATAGACAAGGATGTTCATTATCACCGCTGTTATTCGCCCTTATAATTGAACCCCTTAGCAGAAAGAATTAGAACACATCCGAATATCTATGGCTATAATAATACAAAATATTCAAACAATAAAATATCATTATTTGCTGATGATATACTATTGTACATTACAAACCTCATACTACTATACCAAATATTTTAAACTTAATTAAGGATTTTGGATCATTTTCAGGATATAGAATAAATTGGAATAAAAGTGAAATCATGTCAATAAAACTCAATGATTCTACACATCTCTTACAGTTTCCTTTTAAAATAGCTATGGAAAAATTTAAACACTTGGGTATTGAAATCACTAGAAGATATCAAGACATGTTTAATGTAAATTATAACCCTTTATTTAAGAAACTATATAATTTAATTAAATTTTGGAAAACGCTTCCGATGTCCTTAATAAGCCGAATAAATGCCATAAAAATGATTTTTCTACCACAAATCCTATACCTGTTCCAATCAATCCCAATATACCTACCCAAAAAGTTTTTTTTTTTAACTGGACTCAGATATTACAAATTTTAATTGGGATTATAAGTCCCATAGAATAGAAAGATCACATTTGAATAAACCCAAAGCAGTAGGGGGATTAGCACTCCCTAATTTCATGTATTGCTATTGGTCTGTAAATATTAGAAATATGATTCAACTGCTGGATAACTCTCCCCAGCAACCAGAGTGGATTATTATGGAGAAAGGGGACTGCTCCCCTTGTAATATTGGAGCAATCCTTCTTTCACCAATGACTTTGAATAATACAAATTACAACAAAAATCCAATTATACATAGTACAATTAGAATCTGGAAACAAATAAAATATAACTTAAAATTAAGAAATCTATCTCTCCTATCCCCTATAGTTAAAAACCCTGTGTTTAAACCCTCAATTATAGATAAAGCATTTATACATTGGGAAAGAGCAGGAATTAAAACCTTGGGAGATTTGTATGAAACGGGAAAATTGTTACCATTTAAACAATTACAACTAAAAAACAATTTGGGAAACAATCAGTATTTCAAATATTTCCCAATATGTGACTATTTGAAAAAATATGCACAAGAATATCACAATATGCCATCAGATTTACTGGACGAAGCAATGAATACAAAGGCTGAATCAGATAATCTAATCTCATATGTATATAATATTATTCTAAATGCAGAAATACCAACAACTGAAAGCATGAGAAGAGACTGGGAAAATGAATTAAGTATAAAAATCTCCAAAAAAGGTGGAAAGAACACTTATTAAATGTGCATAAATGCTCAATTAACATGACACACTTTAATACAATTTAAAATCTTACACAGATTATACTATTCAAAAATTAAATTATGTAATTTTTTTCCCAACATCTCACCAATTTGTGATAAATGCCAGTCTCATGAAATTTTTGAAATCTTCACAAAATTATTTAAAATAAAACTGGCTCCAAAGGCAGATTGGATTATTTTTGGAATAACGGAAGGTAGCCCTGAATTAAATGTGTTTCAAAAGAATCTATTTGAATATGGCTTAATAATAGGAAAAAAGGTAATCTTAAAATTCTGGAAAAATGCCCCTATACCAACAGTAAATATGTGGATTTCCACTATGTTTGAAACACTACATCTGGAAGACATGAGACTCCGCCTGGCAGGAAGATCAGATAGTTTCTATCAGACGTGGTCTGCATTGATAGATTTACGACAAGGATGGGGTGCAAGAGTACCTCAAAAAGGTACCAGCGTCGGGTCATAGTAAAGGGGGATGAAAAACTATCGAGTTGGTAAATTCCTTTTGCGTGATGTTTATAATACAGTAACTGGCTTTTCCATTTTTCTTCTTTCTCTCTTGTTTTTTTCTTTTCTAGGTTCTATCTCTTAATCTCCTTCCTCTAACTCTGACCAAGGGCTCTTTTTTTTCTTTTCCTTTGCCACGCTTTTTAACTCTCACAACTTTTTTCACTTTTTTCACTTTCTCTGTTTCTATTCCTTTTCTATAAAAGCCTTAAAATTAAGGGGTACAATGATTGTTACAATATATACGGGATGTACACTGATGTATTTACCTCTAATAAATGAAAATATTTTATAAATAAATAAAAACTTTCGGCAGCTCCTCCCTCATGGCTCCATAGTTCAATTTAAAATTGTTCAATTGTAATACTGACATTTCCGATTTTCCCTTCTCACTCTCAAATTATAAATTAAAACTTATCATATTATGGTCACTATCTCCTAACGGCTCCGTTACCTCGAGTTCCCTTATCAAATCCGGTTCATTACACAACACTAAATACAGAATTGCCTTCTCCCTGGTAGGCTCTAGTACAGGCACGTGCCGTGAGTAATTACTCAGGGTAGGCACTCAGTCCTCTTTAAAAAAAATTTAAACTGCGCATGCGCAGATTGGTCTCCCCGTTAAATAAATAAATAAATAAAAACCAGTGACATTTCAATTTGCCCAAGGCTTCCTAGTAATAGATCAATTGGGGGAACAGTTCCTTTCACAGCGTGTGGAGAGTCTGTGCCAGGGGTAAAGTTGTGGGGTGGGCACCAGTGTTGAGAAGGAGGGTGTCAGGGATACTGCCAGTAAGTCACTCACTCACCGCTGCCGCAGCTCTCCGGGCGCGAAGCCACGCACTGTAGCTGGGGATAGAAGCAGCTCTGGTAGTTACAGGCGGCCACCGGGACCCGACAGCAGAACTGGCCGCCACTTCAGCGCCTTCTGCCGGCCCGCTCACCTTTGGCAGTGATCTCCGTCGGAACACCTGTCACCTGCCGTTCGCCGACTTTGCTCATGTCAGCGGCTTCCTGCAAATCCTTAAATTCCCACAGCCGAGTAACCGCAATCGCGCCGTCGGAATTTAAGGACATGAGTGAGGCCAGCGAGCGGCAGGATAGAGGTTTTTAGACGGAGAGCTGCCACAGGTGAGCGGGGACCGGCAGAAGGAGCTAAGGTGGCGGCTGGTTCCGCTGTCCGGCCCGGCGGCCGCTCAGCCACCCGAGCTACTTCTCTCTCTCCCCCCCCCATCGCCCTCAATGGGGTGGCATTCCATGCCTCCGTGCAAGGAGCGTCGCAAGTGGCATTATCCTAATCCCCTCATTCATAACATTCGTGCCCTTCCTGCAACTTTACCCCGGGCCAGACTCCCTAAACGCTGTGAAAGGAGTGCCCCCCTCCCCCACACCCCGGGAAATAAGGTATTTAACACCATAAACACAAAATGTACTTACCACATTATTGGTACACGACAAACTATAGTTGAAAACCCCGCCAAGAAACTTGCACTGCGCATGCGCAGTAGACTGGTGCGCATGCGCAGTACAGCAAAGGCAGAATTTCAGCTGCCTTCAGCCCCGCTTGAAACTGACGGCTTCAGGCAGCGGTGACGGCACGTGGGCTGCACAGAGCTTCCCGTGTTACAAGCGCTGCGGATGAAAGGCACGGAGAATTATGCCTACCTAAGAGATCGGTCTCTTAGATAGGCATAATTCTCACATGCCTTTATTATTTATATTTAGTTATTACTATGTTATAATTTTAGTCAGGGTAGGCAGTGCCTACCTTGCCTACCCTGACGGCACGTGCCTGCTCTAGTACAAGATGCTCTAAGAATCCATCACGGAGGCACTCCACAAACTCCCTTTCTTGGGGACCAGCACCAACCTGATTTTCCCAGTCCACCTGCATGTTGCAATCTCCCATGACAACCGTAGCATTACCTTTGCGACACGCCAATTTTAACTCTTGATTCATCTTGCACCCTATATCATGGCTACTGTTTGGGGGCCTTTAGATAACTCCCATTAGGGTATTTTTATCTTTACAATTCCTTAGTTCTATCCATACTGACTATACATCTGATTCTATATCACTTCTCACCAGGGACTGAATTTCATTCCTCACCAACAGAGCTACCCCACCCCATTTGCCCACCTGCCTGTCTTTTTGATAGGACGTATACCCTTGAATGTTCAGTTTCCAGCCCTGGTCCTCTTGCAGCCATGTCTTTGTAAGTCCTACAACGTCATACTTGCCAATTTTAAACTTAGCCTCAAGCTCATCCACTTTACTTCTTATACTTCGTGCATTCATACTGTATATAATTCTTTTAATCCATTACTCCCCTCACATTTCACATTGATTCCCATTTCACGTGGCCAGGGCGTTCTGCCCCGTTAATTCTGGTGTCTGGTTTAACCATATGACCATATAACAGTTACAGCACGGAAACAGGCCATCTCGGCCCTTCAAGTCCATGCCGAACAACTTTTTTCCCTTCGTCCCACCTGCCTGCACTAATACCATAACCCTCCATACCCTTCTCATCCACATGCCTATCCAATTTATTTTTAAATGATACCAATGATCCTGCCGCCACCACTTCCACTGGAAGCTCATTCCACACCTCTACCACTCTCTGAGTAAAGAAGTTCCCCCTCATGTTAGCCCTAAACCTCTGTCCCTTAATTCTAAAGTCATGTCCTCTTGTTTGAATCTTCCCTATTCTCAAAGGGAAAAGCTTGTCCACATCAACTCTGTCTATCCCTCTCATCATTTTAAAGACCTCTATCAAGTCCCCCCTTAACCTTCTGCGCTCCAGAGAATAAAGACCTAACTTATTCAACCTATCTCTGTAACTTAGCTGTTGAAACCCAGGCAACATTCTAGTAAATCTCCTCTGTACCCTCTCTATTTTGTTGGCATCCTTCCTATAATTGGGCAACCAAAATTGTACACCATACTCCAGATTTGGTCTCACCAATGCCTTGTACAATTTTAACATTACATCCCAGCTTCTATACTCAATGCTCTGATTTTTAAAGGCTAGCATACCAAAAGCTTTCTTTACCACCCTATCTATATGAGATTCCACCTTCAAGGAACTATGCACGGTTATTCCCAGATCCCTCTGTTCAACTGTATTCTTCAATTCCCTACTCTTTCTTATACTCTCTTTCCCTTGTATGTCCATTTTGTCTGCTCTCTACACGAGATAAAATCCCACGACCTGCCCGGTCTTACTCGTAAGTTGCATATTCGCAATTATTTTCATCAACATTCCTAATGCTTTCCCCCGTGTTCGGTGCCTCTACGACAATATCCATTTTCTGTCTGTGTGACAATGACAAAGAGTTGGGCAATGGGAATTATCAGAGGGTTTTTTTGTTGCAATTTGGTGAAATACCCGACGTCGGGATCATGACGATCCATCTCACTCTATTGACATTTGTGTTTTATTTATTTCTGAAGCTGGTCGCAAGAGGAGGTAGGACATGCTTTTGACTGAAACATTGTATGTTTTTATAGTACAGCTCAAATAAACAGCTAATGCTCAGTTTCTAACCAGCTGTTAAATATTTGCAGGATTAGTGATGAAACCAAACCAATGTTGGTGGCAGATGGTGCGTTGCCCATTGAAAACTATGATTGCATCTTTTTCTACAAAGTGGCATTGAGAGAAACATCTGATATCATCAACCGAGGTAAAATTAATACCTTTCACATTGTTCTTTTTTAAGACATCTTTATGCAATATTTATATGTGAAGATTAATGGTATTAATGGTCACTGGGGGAGGCATCACAGAGGCAGAGAGCGAAGTTTGTTTGCACTTGAACAAATCCTTGTTCCTGGGAGAATGGGTTTGCTGTGCTGGGTGAAATTGCGTAGACTAGGCCTGTGTAGTTGAGAGTTCAGGTGTATTAAAGGAGATCTCAGTGAAACACAAAGTCCTTACAGGGCTCAGTGGGCTGGATGCAGGGAGGATGTTTCCCCTGTCTGAGGGGTCTGGAGTCAGCGGAAACCCTCTCAGAATGTTGGCTGGAACCATTTAGGACAGAGACAAGGAGATATTACTGCACACAGAGACTGGATAGTAATTCCCTGCACCGGTGGCTGTGGGTAATCAGTCATTTGGTGCTCTTAGCCAGAGAGCCATGGTTGTACATTACTATCCAGTCAGGCCCTTCGGCCCGTCGTGTCCATGTCCACCTTTTTCCCCAGCCGCACAAATCCCATTTGCCCATATTAGAACCTTATTATTCGACACTCTATTTGTCAAATTGCAATGCCTCTTAGATGTAGTGATTACATCTGTGTGTGAAGAAAACTCGCCACTCAGATCTACTTTAAAACTCCATCCTCTTGTGTTAAACACGCGGCCCCCAGTTTTCATATCCCTGTATGAACATGGAGGGGGGGGGGACACAATTTCTTGGTGGCCATGCGCACACACACACGCGAGGCTTCGGAGGCTTTGGCCATGGGGCCTGTGGACAGTAACGTCGATAACCTGGTTGGTGACCGACTCCGAACTCCAGCAACAGCAGCTTCGTCCGCCCCGAATCGTGGGGCTTGAATCGGCCCGTTCGCGGGACCTTTCATCGCCAGGCGCGGCTTAACATCTGCTGACGGGGGCTTTGACATCAGGAGCCTCGATGCAGCAGTTTGATTTTAAGCCGCGCCGGGCGAGGAAAGGCCCCGCGAATGGGCCGATTATGCCCTTAGAAAGCGTTTGATGAATCTTTCAAAAGCTGCAATGTGATAAATAACACTTAAACAAATAAAACTGAATCAAATAAAGGCCGAAGAACAAACCTTGGAGGGGGAGAGAGAGAAAGAGATGGGAAAAACATACTAAATAACGTGAGTGACCATGAATGAGGGACTTACCTGCAAGCCAGCCAGGAAACTCGTTTGACTGGATCCCATAATGAGCTGACCCATTTAAATCAGATACCCGTTTAAATCTTTCCCATCCACCAATACATCCAATTAGCTCAAATGGTAATTGTACCTGCATCAGACACTTTAATAAATTCTCTGTGAATTCCTTCAGTAATACTTGAAGGTCAAAACACAATTGGTGACACATCGTGTTAATACGATGTTAATAGAGACATTTAACAAGCGCTTAAAGTGACACCAATACTGTCTCGCGGAAAGCGGAGATTTTAATAGTTTTTCTTTCACCGAATTTCAAAATACGGATTACAAAACATGGGTGGGATTGTCACCCACCTCTCAGAACATGGGAGGGATGTGACCCCTCCCCCCCGCCCCTCCCCCCAAGATAATGCTGCAGACCTTAATCTCCTTCCTCACTATCCATAACGTATCCCATACTCCACAACTTACTAGCCACACCTCCAACATTCCCATCCAAGCCATGAAAACATAAACTAAACAGCAACAGTTGCAGCACCGATCTCTGTTGCACACCACCCGTCACCAGACCTCCAAGCACAACAATCGTCCTTCCACCGCTACCTTCTACCTCAAACCACCAATCCAATTGTGGATCCAATTAACCAGCTTGCTTGGATCCCACTTTCCTTCGCTTTCTGGACCAGACTTACACCCGGAACTTTGTCAACTCCCTCGGTGAAGTTCTCGGTTGCAAAGAAACATCAAATCTACCCTCTTCTGATGAAAGCAAGTAAACATTAGCAGATTGCCTCGCCCGTGCAACAAGGGTAACACGGTTATAATGGGCGACTTCAATCTGCATGTAGATTGGGTGAATCAAATTGGCAGGGGTGCTGAGGAAGAGGATTTCTTGGAATGTATGCGGGATAATTTTCTCAACCAACATGCGGAGGAACCAACGAGAGAGCAGGCTATTCTAGACTGGGTATTGAGTAATGAGGAAGGGTTAGTTAGCAGACTTGTTGTGCGTGGCCCCTTGGGCAAGAGTGACCATAATATGGTTGAGTTCTTCATTAGGATGGAGAGTGACAAAATTAAGTCAGAAACAAGGGTTCTGAACTTGAACAAAGGTAACTTTGAAGGTATGAGATGTGAATTGGCCAAGATAGACTGGCAGGTGATTCTTAAAGGGTTGACAGTGGATGTGCAATGGAAGGTATTTAAAGACTGCATGGGTGAAGTACAAAATTTGTTCATACCAGTTTGGCAAAAGAATAAATCGGGGAAGGTGGTGCATCCATGGATAATAAGGGAAATCAGGGATAGTATAAAAACAAAAGATGAGGCATAAAAATTTGCCAGAAAAAGCAGCCTACCGGAGGACTGGGAGAAATTCAGAATCCAGCAGAGGACGCTTAATTAGGAAAGGGAAAATAGATTATGAAAGGAAACTGGCAGGGAACATAAAAACTGACTGCAAAAGTTTTTATAGATATGTGAAGAGAAAGAGACTAGTTAAAACAAATGTTGGTCCCTTGCAGTCAGAAACAGGTGAATTGATCATGGGGAACAAGGACATGGCAGACCAGTTGAATAACTACTTTGGTTCTGTCTTCACTAAGGAAGACATAAATAATCTGCCGGAAATAGCAGTGGAACGGGGGTCAAATAAGATGGAGGAACTGAGTGAAATCCAGGTTAGCCGGGAGGTGGTGTTGGGTAAATTGAATGGATTGAAGGCCGATAAATCCCCTGGGCCAGATAGTCTGCATCCCAGAGTACTCAAGGAGGTAGCCACAGAAATAGTGGATGCATTAGTGATAATTTTTCAAAATTCCTTAGATTCTGGAGTAGTTCCTGAGGATTGGAGGGTAGCTAATGTAACCCCACTTTTTAAAAAAGGAGGGAGAGAGAAAGTGGGGAATTACAGACCAGTTAGTCTAACATCGGTAGTGGGGGAACTGTTAGAGTCAGTTATTAAAGATGGGATAGCAGCGCATTTGGAAAGTGGTGAAATCATTGGACAAAGTCAGCATGGATTTACGAAAGGTAAATCATAGTAGAGTGGATAAGGGAGAACCAGTGGATGTGTTATATCTAGACTTTCAGAAGGCTTTCGACAAGGTCCTGCATAAGAGATTAGCATACAAACTTAAAGCACATGGTATGGGGGTTCAGTATTGATGTGGATAGAGAACTGGCTAGCAGACAGGAGGCAAAGTGTAGGAGTAAACGGGTCCTTTTCAGAATGGCAGGCAGTGACTAGTGGGGTGCCGCAAGGCTCAGTGCTGGGACCCCAGCTATTTACAATATATATTAATGATTTGGACGAGGGAATTCAATGCAACATCTCCAAATTTGCAGATGACACCAAGCTGGGGGGTATAGTTAGGTGTGAGGAGGATGCTTGGAGGCTGCAGGGTGATTTGGATAGGCTGAGTGAATGGGCAGATGCATGGAAGATGCAGTATAATGTGGATAAATGTGAGGTTATCCACTTTGGTGGCAAAAACATGAGGGTAGACTATTATCTGACTGGTGGCAGATTAGGAAAAGGGGAGATGCAACGAGACCTGGGTGTCATGGTACACCAGTCATTGAAAGTAGGCATGCAGGTGCAGCAGGCAGTGAAGAAAGCAAATGGTATGTTAGCATTCATAGCGAAAGGATTTGAGTATAGGAGCAGGGACGTTCTACTGCAGTTGTACAGGGTTTTGGTGAGGCCACACCTGGAGTATTGCGTACAGTTTTGGTCTCCAAATCTGAGGAAAGACATCCTTGCCATAGAGGGGGTACAGAGAAGATTCACCAGACTGATTCCTGGGATGTCAGGACAGGATATGAGGAAAGATTGGATAGACTCGGCTTGTACTCGCTGGAATTTAGAAGATTGAGGGGGGATCTTATAGAAACTTACAAAATTCTTAAGGGGTTGGACAAGCTAGATGCTGGAAGATTGTTCCCGATGTTGGGGGAGTCCAGAACAAGGGGTCACAGTCTAAGGATAAGGGGGAATTCCTTTAGGACCGAGATGAGGAAAACATTCTTTACACAGAGAGTGGTGAGTCTCTGGAATTCGCTGCCACAGAAGGTAGTTGAGGCCAGTTCATTGGCTATATTTAAGAGGGCGTTAGATGTGGCACTTGTGGCTAAAGGGATCAGGGGGTATGGAGAGAAGGCAGGTACAGGATACTGAGTTGGATGATCAGCCATGATCACATTGAATGGCGGTGCAGGCTCGAAGGGCCGAATGGCCTACTCCTGCACCTATTTTTCTATGTTTCTATGTCCAGTCCACTCCCGTTCAGCATGATCACGGCAACTCCACCCCACATCGCTACATCCTCTTTAACCACCTCTAATTACCACTCACACCTGTCCCCTCATCTTCCTATCTGCCTCTCCCTCGCCATCTACTGGCAAGATATTTAAATACCATATTTCTTCATCCTCACTTTCCGTATTTGTTTTCCCCGTCTGCACAGACCATCTTCTCTCGTTCCCGATTACCCGGTCCCGGGGCCGCGCTGCCGTGTCTGCCCCCCGCCCCGACCCCCGGGGACTCTCTGATTCTCTGCTTCTCCCCCCAGTCTCTGTCACCCTGGATGTGGAAACAGCGCAACCGCTGCTCGAGGTGTCTGAGGAACGGAAGAGGGTGAGATGTACCAGGACCCGGAGGAGTCTCCCTGACGACGGGAAGAGGTTTACAGACAGTACGTGTGTGCTAAGATCGGAGCGATTCACATCAGGGAGACATTACTGGGAGGTGGAGGTGGCGGGGAGTCGGGTCTGGTGTCTGGGAGTCGCCGCAGAGTCTGTGGAGAGGACGACCTGACCTCGGAGACTGGAGTCTGGAGAATCGGGCGGTGGGATGGCGAATTTCAATCATTCACCTCCCCTCCATCCCCTCTGCCCGCCCGTCCCATCCCCGGGAGGGTGGGAGTTTATCTCAGTTACGAGTCCGGGACAGTTTCATTTTACGACGCGTACACCAAGTCCCATCTCCACACCTTCACTGGGAATAAATTCACGGAGAAACTTTATCCTTTCTTCTGACCTTGGGATGAAAACCAGTGGCTGAGAACCTGCTCCGATTCCGCTCCGGGTGTGTAAAAGGATCGGGTCCCAGGACCGGCGTCAGGTCGGCGCTGAACGGCTCCTATTTAATCCCCAAATTCCGCGTCGTGAAACCCCAGTGAGCGCGGAAATAAAACCAGGGGGAATGTAAATGTGGGAAGAGTGAAATAAACACCAACTGAAATCAGAGCTGTCTGTGGATCCGTTCATTTTAACGCGCTAACCGCGTCCGGCAACGGAACATAAATTACTTTTGTGAAAATATAAATATTGAAACAATCGCCCTTCCCGCGGGTTCAGCAGCAGCCGCGGGCGGCGGGTCCTGAGCTCCAGGATCCTCCGGGTCCTAAAGCCCGCCGATTCAAAGAATTTATATCGTGTTTGCAGCATTTGCTCTCCACACAACAGATTCGTTTTCTTCGGAAAGTATCTTTGAATTGAATTGAATTGAATTGAATACCTTTATTGTCATTCAGACCTTTCGGTCTGAACAAAATTTCGTGCCTGCAGTCATACATATATAAAAATAACAGTACCATACAATAAACACAAATTTAACATCCACCACAGTGAGTTCACCAAACACCTCCTCGCTGTGGTGGAAGGCAAAAGTCTTAGGGTCTCTGTCTTTCTCCTTATTCTCCCTCTGCGCTGAGGGGATCCAGGCCGCCGCCACCGCTGTCGCCAGAACGCCGGAACACCGCCACAGGGCCCGCCGCCGGAACGTCGCTGGAGCACCGCAGCTCCCGAAGAATGGGTTCAAACCGAATTCCCGGATCCAGGTGGGAGTCCGTTGTGCTCAGGCTTGATCTTTTTTATGCATGATTTAAAATACAAGAAGCCAATCCTCCATCAAGTTTGATGTTCACGAGCCGAACCGTAAAACATCCAGTTTTTCAGGGGGAACTGCAGATGCTGGAATATCGAAGGTCGACAAAAGTGCTGGAGAAACTCAGCGGGTGCGGCAGCAGCTTGTAATGGAGACGACCAGAGAAAAGACAATTCTGGATTTAGTGTTGTCCAATGAACCAGATATCATAAGAGAACTCGAGGTAAAGGAACCGCTTGGAGGTAATGATCATATTATGATTCGTTTTAATCTGCAATTTGAGAAGGAGAACGTTAAATCGGAAGTGGCAGTGATGCAGTTGAACAAAGGGGACTATGAAGGCATGAGAGGGGAGCTGGCCAAAGTCGACTGGAAAGGGATCCCAGCAGGAATGACGGTGGAACAGCAATGGCAGGAATATCTGGGCATAATCCGGAAGACACAGGATCATTTCATTCCAAAAAGGAAGAAGGATTCTAAGGGGAGTAGGAGGCAACTGTGGCTGACAAGAGAAGTTAGGGATAGAATAAAACTAAAAGAAAAGATGTACAACACAGCAAAGAGTAGCCGGAAGCCAGAGGATTGGGAAACTTCCATAGGACAACAGATGGAAACAAAACTGGCAATACAGGCTGAAAAGATGAAGTATGAGGGGAAGCTGGCCAGGAATATAAAGAAGGACAGTAAAAGCTTCTTTAGATATGTTAAGGGAAAAAGAGGAGCAAAGTGAAATGTGGGTCCCTTGAAGGCAGACACGGGTGAAATTATTATGGGCAACAAGGAAATGTCAGAAGAGTTGAATAGGTACTTCGGATCTGTCTTCACTAAGGAGGACACAAACAATCTCCCAGATGCACTGGAGGACAGAAGATCTAAGGGTGTAGAGGAACTGAAATAAATTTTCATTAGGCGAGAAATAGTATTGGGTAGGCTAATGGGACTGAAGGATGATAAATCCCCTGGGCCTGATGGTCTGCATCCCAGGGTCCTCAGGGAGGTGGCTCTAGAAATAGTGGACGCATTGGTGATAATTTTACAATGTTCAATAGATTCAGGATCAGTTCCTGTGGATTGGAGGATAGCTAATGTTATCCCACTTTTCAAGAAAGGAGCGAGAGAGAAAACGGGGAATTACAGACCAGTTAGCCTAAATTCGGTGGTGGGAAAGATGCTGGAGTCAATTATTAAAGAGGTAATAATGGAGCATTTGGATAGCAGTAAAAGGATTAGTCCAAGTCAGCATGGATTTATGAAAGGAAAATCATGCTTGACTAATCTTCTGGAATTTTTTGAGGATGTGACAAGTAAAATGGATGAAGGGGTGCCAGTGGATGTAGTGTATCTAGACTTTCAGAAAGCCTTTGATAAGGTGCTGCCCGGAAGACTGGCGACTAAATTTAGAGCACATAGTATTGGGGGTAGGGTGTTGACATGGATAGAAAATTGTTTGGCAGACCGGAAGCAAAGAGTAGGAGTGAACGGGTCCTTTTCAGAATGGCAGGCAGTGGTGAGTGGAGTGCTGCAAGGCTCGGTGTTGGGGCCGCAACTGTTTACCATATATATTAATGATTTGGAAGAGGGAATTAGGAGCAACACTAGCAAGTTTGCGGATGACACAAAGCTGGGTGGCAGTGTGAACTGTGAAGAGGATGTTAGGAGTTTGCAGGGCGACCTGGACAGGTTGAGTGAGTGGACAGACGCGTGGCAGATGCAGTATAATATAGATAAATGATAGGTTATCCACTTTGGCGGCAAAAACAAGGGGGCAGATTCTTATCTCAATGGGGTTAGGTTAGGTAAGGGGGAGGTACAGCGAGACCTGGGTGTCTTTGTACAGCAGTCCCTGAAGGTTGGCGTGCAGGTACAGCAGGCAGTAAAGAAAGCTAATGGAACGTTGGCCTTCATAAGAAGAGGCTTTCAGTACAGCAGTAAAGAGGTTCTTCTGCAGTTGTATAGGGCTCTGGTGAGACCATATCTGGAATATTGTGCACAGTTTTGGTCTAATAATTTGAGGAAGGACATACTTGTGATTGAGGCAGTGCAGCGCAGGTTCACGAGATTGATCCCTGGGATGGTGGGACTGTCATATGAGGAAAGATTGAAAAGACTAGGCTTGTATTCACTGGAGTTTAGAAGGATGAGGGGGAAACTTATAGAAACATGTAAAATTATAAAAGGACTGGACAAGTTAGATGCAGGAAAAATGTTCCCAATGTTGGGTGAGACCAGAACCATGGGCCACAGTCTGAGAATAAAGGGGAGGTCATTTTACCCAGAGAGTTGTGAATTTGTGGAATTTTCTGCCACAGAGGGCAGTGGAGGCCAAATCACTGGATGGATTTAAGAGAGAGTTGGATAGAGCTCTCGGGGCTAGTGGAGTCAAGCGATATGGGGAGAAGGCAGGCACGGGTTATTGATAGTGGACGATCAGCCATGATCAAATTGAATGGCGATGCTGGCCCGAATGGCCTCCTCCTGCACCTATATTCTATGTTTATATGTTTCTATCTGTGGAAGGAAATAGGGAACGTTTCGGGCCGAAACGTTGCCGATATCCTTCGCTCCATCAATGCTGCTGCACCCGCTGAGATTCTCCAGCACGTTTGTCTACCGTAAAACATCCATGTCCCTCCACAACCCCCATTCTCCCCCTCCCACCCCCCCCCCCCCCCCCCACCAACCCCGGCACTCACCCTCACTACCCACCCCCACCTGTCTCCAGTCAACTCCAACTCGTTCAGTCTTAGATTCACATTTTTCACGTGTATAAATATTTTGTTTTGCATTCTAACCAGTCAAATTAGATAACACCAAAGATAAATACAATCAAGTCAAACTCCAGTACAATAGATAGGGAAAAGGGACAGTTACAATGTGCAGTATATAGTTCTCAGCATTGCAGCGTCATTGACCCGCTAACATTTATTCAATGTCCCCACATCTCTTTTCGGAGACCACAGAGTGTTTTACCTGCGTAAATCACATTGAAGTGCAGCCACAAATGAGTGAAAGAGTCCGAAGAAGGTCTCGACCCGAAACGTCCGCCAATCCTTCCCTCCAGAGACGCTGGCTGTCCTGCTGAGATACTCCAGCATTTTGTGACTGTGTTCGATTTAAACCAGCATCTGCAGTTCCTTCCGGCATCATCATGAGGTTTATGTTGAATCTGTATAAAACACAGGTTTGGATACAACTGGTGCATCAAGCGTATTTCTGGTCAACAAACTTAATGAATAAAGCGAGGATCATCGGGAGGGCGCGGGAGATATTCACTGGAATGGTTTCAAGGATGAGGAGATTCGGGTCGTGGGTGAGGCTCGAGAAGCGGGTGCAGGTTCTCTGTGGAGAAAGGAATTTGAAAGCTTTCACAAAGGGTTCAAGCTCGGGGCCGGTGTGCGGAGGGGGAATGGGGGCGGGAGAAAGCAGGATGGGGGCGGGGGGAGAGAGAGGGTCTTTCCCATCTGTGCGAGTATCAAATGGGCACAGAATTTAGAGAGACAAGCAACAAGTGGAATATGCCTTGGAGTGCAGGAAGAATTGCAGATGCTGGTTTTAACCGCAGATAGACACAACATGCTGGAGTATCTCAGCGGGACAGGCAGCATCTCCGGAGAGAAGGAATGGGTGACGTTTCGGCTAGAGACGGCCTATCTGAGGGGAATAAGGATTTTCAGGTTAGTTTATTCTCTTTTGTTGCGTGCTATCTAGTCTGCAGAAAGACAATACTTGATTACAATCGAGCCACTTACAGTAAGAAGATACTCGATGATGGAATAATGTTTAGTACAAGGTGAAACCAGCAAAGCCCGATCATAGTTAAAGTGGTAAATGTTAAGGTGGGAGTAGAGATTTAAGAGTGTGGGGCGATTGTAATATGTGGATGTAGATCTGCATCGCACGCAAATAGACGCCTTGGTTGGGCGCCATCTCGGAAGCATTAGCGGCAAGAATGAGCTGCAGGGGCGGAGGAAATGCTGCCAATTGGGCTTTCGAATCAGAGTGTTCCGTGTTCCACTCTCACTGATTCCACGGTGGCGCAGCGGTAGAGTTGCTGCCTTGCAGCGCTTGCGGCGCCAGAGACCCGGGTTCGGTCCCGACTACGGGTGCTGTCTGTCCGGAGTTAGTACGTTCTCCCCGAGACCGCGTGGGTTTTCTCCGAGATCTTCGGTTTCCTCCCACATTCTAAATACATACGGGGAGAAGGTAGAAACTCCGGACAGACATCACCCGTAGTCAGGATCGAACCCGCGCCTCCATTCGCTGTAAGGAGCTGTAAGCAACTCTACCGCTGCGTCACCGTGACGGTCACGTGACCATGTCCAGATTCAGCAGCTCCACGTCAGTGAAAACATTTTGAACCAGGAAGTGCTCATAAAATGGCTGCGAAATACCAGGTGGAGAGTTGGACCGAGGAGGCAGTTTGTCCCATCTGCCTGGATTTCTTCAACGATCCGGTGTCACTGGAGTGTGGGCACAACTACTGCCGCTCCTGCATCACACAGAGTTGGGACAGGGAGGGGAGGAACTCCTGCCCGGAATGCAGAGAGGAGTTTGCAGACCGCACCCTCAAAGTAAATCGGGCCTTGGTTAGACTGGCTGAGAAAGCTCGAGCACTGAGCCTGAATCTCAAAGAGAAGGAAAGTAAACTTCACTGCGAGAAACATCAGGAAGAACTGAAGCTATTTTGTGAAACTGACAAGAAAGTGATTTGTGTGATCTGTCGAGATGCGCGTGAACACAAGTCTCACAGCTTCGTACCGATAGAAGAAGCTGTCGAAATCTACAAGGTAAAAGCAAACCGATATTGATCACATAATTGTGTCATGTTTTGTTTATTTTCTGACATTTTTCTTCTCTGTTCTGAAACCCAACTCCAGGATCAGGTGAAATCTTCCTTTGAATCTCTCACAAAAAAGAAATCAGAGATTGTGCAAATGGAGCAGCGACAGAAAGAGAAGATTTCTGGTGTTCTGGTGAGATTTTCCAATTTCGATTTCCTGATCGATCTTGTGTTGTTTTCATCAATGTGACGTGTGTAACGTCAGGACACCTCTCTACAGCACAGGAGCCGAGGGTTGGAGCTGTAGAGATAGAGACTGGGCGGGCAGGTACTTACTGTAGATAGAGTGGATGTGGAAAGGATGTTTCCACTGGTGGGGCTGTAGGACTAGAGGTCATAGTCTCAGAATTATAGGGCGCTCTTTTAGAAAGGAGGTGAGGAGGAACTTGGAAAAGGGGTCACTGTGGCGCCGCGGTAGAATTGCTGCCTTACTGCGAATGCAGCGCCGGATACCTGGGTTCGATCCCGACTACGGGTGCTGTCTGTATGGAGTTTGTATGTTCTCCCCGTGGCCTGCGTGAATTTTTTCTGATAATCTTCGGTCTCCTCCCACACTCCAAAGATGTACAGGTTTGTAGGTTTATTGCCTTGGAAAATGTAAAAATTGTTAATGTGTGGGGATTGCTGGTCGGCGCGGACCCGAAGGGCCTGTTTCTGCGCTGTATCCTTAAACTTTAAAAAAACTAAACCTATTTTGCCAGAGGGTAATTATTCTATGGAACTCATAAGACATGTTGGGCCAATTGGCTTATTTCTGTACTCCATGCCACAAGGTTGATTGGCCAACTATCATCTCGCATATCGTTAGGAAACACAATACAGTGATATTATATATTACATAGAAACATAGACCATAGAAACCTAGAAATTAGTGCAAATAACAGATGGAGGGATATTAATGTTCAGAGTCCCGAGCCAGGTTTAATAGCCTGATGGCTGTGGGGAAGTAGCTATTCCTAAACCGGGTTGTTGCAGTCTTCAGGCTCCTGTACCTTCTACCCGAAGGTAGCAGGGAGATGAGTGTGTGGCTAGGGTGGTGTGGGTCCTTGATGATGCTGCCAGCCTTTTTGAGGCAGCGACTGTGATAAATCCCCTCGATGGAAGGAAGGTCAGAGCCGATGATGGACTGGGCAGTGTTTACTACTTTTTGGAGTCTTTTCCTCTCCAGGGCGCTCAAGTTGCCGAACCAAGCCACGATGCAACCAGTCAGCAAGCTCTCTACTGTACACCTGTAGAAGTTAGAAAGAGTCCTCCTTGACAGACCAACTCTCCGTAATCTTCTCAGGAAGTAGAGGCGCTGATGAGCTTTCTTAATAATTGCATCTGTGTTCTCGGACCAGGAAAGATCCCCTCTCAGTCTCCTAAATTCCAGAGAGTATAAACCGAGTCTATCCAGTCTTTCTTCATAAGACAGTCCTGACATCCCAGGAATCAGTCTGGTGAACCTTCTCTGCACCCCCTCTATGGCAATAATGTCCTTCCTCAGATTTGGAGACCAGAATATTGATCTTCATCTTTCATTTCACAGGAAGAGTCACACCACCTTCAGTCACAGATCACATCCCAGTTTGCTGAACTGCACCAGATTTTCATTGAGAAAGAACGGCGTGTACTCGCAGATGTCCGGGAAGAAGAGGAGAAAATTCGGAACGCAATGGAGAAAAGGCTTCAAGAGATTCAAGCAAATTTAAATTCCATCCAAAAGGAACTCTCAACGTTGCAGGAACAGATAGATCAAAAAGACAACGGGATATTTCTGAAGGTGAGAAGTTACACTAAAGTTAGTCGAAGTGAAACTGCACAGTCACAACATGGTGGGTGACATTTCTGAAATTAATGCATCCTTTCCCAGTAATTCAGAGCTGGGTCAATGTTCCATCTGTTCCAGCGATGTGCTGCTGTTGTTCCCAAACTAAATGGCCTCCTGCATAAACTGTGGGATCTCAGGACAGTCTGCAAACTCCTTGAGAAACAGTCGCTGTGATTTTGGCTCTGAGTTTGTGGAGAGGTAATATTTCCCAGAAAAGAGGGACAATCTCCAGGAATCACAAGACCACGGGGAAAGTGTTCTGTATGGTCAGCATTAGAGGAAAAGGTGTTTGTGATGTTAGAACATCGCCGTGCAGGCAGTCTAATGATTTTAGCCTGGGATACACATTGGAATTTGTCCTCCTTAACAGCACTTAATTGGACCTGCTCTATCCTAGTTATCATTTTGCTCTTAAAGGGGCATAGTCTCCCCCGGTTATTCTTCTGCTGGTCATATCTTGTAGAATCTTGTAGGGGGGTTTGTTACAAATTTCCGTAGTTACATCAAGAGCATTTTGCATAGACTTCATGATCTTATCCATGAAAATGTTGATACAGCATTGGACGCAACACAAAAGTGAATCACCAGAGACTTTTGTAAGTAAATTTATTGGCCAAGTATTCACATACAAGGAATTTGCCTTGGTGCTCTGCCCATAAGTAACAACATAACATACAGTGACAGTTACGAATGACTCAGAAAGCACTAATCATTAATAATAACAAGACAATAATGATAAAACACCATTGATGCAGCATGTGAACCAACAAAATACCAGATCAAAGGGAGGCTACAGATTTTTGGCTGTTGGGTAGAGCAACTACTTGTGGATAAAAACAGTTTTTATGTTTAGCTGTGGCAGCTTTGACAGTCTGGAGTCGCCTTCCAGAGGAAAGTGATTCAAAGAGTTTGCGGCCAGGGTGAGAGGGGTCAGAGATGATCTTGCCCGCTCGCTTCCTGGCCCTTGCAGTGTACAGTTCATCAATAGAGGGAAGGTTGCAGCCAATAATCTTCTCTGCTGATCGGACGATTCGCTGCAGCCTCCAGTTGTCGTGCTTGGTGGCTGAGCTAAACCAGACCATGATAGAGAAGGTGAGAACAGCCTCTATGATGGCCGTGTAGAATTCGACCATCATTGCCTGTGGCAGATTATGCTTCCTCAGCTGCTGTAGGAAGTACATCCTCTGTTGTGCCTTTTTGACTGTGGAGTCAATGGTAGTCCGCCACTTAAGGTCCCTGGAGATGATGGTTCCCAGGAACTTAAAAGACTCCACAAATGTGACTGTGGTGTTGTTGATGGTGAGTGGGGTGAGGGGAGGGGGAATTCTCCTAAAGTCTACAATCAATTCCACTGTCTTAAGAGCATTGAACTCTAGGTTGTTGCTACGGCAGCAGGACGCCAGCTGTGACACTTCCTGTCTGTTGGCAGATTCCTCCCCATCCCGGTTCAGTCCAATCAGGGCTGTGTCGTCCGCAAACTTGAAAAGCTTGACAGAGGTGTCTGTGGAGGTGCAGTCATTGGTGTAGAGAGAGTGGAGGAGAGAAGAGGGTACGCAGCCTTGCGGTGCTCCTATGCTGAGTGTTTGCGGGTCCTAGATATGCTTTCCCAGCCTCACATGCTGCTTCCTGTCTGTCAGGAAGTTAGTGATCCACTGACAGAGGGGTTGGGGGGGGGGGGGGGGGGGGGAGTTCTGTCCAAGTCAACATTAGCCATGACCACATTGTGGGGATTAACATTGAAATCTAGAATGTGGCGCACACATCATCATTTATCATCTGCATCCATAAATTGAACATGCAGGGAATGGGGTAAACGGGGAAATCTCTTGTGCGTATCCTGCTTCCCCTTCAATGTATGTCAAACATTGGCTTCGGCCACTTTGAGTTCCACGTTCCTTTTGTGGCATGACTAATGAGATTTATTGAAGGCCATCACTTATTTCATCTTTGAATTTTGGTCTTCCAAAAAGAAGGAATAATATTTGTCCCTCCCCCCCCCCCCCCCCCCCCCCCCCCCCCATTTAAATCCGCAGAGAATTTTAAGTCGTCCCATCCCTTAATTCCCTTACATCTTCTTCAGATAACACCCATCACCTTCTCATTCTTTCCCGTAACGCGCACCGTCTCAATAATGGCATCATTTTCATGTACGTTCCTTGTGTTTCCCCCCGTGGACCTTTATCCCGACGGAAATATCCTGTATATGTCAGTGTGGCTGCCGCAATATGAGTTGGTTAATAGGAATCTTGCGGCAATCTGCGTGTCATTTCTGCTGTCGGAATGTGGATGTTCCGTCTCAGTTATTCAGACGTGTGTCTTATTTCTTTCAGGAGGCAGCTGGTCGGAAAAGGAGGTAGGACACGCTCTTGATAGAAATGCTGTATGTTTTTGGAGAACAGCTCCAAAATTTTTGATGCTCAGCTTCTAACCAGTTGATAAATATTTGCAGGTTTAGGGATGAAGTTCATTCATTGTCAGTGACAGATGGTGCCTTGCCAATTGAAAAGATTCATCACCACTTTGTGTTGAACACGTTGTGGAGAGAAACCTGCGACATTCAGCGAGGTAAATTTGTTTCGTTTCCATTCTTCTCACTGATTACACCTTTAAGTACCATAAATGTGAACATTACGCAGTAACTGTACTCACCTCCGCCTCTGGAATCTCATTCTATGTCTCTACCATCCAATCTCTGAAAACATTGACCTTCAATGCCTTTTCCAACTTTACCATCTCACCTGAAACTGATGCCCCCAATCTTTCAACGTTAGAAAATTCCGTCTTCCATTCTTCAGCCAATTACACCTGCTAATTAAGATCACATTTCATCTCAGATAACCTTCTTCACCCTCCATGATGCCACCAATCTTAGTGTCCTCCACAAACCTGTTAACTATGTTACCCACATACACATACAAAGCGTTCATATAAATAACGACCAACAATGTAGAGAGCATTGAGCTCTATGGCGCTCCCTTTGTGAGAGCCTCCACTATGAAAAGCATTCCTCCACCAACCTTCTGTCTACTGCCTTCAGACCACGGTTATGCTCCATTGTGTAACTCGCCCTGGATTCGATCAGATCAAAACATCCAGACCGTGTATCATGCAGAGGGTTGAAGTTGTTTCTCCAACATAGCAGTAAATATCTGGAATTGTGTGACCTAATTGATGGTGACAGGCCAGATTATTGGAATTGGTGAAGGGAAAATAGTTGGATATTCGTAAGATCATTCGACTGAGGGTTATGGGGAAGTAACACTGAAGAGGATCTGGGGCCAGCTTCGATCAGCCATGACCACATTGAACAGAGGATAGGCCTGAGAGCCGAAGCCCACTCCGCGCCTATTTTGTTCCTGTCTTGTGTTTTTTTCTACTTATGCAAAGATAAACTCTACACAGAGCGAATGTAGTAACGATTGACAATACTTGGTTCCATAACGATATTTGTTGTGCGGGTGACATTGAGTGGTCTCCGCCTGCTTGCTCGAGAGTCCAGTTGTATTTGAGGAGATCTCTGGGAATCCCAAAGTCTTTACACTGCTCAGTGGGCTGGATGCAGGGAGGATGTCTCCCCTGTCTGAGGGGTCTGGACCCAGTGGACACCCTCTCAGAATGTAGGTTGGAACATTTAAGACAGAGATGAGGAGACGTTACTGCACGCAGACACTGGGCAACCATTGCAATGCTCTGCACCGGTAGTTGTGAAAATTCACTCATTCAGTGGTCTTGGAGCCAGAGAGCCATGGTTGTACATTACAGAGTCAGGCCCCTCGGCCCAACGTGTCCATGTACACATTTTTCCCCAGCTATATTAACCCATTTGCCCACATTAGGACCATATTATTCTACACGTCATTTGTTAAATCTTAATGCCTCTGAAATGTAGTGATTACATCTTATTCCACCACCTCCTCTGGCAAAATATTCCAGGTATCAATAACTCTGTGTGTGAAGTAAACTTACCACTCAGACCCACTTCAATAGTCTATCCTCTTGTGTTAAACCCGCGCCCTCCAGTTTTGATATCCCTGTATGAACATAAGGTTTGGAGGATCTAGCCTCTATCGTGTTGCAAACTTTGAGAATTCCATGCTATCCACAGTATTATCTGTTCTCCATAAACTTCATAGTCACACCTCCTACATTCACATCCAAGCCACGTAAAGATAAAATAAACAGCAAAGGGTGCACCACCTATATCTGCTGCACACCAGTCACAGACCTCCAGGCAGAATAATCATCCTTCTACCGTAACCTCCCACCTCCAAGCACCAGGACAATTTTGGATCTTTTTACCAAGCTCGTTTAGATCCGACTTTCCTTTGGACCAGCCCTACGTGCGCAAAATTGTCAAGTCCCTCAGTGAAGTTCATGTATTGGTTCACAATGAGATCAGTGTGTTCTTGGTTGTGTGGGCGCATCAAATCCACGTTCCGCTAAAGAAAGCAAGTAAACAGTAGCAGATGGCCTCCACAGTTCAGCATGATCACGGCAACTCCACCCCACATCTCTACATCCTCTTTAACCACGTCTAATTACCACTCACATCCCTCTCCTCAACTTCCAATCTGCGTCTCACTTGCCATCTACTGGCAAGATATTTGAATACCCGGCTTATTTCTCCATCCCCATCTTTCGTTCATCCTCATTTTCCGCATTCGTTTTGCCCGTCCGCTCGACCCCGCCCCCTCCCGTTCCCGTTCCCGATAACCTGCGGATTTCCCTCTTTCCTGCCGGGATGAGAAACTCCGAAAGATGTCTGTTGTTCATCGGATGTTGTTGGGGTGACACCCCGGGCAAGGTTTGTCCGCCCGCCTGTGCCCGAGTCTCACCCCGACCCCCGAGGACTCTCTGATTCTCTGCTTCTCCCCCCAGTCTCTGTCACCCTGGATGTGGAAACAGCGCAACCGGAGCTCGAGGTGTCTGAGGATCGGAAGAGGGTGAGATGGACCGGGATCCGGAAGAGTCTCCCTGACACCGGGAAGAGGTTTACATACTGGGAGTGTGTGCTGGGATTGGAGGGATTCACATCGGGGAGACATTACTGGGAGGTGGAGGTGGCGGGGAGTCGGTGGTGGAGTCTGGGAGTCGCCGCAGAGTCTGTGGAGAGGAAGAGATGGGTCACACTGACCCCGGAGACTGGATTCTGGAGCATCTGGCGGTTGAATGATGTGTTTGAAGCATTCACCTCTCCTCCATCCTCTCTCCCCGCCCGTCCCATCCCCGGGAGGGTGGGAGTTTATCTCAGTTACGAGTCAGGGACAGTTTCATTTTACGACGCGGACACCAAGTCCCATCTCCACACCTTCACTGGGAATAAATTCACGGAGAAACTTTATCCTTACATCGCGACTTGGCATAAAAAACAGTGGCTGAGAATCTGCTCCGGTTCCGCTCCGGGTGTGGAAAAGGGTCGGGTCCCGGGACCGGCGTCAGGAGCGGGGCTCAGGGGCTGTGAGACAGAAACCCGGTGGACAACAGGTCGGCGCTGAACGAACGGATCCTATTAAATCCCCAAATTCCGCGTCGTGAATACAATTCAATTCAACTTTAATATCATTGCACAGGTACAAGTATGGGTACAACGAAATGCAGTTTAGCGTCAGTTCGTAGTGATAGCAATATAGAAAAATAAATACAGAATGCAGACAATGTGGACGGAGAGACTGGAGAAATCTGTCGGTGGGACTCCGAGTTCAGCAGTGTGATGGTGTTATTGTAGAAGCTGTTCCTCATCCTACTAGTGCGGGACCTGAGGCTCCTGTACCGCCTCCCTGATGGTAGGAGGGCACAGTCCATGGTTAGGGTGTGAGGGGTCTTTGACCCGCTTACATTTACACATTTACACATGTGCTCGCATCTCTTTTAGGAGATCCCAAAGTGCTTTACTGGTGGAATTATCTTTGAAGCGCAGCCAGGAATGGCAACTGAAATGCAGGAGTCAATATGCAGACAGGAACATTCATAGACAGAGTTT
This sequence comes from Raja brachyura, assembly GCA_963514005.1. The sequence continues at coordinate 38,029,109 of OY740805.1, forward strand.
AAAAGCAAGCTATACTGTCCAAAGCGATTTGGGTTTATTTCAATTGGAGTATTAGAAGCACAAAGCACATAATTCAAATAAACACAATCTTTCTATTCGGTTCTTATGAATGTTACTGGTCGTGCCAATTATCCAACTGCAAACACAGGGTATTAAATGTATCTGTTGTATTAATCTACTGACCTACAATATTGTAAGTGGGTTGGATTTCAATGAACCAATCCCTTTTACATATTTCCTCTCTGATTATCTGCCTATGTTTCTTCCCTTCTTTCAACCAATCCACCAGGTGAAACCCCAGTGAGCGCGGAAATAAAACCAGGGGGAATGTAAATGTGGGAAGAGTGAAATAAACAGCAACTGAAATCAGAGCTGTCTGTCGATCCGTTCATTTTAACGCGTTAACCGCGTCCGGCAACGGAACAGAAATTACTTTTGTGAAAATATAAAGATTGAAACAATCGCCCTTCCAGCGGGTTCAGCAGCAGCCGCGGGCGGAGGGTCCTGAGCTCCGGGCTCCCCCTGGTCTTAAAGTCCGCAGAATCTATGAGATTATAGCGTATTTGCAGCATTTGCTCTCCACACAACAGATTCGTTTTCTTCGGAACGGAGCTTTAGAAGAATAGGTTCAAACCGAATTCCCGGTTCCAGGTGCGAGCCCGTTGTGCTCAGGCTCTGTCTGCCTCTCTGTAGGATACATAGATCATTCCTTGTTTCAGTCGCCGCCAGACCCCTCCCTCACCTCTCTCTCAGGTACATCATGTCTGTATCGGTGCTGCTTCCTGTTCTTGGTCACCGCTTTAACGCTTCAACCCCCTCACTGCCCGTCTCCAACCAGCTCCCACATTCCTCTGCTCGAGCCCCGACTCTTCCCTTCGCTTTCTCGAGAAAACCCGAGTGACCAAAGTCCATTCCAAGACCGCGGACGCCTTCGGCTACTTCGTCTATCCACTACCTCTATTTGCGCATCGGAAATTGATTATTCCCTCCAAGATCGAGTGCGTACAGCAACAACACGCTTACATTTGCACAATGTCCTCGCATCTCTTTTAGGAGACCCCAGTGCTTTACTGGTGGAATTCTCTTTGAAGTGCAGCCAGGAATGGCAACTGAATGCAGGAGTCAATTTGCAGACAGGAACATTCACAGACAGAGTTTAAAAGCAAGCTATACTGTCCAAACCGATTTGGATTTATTTCAATTGGAGTATTAGAAGCACCAAGCACACTATTCAAATAAACACAATCTTTCTATTCGGTTCATATGAATGTTCCTGGTAGTGTGAATTATCCAACTGCAACAACAGGGTATTAAATGTATCTGTTGTATTAATCTACTGCCCTACAATATTGTAAGTGGGTTTGATTTCAATGAACCAACTCCCTTTCATGCTTTCCTCTCTGATTGTCTGTTTCTTCCCTTTTTTCACCCAATCCATCAGGTGAAACTTTAATCGCCGCCCTCAGCCCAAGAGAGAGAAATAGTGATGAGTTGTTAATTGTCATATGTACCGAAGCGGAGTAATGAAATTCTTACTTGTCCTTAATCTGATTTTGCATCTATATCACTCCTCACAACATTTCCTCCCAAAACTGCGGGACACATTTCTATTCATGATTCCAATGTTAGTAAATAATCCTCGCTCCTCATTCAAGGAATGTTGCCATTCCATCCCCCATGTCCGTAATCTTCCAGGCTTGTAATCAGCATTCCCAACTCCCAACAAAGGGGGCTGCAAAACTCTGACTCAAGCGTTTTTGCCTGAGCCCAGACCTCTGTTGTGTGGGTGGACAAAGCTGAGATAGTCAAGTGGGCTTGGGATGGGTCCGCAGTTGGTCAGGCAGGACCTGTGGAGAGAGGGCATGAGTTAGCATTCGGAGTCTCTGGTCGAAAGTTGCCCTGACCCTTTCAGTCCTGCTGCACATAAAAACATTACTGTTATTGATGTTGTTAGGAATATGAGGCACTGTTCCTCCAGTTTGTGTTTGACCTCACTCTGCCAACGGAGAAGTTCCAGCACAGAAAGGTTAACGTGGGAATGGGACAAGGAGTTAAAATGGTTGGCATCGGCAGCCCTTGGCGGATCGAGTGCAAGTGTTCAGCCGAATGGTCGGAGACTCTGGACTTCACACGAATGTGCACCAGGCATCACCAGGAATACAGGATGCAGTGGATGAGGAGACCGTGAACCTCTGCGTCATTTGGAAGGACGGCTGTGATCCCTGGATGGAGGTTTGGGGGAAGTTCCTATAAATCTAGTTAGTTCAGTTGTTCAGTTTAGTTTATTGTCACGTGTACCGAGCTACAGTGAAAAGCTCTTGTTGCGTGCGAACCAATTAGCAGAAAATCAAGGCACTTCCAGTGTATAGATACATGATAAGGGAAGAACGTTTAGCGCAAAGTAAAGCCAGCAAATTCCGATCAAGTACAGTCCGAGGGTCACAAAACCTATATTTCATAACCTCACGGACCCAGCAAATGTGCCAAACGCCTTCGTCACACAGAGAATGGTGAGTCTCTGGAATTATCTGCCACAGAAGGTAATTGAGGCCAGTACATTTGGCTATATTTAAGATGGAGTTAGATGTGGCCCTTGCGCCTAGAGGGATCAGTGGATATGGAGAAAAGGCAGGTACGGGATAATGAGTTGGATGATCAGCCATGATCATATTGAATGACGGCGCAGGCTCGAAGGGCCGAATGGCCTATTCCTGCAACAATTTTCTATGTTTCTATGTCAGCAGCCTGCCCATCCCTGGTGCAATGTTCAAGGAGCTGTATGTTTGCATTCCAATGTCTCTATAGTCTGCTAAAAAATAACACAGGGCGTAACTTTGTAATGCCTATAATCTGCCCTGGCCTGTTTGCCAACTTGCATCACACTTATCCGAGTTAAATAAATCAGCCTTTAATCCGCCCATTGGCCCAGTTCCATCCTAGATAAATTGATTCACTCTCCAAAATGTCACCATAGAAACGTAAAAACATAGAATCATAGAAAATAGGTGCACGCGTAGGCCATTCGGCCCTTCGACCGAGGGCCATTTAATTTGACTATGGGTGATCATCCAAAATCAGCAGCCTGTTCCTGCCTTCTCCCCCATATCCCTTGATTCCGTTAACCCTCAGAGCTATACTTAACACTCTCTGGAATACACCCAGTGAATTGGCCGCTACTGCCTTCGCTGACAGAGAATACCACAGATTCACAACTCCCCGGGTGAAAAGGTTCTCCCTCATCTTATTCTTAAACTGTGACCCCAGGTTCTGGATTCCCTCAACATCGGGAACATGTTTCCTGTCGAATCCTCTAAAAAATTGCATGTTTCCATAAGATCCTCTCTCTTTCTTCTAAATTCCAATAAATATTAGCCCCGTCGGACTATTCTCGATAACACGTTAATTAACACTATCCTACACACTAACGACAATTGTTTTAACCAATGTTAGTCTCATCTCAAACTGACTAATCATTAGAACTGAGATGAGAACAAACTTTTTCACCCAAAGAGTGGATAAATTAATGGAATTCTCTGCCTTGGAAGGCAATGGAGGCCGATTCACTGGATAGAGCTCATATTGATTGTTAGATAGAGAGTTGGACAGAGCTCTTAGGGCGAGAGGAATCAAGGGATATGGGGAGAAGGCAGGCACCGGGTACTGATTGTGGACGAACTGCCATGATCACATTGAATGGCGGTGCTGGCTCCAAGGGCCGAATGGCCTACTCCTGCATTTATTTTTTCTAAAAGTCTATGTAACCATGTCACCTACATACACATCCAAATCGTTTACATTAAAAAATGGTCATCAGTTGAGCCAGCACCGAGCCCTGCGGCAATGTATTTATTGCATCAGTCTATTACTGTAGGAATTCGTCATGTTTAGGGGGTCTTTACCCTCAAAGAGAATCCGCTCATAGCTTCCACAAATGCTTCTTGATCAATTTAATTCTACCAGAAGGTCACTTCTCGCTCCTGCATTGAGGGTCTCTCCACTATTCCACCTCATGCATGTTCCGCATCTGCAGACTCTTGTGTCCCAGTGAATTCTGGACATCACCAACAATGAACAGCACGTCAAGAAGATTCGTCCAAATTTCATGTATGCAACCTCATGCATGTCAGTAAGTTCAGTTCGCTGCAGTGCCGCTTTCAACTGATGCCGAGCTGTCTAAATGTTTAAGAAAGAACTGCATATGTTGGAAAAAACAAAGGCAGACAAAAATGCTGGAGAAACTCGGCGGGTGAGCAGCATCTATGGAGCGAAGGAATAGGTGACGTTTCGGGTCGAGACCCATCTTCAGGCTGCCTCACCCGCTGAGTTTCTCCAGCATTTGTGTCCACCTCCGAGCTGTCTAAATGTTTGCGCGGTGCAGGGTTCCCACCTGCTGGTGAAACCCGATACTGCGGAATCGGCCGATATATTAACCCATTGCCCGTGGGGATGGTGAATCTGTGGCAGAGAGAATGAATAGGTTCCGATGCTGGAGACCAGCATCGACGTGCGAGCGGTACCCGGATGCGGTGCCGAAGCCAAAGAACCGAATAGAAACGAGGTCTAAACGCGAATGAACCGAAAGAGGCCGAAGACGAAACGCCTACTAACCGAAAGGATGGGACGCCTAAATGCAAACTAACTGAAAGGGCGGGACGTCTAAACGTCTACGAACCGAAAGGCTGCGTCATCGAAAAGCAAACTTACAGAATGGCCGCTCAGTCGATACGCCACCTACCCGAATGGCCAAAGGACCGACAGCCGCTCAACAGAAAAGCCCAATAACGGACTTAGCGTTGCGGGGGGCGGATCTGTCAGCGATTGGTCCAGCCCTCGCGTCCATCACATCCCGAGGAATGCACACCTTCCGCCGCTTTCAACTTGGTGCTTGGGTTCAGATTGCCCAGTCACCTATTGCTTGTGTGGGAAAATGAACCCCACGCTCCCATCTCCCCCCTCTCTCTCCCCCTTCTCTCTCTCCCCTTCTCTCTCCCACAGTCACTGGCCGCAATGCACCGCCATCGGAACCCAACCTCCACACCAGGGTGATCCCCCCCTCCGACCCCCTGTCTTTGACACCCACACCAGGGTGATACACCCCGACCGTCTCGGTGTTTGCGGAACGCACCCAAGCTCTCACGCACAAAACAGGCAACATCTCTGGAGAGAAGGAATGGGTTCTTCAGAGTGCGTCTGAAGGGTCTCGACCTGAAACGCCACCCATTCCTTCTCTCCAGAGATGCTACCTCTTCAGCTGAGTTACTCCAGCATTTTGTGTCGATCTTTGGTGTGACAGTTGTGTCATTTCATCGGCTTCATGTATTGCGCGCCCAGGCCAGAACCTGGACATGCCGCTTGCATCTATTCAAACAAGTGCGCTCAAATTGAAATCCTACATTAACCATGTCCCCGAATGTAAGAACGATGTATACATGTAACACATGATATACGTTAATTAACTGGTGTATATCATGTATTGCATGTATAAATCGTTCTTACATCCGGGAACATGGTTACTGTGGGATTAATGTGGGATGAGAGGGGGATGAGGGGGCGGGGGGGGGGGGGGGGGGGGGGGAGGGTGTGGGCGGGGGCCATTCCCATGTGTGCGAGGTTCAAATGGGCACAGAATTGAGAGAGAGAAGCAAGAAGCGGAATATTCCTCGGGGAGTAGGAAGAATTGCAGATGCTGGTTTAAACCACAGACACAAAATGCTGGAGTAACTCAGCGCGACAGACAGCATCTCTGGAGAGAAGGAATGGGTGACGTATCGGGTAGAGCCGGTCTCCAGCATTTTGTGCTTATCTGAGGGGAATAAGACTTTTCAGCTTAAATTATTGTCACGTGTTTCGAAGTGCTGTGAAATACGTTTGTTGCATGCTATCCAGTCAGCAGAAAGACAATACATGATTACAGTGGGACATGTTGAGGTGGGTCTGTTGGGCGCTGCAAGGCAGCAACTCTACCGCTGCGCCACCGTGACTGTCACGTGACCGCCCATATTCAGCAGCTCCACGTCAGTGAAAATATTTTGACCCAAGAAGTGGATGATTTCAAATGGCTTCCAAATACCAGGTCGAGAGCTGGACCGAGGAGACAATTTGTCCCATCTGCCTGGATTTCTTCACCGATCCGGTGTCCCTGGAGTGTGGGTACAACTTCTGCCGCTCCTGTATCACACAGAGGTGGGGCAGGGAGGCGAGAAACTCCTGCCCGGAATGTAGAGAGGAGTTTGTGGACCGCACCCTCAGGGTGAATCGGGCCTTGGCGAGACTGTCTGAGAAAGCTCGAGCACTGAGCCGGAATCTCAAAGAGAAGGAAAGTAAACTTCACCGTGAGAAACATCAGCAAGAACTGAAGCTGTTTTGTGAAACAGACAAGAAACTGACCTGTGTGATTTGTGTCGCTGCGCAGGAACATAAGTCTCACAGCTTCATGCTGATAGAAGAAGCAATTGATTTCTACAAGGTAAAACCAAATTACTTTTGATCACACCTTTGTGTCATGTTTTGTTTATTTTCTGATATTTTTCTTCTCTGATCTGAAACCCAACTCCAGGATCAGGTGAAATCTTTCTTCCAATCTCTTACAAAAAAGAAATCAGAGATCGAGCAAATGGAGCTGCAACGGAAAGATAAGATTTCTGGTGTTCTGGTGAGGTTTTCCTGTTTCAATTTCCTAATCTTGTGTAGTGTTCATCAATGTGATGCGTGTAACATCAGGACACCTCTCCACAGCACAGAAGCCGAGGGTTGGAGCTATAGAGATAGAGACTGGGCGAGCAGGTACTTACTGTAGATAGAGTGGATGTGGAAACTTTTCTTCCACTGGTGGGATGGTAGGGACAGAGGTCATAGCCTCAGAATTAAAGGGCGCTCTTTTAGAAATGAGGTGAGGAGCAACGTAGCAAAGTGGTCACGGTGGCGCAGCGGTAGAGTTGCTGTCTTACAGCGAATACAGCGCCGGAGACCCGGGTTGGATCCCGACTACGGGTGCTGTCTCTACGGAGTTTGTTCGTCTCCTACTGACATGCATGGGTTTTCTCCGAGATATTCGGTTTCCTCCCAGATTGAAAAGACATATAGGTTTGTAGGTTAATTGGCTTGGTAAATTTAAAAATTGTTAATGTGTGGGGATTGCTGGTCGGCGTGGACCCGATGGGTCGAAGGGCCTGTTTCTGCGCTGTATCTCTGAGCTAAAAAAATCCTAAACTTATGTTGTCAGAGGGTAATTAATCTATAGAATTGGACATGTTGGGCCAAATGGCTTATTTCTGTACTCCATGCCACGAGGTTGATTGGCCAACTATCCCCTCGCATATCGTTAGGAAACACAATACAGTGACATTATATATAGATCTTCACCTTTCATTTCACAGGAAGAGTCACACAACCTTCAGTCACATATCACATCCCAGTTTGCTGAACTGCACCGGATTTTCACTGAGAAAGAGCGGAGTGTACTCGCAGATGTCCGGGAAGAAGAGGGGAAAATTCGGAACGCAATGGAGAAAAGGCTGCAAGAGATTCAAGCGAATTTAAGTTCCATCCAAAAGGAACTCTCAACGTTGCAGGAACAGATAGATCAAAAAGACAACATGATATTTCTGAAGGTGAGGGGTTCCACTACAGTTAGTCGAAATGAAACTGCACAGCCACAACATTTACCAGTAATTCACAGCTGGGTCAATGTTCCGTCTGTTCCAGCGATGTGCTGCTGTTGTTCCCAAACTAAATGGCCTCCTGCATAAACTATGGGTTCTCAGGACAGTCTGCAAACTCCTCGAGAAAGAGTCGTTGTGATCTTGTCACTGAGTTAGTGAACGTGTAATATTTCTCCGAAAAGAAGGAAAATATGCAGGAATCTGCAAGACTATGGGGAAAGTCTTCTGGATGGTCAGCATTAGAGGAATAGATGTTTGTGATGTTAGAACATGCCCGTGAACGCAGTCTAATGATTTTAGCCATGGATACACATTGGAATGTGTCCTCCTTAACAGCACTTAATTGGACCTGTTCTATCCCTAGTTATCATTTTGCTCTTAAAGGGGAATATTCTCCTCCGGTTATTCTTTTGCTGGTAATAAACTTGTAAAATCTTGTAGTGGGGTTTGTCACAATTGGACGTGCTAGAGGCAGGAAACATTTTCCCAATGTTGGGGGAGTCCAGAACCAGGGGCCACAATTTAAAAATAAGGTGTAAGCCATTTAGAACGGAGACGAGGAAACACTTTTTCTCAGAGAGGTGTGAGTCTGTGGAATTCTCTGCCTCAGAGGGCGGTGGAGGCGGGTTATCTGGATGCTAGATAGGGCTCTTAAAGATTGCGGAGACAAGGGTCTTTCAACACAAACGTGAATCACCGGGATAATTGCAGGATGAGGGGCTTGTCTCATCAGCAGGGTTTATCGAGGTTGGATCCGTATTCCTTACAGTTTAAAAGAATGAAGAGTCGTTTTGCCATTGTCTCCAAGGTCCACGACAGGATAGAGGGCAGTGAATCTCTGGAATTCTCCAACCCAGAGACTTTTGGGGATTGAAACTGTTAGCAGTATTTGAACCAGAAGGAGAGACCTATTTTTGTTGAAAATTCCAGGAGTTGAACATGAGGGGAATGGGGCTAAAGGGGGAGTTATGTCCTGGGCAAGATTAGCCATGACCACATTGTGGGGATTAACACTGAAATCTAGAACGTGGCGCACACATCATCATTTATCATCTGTCATCCATGAATTGAACATACAGGGAATGGGGCAAACAGGGGGAAATCTCTTGTGCTTACCCTGCTTCCCCTTCAATGTATCTCAATGAAATGTTCTGGCTCAGTTATTCAGACGTGTGTCTGATTTCTTTCAGGAGGCAGCTGGTTGGAAAAGGAGGTAGGACACGCTCTTGATTGAAATGCTGTATGTTTTTGTTGAACAGCTCTGAAATTGTTGAAGCCCAGTTTCTAACCAGCTGTTAAATATTTGCAGGTTTAGTGATGAAGTTCGCACATTGTCAGTGATGGTTGGTGCCTTACCGATTGAAAATATTCATCACCACTTTGTGTTGAACACATTGTGGAGAGAAACCTGCGCCATTCAGCGAGGTAAAACATGTTCAGTTTTCATTCTTCTTATTGATTACACCTTTAAGTACCACAAATGTAAACATTACGCAGTAACTGTACTCACCTTCACCTCTGGCATCTCGTTATATCTTTCTACCATCCACTGCCCGAAAACATTGACCTTCAATGCCTTTTTCAACTTTACCATCTCACATTAGACTGATGCCCTCAATCTTTAGACTGGAAAATTCCGTCTTCCATGCTTCATCCCATTCGACCTGCTAATTAAGATCACATTTGATATGATATAACCTTCTTCTCTCTCCATGACGCCACCAATCTCAGTGTCCTCGAAAATCCTATTAACCATGCCGCCGACGTACTCATAAAAAGCGTTCGTATAAATAACGACCAACAATGGAGATAGATTCGAGCTGTAATGCACTCTCTTTACGAGAGCCTTAAGTCTGAAAAGCATTCCTCCACCAACCTTCCTTCTCCTGCCTTCAGACCATGGCTGTGCTCCATTGTGTAACTCGCCCTGGATTCGATCAGATCCAAACAACCAGACCGCGTACCACACAGAGGGTTGAAGTTGTTTCTCCAACATAGCAGTAAACGCCTGAAATTGTGTGACCTAATTGATGGTGACAGACCAGACTGTTGGATTTAGGTGAAGGGAAAATCGTTGGATATTGGAAAGAACATTAAGTTAAGGGTTATGGGGAAGTCACACTGAAGAGGATCTGGGGCCAGCTTCGATCAGCCATTATCACATTGATCAGAGGATATGCCTGAGAGGCGGAGCCTACTCCTCACCTCTTTTCTCCCTGTCTTGTGTTTTTTCCTACTTATCCAAATATATACTTTGTACTGAGTGAATGTAGCAACGATTGAAAATACTTGGTTCTGTAACGATATTTGTTGTGCGGGTTATATTGAGTAGACTCGGCCTTTGTGCTCGAGAGTTCAATTGTATTTGACAAGATCTTTGGGTAACACAAAGTTCTTACATGGCTCAGTGGGCTGGATGCAGAGAGGATGTTTCCCCTGTCTGAGGGGTCTGGAGCCAGCGGACACACTCTCAAGATGCGGGCTGGATCATTTAGGACAGAGACAAGGACACATTACAACACGCAGAGACTGGGGAACCTTTGGAATTCTCTGCACCAGTGGCTGTGGATAATCAGTCATTCAGTGCTCTTGAAGCCAGAGAGCCAAGGTTGTACATTACATAGTCAGGCCCCTTGACCCATCACGTCCATGACCACCTTTATTCACAGTCACTTTAATCCCTTTTGCCACATTAGAAACATATTATTCTACACCTCGTTTGCTAAATCACAATGCCTCTTAGATGTAGTGATTACATCTGATTCCACCACCTCCTCAGGCAAAATATTCCAGGTATTAGTTTAAATTAGATAAGATTCCCATTGAGGGTAGGGAAGATTCAAACAAGAGGGCATGACATAAGAATTAAGGGACATAAGTTTAGGGGTAACATGAGGGGGAACTTCTTTACTCAAGAGTGGTGGCTGTGTGGAATGTGCTTCCAGCAGAAGTGGTGGAGGCAGGATCGATTTTATCATTTAAAAGTAAAGTGGATAGGTATATGGACGGGAAGGGAATGGAGGGGTATGGTCTGAGTGCAGGTAGATGGGACTAGGAGAAAATAAATGGTCGGCACGGACTGGAAGGGCCAATGGGGCCTGTTTCCATGCTGTAATTGTTATATGGTTATTCAACTTTATTGTCATTGTGCGGAGTACAAGTACAGAGGCATCAAAATGCAGTTAGCATCTAACCAGAAGTGCAAAAACAGTGCAAGTGGTGGAATAATATCTAAGAAAGTGCAGTAGAGCAGCATAGGCAATAAGAGTAGGATATACCAAGTAGTCTATAGATAAGGGCACACTGTATGTGGGGAAATATATGTACAGTGGGACATTGTATTATGGATACACTGGGTGGGATATATGCAGTATAGACAGAGGTATTAGTGCAGTAAGCATTAAGTACGTTGTGGATGGATATATACAGTATAAACAGAGATGGAATATATATATATATATATATATATATATATATATATATATATATATATATATATATATATATATATATACAGTATATACATGTGTATATATATATATACATACAGCAGCAATATGCACTGGGGGAAGGAGTGTCGGGGGCGGGGGCTGTCAATCACCAAGGTGCAGAATTAAGTAGGGTGAGAGTCGCAGGGAAGAAGCTGTTCCTGAACCTGCTGGTCCGGGAACGGAGAGACCCGTAGTGCCTCCCAGATGGGAGGAGGGTAAACAGTTTGTGGTTGGGGTGAGAGGAGTCCTTGACAATGCTGAGTGCACTTTGCAGACATCGCTTGCTCTGGACAGACTCAATGGAGGGGAGTGAGGAACGTCGGGCAGTTTTCATCACCCTCTGCAGTGCTTTCCGGTCGGAGACAGAGCAGTTGTCGTACCATACAGTTAGTAAGGATACTCTCGATGGTGCAGCGGTAGAAGGTCACCAGAATCTGAGGAGACAGATGGAACTTTTTTAGTGTTCTCAGGAAGAAGACGCTGGTAAGCCTTTTTAATCTGTGTTGAGGTATTGTGGGTCCAAAAGATGTCTTCAGAAATGTGGACACCCAGAAACTTGAAGCTAGCAACACGCTCCACCTCCGATATGGATGGCGGGGGGGGGGGGGGGCGGGGGCACCTTCAGTCTTTCTGTTGTCCACAATGAGCTCCTTGGTCTTCTTGCTGTTAAGGGCCAGGTTGTTGTCGGCACACCATGCTGCTCGGAGCTGGACTTCCTCCCTGTAGGCCGACTCATCGTTGTCGCTGATGAGGCCAATCACCGTTGTGTCATCTGCAAACTTGATAATGGTGTTGGAACCATGTACAGGTGTGCAGTCATAGATGAAGAGGGAGTAGAGGAGAGGGTTCATAACACAGTCCTGTGGATCGCTGGTGTTCAGGGTGAGGGTTCAGGAGGTGTGGTTGTCCAACCTATCAGACTGGGGTCTGTTGGTTAGAAAGTCCAATATCCAGTTGCAGAGGGAGGGGTTGATGCCCAGGTCGTTGAGTTTGGTGATCAGTTTGGAGGGGATGATGGTGTTGAATGCGGAGATGAAGTCGACTAACAACATTCCCTCGTGGGTTTCTCAGTTATTCAGGTGGGAGAGGGCGAAGTGACATGCCTTGGAGATGGCATCATACGTACTCCTCTTCTGGTGGTAGGCAAACTGATGGGGGTCCAGTTGGTTAGGTAGACAGCCTTTGAGATGAGCCAGGACCAGCCTCTCATAGAAACATAGAAACATAGAAAATAGCTGCAGGAGTAGGTCATTCGGCCCTTCGAGCCTGCACCGCCATTCAATATGATCATGGCTGATTATCCAACTCAGTATCCCATACCTGCCTTCTATCCATACCCCCTGAACCCTCTAGCCACAAGGGCCACATCTAACTCCCTCTTACATATAGCCAATGAACTGGCCTCAACTACCTTCTGTGGCAGAGAATTCCAGAGACTCACCACTCTCTATGTGAAAAAGGTTTTTCTCATCTCGGACCTAAAAGATTTCCCCCTTATCCTAAAACTGTAATTCCTTGTTCCGGACTTCCCCAACATCGGGAACAATCTTCCTGCATTAAGCCTGCCGAACCCCTTAAGAATTTTGTACGTTTATATGAGATCCCCCCTCAATCTTCTACATTTTAGCGAGTACAAGCCGAGTCTCTCCAGTCTTTCTTCATATTAAAGTCCTGACATCCCAGGAATCAATCTGGTGAACCTTCTCTGTACCCCATCTATGGCAAGAATGTCTTTCCTCAGATTAGGAAACGAAAACTGTACGCAATACTCCAGGTGTGGTCTCACCAAGACCCTGTACAACTGCAGTAGAACCTCCCACCTCCTATACTCAAATCCTTTTGCTATGAATGCTAACATACCATTCGCTTTCTTCACTGGCTGCTGCACCTGCATGCCTACTTTCAAAGATTGGTGTACCATGACACCCAGGTCTCATTGCATCTCCCCTTTTCCTAATCGGCCACCATTCAGATAATAGTCTACCCTCCTGTTTTTGCCACCAAAGCAGACTCTGGATGATGGTAGTCCGTGCACCAAGCTTGTTTACATAAATGCACAGGCCCCCATCTCCGTGTGCGAAGAAAACGTACCATTCAGATCCACTTTAAAACTTCATGCTCTCGTGTTAAACCCGCGCCCTCTATTTTTGATATCACTGTACGAGCAGATGGTTTCGATGATCTAGCCTCTATCTTGTTGCAAACCTTGACAGACTGTTTCGCTACCGACAACATTTGCCTTCTCCACAAACTTACAGGTCACACCTCTTACATTCACATCCAAGCCACGAAAATATAAAATAAACAGGAGAGTTTGCTGCACTGATCTCTGCGGCACACCACCAGTCACAGACCTCCAAGCAGAAAATCATTCTGCCGCTACATTCCACCTCCAACCTCCAGGCCAATTTTGGATCCATTTAACCATCTCGTCTTGGATCCCACCTCCCTTCGATTTCTGGCTCAGCCTCATTTTCCGCATTCGTATTCCCCGTCCTCACTCACCACCCCCTGCCGTTCCCGATTTCCCCCTCTCCTGTCCGGTTGAGAAACTGCGGGAAATATGTCTGTGTCCATCCTACGTTGTTGTGGGCAAGGTTTCAGTTTTCCGCCCGCCTGTGCCTGAGGCCTGGCAGCTTTTCCCCCGGTCCCGGGGCCGCCTGTGCCCGAGTCTCCCCCCGACCCCCGGGGATTCTCTGATTCTCTGCTTCTCCCCCCAGTCTCCGTCACCCTGGATGTGGAAACAGCGGGTCCGCAGCTTCAGGTGTCTGAGGATCGGAAGAGGGTGAGATTTACCGGGACCCGGAGGAGTCTCCTTGACACCGGGAAGAGGTTTACAGACAATCCACGTGTGCTGGGATCGGAGGGATTCACATCGGGGAGACATTACTGGGAGGTGGAGGTGGCGGGGAATCGGAGCTGGAGGCTGGGAGTCGCCGCAGAGTCTGTGGAGAGGAAGAGCCGGGTCGACCTGACCCCGGAGAGTGGAGCCTGGAGCATCGGGCGGTGGGGTGACAAGTTTGATGTATCCACCTCCCCTCCAACCCCTCTCCCCGCCCGTCCCATCCCCGGGAGGGTGGGAGTTTATCTCAGTTACGAGTCCGGTACAGTTTCATTTTACGACGCGGACACCAAGTCCCATCTCTACACCTTCACTTGTAATGAATTCACAGAGGAAATTTATCCTTTGATCGGTACTGCGGATGAAAACCAGTGGCTGAGAATCTGCTCCGATTCCGCCTGAGAGTATTTAAATCGTGTTTGCAGCATTTGCTCTCCACACAACAGATTCGCTTTCTTCGGAACGGATCTTTGGAAGAATGGGTTCAAACCGATTTCCCGGTTCCAGGTGGGAGCCCGTTGTGCTCATGGTCTGTCTGTCTCTCTGTAGGATACGTAGATCATTCCTTGTTTCAGTCGCCGCCAGACCCCTCCCTCACCTCTCTCTCAGGTACATCATGTCTGTATCGGCGCTGCTTCCAGCTCCCGTTCACTGCATTAATGCTTCATCTCCCTCACTGTCAATCTCCAACCAGCTCCCACTTTCCTCTGCTCGAGCCCCGACTCTTCCCTTCGCTTTCTCTCCGTCTGAAGAAAACCCGAGTGACCAAAGTCCATTCCAAGCCCGCGGACGCAATCGGCTACTTCGTCTATCCACTGCCCCTGTTTGTGGATCGGAAATGAAATGTTCCCTCCAAGATCGAGTGCGTACAGCAACAACCCGCTTACATTTACACAATGTGCTCGCATCTCTTTTGGGAGACACCAAAGTGCTTTACTGGTGGAATTCTCTTTGAAGTGCAGCCAGGAATGGCAACTGAAATGCAGGAGTCAATTTGCAGACAGGAACATTCACAGACAGAGTTTAAAAGCAAGCTATACTGTCCAAAGCGATTTGGGTTTATTTCAATTGGAGTATTAGAAGCACCAACAGATGTCTGCATCGGTGCTGCATCCTGCTCTCATTCACCGCTTTAACGCTTCATCTCCCTCACTGCCAGTCTCCAACCAGCTCCCACTTTCCTCTGCTCGAGCCCCGACTCTTCCCTCCCCACAGGGAATGTGCTGATCAGCTGGCATATGTCCTTACGGACATCTTTAACACCTCGCTGAACCAGGCTGTCTTCCCATCGTGTTTCAAGACTGCCACCATCATACCAGTGCCAAATAAATCCAATATACAATGACTCAACGACTACAGCCCTGTAACACTCACCCCCATAATGATGAAGTGCTTCGAGAGGCTGGTCAGGGACCATATTACCTCTAGACTCCCCTCTACACTTGACCCATACCAGTTTGCATACAGGCCAAACCGCTCCACAAAGGAGGCTATATCCTCCGTACTCCATCTGAGCCTGGAACATCTAGAGGAGAAGAACACTTATGTGCGAATGCTGTTCGTGGATTTTAGTTCAGCATTCAACGCAATTATCCCTCTGCACCTGATACACAAACTGGTTCCATTGGGCCTCAGCACCCCCATGTGCAACTGGCTACTGGACCTCCTCACTGACAGACCCGTCAGTGAGGGTTGGAAATAACACCTCAAACATCATCTCTCTGAGCATGGGCTCCCCTCAGGGCTGTGTCCTGAGTCCACTGCTGTTTACCCTGATGACCCACGACTGTAGTACCAGGTTTACTACAAACCACATCATGAAGTATGCAGATGACACTACAGTGGTGGGCCTCATCCGGGACGACAATGAGCTGGCTTACAGGGAGGAGGTGAAACAAGTGGTGGACTGGTACAATACGAACAACTTGATCCTGATTGTCGAAAAAACAAAGGAGGTCATCGTCGACTTCAGGAAAAACCGGCACAGTCCCACACCACTTCACATCAATGACAGCGATGTGGATGTGGTTCTCTCCGCTCAATCGGGGATATTGCGACCAAACGTTGCGTGTCTAAGGCCAGCAGTATTATAAAAGTCCACACACATCTCCATCACGGACTGTTCACTCTGCTGCCCTCCGGCAAAAGATATCATAGCATAAGGAGCAGAACATCAAGGTTCTGCAACAGCTTCTTCCCACGAGCCATCAGACTCCTGAATGCCATGTAATGGGCTGCCACCATTGTCTATTTTATCCTTTTATCCTTTTATCCATTTTTTTTTCCATTTTACCCTTCTGTAAATTATGGTGGTGCACAGGGAGCCAAATGCACCGGAATTTCGTTTGGAATTGCATATATCAATGTATTTCTAAATGACAATAAGGTTTGTTTGACTTGACCAAGCACATAGTTCAATTCAACACAATCTTTCTATTCGGTTCTTATGTATGTTACAGGTCATGCGAATTATCCAACAACAGGGTACTAAATGAATCTGTTGTATTCATTTACTGACCTGCAATATTGTAAGTGGTTTGATTTCAATGAACCAACCCCTTTTACGTTTTTTCCCACTGCTTATCTGCCTTGCTTCTTCCCTTCTTTCACCCAATCCACCAGGTGAAACTTTAATCGCCGACCTCAGGGCAAGAGAGAGAAATAGTCATAAGTTGTTCATTGTCATATGTACCGAGGCGGAGTAATGCAAATCATACTTGTTCTTAATCTGATCTTGCATCTACATCACTCCTCACAACTTCCCTCCGGAAACTGCGGGACACACGTCTGCTCCTGACAAGAGAAAGCATTCGATCAGGTCGAATGGGATTATATGCTCTTGGTATTGCAAGAATTTCAACTGGGAGAGAATTTTATTCTATGGATTAAATTACTATATAATAAGCCAATGGGCAGAATATTAACGAACAATAATTTACCGACGAAATGTCATTTGTCAAGGGGAAATAGACAAGGATGTTCATTATCACCGTTGTTATTTGCCCTCATAATTGAACCCCTAGCGGAAAGATTTAGAACTCATCCGAATGTCCATGGATATAAAACAAAATATTCCAATAATAAAATATCACTATACGCTGATGACGTGCTATTGTACATCACAAAACCTCATATTACTATACCAAATATTTTAAAATTAATAGAGGACTTCGGATCATTCTCAGGATATAGAATAAATTGGAATAAAAGTGAAATCATGTCAATAAAATCGAAAGGCTCCTTTCAAAATAGCTACGGAAAATATTAAATACATGGGCATCGAAATTACTAGAAGATATCAAGATATGTTTGACGAAAATTATAACTCTACTTAAGAAACTATGTAACTTGATTAAATTTTGGAAAACGCTTCCGATGTCCTTAATAGGCCGAATAAATGACATAAAAATGACTTTTCTACCACAACTTTTATACCTATTCCAATCTATCCCAATATATTTACCCAGAAAGTTAAAAAAAAAACTGGACTCAAATATCACAATTTTTATTTGGTATTATAAATCCCACAGAATACAAAGAGCTCATCTGAATAAACCCAAAGTAGTAGGGGGATTAGCACTCCGCAACTTTATGTATTACTACTGGTCTGTAAATATCAGAAACATGATCCAATTGCTGGATAACTCTCCCCAACAACTGGATTGGACGATTATGGAGAGAGAGGATTGCTCTCCTTATAATATTGGAGCAATCCTTCCCTCTCCAATATCGATGAATAATATAAATTACAACAATAATCCAATTATATACAGTACCATCAGAATTTGGAAACAAATAAAACACAATCTAAAATTAAGAAAATTATCTCTCTTATCTCCTATCGGTAAAAAACCCTTATTTAAACCTTCAAATATAGATAAAGCATTTATACAATGGGAAAGAGCTGGAATTAAAATCTTCGGAGATGTGTGTGAATCGGGAAAACTATATAAACAAATACAACTAAAATACAATTTGGGAAACAATCAGTATTTTAAGTGTTCCCAAATATGTGACTATTTGAAAAATACGCACAAGATTATCACAATATGCCTCCAGACTCACTGGAAGAAGTAATGAATACAAAGGCAGAATCAGCAAACCTAATATCATATATATATAATATTATTCTAAATGCAGAAATGCCAACAACAGATGGTATCAGGAGAGACGGGGAAAAATAATTAAGTATAACAATTCCCAAAGAAAGGTGGGAAGAATATTTATTAAACGTGCATAAATGTTCAATTAATGTAAGACACACCTTAATACAATTTAAAATCTTACACAGATTATTCAAAAGCTAAAATAAGTAAACTTTTTCCCAACGTCTCTCCTATATGTGATAAATGTCAATGTCAAGACGCTAATATAGCACACTCATTTGTCTTTTGTACAAAAATTCAAACATTTTGGACTGAAATTTTTGAAATTTTCACAAAAATATTTAAAATAAAACTGACCCCAGAAGCAGACTGGATAATCTTCGGATATCGGAAGATTGCCCTCAATTAAATGTGTTTCAAAAGACTCTATTTGACTATGGCTTAATGACTGGAAAAAAGGTAATCTTAAAATTCTTGAAACATTCTCCGGTACCCACAGTCAATATGTGGATTTCACCTACGTTCGAAACACTACACTTGGAAGATATGAGACTCCGACTAGCAGGAAAATCAGACTGTTACTATAAGACGTGGTCTGCATTTATAAATCTATTATAAGGATAAGGTGCAAGAATACCTCAAAAAGTACTGGTGTTGGGTGTTGGTAAAGGGGGAAGAAAAATTGTCGAATTGGTAGATTCCTTTTGCAAGATGTTTATAATAAAGTAACTGGCTTTTCTTTTCTCTTTCTCTATTTTTTCCTTTTTCTTTTTTTTTCTCTTCCTCTCCAGGGTCTATCTCTTAATTCCCGTTTCTACCTCTTCAAGGGTTTCCTTTCCCTCTGTCACGCTTTGGCACTTTCACATCTCTTTTTCACTTTTCTACTTTCTATGCTGCTATTTTCCTCTCTATTCTCTCTATTCTAAAGCCTTAAAATTAAAAAAATAAGGGGTACAGTGACTGTAATAGAATACAAGGGATGTACACTGATGTAACTTACAGTACCGCTAATAAATAAAGATATATTTTTGATTTAAAAAAAATGCGTTGCAAAATCTCTGATTCGGACCTTTTTGCCTGAGCCCAGACCTCTGTTGTGTGGGTGGACAAAGCTGAGATAGTCAAGTGGGCTTGGGATGGGTTCGCAGTTGGCCAGGCAGGATCTGCGGAGAGAGGACATGAGTTCGCATTCCGAGTCTCTAGTCGGAACGTCTCTTGACCCTGTCAGTCCTGCTGCACATAAAAAATATACTGTTATTGATGTTGTTGTGAACATGAGGCACTTTCCCTCCAGTTTGTGTGTGGCCTCACTCTGGCAACGGAGAAGGCCCAGGCCAAAAAGGTGAACATGGGAATGAGAAGAGGAGATAAAATGGTTGGCATCGGCAGCCCATGGCGGACCGAGTGCAAGTGTTCAGCCAAATGCTCGGCGACTTTGGATTTCACACGAATGTACACCAGGCGTCGCCAGGAATACAGGATGCAGTGGACGAGGTGACCGCGAACCTTTGTCTCATTTGGAAGGACGGCTGGGATCCCTGGATGGAGGTGAGGGGGAAGTTGCTCTAAATGCAGTCAGTTGAGTTGTTCAGTTTAGTTTATTGTCACGTGTACCGAGCTACAGTGAAAAGCTCTTGTTGCGTGCGATCCAGTTTGCAGAAAATCAAGCCATTTCCAATGATAAGGGAAGAACGTTTAGTGCAAAGTAAAGCCTGCAAAGTCCGATCAAGTACAGTCCGAGGGTCACCAAAGAGGTAGATAGTAGTTCAGCACTGCTCTCTGGTTGTGGAGGTATGATTCATTTACCTGATATCAGCTGGGAAGAAATTGTCCCTGAATCTGGATGTGTGGATCTTACTAGTTTCTTGTAAAGTTGTATCAAATGTTGTATTTCATACCCTCACGGACCCAGCAAATGTGTCAAACGCCTTCGTCACCACCCTGCCCACCCCTGGTGCAATGTTCATGGAGCTGTGTGTTTGCATTCCAATGTCTCTCTAGTCTGCTAAAAATAACACAGAGCGTAACTTTTGAATGTGTATAATCTGCCCTGGCCTGTTTACCAACTTGCATCATTTTATCCGAGTTAAATAAATCACCCATTATTCTGCACATTGGACCCGTTCAATAAAATCTTGTTCCATCCAAGATAAATGTATTCACTCTCCAAAATGTCACCATAGAAACGTAGAAACATAGAATATAGGTGCAGGAGTAGGGCATTCGGCCCTTCGAACGAGAGTCATTTAATTTGATCATGGCTGATTATCCAAAATCAGTACCCTGTTCCTGCTTTCTCCCCCATATTTCTCTTGATTCCGTTAACCCCAAGAGCTATATCTAACTCTCTCTTGAATACACCCAGTGAATGGGCCTCTACTGTCTTCTGTAGCAGATAATACCACCGATTTACAACTCTCCGGGTGAAAAGGTGCTCACTCATCTCAGTCCTATATGGCCTACCCGTTATTCTTAAACTGTGACCCCTGGTTCTGGAGTCCCCCAACATGGGGAACATTTTTCCTGCATCGAGCCTGTCGAATCCTCTAAAAAAAATGTTTACATAAGATCTCCTCTTATACTTCTAAATACCAGTGAATATTCGCCCTGTCGGATGATTCCCGATAACAGGTTCACTAATACCATCGAAAATACAAGGGACAATTGTTTTAACCTATGTTAGTCTCATCTTAAACTGACTAACCATTAGAACTGAGATGAGCACAAACATTTCCACCCTGAGAGTTGGGGGAATTTGTGGAATTCTCTGCCTCAGAAGGCAATGGAGGCCGATTCACTAGATAGAGCCCTTCAGGCAAGAGGAATTAAGGGATATGGGGAGAAGGCAGGAACGGGGTACTGATTGTGGTTGATCAGCATTGATCACATTGAACGGCGGTGCTGGCTCCAAGGGGCGAATGGTCTAATCTTGCACCTATTTTCTATGTATCTATGTAAGTAACCATGTCGCCCACACATATTCAAATCGTTACCATTAAAAAAAAGATCAACAATTGAGCCAGCACCGAGCCCTTCGGCAGACCATCTGCTACTGATTACAATGAAGTCAAACTCCAGCACAATAGATAGGGGAAAGGGACAGCTACAATGTGCAGCATATAGTTCTCAGCGTTGCAGCGTCACAACCCGCTAACGCTTATACGTCCTCGCATCTCATTTCGGAGACCAAAGAGTGCTTTACCTGGGTACATCACATTGAAGTGCAGCCAGTAATGGTAACGGGAATCCAGAACCTCATCAATGAAAGTCCAGAGTACAACATCAGGATATAGTCGAGATGGTCTGTCCCATCTGTGTGAGGATCAAATGGGCACAGAATTGTGTGTGTGAGAGGGAGGGAGAGAGAGAGAGAGAGAGAGAGAGAGAGAGAGAGAGAGAGAGAGAGAGAAACAACAAGTGGAACATGCCTCGGAGTGTAGAAAGAATTGCAGATGCTGGTTTAAACCGAGCATAGACACAATATGCTGGAGTAACTCAGCGGGAGAGGCAGCATCTCTGGAGAGAAGGAGTTGGTAACGTTTCGGGTCGAGACTGTCTGAAGTAGGGTCTCGACCCGAAACGTCACCCATTCCTCCTCTCCTGAGATGCAACCTGTCCCGCTGCGTTACTCGAGCATTTAGTGTCTATCGAAGGGGAATAAGACTTTCCAATTTATATTATTGTCACGTATTATTATCGAGGTACAGTGAAATCCAGTCAGCGGAAAGACAATACATGATTACAATCGAGCCACGTACAATGTACAGATACTCGATGATGGAATAATGGTTAGTGCAAGGTTTAGCCAGCAAAGTCCGATCATAATTAAAGTAAGAAATGTTGAGGTGGGAGTCGAGATTTAAGAGTGTGGGGCGATTGTAATATGTAGATATGTCGCTCGTTGGTGCAGACTCAGTGGGCCGAAGGGCCTGTTTTCGTGATGTTTCTCTAAGCTAAACTAAACTAAACTGATCGGCAGACAAATAATCTGGTAGACAAAACTGTAGGAGATACTCATTGGGTGAGGCAGTTACATCTCTGTGAACGGAGATGCGGGCGGCGGGTACCACTGCCCAACAGGTGCAACGCCTCCTCAGGTTACACCCGAGGCTTCCGTAGCGCCGGGCCCCGTCCCTTTCTGTCCTGCCTTAGTCTTTTTCGTCCATATTTAGGGCAGTTTAATGTCGAATTTACCCCCCCCCCCTCCCCCTCCCCTCGTGTGTGAAGAACTGGAAACGGCCAGGACATCTTCACACTGAACACTTGCAGCCAAATAGCACTCATTGCCCGGGACGGCAGCGTGCGCAGTGACACGGTACTGTAGAGGTTGGGTTTAATGTAGTTCAGAGATGCAGTGCGCAAGCAGGCCCTTCGACCCACCAGGTCCTCGCCGACCAGCGATCCGCGCACATTAACGCTATCCTAAATCGCAAGTGTAAGTGATGCAGTTGAACAAAGGGGACTATAAAGGCATGAGAGGAGAGCTGGCCAAAGTAGACTGGAAACGGATCCTAGCAGGAATGACGGTGGAACAGCAATGGCAGGAATTTCTGGGCATAATCCGGATCATTTCATTCCAAAAAGGAAGAAAGATTCTAAGGGGAGTAGGAGGCAACCGTGGCTGACAAGATAACTTAGGAATAGAATAAAACTAAAAGAAAAGAGGTATAACACAGCAATGAGTAGCCGGAAGCCAGAGGATTGGGAAACTTTCATAGGACAACAGAAGGAAACAAAACGGGCAATACGGGCTGAAAAGATGAAGTATGAGGGGAAGCTGGCCAGTAGTATAAAGAAGGACAGTAAAAGCTTCTTTATGTATGTGAAGGGGAAAAAGAGTAGCAAAGTCAAATGTGTGTCCCTTGAAGGCAGACACGGGTGACATAATTATGGGCAAGAAGGAAGTGGCAGAAGAATTGAAAAGGTACTTTGGATCTGACTTCACTAAGGAGGTCACAAACAATCTCCCAGATGTGCTGGAGGACAGAAGACCTAAGGGGGTAGAGGAACTGAAAGAAATTCTCATTTGGCGAGAAATAGTATTGGGAAGGTAATGGGACTGAAGGATGAAGGGCCTGATGGTCTGCATCCCAGGGTCCTCGGGGCGGTGGCTCTCGAAATAGTGGACGCATTGGTGATCATTTTCCAATGTTCAATAGATTCAGGATCAGTTCCTGTGGATTGGAGGATAGCTAATGTTATTCCACTTTTCAAGAAACGAGCGAGAGAGAAAACGAGGAATTACAGACCAGTTTGCCTGACTTCGGTGGTGGGAAAGGTGCTGGAGTCAATTATTAAAGAGGTAATGATGGAGCATTTTGATAGCAGTAAAAGGATTCGTTCAAGTCAGCATGGATTTATCAACGGGAAATCATGCTTGACTAAAATGGATAAAGGGGTGCCAGTGGACGTAGTTTATCTGGTCTTTCAGAAAGCCTTTGATAAGGTCTGCACGGGAGACTGGTGACTAAAATTAGAGCACATGGGATTGGGGGTAGGGTGTTGACATGGATAGAAAATTGGTTGGCAGACCGGAAACAACGAGTAGCAATGAACGGGTCCTTTTCAGAATGGCAGGCAGTGGCGAGTGGAGTGCCGCAAGGATTCTCGGTGTTGGGGCCGCAACTGTTTACCATATACATTACTGATTTGGAAGAGGGAATTGGGAGCAACACTAGAAAGTTTGCGGATGACACAAAGCTGGGTGGCAGTGTGAACTGTGAAGAGGATATTAGGAGTTTGCAGAGTGATCTGGACAGGTTGAGTGAGTGGGCAGATGCGTGGCAGATGCAGTATACTATACATAAATGTGAGGTTATCCACTTTGGCGGCAAAAACAAGGGGGCAGATTATTATCTCAATGGGGTTAGGTTAGGTAAGGGTGAGGTGCTGCGTGACCTGGGTGTCCTTGTACACCGGTCACAGAAAGTTGACGTGCAGGTACAGCAGACAGTGAAGAAAGGTAATGGAATGTTGGCCTTCATAGAAAGAGGATTTCAGTATAGGAGTAAAGATGTTCTTCTGCAGATATATAGGGCTCTGGAGCGACCACATCTGGAGTATTGTGTACAGTTTTGGTCTCCGAATTTGAGGAAGGACATCCTTGTGATTGAGGCAGTGCAGCGTAGGTTCACGAGATTGATCCCTGGGATGGCAGAACTGTCATATGATGAAAAATTGAAAAGACTAGGCTTGTATTCACTGGAGTTTAGAAGGATGAGGGGTGATCTTATTGAAACATATAAAATTATAAAAGGACTGGACAAGCTAGATGCAGGAAAAATGTTCCCAATGTTGGGCGAGTCCAGAACCAGGGGCCACAGTCTTAGAATAAAGAGGAGGTCATTGAAGACTGAGGGGAGAAAATACTTTTGCACCCAGAGACATGTGAATTTGTGGAATTCTCTGCCGCAGAGGGCAGTGGAGGCCAAATCACTGGATGGATTTAAGAGATAATTAGATAGAGCTCTCGGGGCTGGTGGAGTGAAGGGATATGGGGAGAAGGCAGGCACGGGTAATTGATAGGGGATGATCAGCCATGATCACAATGAATGGCGGTGCTGGCTCGAAGGGCCGAATGGCCTCCGCCTGCACCTATTTTCTATGTTTCTATATACTCTAGGGATATTTTGTACATTTCCCAAGTCATGTTTTTTACATTTACCAGGCCTCGGAAAAACCGAAGATCTCGGAGAAAACCCACGCAGATCACGGGGAGAACGCACAAACTCCGTGCAGACAGCACCCGTAGTCAGGATCGAACCCGTGTCTGTGAGGCGCTGCAATCGCTCTAATGCAGCAACTCTGCCGCTGCGCCATCGTGACGGTCACGTGACCGCCCATATTCAACAGCTCCACGTCAATCAAAACAATTTGAAGCAGGAAGTGGCGGATTAAAAAATGGCTTCGAAATACCAGGTCGAGAGTTGGACCGAGGAGGCAGTTTGTCGCATCTGCCTGGATTTCTTCACCGATCCGGTGACACTGGAGTGTGGGCACAACTTCTGCCGCTCCTGCATCACACAGAGTTGGGAGAGGGAGGCGAGAAACTCCTGCCCGGAATGTAGAGAGGAGTTTGTGGACCGTACCCTCAGGGTGAATCGGGCCTTGGTTAGACTGGCTGAGAAAGCTCGAGCACTGAGCCTGAATCTCAAAGAGAAGGAAAGTAAACTTCACTGCGAGAAACATCAGGAAGAACTAAAGCTGTTTTGTGAAACTGACAAGACACTGATCTGTTTAATTTGCGCAACTGCGCGGGAACACAAGACTCACAGCTTCATGCCGGTAGATGAAGCAATTGTACTCTACAAGGTAAAACCAAATCAATTTTGATCACTTCATTTTTAATATTTTCTTTTTTGTCTGACATTTTTATTCTCTGATCTGAAACCCAACCTCAGGAACAGGCGAAATCTTCTTTCGAATCGCTCACAGAAAGGAAATCAGTGATCGAGCAAATGGAGCAGGAACAGAAAGAGAGCATTTCTGGAGTTCAGGTGAGGCTTTGTACTATCGATGTAATTATTTTGTGTAGATTTGATACCTGTGATGCGTGTAATAATGGGCTCCTCTATAGAGATCAGTAGTCGAGGGACCGAGATCTTGGGAACGGCCGGGCAGCCAAGGACTTTACTCACTGGAGCGCAGGAGTCTGAAGAATGATCTATTGTAGGTGTATAATATCATGAAACGAAATGTTAGGGTGAATACTCCGTTTTTTACACTGAGTGGGGCGTCGAGCATGCGAGGGCATAGGTTTAAGGTGAGAGGGAACAGATTTAGTACGAACATTTAGGGCAACTTTGGTAGTGGGTGTATGGAACGAGCTGCCAGGGGAGGTTGTTGATTCGGGCACCAAAGCAATATTTACATAGAAACATAGAAACATGGAAATTAGGTGCAGGAGTAGGCCATTCGGCCCTTCGAGCCTGCACCGCCATTCAATATGATCATGGCTGATCATCCAACTCAGTATCCCGTACCTGCCTTCTCTCCATACCCTCTGATCGCCTTAGCCACAAGGGCCACATCTAACTCCCTCTTAAATAGTTAAAAGATATTTGAACAAATTCGTGGAGAGAAATTGTTAGAACCAGGTGGGCCAGGTGGAAATAGCGCGGGTGGGGTAATGGACAATCGAGAATACACAATAGACAAGAGACAATAGGTGCAGGAGGAGGCCATTCGGCCCTTCGAGCCAGCACCACCATTCAATGCGATCATGGCTGATCATCCACAATCAGTACTCCGTTCCTGCCTTCTCCCCATATCCCCTGACTCTGCTATCTTTTGAGGCCTATCTAGCTCTCCTTTGAAAGTATCCAGAGAACCACCCTCCACCACCCCCTGAGGCAGAGAATTCCGCAGACTCACATCTCTCTGTGTAAAAAAGTGTTTCCTCATCTCCGTTCTGACTGGTTTAACCCTTATTGTTAAACTGTGGACCCTGGTTCTGGACTCCCCAAACATGGGAAACATATTTCCTGCCTCTAGCGTGTCCAAACCCTTAATAATCTTATATGTTTCAATATGTCTCATCCTTCTAACTTCCAGTGTATACAAGCCCAGCCACTCCATTCTCTCAGCATATGGCAGTCCCGTCATCCCGTGAATTAACCTTGTAAACCTACAGTGCACCCCCGCAATAGGAAGAAAGTCCTTCCTCCAATTAGGGTCCAAAAACTGCACACAATACACCAGGTGTGGTCTCAGTAGGATCCTGAACAACTACAGGAGGACCTCTTTGCTGCTATGCTCAACTTCTCTTGTTATGAAGGCCAACATGCCATTCGCCTTCTTCACTGCCTGCTGTACCTGCATGCTTACTTTCATTGACTGTTGAACAAGGACCCCCAGATCCTGTTTTACTACCCTTTTCCCAACTTGACACCATTTAGATAATAATCTGCCTTCCTGTTTTTGCTACTAAAGTGGATAATCCCACATTTATCCACATTAAACTGCACTGCCATGCATCTGCCCACTCACCCAATCTGTCCAAGTCACCCTGCATTCTCATAGCATCCTCCTGATAGTTCACACTGCCACCCAGGTTTCTGTCATCTGCAAATGTGCTAATCTTACTTTGAATCCCTTCACCTAAAACATTGATGTATATAGTAAATAGCTACCGTCCCAGCACCGAGCTTTGCGGTACCCCATTAGTCACTGCCTGCCATTCTGAAAGGGACCCGTTAATCCCAGTCTGCCAACCAATTTTCTATCTATGACAGCACTCTACCCCCAATGCCATGTGCCCTAATTTTCACCACTACTCGATGTGGGACCTTATCAAATGCTTTCTGAAAGTCCAGGTGCACTACATCCACTGGCTCTCCATTGTCAATTTCCCCAGTTACATCCACAAAAAATTCCATTAGATGAGTCAAGCATGATTTCCCCTTCATAAAACCATGCTGACTCGGACCGATCCTGTTACTGCTATCCAAATGTGCCACTATTTCATCTTTTATGATTGACTCCAGCATCTTCCCTACCACCGATGTCAGGCTAACTGGTCTATAATTCCCTGTTTTCTCTCTCCCGCCTTTCTTAAAAGTGGGATAACATTAGTTAGCCCCCAAACCACAGGAATTGATCCTGAATCTGTAGAACATTGGAAAATGATCACCAACGCGTCCACGATATCTACAGCCACTTCCTTAAGTACCGTGGGATGCAGACCATCAGTCCCTGGGGATTTTTCAGCCTTCAGTCCCATCAGTCTACCCGACACCATTTCCTGCCTAAGGTGGATTCCCTTCAGTTCATCCGTCACGCCAGATCCCGTGGCCACTAGTATACCAGGAAGCTTATTTGTGTCATCCTTAGTGAAGACGGATCCAAAGTACCTTTTCAACTCATCAGCCATTTTCTTGTTCCCTATAATAAATTTATCTTTGCGGCCTTCAAGGGTCCATCTTTGGTCTTAACTGTTTTTTTCCTCTTCACATACCAAAATAATATTTTCCTATCCCCTTTTATATACTTGGCTTGCTTACCTTCGGACCTCATCTTTGCTCCCCGTGTTGCCTTTTTGGTGTCTTCTGTTGCTCCTTAAACATTACCGAATCCTCTTGCACCCCGCTTATTTTTGCTACGTTGTACCTCTTCTCTTTTATTTTTATACCTTCCATGACTTGCCGTGTCAGCCACGGTCGCCCCTTATTCCCCTTGGCATCTTTCTTCCTCTTTGGAATAAACTGATTCTGCACCTTCTGTATTATTCTCAGAAATACCTGACATTTTTGTCCCACTGTCATCCCTGCTAGGGTATCTTTACAGCAACTTTGGCCAGCTCCTCACTCATGACTCCAGGGTCCCCTTTGTCCAACCGTAACACTGACACCTCCGATTTACCCTTCTCCCTCTCAAATTGTAGATTAAAACTTACCATATTATGGTCACTACCTCTTAACGGTTTCTTAATCTCGTGTTCCCTTTATCAAATCCAGTTCATTAAATGGATTTGATAAGGTCTTGGTCGGTTACATTACTTTCACCATATATTTCAGAATTATCAAGGCGCGCTCTTGAATTGCCAAGGTATGGAGTGCTTACAGGTAAATAGAATTAATGTAGATACGTACAGAGCCCAGCATGGATAGGTTGGTCCGAAGGGCCTATTTCTGCATTTCTGGACTCGTGATTCACTATGTCACCTTCCATGTCATGAGGAAACACAGCAGAGTGACGCAATATATTGATTTTAATCTTTCATCTGACAGGCAGAGTCTCAGAACCTTCAGTCACTGATCACATCCCAGTTTGCTGAACTGCGCCAGATATTCACTGAGAAAGAGCAGCGCTTTCTTGGAGATATCCGGGAGGAAGAGAAAAAGATTGTAAACAGAATGAAGAAAAATCTTCAAGAGATTCAAGATAACTTAATTTCCATTCAAGAGGAACTCTCAAAGTTACAGGAACAGATCGACCAAAAGGACGGCGGGATATTTCTGAAGGTGAGGGGTTAGACTACAGTTCGGATAAATGAAAGTGCACAGTCACAAAATAGCGGGTTAAATTTCTGAAATAAATGCTGCATTTACCAGTAATTCAATACTGGGTCAATGTTCCTTCTGCTCACCACATTCGACAACAATGCCCCAAATTCCCCTCTCTACACTCTTGTGGTAGAGGATTCTATATTATCTTGATCTACCTGTCCTAACACCATTCTCCTGTCTGCCCATACCCCTGACACACGTTCTAATCCAGATAATATCAAATTTTGTTTAATTCCCTTTAATTAGCCAAAAAGCACAGTTTGATGTTCAGATTAATGGCAGATTGTTCACTAACACTCCTTACACATGCTCCCTTGGTTCTTTGCTCATTTGTGTAATATACTGAATCCGTTTCAGCAGGGGTCAGAGTGGGGAAATGGGAATTTTCAGCAGTTCTATGGAATGGTTTCTGTTGTGATGTGAACCATCAGTCCCGATAAATTAAGGGGGAGGGGGTTCAAGTGTTGGAGCAACTCTGCAGGATAGGCGACATCTGTGGGGGGTACACAAAATACTGGAGAAACTCAGCGGGTACAGCAGCATCTATGGAGCGAAGGAGATAGGCAACGATTCGGGCCGAAACCCTTCTTCAGACCCGGAGACATCTGTGGGGGATTTGGATGGGTGACGTTTCGGGTCGGGACCCTTCTTCAGATTGTTCTTGTGAGGTGTGGGGAGCTGGAAAAGCGATGGAGTTTGACAAAGCCTCATGACAGGCAAAGAATACAGGTGAGGGAAGTTTGCCTGGCAGTTGGGTAGACATAGGCTAGAGATGAAAAGTGTAGAAAAGGGGGTCACGTAAGAAATGAGGAGTGATATGTTAAGCCAGACAGAAGATTAGAGGAGTAAGGGATCTGGGGGAATGGGTAAGAGAGCGGGTTGATGCGATAAGTGGAAGCTCATTAGGTTGGGAACATGGGAGGAATGGGGTAAAGGGGAGAGAGATGGTGTTGCCTAAAATTGGAGATTCCAATGTTCATTCTGCTGTGTTGTAAACTACCCAAGCGGAATATGAGGTGCAGAACCTCCATTTTGCGTGTGACCTCACTCTGTCAATGGAGGAGGCCCAGGACTGGAAGAACAATATGGAAATAATAAGTGGAGTTGAAATGTTTAGCAACCGGGATGTTCCGCAGATCTGGGTCACTTCATCTACGCTTGGTCTTGACGATGTACAGGAGGGGGCCGAACCGAAATGTCACCAATCCACATCCTCGTGAAATGCTGCCTGCTGCGCCGTGTTCCAGCACTTTGTGTTTTATATAAGACGGCATTTTGCATTTCTTGTATCTCAATGAATTGAGCTTTGTGTTTTATTTATTTCAGGGTGAAGCTGGTCGGGACAGCAGGTAGGACATGCTCTTGACTGAAACTCTGTGTGGATGTGTAATGTTCCAAAAATTACATGCTCGATTTATAACCATGTGTTTACTCTTTGCAGTGCGAGTGTTGATACTGAATCGGTGTCAGTGACAGATGCTGCCCCGGCCTTTGAATCGTTCTATCGCCCCTTTATGTTTAGCACAATGATAAGAGAAACAACTGATGCCATTAAGTGGAGTAGCCTTCAAACTGACGGTATGAATATAGAATACTCTGCCTGCACTCCTATCCATTTCTCCCCTCCACCGCATCCTCCACGGATATCCCTACCTCTGGCTTCACGATTCTCACCCCTTCTATCCTCATCTCCCAACTTTTTTATTTTAATCTCTGGCAGTAATCCAACAATTGGCCTATCAGAACAATCTTCTCGCTGGTGTCCGCCTCTCACGGACGTTGGGTAGAGATGGAATTCCAACACCAGCCACAACATCCCATCTCCATCCCTTTTCGCTTTCCGCCGATCATTCCCTCCGCAACTCCCTGGTTCACTCGTCCCCACCCAAGCCACTCCAGGGACTTCAACATGTAACCGCAGGAGATGCAACACCTGTCCCTATACCTGCCCGCTCCGACTCCATCCAAAGACCCCGACAGTCCTTTCAGGTGAGGCAGAGCATCATCTGCACCTCCTCCAACCTCATCTACTGTATCCACAGTATCAGGTGTGGACTCCTGAATATTGACGGTTACCGATTGTGGATGATCTGCCATTGTCAGATTGAATGGCGGTGCTGGCTCGACGGGCCGAATGGCCTACTCCTGCACCTATTGTCTATTGTCTATTGTCTAGATGGCGAGACCAAGCGCAGGCGGTGAGCACCTCAGCTCAGTACGCCAAAACCTCCTTGATCTCCCGGTTGCTAAACACTTTAATTCTCCCTCCCATTCTCACACCGATATTTCTGTCCTGGGCCTCGTCCATTGTCAGTCTGAGGCCAAGCGCAAATAGGGGTAACAGCACCTCATGTTTTATTTGGGCAGCTTACACCCCAGCGGTATGAATATTGACTTATCTAACTTTAAATAACCCTCCCTTTGCACATCCCTCCCCTTCACTGTTCACCGACCAGTTTGACTGTCGCCGACTACATTGTATCTCTGTTTGCTTTGTTGTTACCTTCTCCCAGCCAACAATGATCGATGCCGCATTTACATTGATCTCCGACAACTTGGTCACGTTTTCATACCTTGCTCTTCCTTATCATGGTATCTGCCTCTCCCATAACTTCGGTCTCGACCCGAAACGTCACCAAATCCCTCTCTCCAAAGATGCTGCCTGGCCCGCTGAGTTACTCCAGCATTTTGTGTCTACCTTTGAAACAAAACTTATCCATGTTCTGCAAAGATGCTGACCCAGCCTCTGTTAATTACTTCAGCACATTCTGTCTTTTTTTTAGTAAACTTGCATCACCAATTCATTCTGTTTAATAAAACTGACATAGATTTATTTCTCCTCATTTATCAGACACATCTGAGTAACGTGTAGATGCAGAGCTTGTGTATAATTATGGGCTCAGGGGGAATTGTCGTTCCAGTAGCAAACGCAGCTGCCGGGAAGGTTCACTTTCACACAGGCAGCTGGAGATGGGAGATCCCTGAACACAACCGACAGGCGCACCCCTCCCTCTGTATCACCGCCTCTCAAGAAAACAGGAACAGGTCACCTGGGCGCTCATTTCCGCTCTGGTTCAGTATGTTCAAGGCGACTCCACCACAACTCGACCTCCTCTTTAACACCTCTTATTACCACTCGCATCAATCTCCTCTTCCTACAATCTTCACCCCCCCCCCCCCTCCCACCACCACGTCCAGCAAAATATCGGAATACTTCCGAAATTCTGAAGAAGGGTCTCGAGGTTCTGAATACACCTCCTCATTTATTAACGCCAACAACAACCTCTCGTCCATCCTCATTGTCCGCACTTGTCCACCACCTTTTGGAATCCCTGCCCCAATCCCATGGCGCCGCTCCGCCGATTCCCCAACGCCCATGAAATTCCCCTCTTCAACCGGGAGAAAAACTCAGGGAAAGATGTTTGTTGACCATCCGATGTTGTTTGAGGGGGGAGGGGGGGGGGGGGGGGGGGGGGGGCTTGCGGGAGGCTGTGAAATACCGGGCAAGGTTTCAGCTGTCCTCCCGCCTGTAACTGAGGATGAGAGGCTTTTCCCAGCGGCCCCGACGCCCCCCCCCCCACGACCCCCGGGGACTCTCTGATTCTCTGCTTCTCCCCCCAG
This sequence comes from Raja brachyura, assembly GCA_963514005.1. The sequence continues at coordinate 38,061,836 of OY740805.1, forward strand.
TCTCCGTCACCCTGGATGTGGAAACAGCGCATGCGGAGCTCGAGGTGTCTGAGGATCGGAAGAGGGTGAGCGGGACCGGGAACAAATGGAGGAGTCTCCCTGACACCGGGAAGAGGTTTACAGCCAGTCCGTGTGTGCTGGGATCGGAGGGATTCACATCTGGGAGACATTACTGGGAGGTGGAGGTGGCGGGGAATCAGTGGTGGAGTCTGGGAGTCGCGGCAGAGTCTGTGGAGAGGAAGAGATGGGTCACACCGAGCCCGGAGACTGGAGTCTGGAGCATCGCGCGGCAGGGTGGGGTGTCCAATGCAAACACATCCCCTCCATCCCATCTTCCCGACCGTCCCATCCCCGGGAGGGTGGGAGTTTATCTCAGTTACGAGTCCGGGACAGTTTCATTTTACGACGCGGACACCAAGTCCCATCTCCACACCTTCACTGGGAATAAATTCACGGAGAAACTTTATCCTTTATTCGAAACAAATGATGGAAACTGGCTGAGAATCTGCTCCGGTTCCGCTCCAGGTGTGTAAAAGGGTCGGGTCAGGGACCGGCGTCAGGAGCGGGGCTCAGCCAGGGGCAGTGGGGCAGAAACCCGGTGGACAACAGGTCGGCGCTGAACGAACGGCTCCCATTTAGTTCCCAAATTCCGCGTCGTGAAACAAACCCCAGTGACCGCGGAAATAAAACCAGGGGGAATGTGTCTGTGTTAAGAGTGAAGTAAACAGCAACTGAAGTAAAAGCTGTCGATCCGTTCATTTTAACGCGTTAACCTCGTCCTGTACTCCGCCGACTCATTGAATTTATATCGTGTTTGCAGCATTTGCTCTCCACACAACAGATTCGCTGTCTGCGGAACGGATCTTTGGAAGAATGAGTTCAAACCAGATTCCCGGTTCCAGGTGGGACCCCGTTCTCCTCAGGCTCTGCTTGTCTCATTCCTTGCGTCAGTCGCCGCCAGACCCCTCCCTCACCTCTCTCTCAGGTACATCATGTCTGTATCGGTGCTGCTTCCTGCTCCCGGTCACCGCTTTAACGCTTCAACACCCTCACTGCCAGTCTCCAACCAGCTCCCACTTTCCTCTGCTCGAGCCCCGACTCTTCCCTTCGCTTTATCGCCGTCTCACGTCCATAAGCCCGCGGACGCCATCAGCTACTTCGTCTATCCACTACCCCTGTTTGTGCATCGGAAATGGAATATTCCCTGCAAGATCGAGTGCGCACAGCAACAACCCGCTTACATTTACACAATGTGCTCGCATCTCTTTTAGGAGACCCCAAAGTGCTTTACTGGTGGAATTCTCCTTGAGGCGCAGCCAGGAACGGCAACTGAAATGCAGGAGTCAATTTGCAGACAGGAACATTCACAGACAGAGTTTAAAAGCAAGCTATACTGTCCAAAGCGATTTGGGTTTATTTCAATTGGAGTATTAGAAGCATCAAATACATCATTCAAATAAACGCAACCTTTCTATTCGGTTCTTATGAATGTTACTGGTCGTGCGAATTATCAAACTGCCACAACAGGGGATTAAATGTATCTGTTGTATTAATCTACTGATTTACAATATTGTAAGTGGGTTTGATTCCAATGAACCAGCCCCTTCTACACATTTTCCTCTCTGATTATCTGCCTCCGTTTCTTCCCTTCTTTCACCCAATCCATCAGGTGAAACTTTAGTCGCCGCCCTCAGTCCAAGAGAGAGAAATAGTCATGAGTTGTTAATTGTCATATGTACCGAGGCGGAGTAATGGAATTCTTACTTGTCCTTAATCTGAGTTTGGATCTCTATCACTCCTCACAACTTTCCCTCCTTAAATTGCGGGACACAACTTCTCTTCCTGACTCCAATGTTAGCAAACAGTCCTCGCTCCTCACTCAAGGAATGTTATCATTCCATCCCCTATGTCCGTAATCTTCCAGATTTGTAATCAGTATTCCCAACTCCCAACAAAGTGAGTTGCAAAATCTCAGACTCGGAGCTTTTTGCCTGAGCCCAGACCTCTGTTGTGTGGGTGGACAAAGCTGAGATAGTCAAGTGGGCTTGGGTTGGGTCAGCAGTTGGCCAGCAGGGACGGCGGAGACAGGGCATGAGTTAGCATTCCGAGTCTCTGGTCGAAATTTGCCCCGACCCTGTCAGTCCTGCTGCACATAAAAACATTACTGATGTTGATGTTCTTGGGAATATGAGGCACTGTTCCTCCAATCTGTGTATGGCCTCACTCAGCAAACGGAGAAGTCCCAGGACTGAAAGGGCAACGTGGGAATGGGAAGATGAGTTAAAATGGTTGGCATCCGGCAGCCCATGGCGGACCGAGTGCATGTTTTCAGGCAAATGGTCGGCGACTCTGGACTTCCACACGAATGTGCACCAGGCGTCACCAGGAATACAGGATGCAGTGGATGAGGAGACCGTGAACCTCTGTCTCATTTGGAAGGACGGCTGGGATCCCTGGATGGAGGTGAGGGGGAAGGTCCTATCAATGCAGTTAGTTCAGTTGTTCAGTTTAGTTTACTGTCACGTGTACCGAGCTACAGTGAATAGCTCTTGTTGCGTGCGATCCAGTTAGCAGACAATCAAGGCACATCCAGTGTATGGATACATGATAAAGGAAGAACGTTTTGCGCAAAGTAAAGCCAGCAAATTTCGATCAAGTACAGTCCGAGGGTCACCAAAGAGGTACATAGTAGTTCAGCACTACTCTCTGGTTGTGAAAATATGATTGAGTTGCCCGAGAACATCCTGGGAATGAACTGTCCCTGAATCTGGAGGTGTGGACCTTACTAGAGTCTTGTGCAGTTGTATCAAAACCTGTATTTCATAACCTCTCGGATCCAGCAAATGTGCCAAACGCCTTCGTCACACAGAGAATGGTGAGTCTCTGAAATTCTCTGCCACAGAAGATAGTTGAGGCCAGTATATTGGCTATATTTAAGAGGGAGTTAGATGTGGTGGCCCTTGCGACTAGAGGGATCAGGGGATATGGAGAGAAGGCAGGTACGGGATACTGAGTTGGATGATCAGCCATGATCATTTTGAATGACGGAGCAGGCTCGAAGGGCCGAATGGCCTATTCCTGCAACTAGTTTCTATGTTTCTATGTCAGCAGCCTGCCCATCCCTGGTGCAATGCTCATGGAGCTGTATGTTTACATTCCAATGTCTCTATAGTCTGCTAAAAAATAACACAGGGCGTAACTTTTTGATGCGTATAATCTGCCCTGGCCTGTTTACCAACTTGCATCACAATTATCCGAGTTAAATAAATCCGCCTTTAATCCGCCCATTAGCCCAGTTCCATCCCAGATAAATTGGTTCCTCTCCAAAAAGTCACCATAGAAACGTAAAAACATAGAAACATAGAAAATAGGTGCACGCGTAGGCCATTCGGCCCCTCGACCGAGGGCCATTTAATTTGAGATGGGTGATCATCCAAAATCAGCAGCCTGTTCCTGCCTCCCCCCCCCCCCCCCCCCCCCCCCCCCCACCCCATATCCCTTGATTCCGTTAACCCTCTGAGCTACACTTAACTCTCTCTGGAATACATCCAATGAATTGGCCGCTACTGCCTTCGCTGTCAGAGAATAGAACAGATTCACAACTCCCCGGGTGAAAAGGTTCTCCCTCATCTCAGATACGACCTACTCCTTATTCTTAGACTGTGACCCCAGGTTCTGGATTCCCTCAACATTGGGAACATGTTTCCTGTCGAATCCTCTAAAAAATTGCATGTTTCCATAAGATCCTCTCTCTTTCTTCTAAATTCCAGTAAATATTAGCCCCGTCGGACGATTCTCGATAACACGTTCACTAACACTACCCTACACACTAACGACAATTGTTTTAACCAATGTTAGTCTCATCGCAAACTGACTAATCATTAGAACTGAGATGAGAACAAACTTTTTCACCCAAAGAGTGGATGAATGTGTGGAATTCTCTTCCTTCGAAGCAATGGAGGCCGATTCACTGGATAGAGATCTTATTGATTGTTAGATAGAGAGTTAGACAGAGCTCTTAGGGCGAGAGGAATCAAGGGATATGGGGAGAAGGCAGACACCGGGTACTGATTGTGGACGAACTGCCATGATCATATTGAATGGCGGTGCTGGCTCCAAACGCCGAATGGCCTACTCCTGCATCTATTTTCTAAAAGTCTATGTAACCATGTCACCTACATACACATCCAAATCGTTTACATTAAAAAATGGTCATCAGTTGAGCCAGCACCGAGCCCTGCGGCAAACCATCTGCCGTGTGTCTCCATTCTGAGGAGCAACCCTCTACCATCGCCCTCGGAATCCGACCTTCAGGCGAATTTTGTATCCCATAGGCTTCTTGAAAGCGTGAAAACGCACCCCTCCAGATTCAGGGACAGTTTCTTCCCAGCTGTCATCAGGCAACTGAATCATCCTTCCACAACCAGAGAGCAGCGCTGAACTACTATCTACCTCACCGCTAGATCTGCATCACACAACAGTCTGTCTGTCTTTTCGTCTTTTTGTTATTTTCAGTGTGTTTTAAAAGTATGCGTTAATCTTCTCTGGTGTATTTTATGTGGGGAGTGGGCGGAGGGGTCGGGGGAAACATTTTTTCAATCTCCTACCTTGCCGGAGATGCGATTGTTTTCCGGATCATATCTCCGGTCGTTCTGGGGCCTAATATCATGGAGTTGGCGGCCTTGATTAAGATTAAGATTATGATTATGATTATGATTACGAGACACTGTAATGGCTCGATTGTCATCGTGCATTGTCTTTCCGCTGACTGGAGTGCAAGCAACTAAAGCTTTTCACTTTACCAGATTTTAAAGCCAAGCTCTAAAGTCCATACAGTTTGGGGTTTATTTCATTTAAACACTGAAAGCACCAAGGCACGAAATTCGAATTAACAAAACCTTTCTATTAAGTTCTTGTGCATTTTACTGCGAAATATCCAAATTCAACAAATGGGGATTAAATGTATATATTGCATTAACCTATTCATGTATCAATTCGTCATGTTTAGGGGGTCTTTACCCTCAAAGAGGATCCACTCATAGCTTCTACAAATCTTCTGGACCAAATGAATTCTACCGGAAGTTCACTTCTCGCTCCTGCATTCAGGGTCTCTCCACTGTTCCACCTCAAGCATGTGCCGCATCTGCAGACTCTTGTGTCCCAGTGAATTCTGGACATCAACAACGATGAACCACGCACTATGAATTATTACATTAAACAAATCGCATGATCGTAGAACTTCAAAATAGCACAATATGGTTTAAAAATATGCAGCAGGTCAAGAAGATTCGTACAAATTTCACACACGCAACCTCATGCATGTCAGGAAGTGCAGTTCGCTGCAGTGTCGCTTTCAACTGCTGCCGAGTTGTCTAAATGTTTACGAAAGAACTGCAGATGCTGGAAAAATCGAAGGTAGACAAAAATGCTGGAGACACTCAGCGGGTGAGCAGCATCTATGGAGCGAAGGAATAGGTGACGTCGAGACCCTTCTTCCGGCTGCCTCAACCGCTGAGTTTCTCCAGCATTTGTGTCTAAATGTTTGCGCGGCGCAAGGTCCCCACCGGCTGGTAAAACCCGATACTGCGGAATCGGCCGATATATTAACCCATTGCCCGTGGGAATGGTGAATCTGGGGCAGAGAGAATGAACATATTCCGATGTTGGAGGCTGGCGTCGACGTGGGAGCAGTGGCGGTGACAAAGACACAATCCGGCAAGACGAGAGAAACGAACAGGAGAGACCTAAAGAGCTACCTGGTTGTCCAACTTGAGTAATACATTGTGCTATTATTTGCATTGTTCTTCATCAACTTCACGAGTTAATACAATGCTGTTCTTAATAAACAAAACTTAACCTTCTTAATAAGGAATTCATGTCAGTAGGTGATCAATTTCTCAGGATGTAGATGTCGCTGCAAGATCAGCATTTATTGTACATCTCTAATTGCCCTCTGAGTAGATCGCTCGGGCCATTCCAAGGACATTTGATCTTCAACCACTTTGAACGAGTTGGAACTTAAACAAAACAAGAATATTGCGGTCATCGTATTTCAGACAGTTTATTTCATTCTTGCATTTGAGGTGATTAACTGTATTTAAGGTGGGGTGAAATATTTAAAATTGTGTCCCTGGATTGTGCCACTGATTACAATCAAGTCAAACTCCAGTACAATAGATAGGGAAAAGGGACAGTTACAATGAGAAGGAGAGGTTAAATCAGAAGTGTCAGTGATGCAATTGAACAAAGGGGATTATGAAGGCATGAAAGAGGGACTGGCCAAGTAAGACTGGAAAGCGATCCTAGCAGGAATGACGGTAGAACACCAATGGCAGAATTTTCTGGGCATAATCCGGAAGCCGCAGGATCATTTAATTCCAAAAAGGAAGAAAGATTCTAAAGGGAGTACGAGGGAACCGTGGCTGACAAGAGAAGTTAGGGATACAATAAAATTAAAAGAAAATATGTATCACACAGCAAAGAGTAGTCGGAAGCCAGAGGATTGGGAAACTTTCATAGGACAACAGAAGGAAACAAAACGGGCAACACGGGCTGAAAAGATGAAGTACGAGGGGAAGCTGGCCAGGAATATACAGAAGGATAGTAACAGCTTATTTAATATGTTAAGGGAAAAAGAGTAGCAAAATCAGATATGGGTCCCTTGAAGGCAGACACTGGTGAAATTATTATGGGGAACAAAGAAATGGCAGAGGAGTTGAACAGGTACTTCGGATCTGTCTTCGCTAAGGAAGACACAAACAATCTCCCAGAAGTACTGGAGGACAGAGGATCAAAGGGAGTAGAGGAACTGAAATGAATTATCATTAGGCGAGAAATGGTATTGGGTAGGCTAATGGAACTGAAGGATGATAAATCCCCTGGGCCTGATGGTCTGCATACCAGGGTCCTCAGGGAGGTGGCTCTAGAAATAGTGGACGCACTGGTGAACATTTTCCAATGTTCAATAGATTCAGGATCCGTTCCTGTAGATAGAAGGATAGCTAATGTTATCCCACTTTTCAAGAAAGGAGCGAGAGAGAAAAGGGGGAATTACAGACCAGTTAGCCTGACATCGTGGTGGGAAAGATGCTGGAGTAAATAATTAAAGAGGTAATAATGCGGCATTTGGATAGCAGTAAAAGGATTGGTCCAAGTCAGCATGGATGTATGAAAGGAAAATCATGTTTGACTAATCTTCTGGAATTCTTTTAGGATGTGACAAGCAGCATGGATGCAGCCAGTGGATGTAGTGTATCTATACTTTCAGAAAGCCTTCCCGCATGGGAGATTGGTGACTAAAATTAGAGCACTTGGTATTGGGGAAAGGGTGTTGACGTGGATAGAAAATAGGTTGGCAGACTGGAAGCAAAGAGTAGGAGTGAACGGGTCCTTTTCAGAATGGCAGACAGAGGCGAGTGGATTGCCGCAAGGCTCGGTGTTGCGGCGGCAACTGTTTACCATATATATTTATGATTTGGAAGAGGGAATTAGGAGCAACACTAGCAAGTTTGCAAATGACACAAAGCTGGGTGGCAGTGTGAACTGTGAAGAGGATGTTAGGAGGTTGCAGGGTGACCTGGACAGGTTGCGTGTGTGGGCAGATGCGTGGCAGATGCAGTATTAAATATATAAATGCGGGGTTATCCGCTTTGTTGGCAAAAACAAGGGGGCAGATTATTATCACAATGGGGTTAGGTTAGGTAAAGGGGAGGTACTGCGAGACCTGGGTCCTTGTACACCGGTCACTGAAAGTTGGCGTGTAGGTACAGCAGGCAGTGAAGAAAGCTAATGGAATGTGGGCCTTCATAACCAGAGGATTTCAGTACAGGAGTAGTGAGGTTCTTCTGCAGTTGTGTAGGGCTCTGGTAACACCACATCTGGAGTATTGGGTACAGTTTGTGTCACCTAATTTGAGGATGGTCATCCTTGTGATTGAGGCAGTGCCGCGTAGGTTCACGAGATTGTTCCCTGGGATGGCGGGGCTGTCATATGAGGAAAGACTGAAAAGACTAGGCTTGTATTCACTGGAGTTTAGAAGGATGAGGGGGAAGGGATCATAAAATTATAAAATGACTAGACAAGCTAGATCCAGGAAAACTGTTCCCAATGTTAGGCGAGTCCAGAAACAAGGGGCTACAGTCTTAGAATAAAGGGGAGGCCATTTAAGACTGAGGTGAGAAAAAACGTTTTCACCCAGAGGGCAGTGGAGGCCAAATCACTGGATGGATTTAAAAGAGTTAGGTAGAGCTCTGGGGGCTGGTGGAATCAAGGGAAATGAGGAGAAGGCAGGCACGGGGAATATGGCTAGGAGTGTAGGAAGGAATTGCAGATGCTGGTTTAAACCGCAGATAGACACACAATGCTGGAGTAACACAGCGGGACAGGCAGCATCTCCGGAGAGAAGGAATGGGTGAGGTTTCGGGTAGAGACGGTCTCCAGTATTTTGTGCATATCAAAGGGGTATAAGGCTTTTCAGTTTAGTACACAATTCTTAAGGGGTTGGATAGGCTAGATGCAGGAAAATTGTTCCCGATGTTGGGGAGGTCCAGAACAAGGGGTCACGTTCGAAGGATAAGGGGGAATTCCTTTAGGACCGAGATGAGGAAAACATTTTTCACACAGAGAGTGGTGAGTCTCTGGAATTATCTGCCACAGAAGGTAGTTGAGGCCAGTTCATTGGCTATATTTAAGAGGGAGTTAGATGTGGCCCTTGTGGCTAAAGGGATCAGGGGGTATGGAGAGAAGGCAGGTACATGATACTGAGTTGGATGATCAGCCATGATCATATTGAATGGCGGAGCAGGCTCTAAGGGCCGAATGGCCTACTCCTGCACCTATTTTATATGTCTATGTTTCTATGTTTATTGTCACGTGTTTCGAAGTACAGTGAAATACATTTGTTGCGTGCTGTCCAGTCAGCAGAAAGACAATACATGATTACAATCGAACCACTTGCAGTGTACAGATACTCGATGATGGAATAACGTTTGGTGCAATGTTAAACCCGCAAAGTCTGATCATAGTTAAAGTGAGAAATGTTTAGGTGGGAGTAGGGATTTAAGAGTGTGGGGCGATTGTAATATGTGATTGTAGATCTGCATCGCACGCAAATAGACGCCTTGGTTGGGCGCCATCTCGGAAGGATTAGAGGCAAGAATGAGCTGCAGGGGCGGAGGAAATGCTGCCAATTGGGCTCTCGAATCTGAGTGTTCCGTGTTCCACTCGCACTTATTCCACGGTGGCGCAGCGGTAGAGTTGCTGCCTTGCAGCGATTGCAGCGCCAGAGACCCGGGTTCGATCCCGACCACGGGTGTTTTTCTGTACGGAGTTTTTACGTTCTCTCCGTGACCGCGTGACCGAGATCTTCGGTTTCCTCCCACACTCTAAAGATGTACAGGTATGTAGTTTAATAGGCTTGGTAAATGTGTAAAATTGTCCCTGGTGTGTGCCGGATACTGTTACTCTGCGGCGATCGCTGGTCGGTGCGGAGTTGGTGGCCTGGTTTCGCGCTGTATCTTTAAATTAAACTAAACTAAACTAAAGTAAACTTATCAACAGACAACATGAACCTTTGCAAACTGCAATGAATGTTAGAGAGTCATATAATATCCTTTAAACAATACACGCAAACATAGATTGCCGAGATTGTGTGCAGGATAGTGCTAATGTTCAGTCTGACCAAGGGTCTCGACCCGAAACGTCACCTATTCCATCGCTCCGTAATGCTGCCTCATCCGCTGAGTTTCTCCTGCATTTTAGTCTGCCGTTAATATGCAGAGATCGCTGATCGCACCGACCAGCGACCCGGACTCGGTGGGCCTGTTTTCGCGGTGTATCTCTAAACCAAACTAAACTAATCTAAACTGAATTAAACTAAACTGAACAACAGACAAAGTGAACCTTTACAAACTGCAATAAATGTTAGAAGGTCATATAATATCCTTTAAACAATACACGCATAGATTGGGCTCCACTGCTTCCCAAGTCTATATTCAGGCCAGTTTAATGTCCAATCTCGTGTGAGATGAGTTGGAAGCGGCCACGATATCTTCACACTGAACACTTGCAGCCAAATAGCATTCATTTCCCGGGACGGCAACGGGAGCAGCGACACGGTACTGTAGCGGATGAGTTTAATTTAGTTTAGAGATGCAGCGCGCAAACAGACCCTTCGGTCTACCGGGTCCGCGCCGACAAACGATCCCCAGACATTAACACTATCCAACACCGACTAGGGACATTTTTTTACATTTACCAAGCCTCTGAAGAACCGAAGATCTCGGAGAAACCCCACGCAGATTACAGGGAGAACGTACCAACTCCGTGCAGACAGCAGCCGTAGTCAGGATCGAACCCGGGTCTGTAAGGCAGCAACTCTACCGCTGCGCCTCCGTGACTGTCACGTGACTGTCACGTGACCGCCCATATTCAGCAGCTCCACGTCAGTAAAAACATTTTGAACCAGGAAGGGATTTAAGTGTTTGAGAAAGAACTGAGAAAGTGGCGGATTTAAAATGGCTTCGAAACACCAGGTCGAGAGTTGGACCGAGGAGGCCGTTTGTCCCATCTGCCTGGATTTCTTCACCGATCCGGTGGCACTGGAGTGTGGGCACAACTTCTGCCGCTCCTGCATCACACAGAGTTGGGACAGGGAGGCGAGAAACTCCTGCCCGGAATGCAGAGAGGTGTTTGTGGACCGCACCCTCAAAGTTAATTGGGCCTTGGTTAGACTGGCTGAGAAAGCTCGAGCACTGAGCCTGAATCTTAATGAGAAGGAAAGTAAACTTCACTGCGAGAAACATCAAGAAGAACTGAAGCTGTTTTGTGAAACTGACAAGAAAGTGATTTGTCTGATCTGTCGAGATGCGCGTGAACACAAATCTCACAGCTTCATACCGATTGAAGAAGCTGTTGAAATCTACAAGGTAAAAGCAAACCTATATAGATCACATCATTATGTCATGTTTTGTTTATTTTCTGACATTTTTGAATGATCTGAAACCCAACTCCAGGCTCAGGTGAAATCATCTTTCGAATATCTCACAGAAAATAAATCAGAGATCGAGAAAATAGAGCAGCAACAGAAAGAGAGCATTTCTGGAGTTCAGGTGAGGATTCGTACTATTGGTTTTATGTTTTTGTGTAGAATTGATCCCTGTGATGCGTGTAATAATGGGCACCTCTTATAGAGCTCAGTAGTCGAGGACCCGATACCTTGGGAGCGGTTCAGCAGCCCAGGACTTTACTCATTTGAGCGCAGATGTCTGAAGAATGATCTATAGCAGGTGTATAATATCACAAAACAATATGTTAGGGTGAATACTCAGTCTCTTACCCTGAGTGGGGCGTCGAGCATGCGAGGGCATAAGTTTAAGGTGAGAGTGAACAGATTTAATACGAACATTAAGGGCAACTTTGGTCGAGCATATTGAACGAGCTGCCAGGGGAGGTAGTTGATTCAGGTACGGTAACTATATTTAAAAGATATTTGGACAAATTCGTGGAGAGAAAAATTTAGAACCTGGTGGGCCAAGTGGGAATAGCGCAGATGGGGCAATGGACAATAGACAAGAGATCATAGGTGGAGGAGTAGGTCATTCAGCCCCTCGAGCCAGCACCGCTATTCAATGCAATAATGGCTGATCATCCCCAATCAGTACCTTGCCTTCTCCTCATATCCCCTGAATCCGTTATCTTCCCCTCCCCTGAGCCCTATCCAGAGAACCAGCCTCCACCGCCTCTGAGGCAGAGAATTCCACAGATTCACAACTCTCTGTGTGAAAAAGTGTGTCCTCATCTCCGTTCTAAATGGCTTACCCCTTATTCTAAAACCGTGGCCCCTTGTTCTGGACTCCCCCGACTTCGGAATCATGTTGCCTGCCTCTAGCGTGTCCAAACCCTTAATAATATTTTCTGTTTCCATTAGATCCCCTCTCATTCTTCTAAATTCCAGAGTATACAAGCCCAGCCGCCCCACTCTCTCAACATATGGCAGTCCCGCTATCCCGGAAATTAACCCTGTAAACCTACACTGCACTCCCTCAATAGCAAGAATGTCCTTCCTCAAATTAGGGGACCAACACGGCACACAATACCCCATCTGTGGGCTAACTAGGGTCTTGTACAACGCCAGAAGGACCTCTTTGTTCCTAAACTCAACTCAGCTTGTTATGAAGGCCAACGTGCCATTCGTTTTCTTCAATGCCTGCTGTACCTGCATGCTTACTTTCATTGACTGATGAACAAGGACCCCCAGATCGCGTTGAAGTTCCCCTTTTCCCAACTTGACACCATTTAGATAATAATATGCCTTCCTGTTTTTGCTTCCAAAGTGGATAACCACACATTTATTCACATTAAACTGCATCTGCCCACTCACCCAACCTGCCAAGTCACCATGCATTCACATAACATCCAAATCTCCAAATCTGAGGAAGGACATTATTGCCATAGAGGGAGTGCAGCGAAGGTTCACCAGACTGATTCCTGGGATGTCAGGACTGTCTTATGAGCAAAGACTGCATAGACTCGGTTTATACTCTCTAGAATTTAGGAGATTGAGAGGGGATCTTATAGAAACTTACAAGATTCTTAAGGGGTTGGACAGGCTAGATGCAGGAAGATTGTTCCCGATGTTGGGGCCGTCCAGGACAAGGGGTCACAGCTTAAGGATAAGGGGGAAACCCTTTAGGACCGAGATGAGAAGGAATTTTTTCACACAGAGAGTGGTGGGTCTCTGGAATTCTCTGCCACAGAGGGTAGTTGAGGCCAGTTCATTGGATATATTTAAGAGGGAGTTAGATGTGGCCCTTGTGGCTAAGGGGATCAGAGGGTATGGAGAGAAGGCAGGTACGGGATACTGAGTTGGATGATCAGCCATGATCATATTGAATGGCGGTGCAGGCTCGAAGGGCCGAATGGCCTATTCCTGCACCTAATTTCTATGTTTCTATGTTTCTATCCTCCTCACAGTTCACACTGCAATCCAGCTTTGTGTCATCTGCAAATTTGCTAATGTTACTTTGAATCCCTTTATCTAAATCATTGATGTACATTGTAAATAGCTGCGGTCCAAGCACCAAGCCTTGCGGTATCCCACCAGTCAATGCCATTAGTTCCTGCCTGCCATTCTGAAAGGGACCCGTTAATCCCTGCTCTTTGTTTCCTGTCTGCCAACCAATTTTCTATCCATGTCAGCACTCTACCCCCAATACCATGTGCCCTAGATTTGCCCACTAATCTATGTGGGACCTTATCAAATGCTTTCTGAAAGTCCTGGTACAGTACATCCACTGGCTCTCCCATGTCCATTTTGCCAGTTACACTCTCAAAAAATTTCAGAAGTCAAGCACGATTTCCCCAACGTAAACCCATGCTGACTCGGATCAATCCTGTCACTGCTGTCCAAAGGTGCCGCTATTTCATCTTTCATAATTGACTCCAGCCTCTTCCCCACCACCAACGTCAGGCTAACTGGTGTATAATTACCTGGTTTCTCACTCCTGCCTTTCTTAAAAAGTGGGATAACATTAGCTACCCACCAATCCACAGGACCTGATCCTGAATCTTTCGATCATTGGAAAATGATCACCAATGCATCCACGATTTCTAGAGCCACTTCCTTAAGTACCATGGGATGCAGACCATCAGACCCTGGGGGTTTATCAGCCTTCAGTCCCATCAGTCTGCCCAACACCATTTCCTGCTAATGTGGATTTCCTTCAGTTCCTCCGTCACCCCAGATCCTCTGGCCACTAGTACATCAGGAAGATTGATTGTGTCCTCTTTAGTGAAGACGGATCCAAATTACCTGTTCAACTCAGCTGCCATTTCCTTGTTCCCCATAATAACTTCACCTTTTTCAGTATTCAAGGGTACAAATTTGGTCTTTACTAATTTTTTCCTCTTTGCATACCTAAAGAAGCTTGTACTATCCTCCTTTATAATATTGACTAGCTTTCCTTCGTGCCTCATCTTTTCTCCCCCTATTGCCTTTTTGATATATTCAGTTGCACTTTAAACATTACCCAATCCTCTTGCTTCCCGCTCATCTTTGCTACGTTGTACTTCTCTTTTATTGTTGTACCGTCCCTGACTTTCCTTGTCAGCCACGGTCGCCCCTTATTCCCCTTGGCATCTTTCTTCCACTTTGGAATAAACTGATCCTGCACCTTCTGTATTATTCCCAAATATACCTGCCATTGTTGTTCCATTGTCATCCCTGCTAGGGTATCTTTCTAGTCATCTTTGGTCAGCGCCTCTCACATGGCTCCATAGTCTCCTTTGTTCAACTGTAACACTGACACCTCCGATTTACCCTTCTCCCTCTCAAATTGTAGATTAAAACTTACCATATTATGGTCACTGCCTACTAATGGCTCCTTAACCTCAAGTTCCCATTAGGAAATCCGGTTCATTGCACAATGAACCAGATTGATAAGGTATTGGGCGGTTACATTACTTTCACCAGATATTTCAAAATTATCAAGAAGGGCTCTTGAATTGTCAAGTTAATGAAAGCTATGGATTACATACAGGTAAATAGAATTATTGTAGATACGCACAGAGCCCAGCATGCGCATGTTGGTCCGAAGGGCCTATTTCTGCACTTCAGGACTCGAGATTCAGTAGACAAATGTTATCATCCATGTCATGAGGAAACACAGCAGAGTGACATAATATATTGATTTTCATCTTTCATCTGACAGGAGGAGTCACACAACCTTCAGTCACTGATCACATCCCAGTTTGCTGAACTGCACCAGATATTCACTGAGAAAGAGCAGCGCTTACTTGGAGATATTCGGGAGGAAGAGAAAAAGATTGTAAACAGGATGAAGAAAAATCTTCAAGAGATTCAAGAGAATTTAAATTCCATTCAAGAGGAACTCTCAAAGTTACAGGAACAGATCGATCGCAAGGACGGCTTGATGTTTCTGAAGGTGAGCGGTTACACTAGAGTTCGGATAAGTGAAAGTGCACAGTCACAAAATGGTGGGATACATTTCTGAAACAAATGATGCATTTACCAGTAATTCAGTACTGGGTCAATGTTCCGTCTGTTCCATCTAACCACATCCGACAATAATGCCCCAAATTCCCCTCTCTGCATCATGGACATTCGACCCATCCGTTGCTGTCAGTTTTCTTCCTCTGCTCAATTCTCTCCCTACCTACTCACAACATCCATCAGCAGTGCCCAGAGTTGCCACATCTCTCGTGATTATCCAGCTTTATCCACCTCCCCATGAAATTACCACTCGTGTGGTAGAGGGTTCTATATTATCTTGACTGAATCTCTAGTGGAACTTTTGGAAGACCACCTGATATTTTATCACCAATTCACTTTCTTATCATTATCTGATATTTCAATATTTAATCTCGCACTAAATGTTGTACCCTTTATCCTTTATCTCTACACTGTGGACGAATTGTTTTTATTCATGTACAGTCTTTTCTTTGACAGGATAGCATGCAAACAAAGGCTTTTCACCGTACCTCGGTACATTTGACTATAATAAATTCATACGTTCAGAAATGTTAGGAGCACAATTAGCCCATCAAGTCTACTCCGCCATTCAATCGTGGCTTATCTACTTGTCCAACCCCCATTCCCCTGCCTTCTCCCCATAGCCCTGACACCCGCACTAATCAAGATAATATTAAATTCCATTATTTTCCTTTAATTTTCAACTGCTCCTAAAGTTATATGGAATTGTTTCTGCTGTGATGAGAAACATCCGTCCCAATCAATTCAGAAAAAATATAAAGTGTAGGAGCAACTCAGCGGGTTAGGCAACATCTGTGGGGGGTTTGGATGGGTGACGTTTCGGGTCAAGACCTTTCTTCAGATTGTTGCTGTGATGGGTGGGGAGCTGGAAAAGCGATGGAGTTTGACAAAGCCTCATGACTGGCAAAGGATACAGGTGAGGGAGGGTTTGCCTGGCAGTTGGGTGGACATAGGCGAGAGATGAAAAGTATAGAAAATGGGATCAGGTAAGAAAAGAGCAGTGATATGTTAAGCCAGACGGACGGTTAGAGGGTAAGGATTCTGGGGGAATGGGTGAAAGAGAGGGTTGGTGCGAAAAGTGGCAGCTCATTAGGCTGGGCACATGGAAGAAATGGGGTAAAGATGGTGTTACCTAAAATTGGAGATTTCAATGTTCATTCTGTTGTGTTATAAACTACGCGAGCGGAATATGAGGTGCTGATCCTCCATTTTGCGTGTGACCTCACTCTGTCAATGGAGGAGGCCCAGGACTGGAAGAACAATATGGAAATGAGAAGTGGAGTTGGAATGTTTAGCAACCGGGATGTTCCGCAGATCTGGGTGGCTTCGTCTACGCTTGGTCTCGACGATGTACAGGAGGGGGACGATCCGAAGCGTCACCAATCCACATCCTCGTGAAATGCTGCCTGCTGCGCCGTGTTGCAGCACTTTGTGTTTTATATGTCGGCATTTTGCATTTATTGTATCTCAATGAATTGAGCTTTGTGTTTTATTTATTTCAGGATGAAGCTGGTCGGGAGAGCAGGTAGGACATGCTCTTGATTGAAACTCTGTGTGGGTGTGTAATGTAACAACAATTACATGCTCAATTTATAACTATGTGTTTACTATTTGCAGTGCGAGTGTTGATACTGAATCGTTGTCAGGGACAGATGCTGCCCCGGCCTTTGAAACGTTCTATCGCCCCTTTGTGTTGAGCACAATGATAACAGAAATATCTGATGCCATTAAGCGGTGTAGCTTTTCACCTTACGGTAAAGAATATTGAATTATCTGTTTTTTAAAGTAACATAATCCCCCCCCCCCCGCCCTCCACACGCAAACATTCTCCCTCCATACCCCACCCCATCCTCCTGCAGCTTCTCAACTCACCCCCCCCCCCTCCCCACCATAATTTCCTTGTACCTCACCTGGACTCGTATCCATTTCTCCCCTCTACCACAACCTCCACGGATATCCCTACCACGAGTCACACCCCTTCCATCCTTATCTCACACCGTTTGTCTTTTCATCTCTGGCATTATTCCAACTATTGGTTTACCAAAACTATCCTCTCGTTGGTGTCTGCCTCTCACTTGCGTTGGGTGGAGATGGAATCCCACCAATGAGCACAACTTCCCATCACACCGCTTTCCACTCTCCACAGATCGTTCCCTATGCAACTTCCTGGTTCACTCGTCCCTTCCCACCCAAACCACCCTCTCTCCAGGTATTTCCCCTTGCAATCACAGGAGATGCAACACCTGTCCCTATACCTCCCATCTCCGACTTCGTCCAAAGACCACGACAGTATTTTCAGGTGAGGCAGAGGTTCATTTGCACCACCTCCAACCTCATCTACTGTGTCCGCTGTATCAGGTATATTGTGGGGTTCTGATTGTGGATGATCTGCCATTATCAGATTGAATGGCGGTGATTGCTCGAAGAGCCAAATGGCCTACTCCTACACCAATTGTCTATTGTTTATATGGCGAGACCAAGTGCAGGCTCGGCGATCGCTTCACTGAACACCTAAATATACCCGACCTCCCGGTTGCTAAACACTTCACCCTCCCTCCCATTTCCACGTTAACATTTCTGTTCTGGGCCTCATCCATTGTCAGTGAGGCCAAGCGCATATTTCATTTGGGCAGCTTACATCCCAGCGGTATGAATATTAACTTCTCTAACTTCAAGTAGCCCTTCCTTTCACTCACTCTACATCCCTCCCCTTCACAGTTCTCGAACCAGTTTGACTGTCTCCGATTACATTTTATCTCTGTTTGCTTTGTTGTTACCTTCTCCCAGCAAACAATGATCGATGCCGCATTTACCTTGATCTGCATCCCCTTGGTCTCGTTTTCACACCTTGCACTTCCTTCTTGGTATCCCTGTGTCCCCTGACTTCGGTCTCCACCCGAAACGACACCCATTCCTTCTCTCCAGAGATGCTGCCTGTCCCGTTGAGTTACTCCAGCATTTTGTGTCTACCTTTGAAACAAGACGTATCCATGTTCTGCAAATATTCTGACCCAGCCTCTGTTAATTACTTCAGCACATTCTGTCTCTTTAGGAAACTTGCATCTGCAATTCATTCTGTTAATTAAATCTGACATAGATTTATGTTTCTTCTTTAATCAGCCACATCTGAGTAACGTGTGGATGCAGAGCTTGTGTGTAATTATGGGCTGAGGGGGAATTGTCATTTGAGACCAACAGCAAACGCAGCTGCCGGGAAGGTTCACTTTCACACAGGCAGCTGGAGATGGGAGATCCCTGAACACAACCGACAGGCGCACCCCTCCCTCTGTCTCACAGCCTCTCAAGAAAAGAGAAGCACGTCACCTGGACCCTTTCTCCCCCGGTCCCGGGGCCGCGCTGCCCGAGTCCCCACCCGACCCCCGGGGACTCTCTGATTCTCTGCTTCTCCCCGCAGTCTCCGTCACCCTGGATGTGGAAACAGCGTATCCGCACCTCGAGGTGTCTGAGGATCGGAAGAGGGTGAGATGGACCGGGATCCGGAGGAGTCTCCCTGACACCGGGAAGAGGTTTACAGTCAATTCGCGTGTGCTGGGATCGGAGGGATTCACATCGGGGAGACATTACTGGGAGGTGGAGGTGGCGGGGAGTCGGGGCTGGAAGCTGGGAGTCGCCGCAGAGTCTGTGGAGAGGAAGAGACGTCTCACACCGACCCCGGAGACTGGATTCTGGAGCATCGGGCGGAGAGATGACGTGTTTAATACATTCACCTCCCCTCCATCCCCTCTCCCCGCCCGTCCCATCCCCAGGAAGGTGGGAGTTTATCTTAGTTACGAGTCCGGGACAGTTTCATTTTACGACGCGGACACCAAGTCCCATCTCCACACCTTCACTGGGAATAAATTCACGGAGAAACTTTATCCTTGGATCGGTACCGTGGATGAAAATCAATGGTTGAAAATCTGCCCCGAATCCGCTCCGGTTGTGTAAAAGGGTCGGGTCCCGGGACCGGCGTCAGGAGCGGGGCTCAGCCAGGGGCTGTGGGGCAGAAACCCGGTGGACAACAGGTCGGCGCTGAACGGCTCCCATTTAATCCCCAAATTCCGTGTCGTGAAACCCCAGTGAGCGCGGAAATAAAACCACTGGGGATGTAAATGTGGAAGAGTGAAATAAACAGCAACTGAAATCAGAGCTGTCTGTCCGTCGATCCGTTCATTTTAACGCGTTAACCGCGTCCGGCAACGGAACAGAAATTACTTTTGTGAAAATATAAAGATTGAAACAATCGCCCTTCCCGCGGGTTCAGCATCAGCCGCCGGCGGTGGGTCCTGAGCTCCGGGCTCCCCAGGGCCCTAAAGTCCGCCAACTATTAGACTTTATATCGTGTTTGCAGCATTTGTCTCCACACAACAGATTCATTTTCTTCGGAACGGATATTTGGAAGAATGGGTTCAAACCGAATTCCCGGTTCCAGGTGGGAGCCCGTTGTGCTCAGGCTCTGTCTGTCTCTCTGCAGAATACGTAGATCATTCCTTGTTTCAGTCGCCGCCAGACCCCGCCCTCACCTCTCTCTCAGGTACATCATCTCTGTATTGGTGCTGCTTCCTGCTCTCGGTCACCGCTTTAACGTTTCATCTCCCTCACTGCCAGTCTCCAACCAGCTTCCACTTTCCTCTCCTGGAGCCCTGACTCTTCCCTTCCCTTTCTCGCCGTCTCTGTCTCCGTTTCAGCGAATGCCCGAGTGACCAAAGTCCATTCCAAGCCCTCGGCCCTCTTCGGCTACTTCGTCTATCCACTACCCCTGTTTACGCATCGGAAATGGAATATTCCCTCCAAGATCGAGTGCGCACAGCAACAACCCACAATGTCCTCGCATCTCTTTTAGCGAGGACATTGTGCTTTTCTAAAAGCGTTGTTCTAAAGTGCTTTTCAGGCGTAAATCGATTTGAAGTGCAGCCATGAATGGCAACTGAAATTGGAGGAATTAATCTGCAGACAGAAACATTAACAGAGTTCAAAAGCAAGCTATATTGTCCAAATATATTTAGTTTGATTTCAATTGCAGTATTAGAAGCATCTGGCACATAATTCGAAAAAAACATATTTCTATTCGGTTCTTGTGAATGTGACCGGTCGTGGGATTTGTCCAAATTCAACCAGAGGGTATTACATTTCTCTATTGCAATAATCTATTATTATGTAATATCGTAAGCGGTTTTCATTTAAGTGATCCAATCCCTTTTACGTTTTTCCACTCTGATTATGTGGCTCTGTTTCTACCCTTCATTACGCAATCTACCAGGTGAAACTTTAATCACCGCCCTCAGCCCAGGAGAGGGAAGTAGTCATGAGTTTTTAATTGTCATATGTATCTTGCCTTAACCTGAGCTTGCTCCTACTCCTCACAACGTTCCCACCCTAAACAGCGGAGCACACCTACTCCTGACTCCAATGTCAGCAAATGATCCTCGCTCCTCATTCAAGGAATGTTGCCATTCCATCCCCCATGTCCTTAATCTTCCAGGCTTGTAATCAGCATTCCCAACTCCGAACTAAGTGGGTTGCAAAGTCTCTGACTCAGACTTTTTTGCCTGAGCCCAGACCTCTGTTAGTGTGGATGGACAAAGCTGAGATAGTCAAGTGGGCTTGGGGTGGGTCCGTAGTTGGTCAGGCAGGATCTGGGGAGAGAGAACCTGGATTGGCATTCAGAGTCTCTGGTCGGAATTTGCCCTGACCCTGTCAGTCCTGCTGCACATAAAACATTACTGATGTTGATGTTGTTGGGAATATGAGGCACAGTTCCTCCAGTTTGTGTATGGCCTCACTCAGCAAACGGAGAAGTCCCAGGACTGAAAGGGCAACGTGGGAATGGGAAGAGGAGTTAAAATGGTTGGCATCCGGCAGCCCATGGCGGACCGCGTGCATGTTTTCAGGCATATGGTCGGCGACCCTGGACTTTCACACGAATGTGCACCAGGCGTCACCAGGAATACAGGATGCAGTGGATGAGGAGACCGTGAACCTCTGTCTCATTTGGAAGGACGGCTGGGATCCCTGGATGGAGGTGAGGGGGAAGGTCCTACCAATGCAGTTAGTACAGTTGTTCAGTTTAGTTTACTGTCTGCTGCACGTTAAAATATTTTCTATTATCGATGTTGTTGAAGTCCTGAATTCACGGAGACACGAAAGTCTGTAGATGCTGCAATCTGCAATCCTGCATCAAGTCGTCTTGATTCTGGGTCTCAGCTCTTGACACTTATTCCCCACAAATGGTTCTTTATTCTTTTAATTCGACCAGAAGCTTATTTCATGCTGCTGCATCGAGGAACCCTCCACTCTTCCACCTCATGCATGTCAGGAAATGTTCTTTGCATTGCTGCAAGTAGACAAGCTATGCTGGAGAAACTCGGCGGGTGAGGCAGCATCTACGGAGAGAAGGAATAGGCCACGTTTCGGGTCGAGACCCTTCTTCAGGGCGACGTTTAGGGCTGAGACCCTTCTTCAGGGGTCACCCGCTGATGCCTCACCCGCTGAGTTCCTCCAGCATTTTTTGTCTGCTTTCGATTTTTCCAGCATCTGCAGTTGCTTCTTGGACATCACATTGCCGCCTGCAGCCACCAGATGGCGATGCAGAGCTGTCCAAAGGTTTGTGCAATTTCGCCACTGCCGGATCTCCACCTGCTGCCTGAAAACGTACTGCAGGAACGGCTTGGGGACTAAGTGGAATAATTTGTAAACTATTTGTATACATCACTGAGAATGCGTTCCGGCGCATCTAGAAGATGTATATTTTCACACTGAAGTCTGGCTCAGCCAGTGGCACCTAGGAATAGACTGGGTGACAACCAAGAGTAGTTTGGTGACTACTGGAGGGACAATTGACGGCACGGAAAGATGGCACCGGGGACAGGCTCGGTTAACACTCCCGTCTGTGTCTTTCGTGAGAAAGGCACCCAATAAAGCTACGGAAAGGCCTAATGAACCATCATGGCCTAAAACTCCATCAGGTGAGAATGAAATGCTCGGAGAAGGAGAAAGAGGTGCAGAGCGCATGCCTTGAACCTGACGAAATACAGGAGGAGCCCGGCCTGGACGTACACCACAGAGCCCAGTCCCTCCACGCACTAGAATCCCCCAAGCCATGCATAGTAGTTATTAAGATGGCTGATCCACGGGCGGTTGCTGCTGGGACGCGTCGGGGCCTGATGAACCCCGGCTGGGTCGCTTGGGCGAGGGTGTCTGATGTTATGAGACCCGAAACACCGGATGACCCCAGGTCACATCACTGGCGTCACATCACGTCTCAGCACATCTGGAAGACGTATATGTTTCACACTTGTGTGTGCAAAACAAAGAATCCAACTGTGACCTGCCCCACGTGTTAATAAAGTATAATTCATTCATTCATTCATTCATTCATTCATTCATTCATTCCTTCCTTCCTTCCTTCCTTCCTTCCTTCCTTCCTTCCTTCCTTCATTCATTCATTCATTCCTTCATTCATTCCTTCCTTCGTTCGTTCGTTCGTTCGTTCGTTCGTTCGTTCGTTCGTTCGTTCCTTCCTTCCTTCCTTCCTTCATTCTTTCTTTCTTTCTTTCTTTCTTTCTTTCTTTCTTTCTTTCTTTCTTTCTTTCTTTCTTTCTTTCTTTCTTTCTTTCTTTCTTTCTTTCTTTCTTTCTTTCTTTCTTTCTTTCTTTCTTTCATTCATTCATTCATTCATTCATTCATTCATTCGTTCGTTCACCAACACGCTGATAACAACACCGTTGAGGTGACCGGCAATTTATTTTTGTCTTCAAGATTGCAGCATCTCCTGCCTGTTGTGTCTCAACTCTCTGCCGCCACTCACTCACTGTAACAACATGGTGCCATTGGTTTAGTTTGATGTATTATTTCACGTGCGCAGTGAAAAGCTTTGCTCGCGTGCTATCCATTCAAATCACACTGTATACGAGCAAAATCAAGTTGCACCAAATCATACAAGCGGCCGCACGGTTCAAGTGGAAATTAAAGTTCTGAAAGTGAAATTCTGTAAAGGCTTATTCTTTTTTTACGCACGATTAAAAATACAAGAAGCCAATCGTGCATCAAGTCTGAGGATCACGAGTCGAAACGTAAAACAACCATGTCCCTCCACAGATGCTGCCTGACCCGTTGAGGTGACCGGCAATTTATTTTTTGTTCATGATTCCAGCATCTCCTGCCTGTTGTGTCTCAACTCTCTGCCGCCACTCACTCACTGTATTCCCATCAGACCCACTGCCTGCACTAATTTCTCGCACTCGTACAAACACCTCCCCTCACCCTACCATATTCCCCCTTCCCTCCACCACCACACCAACCGACGCAGGGGTCACATCAAGCAGCCAATTCACCAAGAGCCCCTCACGCCTTCGGGAAGAGGCCGGAAACCGGAGAAGCCGCGGGAAAAGCACGTGGGGACGGGTTGAATGAACAAAGTCCACACAGGCAGAACCCACGTCGTTGGATCTCGCTGGCGGCTGCTGTAATCACTGGAACACTCCGCCAGCCACAGCAGCCTTTGTGATGGGGCAATGCATGAATTTATCGACTCAATAAGATGCACGCCACCCGTTATCGATTGTTATTCTAGATATATGGGGAGAAGGCGGGCATATGGGGAGAAGGCAGGCACGGGTTATTGATTGGGGACGATCGACCATGATCACAATGAATGGCGGTGCTGGCTCGTAAGGCCGAATGGCCCCCTCCTGCACCTATTTTCTATATCTCTGCGCGTGAGGCCACCATCAGTACTAGGCGGCCCTCCGGATCACGGACAACACGGGCGATTAACACAAACACAGGACGGTGTGAAAAACCAAACCCGCCCACATCCCACCCACGGCACTCGCCCCAACCACCCGGTCCCACCTGCAACAGTGTCCCCAGTCCCAAACTGGATTAGGTCTAGGTTAATCATGTTCCCGTTTACAAAGGTTTAAATAAAAGAAAGCAAGCAGGTACCGCAGGCAGGGAAGAAAGCGAATGGCATGTTCTCCTTCGTAACACGAGGAGTTGAGTATAGGAGCAAAGTGGTCCTTCTGCAGTTGTATAGGGCCCCGGCGAGACCGCACCTGGAATGTGCAGTTTTGGTCACTTAATTTGAGGAAGGACATTCTTGCTGTTGAGGGAGTGCAGCGTAGGCTCACAGGGTTAATTCCTGGGATGGCGGGACTGTCATGCTGAGAGAATGGAGCAACTGGGCGTGTATACTCTGGAGTTTAGAAGGATGAGAGGGGATCTTATTGAAACGTAAGATTATTAAGGGCTTGGACACGCTAGAGGCAGGAAACATGTTCCCGATGTTTGGGGAGGCCAGAACCAGGGGCTACAGTTTAGGAACAAGGGGTAAGCCATTTAGAACGGAGATGAGGAAACACTTTTTCACACAGAGAGTCTTGAGTCTGTGGAATTCTCTGCCTCAGGGGGCAGTGGAGGCCGATTCTCTGGATACTTTCAAGAGAGAGCTAGATAGGGCTCTTAAAGATAGCGGAGTCAACATGGATTTGTGCCTGGAAGGTCATGTTTGACAACAGTCTTGAAATTTTGAAGAAGTTACTAGGGAAATTGATGAGGGTAAAGCAGTGGATGTTGTCTATATGGATTTCAGTAAGGCCTTTGACAAGGTTCCCCATGGAAGGTTCAAAGTCAAAGTCAAAAGTCAAAAGAGTTTATTGTCATGTGTCCCTGACAGGACAATGAAAATCTTTCTTTGCAGAGCACAACAGAACAAAGAAGGCATTGACTACAATTCTATACATAAATACACCCATGACTTAATAAATTAATAAAGTGCAAATAACAGAGGGAGGGATATTATTGTTCAGAGTTCCGAGCCAGGTTTAATAGCCTGATGGCTGTGGGGAAGTAGCTATTCTTGAACCGGGTTGTTGCAGTCTTCAGGCTCCTGTACCTTCTACCCGAAGGTAGCAGGGAGATGAGTGCATGACCAGGGTGGTGTGGGTCCTTGATGATGCTGCCGGCCTTTTTGAGGCAGCGACTTCGATAAATCCCCTCGATGGAAGGAAGGTCAGAGCCGATGATGGACTGGGCAGTGTTTACTACTTTTTGTAGTTGGTTGGTTCAGAAGGTTCAATCTTTGGGAGTTAATGGCGGAGTAGCAAGATGGATTCAACAGTGGCTGAATGGGAGATGCCAGAGAATAATGGTGGATGGCTGTTTGTCAGGGTGGAAGCCAGTGACCAGTGGGGTGCCTCAGGGATCTGTGTTGGGTCCACTGTTGTTTGTCATGTACATCAATGATCTAGATGATGGGGTGGAAAATTGGATAAGTAAGTATGCAGATTGTACTAAGATAGGTGTGCTGTGGATAATGAAGTAGATTTTCAAAGTCTACAGAGAGATTTGGGACATTTGGAAGAGTGGGCTGAAAGATGGCAGATGGAGTTTAATGCTGATAAGTGTGAGGCGCTACATCTTGGCAGGACAAATCAAAATAGGACGTACATGGAAAATGGTAGGGAATTGAGGAATGCTGTGGAACAGAGGGATCTAGGAATAACTATGCATAGTTCCCTGAAGGTGGAATCGCATGTAGATAGGGTGGTAAAGAAAGCTTTTGTTGTGCTGGCCTTTATAAATCAGAGCATTGAATATAAGAGTAGGGAAGTAATGTTAAAATTGTACAAGGCATTGGTGAGACCAATTCTGGAGTATGGTGTACAATTTTGGTCGCCTAATTATAGGAAGGATGTTAACAAAATAGAGAGAGTACAGAGGAGATTTACTAGAATGTTGCCTGGGTTCCAGCAACTAAGTTACAGAGAAAGGTTGAACAAGTTAGGTCTTTATTCATTGGAGCGCAGAAGGTTAAAGGGGAACTTGATTGAGGTCTTTAAAATGATGAAAGGGATAGACAGAGTTGACGTGGATAAGCTTTTCCCATTGAGGGTAGGCAAAATTCAAACAAGAGGGCATGACATGAGAATTAAGGGACAGAAGTTTAGGGGTAACATGAGGGGGAACTTCTTTACTCAGAGAGTGGTGGCTGTGTGGAATGATCTTCGAGCAGAAGTGGTGGAGGCAGGATCGATTTTAACATTTAAAAGTAAAGTGAATAGGTATATGGAAGGGAAGGGAATGGAGGGTATGGTCTGAGTGCAGGTAGATGGGGCTTGGGGAAAATAAATGGTCGGCACGGGCTGGAAGGGCCGAGAAGGCCTGTTTCCGTGCTGTAATTGTTATATGGTTATATGTTATATGTTATGTGGTTATATGGAGTCAGGGGATATGGGGAGAAGGCAGCAACGGAGTACAGATAGGGGATGATCAGCAATGATTACATTGAATGACGGTGCTGGCTCGAAGGGCCGAATGTCATTGGTGTTGTTGAAGACTATTGCCTATTGTTTTGCATCGTATGCAGTCAAATTAGATAATACCAAAGATAAATACAACCAAGTCAAACTCCAGTACAATAGATAGGGAAATGGGACAGTTACAATGTGCAGCATATAGTTCTCAGCATTGCAGCGTCACAACCCGCTAACATTTATACAATGTCCTCGCATCTCTTTTCGGAGACCACAGAGTGCGTTACATGCGTAAATCACATTGAAGTGCAGCCAGTTATGGCAACGGGAATCCAGAACCTCATCAATGAAGGCCCAGAGTACAACATCAGGACATGGTCACAAAAAGCTGGTGTAACTCAGCGGGACAGGCAGCATCTCTGGACAGAAGGAGTGGGTGACGTTTCAGGTCGAGACCCTTTCATCAAACTAAGAGTAAGGGGAGAGTGAAGCGAGACATATATATGGTGTTATAAAGAGATACAGAAATTAGTGAAAGATTCCGAAGAAGGGTCCCGACTCGAAATGTTACCCATTCCTTCTCTCCCGAGATGCTGCCTGTCCTGCCGAGAAACTCCAGAATTGTGTGACTGTCTTCGATTTAAATCAGCATCTGCAGTTCCTTTCAACATCATCAAGAGGTTATGTTTAATCTGTATAAAACACAGGTTTGGACCCAACTGGTGCATCAAGCCTATTTCTCGTCACCAAACTTATTGAATGAAGCGAGGATCATCGGGAGGACGCAGGAGATACTCACTGGAATGGTTTCAAAGATGAGGAGATTCGGGTCGAGGGTGAGGCCGGAGAAGCGGGTGCAGGTTCTCTGTGGAGAAGGGAATTTGAAAGCTTTCACAGGGGGTTCAAGCTCTGGTCCGGTGTGGAGAGGGGGAATGGGGGTTGGTGGGGGAGGTCTTTCCCATCTGTGCGAGGTTCAAATGGACACAGAATTGAGAGAGAGAAGCAACAAGGGGAATTATTGTCATATGTTTCGAGGTACAGTGAAATACTTTTGTTGCGTGCTATCCAGTCAGCAGAAAGACAATACATGATTGCAATCGAGCCACTTACATTGTACAGATACTCGATGATAGAATAAGGTTTCGTGCAAGGTTAAGCCAGCAAAGTCTGATCATAGTTAAAGTGAGAAATGATGAGGTGGGAGTAGAAATTTAAGAGTGTAGGGCGATTGTAATATATGATTGTAGATCTGTATCGCACGCAAATAGACGCCTTGGAAGCAATAGCGGAGGAAATGCTGCCAATTGGACTTCAGAATCTGAGTGTGTTCCACGCTCACTGATTTCACGGTGGCGCAGCGGTAGAGTTGCTGCCTCGCAGCGCTTGCAGCGCCAGAGACCCGGGTTCGATCCCCACTACGGGTGCTGGCCGTACGGAGTTTATACGTTCTCCCCGAGCCCGCGTGAGGTTTCTCCGAGATCTTTGGTTTCCTCCCACATTCTAAAGACGTACAGGTATGTAGGTTAACTGGCATGACGGACGTGGAAATTTGTATCCCACTGTGTGCAGGATCGTGTTAATATGCGGGCATCGCTGGTCTGTACGGACGTCGCAGGTCGGTGCGGGCTCGGTGAGCCGATGGGCCTGGTTTCGCGCCATATCTCTAAACTAAACTAAATTAAACTAAACTGATCAGCAGACAAATTGAAACTTTGCAAACTGCAATGAATGTAAGAGGGTCATATAATATCCTTTAAACAATACACGCAAACATAAATTGCCCCGAAGACTGCTGCATGAGAGACGTGCACTGTTGTGGAATAAAATAACGGCGGAGGGAGGTCTCCGTCCATCCTGATCCCGGGCTGTGAACGGAGATGCGGGCGGCGTGTTCCACTGCCCAACAGGTGCAACGCCTCCTCAGGTTACACCCGAGGCTTCTTTAGCGCCGGGCCCCGTCCCTTTCTGTTTTGCCTTAGTCTTTCTCGTCCATATTGAGGCCAGTTTAATGTCCAATCTATCCTTCCCTCGTGTGAGATGAGTTGGAAGAGGCCAGGACACCATCACAATGAACACTTGCAGCCAAATAGCATTCATTGCCCGGGACGGCAACGGGCGCAGCAACACGGTACTGTTGGAGTTGAGTTTAATTTAGTTTATAAATACAGCGCGCAAACAGGCCCTTCGGCCCACTGGGTTCGCGCCGACAATCGATCCACAGACTATCCTACACCAACTCGGGACATGTTTTACATTTACCAAGCCTTTTTTTTAACATTTGCCAAGCCTCTGTGGAACCGAAGGGCTCGGAGAAAACCCACGTAGATTACGGGGAGAACGTACAAACTCCGTACAAACCGAACCCGTAGGCAGGATCGAACCCGGGTCTGTGAGGCGCTGCATCGCTGTAAGGCAGCAACTCTGCCGCTGCGCCACCGTGACGGTCACGTGATCGCACATATTCAGCAGCTCCTCACAGACACGGCATTTTGAAACAGGATGCGGCTAATTTAAAATGGCTTCGAAACACCAGGTCGAGATTTTAACCGAGGAGGCAGTTTGTCCCATCTGCCTGGATTTCTTCACCGATCCGGTGACACTGGAGTGTGGGCACAACTTCTGCCGCCCCTGTATCACACAGAGTTGGAAGAGGGTGGCGAGAAACCCCTGCCCGGAATGTAGACTGTTTGTGGGCCGCACCCTCTTGGTGAATCGGGCCTTGGCGAGACTGTCTGAGAAAGCTCGAGCACTGAGCCTGAATCTTAAAGAAGAGGAAAGTAAGCTTCACTGCGAGAAACATCAGGAAGAACTGAAGCTGTTTTGTGAAACTGACAAGAATCTAATCTGTTTGGTTTGTGCAGCTGCGCGGGACCACAAGTCTCACAGCTTCATGCTGGTAGATGAAGCTGTTGAATTCTACAAGGTAAAACCAAATCACCTTTTATCACATCATTGTGTAATATTTTCTATATTCTCTGACATTTTTATTCCATGATCTGAAACCCAATCCTGGCGAGGATGCGATTGTTCTCCGTGTCACGTCCTCCCCCCCCCCCCCCCCCCCAACCCCCTCCACGCGGCCTACCACTGGATCGGAGCGGTATTGCCTACCGGAGACCGTGGACCGGACCAGAGCTTCGGCAGCGGCGGCGCGGCGCTGGATTCACCGCGGATCCAACGGATGCCTACCTGGATCGCCGTTTGGAGCTCCGGAATGCTGGGCCCGCTGCTCCAACATCGCGGGGCTGCGGTTGGCGGAGCCTCCCAGAGCACGCGGCGCTGACCGTCATCGGGGAGTCCTGGGGCCCTTTGCCGAGGCCCGCCGCATGAATCTCCGCCCGGCGCAGCCTGGGGACGTCGGGAGCTGCGGACTCCGGCGGGAAGCGGCCGATTTGGAGGTCCAAGCCGCTGAGGTTGGCCTCCTGTTCCAACATCCCGGCGAGCGGGCCTGAGCGGCGGGCCGCCCGTAGCTGAGACTGCGGAGGGCTCTGGAAGCCCCGACCACAAGTGAACACCAGAGGAAGATGACTGACTTTGGTGCCTTCCCTCACAGTGGGAAACTTTGATTCTGCTGTGTGGGGATGTTTTATGTTGAACTCTATTGTGTATTGTGTTCTGTATTTTATTGTTTGGCTGTATGGGAATCGCACATTTCACTGTGCCAACTGGCACATTTACAAATAAATGCATCTTGTATCTTTGATCAACCCCAGGAACAGGTGAAATCTTCTTTCGAATCTCTCGCAGAAAAGCAATCAGAGATCCAGCAAATGGAAGAGCAACAGAAAGAAAGCATTTCTGGGGTTCAGGTGAGGCTTTGTACTATCGATTTAATGTTTTTGTGTAGATTTGATCCATGTGATGTGTGCAATTAGTGGGCATCTATAGTACTCAGTAGTCGAGGACCCGAGAACTTGGGAGCGGTTGGGCAGCCAAGGACCTTACTCACTGGAGCGCGGGAGTCTGAAGAATGATCTATTACAGGTGCATAATATCACAAAACAAAATGTTAGGGTGAATACTCAGTCTTTTACCCCGAGTAGGGCGTCGAGCATGCAAGGGCATAGGTTTAAGGTGAGAGGGAACAGATTTAATACGAACATTAAGGGCAACTCTGATAGTGGGTATATGGAACGAGCTGCCAGGAGAAGTAGTAGATTCAGATACCATAACAATATTTAAAAGACATTTGAAAAAATTCGTGGAGAGAAAATGTTAGAACTATCTGGGGCAAATGCGGACAGGTGGAAATAGCGCAGATGGGACGTGTTGGTCGGTATCTAACACCCCTTGCTGTATGACACTATTAAGTCTATCATTCTAACTGGTGCTGCTGTCTGCTAGTTCTGGTGATCTGGTTCCGTCCAGTGAGGGTTAATGGACACATGAAATGCAATATTTGCAGGAAATTGTACTGGGGAAATGGGAATGATGTGATTATACATTACTTTCACCAAATATTTCAGAATTATCAAGACAAGCTCTTGAATTTCCAAGGTAATGAAAGCTACAAATTAAATACATGTACATTAGATTAGTGTAGATACTTACAGAGCCCAGCATGGACATGTTGGGACGAATAGCATATTTCTGCACTGCAGAACTCGACATTAATTGGCCAAATTTCACCTTCTATTTCACGAGGAAACACAGCAGACTGACATTATATATTGATTCTCACCTTTCAACTGACAGGAAGCGTCACACAACCTTCAGTCACAGACCATATCCCAGTTTGCTGAACTGCACCAGATTCTCACTGAGAAAGAGCAGCGCTTACTCGGAGATATCCGGGAAGAAGAGGATAAGATTGTAAAAGCAATGGAGAAAAATCTGCAAGACATTCAAGAGAATTTAAATTCCATTCAGGAGGAACTCTCAAAGTTACAGGACCAGATAGACCACAAGGACGGCGTGTTATTTCTGACGGTGAGGGGTTACACTACAGTTTGGTGAGGGAAAGTGCAGTCTCAAAATGGTGGGTTAAATCCCTGAAATAAATGCTGCATTTACCAGTAATTCAGTACTGGGTCAATGTTCCGTCTGTTCCATCTAACCACAACCCACAATAATGCCCCAAATTCCAGGAATCCTCATGTATTTATCCCACTTCAACATAAATTTCTCTGCAATATTATCTTCAGGCCATCCTGTGAGTTCCATGTTCTGTTTACTGCACTTATTGTGGAATTTATTAAAGGCCATCATACATTCCAGCCTTTATTTTTATTTCCCCCACAAGTAGTGATATTATATCCATCCCTACCCATTTAAATCCACCACTGATCGTAAAATATTCCACCCCATTACCTCTGACATCTCCTGCAGATAAAATCCCACAACCTGCCCGGTTTTCTCGTAAGTTGCATACTCGCCGTTATTATCTTCGACATTCCTAATGCTTTCCCCAATGTTCGATGTTTGTACGACAATGACCACTTTCTGTCTGTGTAAAAGCGGCAAAGAATTGGGAAATGGAAATTAACAGAGGGGTTTTTTTTGTCGCAATTTGGTGAAATACCCGCCGTCGGGATCATGATCCGTCTCAGTATATTGAGATCTGTGTTTTATTTATTTCAGGAGGAAGCTGTTCGCAAGAGTAGGTAGGACATGCTTTTGACTGAAACAATGTAAGTACAGCTCAAAAAACAGGTAGTGCTCAGTTTCTAACCAGCTGTTAAATATTTGCAGGGTTGATGATGAAACCAAACCAATGTTGATGGTATATGGTGCGTTACCCATTGAAAAGTTTGATCTCACTTTTTTCCACAACATGTCATTGAGAGAAACATCTGATATCATCAAACGAGGTAAAACAAATCCCTGTTAACAACTCTTTATGCGAAGAAAACTGCGTCCTCCAGTATTGATATCCCTGCATGACAATAAGGTTTTGATGATCTAGCCTTATATATAGTGTTGTAAACTTTGGCAGACTTCATCGCTATCCACAACATTTCCCATTCTCCACAAACATAAATCTCACACCTCCTACATTCACATCCAAGCCCCGAAAATATAAAATAAACAGCAACGGTTGCAGCACCGATCTCTGCTGCACACCACCAGTCACAGACCACCAAGCAGAACATCCTTCTAGCGCTACCTTCCACCTCCAACCACCAGGCAAATTTTGGAACCATTTTACAACTCGTCTTGTTGCCACTTGCCTTCGCTTTCTGGGCCAGCCTCACATAAGGAACGTTGTCAAGTTCATATATTGGTTCACAATGAGATCATTGTATTGTACAGACGCACCAAATCTACTCTCCCCTAATGAAAGCAAGAAAACAGTGGCAAACTCCCTTGCCCGTCTTACCCACTCTTGTTCAGTATGATCACGGCAACTCCACCCCACACCTCTACATCCTCTTTAAACACCTCTAATTACAACTCACATCCGCCTCCTCGTCTTCCAATCAGCCTCTCGCTAGCCATCTACTTGCAAGATATTTGAATACCCGTCTTATTTCTCTATCTCCACCGCAATGTCTCGTTCACCCTCACCTTCCGCATTCCCCCGCCTCCTCCCGTTCCCGAGAACCCGCGGAATTTCCACTTTGTTACCCGGTTGATATTCCCGGGGAAAGGTGTCTGTTGTCCATCCGATGTTGTTGCGATGAATCCCCGGGCAAGGTTTCAGTTGGGGGTACACAAAAGGCTGGAGAAACTCAGCGGGTGCAGCAGCATCTAAGGAGCGAAGGAGAAAGGCGACGTTTCGGGCCGAAACCCTTCTTCAGGTTTCAGTTGGGCCGCCCGCCTGTGCCTGAGTTTCTCACCGACCCCCGGGGACTCTCTGATTCTCTGCTTCTCCCCCCAGACTCTGTCACCCTGGATGTGGAAACAGCGCATCCGTGGCTCGAGGTGTCTGAGGATCGGATTAGGGTGAGACGTACCCGAATCCGGAGGAGTCTCCCTGACACCGGGAAGAGGTTCACAGAATATCCGTGTGTGCTGGGATCGGAGGGATTCACATCGGGGAGACATTACTGGGAGGTGGAGTTGGCAGGGAATCGGCGCTGGAGTCTGGGAGTCGCCGCAGAGTCTGTGGATAGGGAGAGAGAGGACGACCTGACCCCGGAGACTGGGGTCTGGAGCATCGGGCGGTGGGATGAAGGGTTTGAAGCGGTCACCTCCCCTGCATCTCCTCTCCCCGCCCGTCCCATCCCCGGGAGGGTGGGAGTTTATCTCAGTTACGAGTCTGGGACAGTTTCATTTTATGACGCGGACACCAAGTCCCATCTCCACACCTTCACTGGGAATAAATTCACGGGGAAACTTTATCCATTCTTCGAGATTTGGGATGAAAACCAGTGGCTGAGAATCTGCTCAGGGGCTGTGGGGCAGAAACCCGGTGGACAACAGGTCGGCGCTTAACGAACCGCGCCCATTTAATCTCCAAATACCGCGTCGCGAAACCCCAGTGAACGCGGAAATAAAACCAGGGGGAATGTAAATGTGGGAAGAGTGAAATAAACAGCAACTGAAATCAGAGCTGTCTGTCGATCCGTTCATTTTAACGCGTTAACCGCGTCCGGCAACGGAACAGAAATTAATTTTGTGAAAATATAAAGATTGAAAAAATCGCCCTTCCCGCGGGTTCAGCAGCAGCCGCGGGCGGAGGGTCCTGAGCTCCGGGCTCCCCGGGTCCTAAAGTCCACTGACTCGATGAATTTATATCGTGTTTGCAGCATTTGCTCTCCACACAACAGATTCGTTTTCTTCGAAACAGGTCTTTGGAAGAATGGGTTCAACCCGAATTCCGGGATCCAGGTGGGAGTCCGTTGTGCTCAGGCTCTGCCTGTCTCTCTGTGGGACACGTAGATCATTCCTTGTTTCAGTCGCCGCCAGACCCCTCCTTCGCCTCTCTCTCAGGTGGTTGTCCATCCACTACCCCCGTGAACATTCTGGGAAAGCTTGATCTTTTTTACGCACGATCTAAAATACAAGAAGCCAATCACCAATCAAGTCTGAGGTTCACGAGTCGAACCGTAGAACATCCATGTCCCTCTACAACCCGCCCCCCTCCAACCCCCGGCACTAACCCCACCTGCAGCAGTGTCTCCGGTCACAAACTAGTTTAGGTTCATCATTTTCACGTGTACAAAGGTTTTGTTTTGCATACTAACCAGTCAAATTATGTTGAATAATTTTTATTAGAAGTATAAGTACAGGTGTAAGTACAAATATAAGTACATGTAAAAACAACGTTCTTGATAAAGAGATAGGTAATAATTACCATATTTTCTTATATATACTTCTAAACATTTTATTGTAGTTTTTTTTTAGTGAAAAGTAGGAAAGTGTGAAAAATGGTTAACATAAAAATAGTTATAAAATAACCAAAAGAGAAAAGTAAATAAAATAACAGTGGTATATTATACAAACAGTATTTATATAATAATATATCCGTGATCAATAATGTATTATTCTTCGCTCAATCCTTCGTTCAGGTCTCGATCAGGTCCACAAACCGAGTCATATTGGTCCCTTAAGATATTCAAGGAATGGAGACCAAATCAGATTAAATTGGTCCAACTTGCCTAAAAGTGCAAGTCTTATTCTTTCCAAGTGTAAAGTCTCAGCCATTCCTGAAATCCACAATTTGATTGTAGGGGGTATGGGGCCTTTCCAAAATTGTAAAATTAATTTTTTACCAATTATTAAACTATAATCTATGAAAGTTCTTTGTGCTGTCGTGAGTAATTGATCCCTTTCTAATATTCCCAATATTATTAATTTTGAGTCTGGAACTAGATTCTTATTTACAACATTCGAGATTACCTTAAATATTTCCAACCAAAAATTCGTAATTTTTATACAAGTTGTAAAAGAATGTGTTAAATTAGCTTCTGGGTATTGGCATTTGTCACATATAGGAGATACATTAGAAAACATTCTATGTAATTTAGATTTTGAAAAATGCAATCTATGTAAAACTTTGAATTGTATCAGAGAGTGTCTAGAATTTAATGAACAATTATGTATATATCGTAAACTTTCATCCCAGATATCGGGTTCGATTGTTTCACCTATTTCATTTTCCCATAGTTGTCTGTACTTTTCCGTATTGGGTATATCATTTTCTAATAAAATATTATAAATGTATGATATTAATTTTTCCGTGTTTGGGTGTTTATTCAAGCATTCATCTAGAATTCCCGTCTTTCTCTTTTTATATTCCTGTGCAGTTGTTTTAATGTAGTCAGTTATTTGTAGATATCTGAAGTAGTGTTTAGAGTGTAGTCCATATATTTCCTGTATTTCTTTAAATGAAAGATACAGATTGTCCCTGTAGAGGTCACTGATCTTATTAATTCCTTTATTTTTCCATTGTAAGAATCCTAAATTTTCCAGGGATGGTTTAAAACTTACATTATTAGCAATGGGAAGAACTAATGGGATATCTTCTAGTTTTAACGTTCTTTTTAACTGTCTCCAAATATTAATTTCACTATTAATTATTGGGTTTTCACGATAAATTTTCTTAAATATTTTAATTTTAGAAAATAATATGGAACTGATTTCATACGGTAAGCAGTCTTCCTTTTCCATAAGTAACCAGTTTGGATTTTCATCCAGTTCAACCCACCAAAAGTTCATATTCTTAATACTATCTGACCAGTAATAATATATAAAATTAGGTAATGTTAAACCTCCATTAATTTTCGATTTACATAAATATTTTTTATTTATTCTATGGCTTTTATAGTCCCAAATAAAATTAGTGACTACAGAGTCAACCTTTTTAAAAAAATTCTTAGAAAGATATATCGGGATCATTTGAAATAAATATAATAATTGTGGGAGAAAAATCATTTTTATCGCATTAATTCTACCTATCATTGAGATAGGTAGTGTTCTCCAATATAGAATATTCTTAGATAATTTATTTAGTATAGGTAAAAAATTATATTTAAATATATTTAAAATACAAGAAGCCAATCACCAATCAAGTCTGAGGTTCACGAGTCGAACCGTAGAGCATCCATGTCCCTCTACAACCCGCCCCCCTCCAACCCCCGGCACTAACCCCACCTGCAGCAGTGTCTCCGGTCACAAACTAGTTTAGGTTCATCATTTTCACGTGTACAAAGGTTTTGTTTTGCATACTAACCAGTCAAATTAGATAACACCAAAGATAAATACAACCAACTCAAACTCCAGTACAATAGATAGGGAAAAGGGACAGTTACAATGTGCAGCATATAGTTCTCAGCATTGCAGCGTCACAACCCGCTAACATTTATACAATGTCCTCGCATCTCTTTTCGGAGACTACAGAATGCTTTACCTGCGTAAATCACATTGAAGTGCAGCCAGTAATGGCAACGGGAATCCAGAACCTCATCAATGAAGGCCCAGAGTACAACATCAAGACAGTCACAAAAATCTGGAGTAACTCAGCGGGACAGGCAGCATCTCTGGACAGAAGGAGTGGGTGACGTTTCCGGGCGAGACCCTTCTTCAGACTGTGAGTCGGGGTGAAGGGAAGCGAGAGATATAGACGGTGATATAATGAGATGTCGAAAAAAATGTGTGAAAGTGGCCGAAGAAGGGTCTTGACGCGAAACGTCAGCCGTTCCTTCTCTCCAGAGACGCTGCCTGTCCCACTGAGATATTCCAGCATTTTATAACTATCTTCGATTTAAACCAGCATCTGCAGTTCCTTCCAACATCATCAGGAGGTTATGTTGAATCGGTATAAAACACAGGTTTGAACCCAACTGGTGCATCAAGCCTATTTCTGGTAGTCAAACTTAATGAATGGAACGAGGATCATCGGGAGGACGCAGGAGCTATTCACTGGAATGGTTTCAAGGATGAGATTCGGGTCGAGGGTGAGGCTGGAGCATAGACAATAGACAATACGTGCAGGAGTCGGCCATTTGACCCTTCGAGCCAACACCGCCATTCAATGTGATCATGCTAATCATCTCCAATCAGTACCACGTTCCTGCTTCTCCCCATATCCCCTGCTCCATGAGAGGCAGGTGCACCGTTGTGGAATAAAATAAGGGCGGAGGGAGGTCTCCGTCCATCCTGATCCCGGGCTGTGAACGGAGATGCAGGCGGCGGGTTCCACTGCCCAATAGGTGCAACGCCTTCCCAGGTTACACCTGAGGCTTCCTTAGCGCCGGGCCCCGTCCCTTTCTGTCATGCCTTAGTCTTTCTCGTCCATATTCAGGCCAGTTTGATGTCCAATCTACCCCTCCCTCGAGTGAGATGAGTTGGAAGCGGCCAGGACATCTTCACTCTAAACACTTGCAGCCAAATAGCATTCATTGTCCGGGACTGCAGCGGGCGCAGCGACACGGTACTGTAGGGGTTGAGTTTAGAGATACACCTCGCAAACAGGCCCTTCGGCCCACCGAGTCCGCACCGACCAACGATCCGCGCACATTAACACTATCCCACTAGGGACATTGTGTACATTTACCAAACCATTTTTTTCCATTTGCCAAGCCTCTGAAGAACAGACGATTTCGGAGAAAACGCACGTAGATCACGGGAGAACGTACAAACTCTGTACAGACAGCACCCTTAGGAGTAGGCCATTCGGCCCTTCGAGCCAGCAGCGCCATTCAATGTGAACATGGCTGATCATCCCCAATCAGTACCCCGTTCCTGCTCTTCTCCCCATATCCCCTAACTCAGCTATCTTCAAGAGCCCCATCTAGCTCTCTATTGAAAGCATCCAGAGAACCGGCCTCCACCTGAGGCAGAGAATTCCACACGCTCACAACTCTCTGTGTGAAAAAGTGTTTCCCCGTCTCCGTTCTAAATGCCTTATCCCTTATTGTTAAACTGTGGCCCCTAGTTCTGGACTCCCCCAACATCAGGATCACGTTTCCTGCCTCTAGCGTGTCCAAACCCGTAACAATCTTATATGTTTCAATAAGTTTCCCTCTCATCCTTCTAAACTCCAGAGTGTACAAGCCCAGCCGCTCCATTCTCTCAGCATATGACTGTCCCGCTATCCCAGGAATTAACCTTGTAAATCTACGCTGCACTCCCTCAATAGCAAGAATGTCCTTCTTCAAATTTGGGGTATTCTCTGGAACAGAAGTCCAAGTCACCGTATAAACAAATAACGCTATTAAATGTACAGATACTGACTAGATCTAGATCTAGATGTAGAACGCTGAAAAGTTCCGCGTCACTCAGCACAGGACAATTTTATTAAATGTTTACATTATCAAACCAATTA
The DNA here is from genome assembly GCA_963514005.1 of Raja brachyura. The sequence goes on from OY740805.1 coordinate 38,100,312, forward strand.
ACCTACAAAGTGTACTAAACTGCATTAAACAAACTGTACTAAACTGCACTAACCTGTATTAACAATCTAGAAACATAGACATAGAAACGTAGAAAACAGGTGCAGGAGGAGGCCATTCGGCCCTTCGAGCCAGTACCGCCATTCATTTACTTGAACTTGAAACTTAATAATGTTATATGATTCAATAAAATCCCACTCATCCTAAACTCCAGAGTGTACAAACCCAGCCGCTCCGTTCTCTCAGCATAATTCCCTTATTTTTCACGTATTTGTTCTGTATCTCTTTATATCACCGTCGATATCTCTCGCTTCCCTCTCCCCTGACTGACAGCCCGAAGAAGGGTCTCGACCCGAAACTGCGAGTCAGAGGAAAGGGAAACGACGGATATAGACGGTGATGCAGCCATTTATATTTATTTATTTTTGTTTATTCATTTTATTGATTTTTTTTATCACATTAAAAAATATATATATATTTTTAAATTTGTCTTTAATGTTATCATTATTTTTATTTTTTGTCGAGGTCCACGCGTTGTGCAAACACTGTGCTTAGTCTTTAATCTGCCGTCGCTCATGAGCCTTCACTGGTTAAAGCCAAAGATCCTATTTCAAGCTCGCTATTGGAACTTTGGTTGAAGCCCCATTCACAAAATCCTTTGTTCTCTCTGACATCTTCGACCCGGCCCCTGACGACTGATTGGTCGGCCTGTCACGATGACTCCTCCCCTGCCTTATGATTGGTCCATTTATAGCACGATGGCCCGCCTCCTCATCTGTGATTGGTTTGCCCAGATCACGATGGCCCATCCCCCTGATTGGTCCATTCACATCACATTCGCCAGCCCCCTGACGTGTGATTGGTCGACCTGTCACGATGACCCGCCCCCTGATTGGTCCATTCACATCACCATGGCCCGCCTCCTGACGCGTGATTGGTCGACCAGGCACGATGGCCTGCCCTCTGATTGGTCCATTCACATCACGATGGCCTGCTCCGCCGAGTGATTGGTCGGCCCAGATCTCGGTGGCCCATCCCCCTGATTGGTCCATTCACAACACGATGGCCCTCCCCCTGACGAGTGATTGGTCGGCCCTGGTTAAACTGGCCCGCCCCCCCTGATTGGTCGAATCAGATCACAATGGCTGGGGTGCAGACTGCCCAAGTGGAATGTGAGGTGCTGTTCCTCCAATTTCCGGTGGTGCTCATTCCAGCCATGGACGATGCCCAGGCCAGAAAGGTCGGATTCGGAATGGGAGGGGGAGTTGAAGTGCTGAGCCACAGGGAGATCAGGTTGGTTAATGAGGTGTTCGGCGAAACGAACGCCAAGCCTATGCTTGGTCTCACTATAGAATAGAATAGAATAGGTTGCACGGAATTGTACCGGGGAAAGGGGAATGATGTGCTAGTACATTACTTTCACATAATATTTCAGAATTATCATGACGAGCTCTTGAATTGCCTCGGTAATGAAAGCTATGGATTAAATACATGTAGATGGGATTAGTGTAGATACGTACAGAGCCCAGCATGGACATGTTGGGTCGAATGGCATATTTCTGCACTCAAGAGTGACATTATATATTGATTCTGATCTTTCATCTGACAGGAAGAGTCACACAACCTTCAGTCACTGATCACATCCCAGTTTGCTGAACTGCACCAGATTCTCACTGAGAAAGAGCAGCGCTTACTCTGAGATGTCCGAGAAGAAGAGGATAAGATTGTAAAAACAATGGAGAAAAATCTTCAAGAGATTCAAGAGAATTTAAATTCCATTCAGGAGGAACTCTCAAAGTTACAGGAACAGATAGACTACAAGGATAGCATGATATTTCTGCAGGTGAGGGGTTACACTCCAGTTTGGTGAAGTGAAAGTGCACAGTCACAAAATGGTGAGTTAATTTTCTGAAATAAATGCTGCATTTACCAATGATTCCGTACTGGGTCAATGTTCCATCGGTTCGATCTATTCACCACATCCGACAATAATGCCCCAAATTCCAGGGATCCTCATGTATTTATTCAATTTCAACTTAGGTTTATCTGCAATATTGTCTTCAGGCCCCCCTGTGAGTTCCACGTTCTGTTTATTGCATTTCTTGTGGAATTTATTAAAGGCCATCATACATTTCAGGTTTTATTTTTCTTCTCACAAGTAGTGGTGATAATATTTCCAACCCCCACCCATTTAAATCCACCGCTGATCTTACAATGTTCCATCCCATTACCTCTGACATTTTACAATAATAGACAATAGGTGCAGGAGTTGGCCATTTGGCACTTCGAACCAGCACCGCCATTCAATGTGATGATGGCTGACTATCCACAATCAGTACCCCGTTTCTGCCTTCTCACCATTCCCCTGATTCCTCTCTCATTAAGAGCTCTATCTAACTCTCGAAAGCATCAAGAGAATTGGCCTCCACTGCCCTCTGATGCAGATAATTCCACAGATTCACAACTCTCTGGGTGAAAAAGATTTTCCTCATCTACATTCTAAATGGCCTACCCCTTATTCTTGAACTGTGGCCCCTGCTTCAGCATTTCCCTAACATCGGGAACATGTTTCCTGCATCTCGCATGTCCAATCCCTTAATAATCTTCTATGTTTCAATAAGATCCCCTCTCATCCTACTAAATTCCAGTGTATACAAGCCCGGCAGCTCCTTTACATCAACATATGACAGTCTCTCCATTATGGGAATTAACCTCGTGAACCTACGTTGCACTCCCTCAATAGCAATAATGTCCTTCCTGAAATTTGGAGACCAAAACTGCACATAATACTCTAGGTGTGGTCTCACTTGGGCCCTGTACAACTGCAGAAAGACCTCTTTGTTCCTATACTCAACTCCTCTTGTTATGAAGGTCAACATGCCATTAGCTTTCTTCACTGCCTGCTGTACCTGCATGCTTATTTTCAGTGACTGATGAACATGAACTCCCAGATCTCTTTGTACTTCCCCTTTTCCCACCTTGACACCATTTAGATAATAATCTGTCTTCCTATTTTTGCCACCAAAGTGGATAACCTCACATTTATCGTCATTAAACTGCATCAGCCTTGCATCTGCCCACTCACCCAATCTGTCCAAGTCACTCTGCATCCTCATGACATCCTCCTCACAGTTCACACTGTCACCCAACTTGGTGTCATCTGCAAATTTGCTAATGTTACTTTGAATCCTTTCATCGAAATCATTAATGTATATTGTAAATAGCTGCGGTCCCAACACCGAGCCACACTAGTGACTGCCTGCCATTCTGAAAGGCACCCGTTAATCCCTTTCTTTGTTTCTCTTTCTTTGTTTCCTGTCTGCCAACCAATTTTCTATCTATATCAGCACCTTACCCCCAATACCATGTGCTCTAATTTTGCCCACTAATCTCCTATGTGGGACCTTATCAAATGCTTTGTGAAGGTCTATTACATCTATTGGCTCTCCTTTGTCCATTTTCTTAGTTGCATCCTAAAAAAATTCCAAAACATTAGTGAAACATGATTTCCCCTTGGTTCATCCATGCTGACAGACTGATCCTGTTAATGCTGCCTTGTCAGCCATGGTCGCCACTTACTCCCCTTGGAATCTTTCTTCCTCCTTGGAATGAACTGATCCTGTACCTTCTGTATTATTCCTAGATATACCTGCCATTGTTGTTCCACTGTCATCCCTGCTGGTGTATCTTTCCAGTCAACTTTGGCCAGCTCCTCCCTCATGGCTCCATATTCCCCTTTGTTCAACTGTAATACAAGTCCCTACTCTGTGATTTTCTCCTCTCACTCTCAAATTGTAGATTAAAACATCATATTCTGGTCACTATCTCCCAATGGCTCCTTTATCTAGAGTTCCCTTATCACATCCGGTTCATTACACAACACTAAACCTAGAATTGCCTTCTTCGAGGTAGGCTCCAGTACAAGATGCTCTACGGATCCATCACGGAGGCACTCCACAATCTCCCTTTCATGGGGTCCAGCAACAACCTGTTTTTCCCAGTCTACCTGCATGTTGAAATCTCCCATAACAACCGTAGCATTACCTTTGTGACATGCCAATTTTAACTCTTGATTCATCTTTCACCCGATATCCAGGCTACTGTTTGGGGGGCCTGTAGATAACTCCCATTAGGGTATTTTTACCTTTACAGCTCCTTAGTTCTATTCATACTGAATACACATCTCCTAACATAGAAACATAGAAAATAGGTGCAGGAGGAGGCCATTCACCCCTTCGAGCCAGCACCGCCATTCATTGTGATCATGGCTGATCTTCCCCAATCAATAACCTGTGCCTGCCTTCTCCCCATATCCCTTGACTCCACTAGCCCCTAGAGCTCTATCTAACTCTGTGACTTGTCCTCCACTGCCCTCTGTGGCAGGGAATTCCATAAATTCACCACTCTCTGAATGAAAAAGTTTTTTCTCACCTCAGTCATAAATGACCTCCCCTTTATTCTAAGATTGTGGCCCCAGGTTCTGGACTCCGGTTTCTATAAGATCCCCCCTCATTCTTCGAAACTCTAGTGACTACAAGCCTAGTCTTTTCAATTTTTCCTCGTATGACAGTCCCGCCGTCCCAGGGATCAATCTCGTGAACCTACGCTGCACTGCCTCAATCACAAGGGTGTCGTTCCTCAAATTAAGAGACCAAAATGTACAACTGCAGAAGAACCTCTTTACTCCTATACTGAAATCCTCTTGTTATGAAGGCCAACATTCCATTAGCTTTCTTCACTGCCCGCTGTACCAGTAAGCCAACTTTCAGTGACCGGTGTACAAGGACGCCCAGGCCTCGCTGCACCTCCCGCTTACGTAACCTAACCCCAGTCTGAAGAAGGGGTTCGACCCGAAACGTTGCCTATCTCCTTCACTCCTTAGATGCTGCTGCACCCGCTGAGTTTCTCCAGCCTTTTTGTACCCTCGATTTTCCAGCATCTGCAGTTCCTCCTTTAATATTGATATAATAATCTGCCCCCTTGATTTTGCCGCCAAAGTGGATAACCTTACATTTATCTATATTATACTGCATCTGCCACGCATCTGCCCACTCACTCAACCTGTCCAGGTCACCCTGCAACCTCCTAACATGCTCTTCACAGTTCACAGTGACACCCAGCTTTGTGTCATCCGCAAACTTGCTACTGTTGCCCCTAATTCCCTCTTCCAAATTATTAATATATATGGTAAACAGTTGCGGCCCCAACACCGAGACTTGCGGCACGCCACTCGCCACTGCCAGCCATTCTGAAAAGGACCCCATCACTCCTACTCTTTGGTTCTGCTCTGCCAACCAATTCTCCGTCCATGTCAACACCGTACCCCCAATATCATGTGCTCTAATTTTAGTCACCGGCCGCCCGTGCAGGACCTTATCAAAGGCTTCTGAAAGTCTAGATACACTACATCCACTGGCACCCCTTCATCCATTTTACTTGCCACATCCTCAAAAAAATTTCAGAAGATTAGTCAAGCATGATTCCCCTTTCATAAATCCATGTTGACTTGGACTAATCCTTTTACTGCTACCCAAATGCCATATTATTACTTCTTTAATAATTGACACCAGCATCTTTCCCACCACCAGTCAGGCTAACTGGTCTATGAGTCCCCGTTTTCTCTCTCGCTCCTTTCTTGAAAAGTGCGATAACATTGTGTCTTCCTTAGTGAAGACAGATCGGAAGTACCTATTCAACTCTTCTGCCATTTCCATGTTGCCCATAATAATTTCACCCGTGGGAAATATCTCCTGATTCTATATCACTTCTCACCAGGGACTGAATTTCATTTCTCACCAACAGGGCCACCCCACTCCCTTTGTCCACCCGTCTGTCTTTTTGATAGGACATATACCCTTGAATATTCAGTTTCCAGCCCTGGTCCTCTTGCAGCCATGTCTCTGTAATTCCCACAACATCATACTTGCCAATTTCTAACTTAGCCTCAAGCTCATCCACTTTACTTCTTATACTTTGTGCATTCATGTATAATACTTTTAATCCATTACCCCCCTCACATTTCACATTGATTCCCATTTCACTTGGCCTGTGCGTTCTGCCCCGCTAATACTGGTGTCTTAACTTTTCTTTTCTTTTTTTTTGTAATTTTCTATTTTAGAAGTAATGTACATTACAATGATATAAGCCAAAAATAACATAATACATTTCCTGTACCAGTTCTTATTTTATACTTTAAGAAGAAGAAGAAGAAGAAGAAGAATAAGAAGAATAGAGAGAGTTAGATAGGATAGTAAGTGTGTGAGAGAGTGATCCGGAAGAACCCGTAGAAGCGTAAGACAAGAAAGACTAGAAAAGAAAAACAAAGGAAAAGAAGGAAGGAAGAAAAAAATAGAGGACAGATAATATGAGAAAGTAAAATAAGCTAAGATAAAAGGGATGTACCTCCTTCGTATCTTGACACACCCCTCACCAGGTCCTGATACCATTTATTATCAGAGTTGTGTTGCTTGTAATACGTTGATAAATGGAGACCAAATCTTTTGGAAATGGTCTGATTTGCCCGCAAGGAGGAATCTCATATCTTCTAGGTGTAACGTTTCGGACATATTTGAAATCCACATTTCTATCGTTGGTGTGGGAGCGTTTTTCCAGAATTTAAGTATAAGTTTTTTTGCCATAATTAAGAAAGCTCTTTTGGAACGAAGCCAGCTGAAAGCTGGCTTCCATTGTTCCAAAAATGATCAATTCTGCATTCCATTTCAATTTAATTTTAAATAATTGTGTAAAAATGTCAAAGATTTCAATCCAGTATTTTTGGATTTTGATGCAAAAAACAAAGGAATGTGCTGTGGTTGCTTCTTGGGATAGACATTTATCACAAATTGGGGCGACATTTGGAAAAAAATTACTTATTTTAGTTTTTGAATAATATAGTCTGTGTAAAGTTCGAAATTGGATTAAAATATGTCTTACATTGATCGAGCATTTGTGCACACATAGCAAGTGTTTATCCCAACTCCCTTTCGATATTTTTATAGCTAGTTCTTGGTCCACATCTCTTCTAATTCTATCAGATGATTATATTTCTATATTTAGGATAATATTATACAAATATGATATTAAATTAGTGTGTCTTAACTTTTCTTGTACCCTTTTTCCCTGATATCTCCATTTTGTCTCCTCCCTGCTCCAGATAAAATCCCACCACCTGCCCGGTCTTACTAGAAAGTTGCATACTCGCAGTTATTTTCATCGACATTCCTAATGCTTTCCCTGGTGTTCGGTGTCTCTGGGACAATATCCACTTTCTGTCTGTGTGACAGCGGCAAAGAGTTGGGAAATGGGAATTATCAGAGGGTTTTTTTTGTAGCTATTTGGTGAAATACCCGCTGTCGGGATCATGATGATGCACAGACTAGGAGTAAACGGGTCATTTTATGAATGCAAAGAGTAGGAGTAAACGGGTCATTTTCAGAATGGCAGGCAGTGACTAGTGGGGTACCACAAGGCTCAGTGCGGGGACCCCAGCTATTTACAATATATATTAATGATCTGGATCTGGGATTAATGATCTGGGGATTGAATGCAACATCTCCAAGTTTGCGGATGACACGAAGCTGGGGGGCAGTGTTAGCTGTGAGGAGGATGCTAGGAGACTGCAAGGTGACTTGGATAGGTTGGATGAGTGGGCAAATGCATGGCTGATGCAATATAATGTGGATAAATGTTAGGTTATCCACTTTGGTGGCAAAAACATGAGGGTAGACTATTATCTGAATGGTGGCCGATTAGGAAAAGGGGAGATGCAACGAGACCTGGGTGTCATGGTACACCAGTCATTGAAAGTCGGCATGCAGGTGCAGCAGTCTGTGAAGAAAGCAAATGGTATGTTGGCATTCATAGCAAAAGGATTTCAGTAGAACAGCAGGGAGGTTCTACTGCAGTTGTACAGGGTCTTGGTGAGGCCACACCTGGAGTAATGCATACAGTTTTGGTCTCCTAATCTGAGGAAAGAAACTTTTGCCATAGAGGGAGTACAGAGAAGGTTCACCAGACTGGTTCCTGGGATGGCAGGACTTCCATATGAAGAAAGACTGGATAGACTCGGCTTGTACTCGCTGGAATTTAGAAGATTGAGGGGGGATTTTATAGAGACTTACAAAATTCTTAAGGGGTTGGACAGGCTAGATGCAGGAAGATTGTTCCCGATATTGGGGAACTCCAGAACAAGGGGTCACAGTTTAAGGATACGGGGGAAGTCTTTTAGGACCGAGATGAGGAAAACATTTTTCACACAAAGAGTGGTGAGTCTCTGGAATTTCATTTCGGAGTCACGTGAGTGACTTCGTGAAGAGCCCGCCGGCGCGCATGCTCGACATATCGTCGTACCGCGTTGCTGCGACGGCTGGCGGTGGAGCGCGCTCCTCGCCAGCCCTTCAGAAGGGGCCATGGAGGTAAGTATTCTACCTTTAGTTGGTGGTCCTTGTTGTTGGTTTTGTCTTGCAGCAAGGACATGGATGGGAGTTCCAAGGGCCGGAGGACGTCAGGACGAGTTCGCCGGTCAACAGTTCCGGGGCCTTTACCATCGGCAGTACCTGCATCGCAGGCCGGGACTCAGGCGGAGATGTGGGTAAGCCCTGTGTTTACAGGTCCAGATCCGCCAGCACACCACAGCTCGGAGGAGTTCGACGAGGAGGAGTGTGGTGTGCCGCCAGAGCAGGGGGACCCTGCCATGGCAGTCAGGTCGTCAGCGGGCTCGCTGGCGACCTCGAGCTGGGTGCGTGCGGCTGCACGGCCTGTTCCACTCCGAGAAGGGGAAGGGCAGGAGCCAAGAAGCCTAACCCTACCAGGGCTAAGGCATTGCCTGACACGGAGGAGCGGTCAGGTTCCAGGGAAAGACCCGGGGCGGCTGTGAGGTCCAGCCGGCACGCCCCGACTCTCGACGCCGGGACGGGTCGGTCGAGTCGGGTCTCGTCACGGTCGCCGAGCCCCCCATGGATGGGTGGGCGAGACCATGCGTCGGCAACGTCCACGATGTGGGCAGCCGGCAAGACTGCGTGGGCCCCAGGCAGCCATGCTTCGGCTGGTGCCGACACCTCGCCGCAAGTGCCCTTAGTGGCAGCGGCTTCAGCTCCCGCTAAACGGAGGCGGTTGAACACGCCCGCGCAGGAATCGCGCAGTTTGCCTCGGCGGCTGTTAGCGACAACTACCGGCACCGGCAGGGCCTCGACGAGGTGCGGGCCGATGACAGGAGCCCGGTTTTCTTTTCAGAGCCGGGGGACTCCAACCACCTGAGTGTTCAGGGTGAAGGGCGTATTGACCGTATGGAGCGGCTGCTGGAGCTCCTGCTTCAACGTCAACAACAGCAGGGCAGCAACAGGCACAGGGCGTCTTCACAAACATCTACTATCAGCCTGGAGCAGCAGGAAGAAGTCCTCATCCAGGCAATGAGCCGTCACAAGGCTCCATCCAATTGCAACTCCCTCAACGTGCCTGTGGTCAATACGCCGATATGGGGCAACATCAGTGCGGCTATCCGTCAACAGGAGGTAAAACTGCAGCGGATCCTGAAGCTCCTCACGGCCGGTATTACCGCCTTTGTGCAGTCGGTGGACGGGGACGAATTGAATTTGGAGATGCCCTGGCCCTCCTGTGCGCGACCCAGCACGAAATTAACGGGTTTCGCAAAACCAGCATCCGCCCAGCGCTCAATCCAAAGTTTGCAGGAGTGTGCAAACCACCGCCGCCGCCCCCGCCCCGTCAGCTCTTTGGGAAGGACCTCTCGAAGAGAGTCAAAGAGCTTGACGAGCAAGCCAAAACGGTGGGGATCATGCGCCCTCAGAGTGCCCCCACACCGTCAGGCTCAAAGTCTCCATACATTCGATCACGAGGGTCTGCCAGTACCTCGACGAGGACCCACCCTCAAGCTCCACAACGACAGCAACATCAGACCCAGCACCAGGGGTCTTTTTTAGGACAGGGTCGGCAGAGACCCTGGTGGAAAACGAAGACGCCAACCCAGCACCTCCACGTCCACACACGCGTGTCAAGGACCGCCGGTAACCACGGAGGTGAGGGGGTCTGGTTCTCTCTTTTCTCTCTGTTTAACTTCACATGTTGGTGGTCACCTTCGGTGGTTTTTTGGGTGCATGAGGTAATTTCACTGGTGACGAGTATGTGTTGCAGAATATTCAGGGGCATAAAATTGAGTTTATTAATGGCGACATTCCTCCATCCCAGCACATGCCCGCTCGAACATTTAAAATTATCTGCTGCAGAACAGGCAGCCGGCTATAAGGAATTGTTAAGTCTTGAGCAAAGGAGTGATTAAGAGAGTGGTGCATGAGCCAGTTGAATTTGTTTCGAACATATTCACCAGACCTAAGAAGGATGGAAGTTGTCGTGTCATTATTGATCTAACCCGTTTGAATACTTTTGTAACATATTCTCATTTTAAAATGGATACGATGAAACAACCAAATCATTGATTTCTCATGGTTGTTTTATGGCATGCATCGATTTAAAAGACGCATATTATTCCGTATCCGTCCAGAAATGTGACAGAAGGTTTTAAAAATTCATCTGGATGGGGCAACTCTGGCAGTACAAGGCTTTGCCTAATGAGCTCACCACAGCCCTAGATTGTTCACTAAATTAGTGAAGCCAATTATGGCTTATTTGAGACAACGACACCATATAGTATGGCCTAATTAGATGATGTCTTAATTGTGGGCCACACCCTGGAATTGGCTGAACAGGGTGTTGCAGCTGCTGTCAATATATTTCAACAATTGGGGTTTATTGTCCATCCAGAGAAATCAAAGTTCTACCCTGCGCAGGTGATTAATTACCTAGGGTTCACGGTGAACTCTATAAGCATGAGGGTTACCATTCCAATTAACAAGATTGAGGAGGTTACCTAGGTGTGTCAAGATTTAATCCGCACCAATATACCATCGATTCGGCACTTAGCTACAATAATTGGGAAGCTGGTAGCTTTGTTTTCGGCAGCGCGATATGGACCTTTGCATTATCAGAATTTGCAAAGAGCTAAAATTGCTGCGTTAAAACAGAACGCTGGTCATTATGATCGGTCCATGCAGCTGCCGCCCGAAGCGATAAATGAGTTGCAATGGTGGATGTGTCACATTAGCAACTCATTCAAGCCTATTAGGGAGGCTAATCCGGTGGTATATTTGCAAACTGATGCAAGCTCCAATGGTTGGGGATCCACGAATAATTGCTCTAGTTGTGGTGGCAGATGGGACACCCTTGAATCAACGATGTTGTTAACTCAAGGGATTAACTATTTGGAGTTGCTGGCAGCATTCCACGGACTTCGTGCGTATTGTTCTAAGATTGTTGGAGCACATGTCCGTCTCCAAATAGACAACACCACAGCAGTAGCATATTTAAACCATATGGGTGGTACCAGGCCAGTTTCGTGTGACAAATTGGCAAACTCAATTTGGCTCTGGTGTGTTCAAAGAGACATTTGGATTTCAGCTACCTATTTGCCAGGTGAGCTTAATACTGTGGCTACACCAGGTCACGCAAATTTAATGACAATATTGAATGGATGTTGCATCCTGAGATCTTTTCTAAAGTCACAGCCAAATTTGGTAAACCGGACATTGACCTCTTTGCGTCACGGTGGAACCATCAGGTACCAACCTACGTTTCATGGGAACCAGATCCTGGGGCAATAGCGCTAGATGCATTCTCGCTGGACTGGGGGAAGTGGTTTTTCTATGCCTTCCCCCCATTTTGCCTCATCAGTCGGGTATTGGGAAAGATTCAGGCAGATGCTGCCAAGGGCATCCTTATTATACCCGACTGGCCCACACAGCCTTGGTATCCGGTGGTCTTTGACATGCTCAACGAACCTTGGGTCCTTTTGAAGGGTTGCCCACAATTGGTTACTCACCCTGTCTCAGGGGAGCCGCATCCCTGCCATGGCTATTTAAATTTGTTGGCTTGCAGGTTCTGAACAGGCCGTTAGTCCAATACGGCCTCTCGGCTCGGACCATGGATACCACCGGGGCGTCGTGTCGAGAGTCTACAAGGCGAAGATACCGCTCGCATATTAAGAAGTGGGAAGCCTACTGCAGCCGCTCTCGCATCACGTACGATGACGTGACAACAACCGACGTCCTGGAATTCCTCGCGGGGTTGCACCATGATGAACACTTAAGTTACAGTGCCATCAACAGCGCCAGAAGTGCGCTATCATTCTACCTCAGTTTGGAGGTAGGATCCAACAGGCTAGTGTCCAGACTCATGCGGGGTATATTCAATATGAATCCGCCTACAACACGCTATAATATCACCTGGGATGTCAGGGACGTATTAACCCTGCTCAGGACGTGGTCACCCATGGAAGGGCTCCAACTGGACCAACGCACCATGAAGCTGGTGATGTTACTAGCGCTGACTTCAGCTCAGAGGGTACAGACACTACACAAACTTCGTGTCGACAGAATGACGTCTACCCCCACAGAAGTAGTCTTTTTCATTGACGAGCTACTAAAGCAGCATAGCCCTGGGTGCACAGGGCTGCAGCTGAAGTTCCCGGCATACCCCGCAGATGCTAGGCTATGTGTAGCCTCACATATCCGCCACTATGTCAAGGTGACGGCACGCATCAGAGGAATGGAGAGATACCTGCTTGTCACTCATAAGAGACCTCATCATCGAGTGACAGTCCAGACGATATCCATGTGGCTTCCAGTTGTTTTGGGTAAGTCAGGTATCGACACTAATGTGTTCAAGTCTCTTTCCAACAGGGCTGCATCGACGTCAACGGCGAGGGTCATGGAGGTGCCCATGGACCAAATTCTCGCCACAGCAGGATGGGCTAATGAAGCTGTGTTCCAGCGTTTTTATAACAAGCCTGTTGCTGCTCCTCTACAGTTTGCAGAAGCCGTGCTGAATGTAGGTCACGAACGTGGAGATGTCCCCGCATGAGGGGTTTTGATTTGTTATTAATAACTCTGCTCTTGTTTTGCAGTATGAACTATTGAGCAAGTTTGTTCCTCCCATCCATCCCTGGTAGTGGTGTGTCAGCATGGACGTGGTCCAGGGCGTGTAATCACAGAAGCTTTGAAGTCTTCACGAAGTCACTCACGTGACTCCGAAATGAAATAGTAAGATTGAACGAGAACTTACCAGTTCGAAGGTTGATCTTTATTTTATGAGGAGTCGAAGTGAGGGATTTCGTGCCCTCCTCGCCCAACCCTCAATCACCTTCATCTGGTAATCTTAGTCACTTCAATCTTACTATGCGAAGTCATTTCTTTGTTGGTTTCTGTGATTCCACGCCGCTACTTTGAAGTATGTCGAGCATGCGCGCCGGCGGGCTCTTCACGAAATCCCTCACTTCGACTCCTCATAAAATAAAGATCAACCTTCGAACTGGTAAGTTCTCGTTCAATCTTACTATTCTCTGCCACAGAAGGTAGTTGAGGCCAGTTCATTGGCTATATTTAAGAGGGAGTTAGATGTGGCCCTTGTGGCCATTATGATATTGAATGGCGGTGCAGGCTCAAAGGGCTGAATGGCCTACTCCTGCACCTATTTTCTATGATTCTATGATCTCAGTCTATTGAGATTTGTGTTTTATTTATTTCAGGAGGAAGCTGGTCGCAAGAGGAGGTAGGACATGCTTTTGACTGAAACAATGTATGTTTTTATAGTACAGCTCAAAAAAACAGCTAATGTTCAGTTTCTAACCAGCTGTTAAATAATTCAGGGTTGGTGATGAAACCAAACCAATGTTGGTGGTAGATGGTGGGTTGCCCATTGAAAACTATGATTGCATCTTTTTCTACAAAGTGCATCGAGAGAAACATCTGATATCATCAACCGAGGTAAAACTAATACATTTCCCATTGTTCTTTGTTAAGACATCTTTATGCAATATTTATATGTGAAGATTAATGGTATTAATGGACTCTGGGGGAGGCATCACAGAGACAGAGAGCAAAGTTTGTTTGCACTTGAACAAATCCTTGTTCCCGGGAGAATGGGTTTGCTGTGCTGGGTGAAATTACGTCGACTGTGTAGTCGAGAGTTCAGGTGTATTAAAGGAGATCTCAGTGAAACACAAATTCCTTATAGGGCTCAGTGGGCTGGATGCAGGGAGGTTGTTTCCCCTGTCTGAGGGGTCTGGAGCCAGCGGACACCCTCTCAGAATGAGGCCTGGACCACTGAGGACAGAGACAAGGAGGCATTACGGCATGCAGAGACTGGGCAGTAATTCCCTGCACCGGTGGCTCTGGATAATCAGTCATTCGGTGCTCTTGAAGCCAGAGAGCCATGGTTGTACATTACAGACTCAGGCCCTTCGGCCCATCGCGTCCATGTCCACCTTTTATCGCAGCCACACAAATCCCATTTGCCCACATTAGAACCGTATTATTCCACACCTCATTTGTTAAATTGCAATGCCTCTTACACATAGTGATTACATCTGATTCCACCACCTTCTCTGGCAAAATATTCCAGACATCAACCACTATCCATGTGTGAAGAAAACTCGCCACTCAGATCCACTTTAAAACTCCATCCTCTTGTGTTAAACCTGCGCCCTCCGGTTTTCATATCCCTGTATGAACATAAGATTCCAAAGATCTTTCAGGGGCGGAAATCGCTGTCAAAACATGGGGGGTGGACACAATTTCTTGGTGGCCACGTGCGCGCACACACACACACACACGCGCGGCTTCGGCCGTGGGGCCTGTGGACAGTAACATCAGGAGCTGACCTGGTTGGTGACCGACTCCGAACTCCAGCAACAGCAGCTTCGTCCGCCCCGAATCGTGGGGCTTGAATTGGCCCGTTCGCGGGACCTTTCATCACCAGTCGCAGCTTAACATCTGCCGGCGGGGGCTTCAACATCAGGAGCCTCGACACAGCAGTTTGATTTTAAGCCGAGTCGGGCGATGAAAGGCCCTGTGAACGGGCCGATTATGCCCTTAGAAACCGTCTGATGGGTCAGTCTTTTACCCTTGGTTGGGGGATCGTGAATGTGAGGGAATAGGTTTTAAGTGAAAGGGAAAAGACTTTAAACGAACATGAAGGACAACTTTGGTAGTGGGTACATGGAATGAGCTGCCAGATGAGGTAGTTGAGTCAGGTACTGTAACAACATTTAAAAGATATTCAAACAAATTCATGGACAGATAATTTTTAGAACTGTCTTAGCTAAATGTGGACAAGTGGAAATAGCGCAGATGGGGCGTCTTGGTCAGTATCCAACACCCCATGCTGTATGACTCTATGAAGCCTGTCAGTCTAAGTGGTTGATGCTGTCTGATAGTTCTGGTGACCTGGTTCTGTCCACTGAGGGTTAATGGACACATGAAATACAATAGGTTCAAGAAGGAACTGCAGATGCTGGAAATCGAAGGTAGACAAAAGTGCTGGAGAAACTCAGC
The DNA here is from genome assembly GCA_963514005.1 of Raja brachyura. The sequence goes on from OY740805.1 coordinate 38,115,708, forward strand.
GTCTATGGAGCGAAGGAAATGGGCAACGTTTTGGGCCGAAACCCTTCTTCAGACTGATGTAGGGTGGGCTGGGCGGGAAGAAGAAAGGAAGAGGAGGAGCCAGAGGGCTGAGGGAGAGCTAAGAAAGGCAGGAGACAGCAAGGGCTACCGGAAATTGGAGAAGTCAATGTTCCAGCTGCTGGGATGCAGATGAGGTGCTGCTCCTCCAATTTCCGGTGGTTCTCACTCCAGCCATGAAGGAAGTGCTGAGCCACAGGGAGATCAGGTTGGTTAATGCGGACCGAGCGGAGGTGTTCGGCGAAACGATCGCCAAGCCTACGCTTGGTCTCACCATAGAATAGAATAGGTTGCACGGAATTGTACCGGGGAAAGGGGAATGATGTGCTAGTACATTACTTTCACATAATATTTCAGAATTATCAAGACGAGCTCTTGAACTGCCTCAGTAATGAAAGCTATGGATTAAATACATGTAAATGGGATTAGTGTAGATACGTACAGAGCCCAGCATGGACATGTTGGGCCGAATGGAATATTTCTGCACTCAAGAGTGACATAATATATGGATTCTCATCTTTCATCCGACAGGAAGAGTCGCACAACCTTCAGTCACTGATCACATCCCAGTTTGCTGAACTGCACCAGATTCTCACTGAGAAAGAGCAGCGCGCACTCGGAGATGTCCGGGAAGAAGAGGATAAGATTGTAAAAACAATGGAGAAAAATCTTCAAGAGATTCAAGAGAATTTAAATTCCATTCAGGAGGTACTCTCAAAGTTACCGGAACAGATAGACCACAAGGACGGTCTGATATTTCTGAAGGTGAGGGGTTGTACTCCAGTTTGGTGAAGTGAAAGTGCACAGTCACAAAATGGTGGGTTAAATTTCTGAAATAAATGCTGCATTTACCAGTAATTCAGTACTGGGTCAATGTTCCGTCAGTTCCATCTACTCGCCACATCCGACAATAATGCCCCATATTCCAGGAATCCTAACGTATTTATCCCACCAACTTACATTTCTCTGCAATATTGTCTTCAGGCCTCCCTGTGAGTTCCACGTTCTGTTTACTGCATTTCTTGTGGAATTTATTAAAGGCCATCATACATTTCAGGTTTTATTTTTCTTCTCACAAGTAGTGGTGATAATATTTCCAACCCCCATCCATTTAAATCCACGACTGATCTTAAAATGTTCCATCCCATTACCTCTGACATTTTACAATAATAGACAATAGGTGCAGGAGTAGGCCATTTGGCACTTTGAACCAGCACTGCCATTCAATATGATCATGGCTGATCATCCACAATCAGTACCCCGTTCCTGCCTTCTCGCCATTTCCCCTAACACCGCTGTCATTAAGAGCTCTATCTAACTCTCTCTCGAAAGCATCCAGAGAATTGGCCTCCACCGCCCTCTGAGGCAGATAATTCCACAGATTCACAACTCTCTGGGTGAAAAAGTTTCTCCTCATCTCCATTCTAAATGGCCTACCCTTTTGTCTTGAACTGTGACCCCTGCTTCTGGATGTCCCTAACATCGGGAACATGTTTCCTGCCTCTCGCATGTCCAATCCCTTAATAATCTTATATGTTTCAATAAGATCCCCTCTCACCCTACTAAATTCTAGTGTATACAAGCCTGGCTGTTGCTTTCTACCAACATATGACAGTCTCTCCATCGCGGGAATTAACCTTGTGAACCTACGTTGCACTCCCTCAATAGTAAGAATGTCCTTCCTCAAATTTGGAGACCAAAACTGCACACAATACTCTAAGTGTGGTCTCACTTGGGCCCTGTACAACTGCAGAAAGACCTATTTGCTCCTATAATCAACTCCTCTTGTTGTGAAGGCCAAGACTGCCTGTTGTACCTGCATGTTTACTTTCAGTGACTGATGAACAAGAACTCCCAGATCTCTTTGTACTTCCCCATTTCCCATCTTGACACCATTTAGATAATAATCTGACTTCCTAATTTTTGCCACCAAAGTGGATAACCTCACATTTATCCTCATTAAACTGCATCTGCCTTGCATCTGCCCACTCACCCAATCTGTCCAAGTCACCCTGCATTCTCACAGCATCTTCCTCACAATTCACACTGCCACCCAGCTTTGTGTCACCTGCAAATTTGCTGATGTTACTTTGAATCCCTTCATCAAAATCATTAATGTATATTGTAAATAGCTGCGGTCCCAGCACCGAGCCTTGCAGTACCACACTAGTCACTGCCTGCCATTCTTAAAGGGACCCGTTTATCCCTACTCTTTGTTTCCTGTCTGTCAACCACTTCTCTATCTATGTCAGCACCCTACCCCCAATACCATGTGCCCTAATTTTGCCCTCTAATCTCCTATGTGTGACCTTATCAAATGCTTTCTGAAAGTCCAGGTACACCACATTCACTGGCTCTCCTTTGTCCATTTTCCTAGCTACATCCTCAAAAAATTCCAAAAGATTAGTCGAGCATGATTTCCCCTTGGTTAGTCCATGCTGACAGACTGATACTGTAAATGCTATCCAAATGAGCTGCTATTTCATCTTTTATAATTGATTCCAGCATCTTCACCACCACCAATGTCAGGCTAATTGGTCTATAATTTTCTGTTTAATCTCTCCCACCTTTCTTAATAAGCGGGATAAAATTAGCTACCTTCCAATCCACAGGAACTGGTCCTGAGTCTATAGAACATTGGAAAATTATCACCAATGCGTTCACGATTTCTAGAGCCACTTCCTTAAGTACCCTGGTATGCAGACCATCTGGCCCTGGTGATTTGTCAGCCTTCAGTCCCATCAGTCTACCCAACATCATTTCCTGAGGGTAGACTATTATCTGAATGGTAGCCGATTAGGAAAAGGGAAGATGCAACGAGACCTGGGTGTCATGGTACACCAGTCATTGAAAGTAGGCATGCAGGTGCAGCAGGCTGTGAAGAAAGCAAATGGTATGTTGGCATTCATAGCAAAAGGATTTGAGTACAAGAGCAGGGAGGTTCTACTGCAGTTGTACAGGGTCTTGGTGAGGCCACACCTGGAGTATTGCCTACAGTTTTGGTCTCCTAATCTGAGGAAAGACATTCTTGCCATAGAGGGAGTACAGAGAAGGTTCCCCAGACTGATTGCTGAGATGGCAGGACTTCCATATGAAGAAAGACTGGATAGACTCTGCTTGTACTCGCTGGAATTTAGAAGATTGAGGGGGGATCTTATAGAGACTTACAAAATTCTTAAGGGGTTGGACAGGCTAGATGCAGGAAGATTGTTCCCGATGTTGGGGAACTCCATAACAAGGAGTCACAGTTTAACGATAAGGGGGAAGTCTTTTAGGACCGAGATGAGAAAATCATTTTTCACACAGATGGTGGTGAATCTGTGGAATTCTCTGCCACAGAAGGTAGTTGAGGCCAGTTCATTGGCTTTATTTAAGCGGGAGTTAGATGTGGCCCTTGTGGCTAAAGGGATCGGGAGAATAGAGAGAAGGCAGGTACAGGATACCGAGTTGGATGATCAGCCATTATCATATTGAATGGTGGTGCAGGCTCAAAGGGCTGAATGGCCTACTCCTGCTCCTATTTCCTATGATTCTATGATTTCAGTCTATTGAGATTTGTGTTTTATTTATTTTAGGAGGAAGCTGGTTGCACGAGGAGGTAGGACATGCTTTTGACTGAAACAATGTATGTTTTTATAGTACAGCTAAAAAAAAACAGCTAATGTTCAGTTTCTAACCAGCTGTTAAATAATTCAGGGTTGGGGATGATTCCAAACCAATGTTGGTGGTAGATGGCTCGTTGCCCATTGAAAACTTTGATTGCATCTTTTTCTGCAAAGTGGCATTGAGAGAAACATCTGATATCATCAACCGAGGTAAAACTAACACCTTTTCCATTGTTCTTTGTTAAGACATCTTTATGCAATATTTATATGTGAAGATTAATGGTATTAATGGACTCTAGGGGAGGCATCACAGAGACAGAGAGCAAAGTTTGTTTGCACTTGAACAAATCCTTGTTCCCGGGAGAATGGGTTTGCTGCGCTGGGTGAAATTGCGCCGACTCGGCCTGTGTAGTTGAGAGTTCAGGTGTATTAAAGGGGATCTCAGTGAAACACAAATTCCTTATAGGGCTCAGTGGGCTGGATGCAGGGAGGTTGTTTCCCCTTTTCTGAGGGGTCTGGAGCCAGCGGAAACCCTCTCAGAATGTGGGCATGACCACTTAGGACAGAGACAAGGAGACATTACTGCATGCAGAGACTGGGCAGTAATTCCCTGCACCGGTAGCTCTGGATAATCAGTCATTCAGTGCTCTTGAAGCCAGAGAGCCATGGTTGTACATTACAGACTCAGGCCCTTCGGCCCATCGCGTCCATGTCCACCTTTTATTCCCAGCCACACAAATCCCATTTGTCCACATTAGAACCGTATTATTCCACACCTCATTTGTTAAATTTCAATGCCTCTTAGACGTAGTGATTACATCTGATTCCACCACCTTCTCTGGCAAAATATTCCAGACATCAACCACTATCCATGTGTGAAGAAAACTCGCCACTCAGATCCACTTTAAAACTCCATCCTCTTGTGTTAAACCTGCGCCCTCCAGTTTTCATATCCCTGTATGAAGATAAGGTTCCAAAGATCTTTCAGGGGTGGGAATCGCTGTCAAAACATGGGGGGTGGACACAATTTCTTGGTGGCCACGTACACACACACGCGCGGCTTCGGTCGTGGGGCCTGTGGACAGTAACATCGTGAGCTAATCGGGTTGGTGACCGACTCCGAACTCCAGCAACAGCAGCTTCGTCCGCCCCGAATCGTGGGGCTTGAATCGGCCCGTTCACGGGACCTTTCATCGGCAGGCGTGGCTTAACATCTGCCGGCGGGGGCCTCAACATCAGGAGCCTCGACGCAGCAGTTTGATTTTAAGCCGCGCTGGGCGATGAAAGGCCCTGCGAACGGGCCGATTATGCCCTTAGAAAGCATCTGATGGGTCAGCCTTTTACCCTTAGTTGGGGGATCGAGAATGTGATGGAATAGGTTTTAGGTGAAAGGGAAAAGATTTAAAACGAACATGAAGGATAACTTTGTTAGTGGGTACATGGAACGAGCTGCCAGATGAGGTAGTTGAGTCAGGTACTGTAACAATATTTAAAAGATATTCAAACAAATTCGTGGACAGATAAGTTTTAGAACTGTCTTGGCTAAATGTGGACGTGGAAATAGCGCAGATGGGGCGTCTTGGTCAGTATCCAACACCCATTGCTGTGTGACTCTATGAAGTCTGTCAGTCTAAGTGGTTGATGCTGTCTGATAGTTCTGGTGACCTGGTTCTGTCCACTGATGGTCAATGAACACATGAAATAGAATAGGTTCAAGAAGGAACTGCAGATGCTGGAAATCGAAGGTAGACAAAAGTGCTGGAGAAACTCAGCGTCTATGGAGCGAAGGAAATAGGCAACGTTTCGGGCCGAAACCCTTCTTCAGACTGATGTAGGGTGGGCGGGGCGGGAAGAAGAAAGGAAGAGGAGGAGCCAGAAGGCTGAGGGAGAGCTGAGAAAGGGGGGAGACAGCAAGGGCTACCGGAAATTGGAGAAGTCAACATTCAAGCCACTGGGGTGCAGATGAGGTGCTGCTCCTCCAATTTCCGGTGGTGCTCACTCCAGCCATGGAGGAAGCCTAGGACAAAAAGGTCTGATTCGGAATGGGATAGGGAGTTGAAGTGCTGAGCCACAGGGAGATCAGGTTGGTTAATGCGGACCGAGCGGAGGTGTTCGGCGAAACGATCGTCAAGCCTACGCTTGGTCTCGCCATGGAATAGAATAGGTTGCACGGAATTGTACCGGGGAAAGGGGAATGATGTGCTAGTACATTACTTTCACATAATATTTCAGAATTATCAAGACGAGTTCTTGAACTGCCTCAGTAATGAAAGCTACGGGTTAAATACATGTAAGTGGGATTAGTGTAGATACGTACAGAGCCCAGCATGGACATGTTGGGCCGAATGGCATATTTCTGCACTCAAGAGTGACATAATATATTGATTCTGATCTTTCATCTGACAGGAAGAGTCACACAACCTTCAGTCACTGATCACATCCCAGTTTGATGAACTGCACCAGATTCTCACTGAGAAAGAGCAGCGCTTACTCGCTTGTCCGAGAAGAAGAGGATAAGATTGTAAAAGTAATGGAGAAAAATCTTCAAGAGATTCAAGAGAATTTAAATTCCATTCAGGAGGAACTCTCAAAGTTACAGGAACAGATAGACTACAAGGATGGCGTGATATTTCTGAAGGTGAGGGGTTACACTCCAGTTTGGTGAAGTGAAAGTGCACAGTCACAAAATGGTGGGTTAATTTTCTGAAATAAATGCTGCATTTACCAGTAATTCAGTACTGGGTCAATGTTCCGTCTGTTCCACCTATTCACCACATCCGACAATAATGCCCCAAATTCCAGGAATCCACATGTATTTATCCCACATCAACATATTTATCTGCAATATTGTCTTCAGGCCCCCCTGTGAGTTCCACGTTCTGTTTACTGCATTTCTTGTGGAATTTATTAAAGGCCATCATACATTTCAGGTTTTATTTTTCTTCTCCTCACAAGTAGTGGTGATAATATTTCCAACCCCCACCCATTTAAATCCACCGCTAATCTTAAAATGTTCCATCCCATTACCTCTGTCATTTTACAATAATAGACAGTAGGTGTGGAAGTAGGCCATTTGGCACTTCGAACCAGCACTGCCATTTAATATGATCATGGCTGATCGTCCACAATCAGTATCCTGCCTTCTCGCCATATCCCCTGACTCCGTTACCATTGAGAGCTCTATCTAACTCTCTCTCGAAAGCATCCAGAGAATTGGCCTCCACTGTCTTCCGAGGCAGATAATTCCACAGATTCACAACTCTCTGGGTGAAAAAGTTTTTCCTCACCTCCGTTCTAAATGGCCTACCCCTTATTCTTATACTGTGGCCCCTGGTTCTGGACTCCCCCAACATCTGGAACATGTTTCCTGCCTCTAGCGTGTCCATTCCCTTAATAATCTTATATGTTTCAATAATATCCCCTCTCATCATACTAAATTCCAGTGTAAACAAGCCCAGCTGCTCCTTTCTATCAACATATGACAGTCTCTCCATCGCGGGAATTAATCTCGTGAACCTACGCTTCATTCCCTCAATAGCAAGAATGTGCTACCTCAAATTTGGAGACCAAAACTGCACACAATACTCTAGGTGTGGTCTCACTTGGGCCCTGTACAACTTCAGAAGGACCTCTTTGCTCCAATACTCAACTCCTCTTGTTATGAAGGCCAACATGCCATTAACTTTCTTCACAGCTTGCTGTACCTGCATGCTTACTTTCAGTGACTGATGAACAAGAACCAGATCTCTTTGTACTTCCCCTTTTCCCATCTTGACACCATTTAGATAATAATCTGCCTTCCTATTTTTGCCACCAAAGTGGATAACCCCACATTTATCCTCATTAAACTGCATCTGGCTTGCATCTGCCCGCTCACCCAACCTGACCAATTCACCCTGCATTCTCATAGCATTGGGAACACGTTTCTTGCCTCTCACGTGTCCAATCCCTTAATAATCTTATGTTTCAATAAGATCCCCTCTCATCCTACTAAATTCCAGTGTATACAAGCACAGCAGCTCCTTTCTTATTTTTTAATTTATTTTTGTTAGAAGTAAGTACAGTAGCGTGGTACCTAACTACTTGATACATACATACACATTACCATTCTTGTCCAACTTCTTATTTTTAATTTAATAATAAAAGAGCAGTGATAGAAAAAGGAAAATAAAGAGTGTCGAGACTGATAGACAAGAGAGTAGAAACAGATAGCGAGAGAGATGAATAGCAGAGATAAGAAGCTAAGGAGATTGAAAAAGAAAAGAGAAAATAGAAATAAAAGAAATGAGGATAGATATACCTATTTAATATCTTTACCCATCCCTCACCCGGTTCTGAACCATTTAATTTCTAAGGTTATGTTATGTGGCACCATATGCTTGTACGACGTCGATAACAGGAGACCAAATCTTTAAGAATTGGTCTACTTTGCCTATTAGGAGGAATCTCATTTCTTCAAGATGTAGCATTTCCGATATATATTGAAACGTTGATGCTTTTTTCCAAAAGTTAAGTATGTTTTTTTTGCTGTTATTAAACCTTAATTAAAGAGAGTTTCTTGGAACGTAGTTAATTGACGTCCCTCTTCCATTGATCCTAAGATAATCAGTTCTGTATTGGGATTCAATTTTTTGTTGAATAGTTTTGTCAAAGTTCCAAAGATTTCATTCCAAAATTTATGAAGTTTTGTACACGAGTCAAAGGAATGTGCTATAGTGGCATTTTGAGTTAGACATTTGTCATAAATGGGGGAAACATTTGGAAATATTTTATTCAATCTAATTTTCGAGTAATATAATCTATGTAAAATTTTAAATTGAATTATGTTATGCCTTACATTAATCGAACATTTATATACATATACAGTGGCCTTGCAAAAGTTTTCATACCCCTTGAACTTTTCCACATTTTGTCACGTTACAACCACAAATGTAAATGTATTTTATTGGGATTGTATGTGATAGACCAACACAAAGTGGTGCATAATTGTGAAGTGGAAGGAAAATGACACATGGTTTCCAAATTTTATTACAAATAGAAAACTGAAAAGTGTGGCGTGCAAAAGTATTCTGCCCCCCTGAGTCAATACTTTGTAGAACCACCTTTCGCTGCAATTACAGCTGCAAGTCTTTTGGGGTATGTCTCCACCAGCTTTTCACATCTAGAGACTGAAATGTTTGCCCATTCTTCTTTGCAAAATCGCTCAAGCTCAGTCAGATTGGATGGAGAGCGGCTGTGAACAGCATTTTTCAAGTCTTGCCAGAGATTCTCAATTGAATTTAGGTCTGGACTTTGACTGGGCCATTCTAACACATGAATATGCTTTGATCTAAATCATTCCATTGTAGCTCTGGCTGTATGTTTAGGGCCGTTGTCCTGCTGGAAGGTGAACCTCCACCCCAGTCTCAAGTCTTTTGCAGACTCTAACAGGTTTTCTTCCAAGATTGCCCTATATTTGGCTCCATCCATCTTCCCATCAACTCTGACCAGCTTCCCTGTCCCTGCTGAAGAAAAGCATCCCCACAGCATGATGCTGCTACCACCATGTTTCACAGTGGGGATGGTGTGTTCAGGGTGATGTGCAGTGTTAGTTTTCCGCCACACATAGCGTTTTGCATTTAGGCCAAAAACGTCAATTTTGCTGTGTCCCCCACGTGGCTTGTGGCAAAATGCAAACTGGACTTCTTATGGCTTTGTTTCAACAATGGCTTTCTTCTTGCCACTCTTCCATAAAGGCCCGATTTGTGGAGTGCACGACTCTTAGTTGTCCTGTGGACAGATTCTCCCACGTGAGCTGTGGATCTCTGCAATTCCTCCAGAGTTACCATGGGCCTCTTGGCTGCTTCTATGATCAATGCTCTCCTTGCCCGGCCTGTCAGTTTAGATGGACGGCCATGTCTTGGTAGGTTTGCAGTTGTGCCATACTCTTTCCATTTTCGGATGATGGATTGAACAGTGCTCCATGAGATGTTCAAAGCTTGGGATATTTTTTATAACCTAACCCTGCATTAAACTTCTCCACAACTTTATCCCTGACCTGTCTGGTGTGTTCCTTGGGCTTCATGATGCTGTTTGTTCGTTAATGTTTTCTCACAATGCTCTGAGGCCTTCACAGAACAGCTGTATTTATACTGAGATTAGATTACACAAAAGTGGACTCTATTTACTAATTAGGTGACTTCTGAAAGCAATTGGTTGCACTGGTTTTTATTTAGGGGTATCAGAGTAAAGGGGGCTGAATACTTTTGCACGCCACACTTTTCAGTTTTTTATTTGTAAAAAAACATTTTCCTTCCACAACACAATTATGCGCCACTTTGTGTTGGTCTATCACATAAAATCCGAATAAAATACATTTATTGTGGACAAAATGTGGAAAAGTTCAAGGGGTATGAAATTTTTTGCAAGCCACTGTAATAGGTTTTTTCCCATCTGTCTTTCGGGATTTTTATCAATAACTCTTGTTCTCAGTCCCATCTAATTGCCTCTGTCATTGGTGTTTCTATATTTAAAATTATATTATATGTATGATATTAAATTGCTTGATTCTGCATTTCTGTTCATTCCTTCCTCTAATAAATCTGAGGTTAGAGTTTGATATCCTTGCATATATATGTTCAAATAATCTTGAATTTGAAGGTATTTGAAATATTGGTTACTTTTCAGATTATATTTTAGTTGTAGTTGTTGGAATCAGCAGCTCCTTTCTATCAACATATGACAGTCGCAACATCGCAGGAATTAACATCGTGAACCTATGCTGCACTCCCTCAATAGCAAGAATGTTCTTCCTCAAATTTGGAGACCAAAACTACACACAATACTCTAGGTGTGGTCTCACTTGGGCCCTGTACAACTGCAGAAGGACCTCTTTGTTCCTATACTCAACTCCTCTTCTTATGAAGGCCAACACGCCATCAGCTTTCTTCACTGCCTGCTGTACCTGCATGCTTACTTTCAGTGACTGATGAATAAGAACTCCCAGATCTCTTTGTACTTCCCCTTTTCCTATCTGGACACCATTTAGATAATAATCTGCCTTCCTATTTTTGCCACCAAAGTGGATAACCCCACATTTATCCTCATTAAACTGCATCTGCCTTGCATCTGCCCACTCACCCAACCTGTCCAAGTCACCCTGCATTCTCATAGCTTCCTCCTCACAGTTCACACTGCCACCCAGCTTTGTCTCATCTGCAAATTTGCTAATGTTACTTTGAATCCCTTCATCGAAATCATTAATGTATATTGTAAATGGCTGCGGTCCCAGCACCGAGCCTTGCAGTACCACGCTAATTACTGCCTGCCATTCTGAAAGGGACCCTACTCTTTGTTTCCTGTCTCCCAACCAATTTTCTATTTATGTCAGCACCCTACCTCCAATACCATGTGCTCTAATTTTCCCCACTAATCTCCTATGTGGGACCTTATCAAATGCTTTCTGAAAGTCCAGGTAGACTACTACTGGCTCTTCCTTGTCCATTTTCCTAGTTACATGCTCAAAAAATTCCAGAAGATTAGTCAAGCATGATTTCCCCTTGGTTAATCATTGCTGACAGACTGATCCTGTTACTGCTATCCAAATGAGCCGCTATTTCTTTTTTTATAATTGACTCCAGCATCTTCTCCACCACCAATGTCAGGCTTAACTGCTCAATAATTCCCTGTTTTATCCCTCCTGCCTTTCTTAAAAAGCTGGATAACATTAGCTACCCTCCAACCCACAGGAACCGATCCTGAATCTAAAGAACATTGCAAAATTATCACCAATGCGTTCACGATTTCTAGAGCCACAGCCTTCAGTCCCTTCAGTCTACCCAGCATCATTTCCTGCCTAATGTGAATTTCCTTCAGTTCCTCCGTCACCCTCTGGCCTCTGGCCACTATCAAATCAGGAATATTGTTTATGTCCCCCTTAGAGAAGACGGATCCAAAAGTACCTGTTCAACTCATCTGCCATTTCCATGTTCCCTATAATAAATTCACCCGTTTCAGGCTGGCTTACCTTCATACCTCATCTTCCCCCCCCCTCCCCCACCCGTATTACCTTTTTAGATATCTTGTGCTGCTCTTTAAAAGTTTCCCAATCCTCAGTCTTCCCGCTCATCTTAGCTATGTTATACTTCTCTTTTATTTTTATACTGTCCTTGACTTCCCTTGTCAGCCACGGTTGCCCCTTACTCCCCTTGGAATCTTTCTTCCTCTTTGGAATGAACTGATCCTGCATCTTCTGTATTATTCCCAGAAATACCTGCCATTGTTGTTTCACTGTGATCCCTGCTGGGGTATCTTTCCAGTCAACTTTCGCCAGCTCCTCCCTCATGGCTCCTTAGTCCCCTTTGTTCAACTGCAATACTGACACTTCCGATTTTCCCTTCTCACTCTCAAATTGTAAATTAAAACGTATCATATTATGGTCACTATCTCCTAATGGCCTCTTTACCTCAAGTTCCCGTATCAAATCCGGTTCATTACACAACACTAAATCCAGAATTGCCTTCTCCCTGGTAGAGCTCCAATACAAGATGCTCTAAGAATCCATCACGGAGGCACTCCACATACTCCCTTTCTTGGGAACCAGCACCAACCTGATTTTCCCCGTATACCTGCATGTTGAACACTCCCATAACAACCGTAGCATTACCTTTGTGACATGCCAATTTTAACACTTGATTCATCTTGCACCCTATATCCAGGCTACTGTTTGGGGGCCTGTAGATAACTCCCATTAGGGTCTTTTTACCTTTACAGTTCCTTAGTTCTATCCATACTGACTCTACATCTCCTGATTCTATATCACTTCTCACCAGGGACTGAATTTCATTCCTCACCAACAGATTTACCCCACCCCCTTTGCCCACCTGTCTGTCTTTTCGATAGGACGTATACCCTTGAATATTCAGTTTACAGCCCTGGTCCTCTTGCAGCCATGTCTGTAATTCCTACAACATCATACTTGCCAATTTTAAACTTAGCCTAAAGCTCACCCACTTTACTTCTTATACTTTGTGCATTCATATATAGTACTTTTAATCCATTACTCCCCTCACATTTCACATTGATTCCCATTTCACTTGGCCAGGGCGTTCTGCCCCGTTAATTCTGGTGTCTTAACTTTTCTTGTACTCTCTTTCCTTTATATCTCCATTTTGTCTCCTACCTGCTCCAGATAAAATCCCACGACCTGCCCGGTCTTACTCGTAAGTTGCATACTCGCAGTAATTTTCATCGACATTCCTAATGCTTTCCCCCGTGTTTGATGCCTCGACGACAATATCCACTTTCTGTCTGTGTGACGGCGGCAAAGAGTTGGGAAATGGGAATTATCAGAGGGTTTTTTTGTAGCAATTTGGTGAAATACCCGACGTCGGGATCATGACGATCCATCTCAGTCAATTGAGATTTGTGTTTTATTTCAGGAGGAAGCTGGTCGCAAGAACAGGTCGGACATGTTTTTAACTGAAACAATGTACAGCTCAAAAAAAACAGCGAATGCTCAGTTTCTAACCAGCTGTTAAATATTTGCAGGGTTAGTGATGAAACCAAATCAATGTTGGTGGTAGATGGTGCGTTGCCCATTGAAAACTATGATTGCATCTTTTTCTACAAAGTGGCATTGAGAGAAACATCTGATATCATCAAACGAGGTAAAACTAATACATTTCCCATTGTTCTTTTTTAAGACGTCTTTATGCAACATTTATATGTGAAGATTAATGGTATTAATGGACTCTGGGGGAAGTATCACACAGACAGTGCAAAATTTGTTTGCACCTAAACAAATCCTTGTTCCTGGGAGAATGGGTTTGTTGTGCTGGGTGAAATTGCGTAGACTAGGCCTGTGTAGTTGAGAGTTCAGGTGTATTAAAGGAGATCTCAGTGAAACACAAATTCCTTATACAATACAATACCATTTATTGTCATTTGAATCTCATTGAGGTTCAAACGAAATTTAGTTTCTGCAGTCATACAAACAAGAAACGAACCAAGACACAACACAATTGACATAAACATCCATCACAGTGAATCTCCTCCTCACTGTGATGGAACGCAAAGTCTTATCTCTCCCCTGCACTCCCCATTCTTCCCCCGATGTCAGAGTCAAAGCCCCCGGTGTGCGATGGTAAATAAGTCCCGCGGCCGTTAAGGCTGCGCCGGGCGATGCAAGGCCGTGCTCCGGGTCTTGATGTTGGAGCCCCCGGCAGGCGCTAGCAGGTCCAGCGGCCATTAAAGCTGCGGCGGGCGATGTAAGGCCCCGCTCCAGGTCATTTTCAACCCCGCGACTCGGCCGGGAGAAGTTGCCACCGCGGGAGCTCCGAAAGGCGGTCTCCCACCAGGGACCCGCGAGCTCCCGGTGTCACCGTCCACCGGCCTGCAGCTGGATCCTCCGAATCTCTGGGGTCGGGCAGCAGTAGCGCGCCACCACAGCTCTTCCCATTACTAACTTGGCCAGCTCCACGACAGTGAGTAGTCTGCATTCTCTGCGACTGGAGCCCCAGGTCCGGTTGGAGGCCGCTTCACGGTGCTAGGCCTCAACAACAATGGAGACCCGACAGAGGAAAGGCCGGGTCCTCCGTACAGGGAAAAGATTTTAAATGAGAGACTGGACAGTAATTCCCTGCACCAGTGGCTGTGGGTAATCAGTCATTCAGTGCTCTTGGAGCTATAGTTGTACATTACAGACTCAGGCTCTTCGGCCCATCGCGTCCATGTCAACCTTTTTTTCCAGCCACACAAATCCCATTTACCCACATTAGAACCGTATTATTCTATAACCTAATTGTTAAATTGCAATGCCTCTTAGATGCAGAGATTACATCTGATTCCACCACTTTCTATGTCAAAATATTCCAGATATCAACCACTATCCGTGTGTGAAGAAAACTCGACACTCAGATCTACTTTAAAACTCCATCCTCTTGTGTTAAACCCGCGCCCTCTAGTTTTCATATCCCTGTATGAACATAATGTTCTGAAGATCTTTCAGGGGCGGAAATTGCTGTCAAATCATGGGGGGAGGACACAATTTCTTGGTGGCCACTTACGCACACACACACACGCCACACGTGAGGCTTCGGCTGTGGACCATGTGGACGGTAACATCGGGAGCTGACCTGGTTGGTGACCGACTCCGAACTCCAGTAACAGCAGCCTCGTCCGCCCCGAATTGTGGGGCTTGAATCAGCCCGTTCACGGGGCCTGTCATTGCCCGCCGTGGGGGCTGCAACATCAGGAGCCGCGATCGCCTAGATGCAGCAGATTGATTTTAAGCCATGCCGGGCGATGAAAGGCCTCGCGAAAGGGCCGATTCAGTCCTTAGAAAGCGTCTGATACCCGCTTGAATCTTTCAAAAGCTACAATGTGACAAATAACACTTAAACAAATAAAACTGAAGTAAATAAAGGTAAATTGAAGAACAAACCTTGGAAGCCGAGAGAGAGAGAAAGAGATGGGAAAACCATGCTAAATAATGTGAGTGACTGTGAATGAGGGACTGCAAGCCAGCCAGGAAACTCGTTTAACTGGATCCCTTAAGGAGCTGACCCGTTTAAATCCAATACCCATTTAAATCTTTCCCATCCACCAATATAGTTCAAATAGTAATTGTACCCTCATCAGACAGCTTTAATAAATTCTCTGTGAATTCCTTCAGTAATACTTGAAGGTCAAAACACAATTGGTGACACATCGTGTTAATAGAGACATTTAACAAGCGCTTAAAGTGACACCACCACTCACTCAAAGAAAGCGGAGATTTTAATAGTTTTTCTTCCACCGAATTTCAAAATACGGATTACAAAACATGGGTGGGATTGTCCCCCACATCTCAGAACATGGGAGGGATGTGAACCCCCTCCTCCACTCCACTCCCCCCAGAATAATGCTGCAGACCTAATCTCTTTCCTCGCTATCCATAATGTATCCTGTACTCCACAACTTACTAGCCACACCTCCAACATTCACATCCAAGCCATGAAAACATAAACTAAACAGCAACAGTTGCAGCACCGATCTCTGCTGCACACCACCCTTCACCAGACCTCCAAGCAGAACAATCATCCTTCCACCGCTACCTTCCACCTCAAACCACCAATCCAATTGTGGATCCAATTAACCAGCTTGCTTGGATCCCACTTTCCTTCGCTTTCTGGACTAGACTTACACCCGGAACTTTGTCAACTCCCTCGGTGAAGTTCTCGGTTGCAAAGAAACATCAAATCTACCCTCCTCTGATGAAAGCAAGTAAACAGTAGCACATTGCCTCGCCCGTCCAGTCCACTCCCGTTCAGCATGATCACAGCAACTCCACCCCACATCGCTACATCCTCTTTAACCACCTCTACTTACCACTCACACCTGTCCCCTCATCTTCCAATCTGCCTCTCCCTCGCCATCTACTGGCAAGATATTTAAATACCATATTTCTTCATCCTCACTTTCCGTATTTGTTTTCCCCGTCTGCACGGACCATCTTCTCTCGTTCCCGATTACCCGGTCCCGGGACCTCTCTGATTCTCTGCTTCTCCCCCCAGTCTCCATCACCCTGGATGTGGAAACAGCGCATCCCCTGCTCGAGGTGTCTGAGGATCGGAAGAGGGTGAGATGTACCGGGACCCGGAGGAGTCTCCCTGACGACGGGAAGAGGTTTACAGACAGTACGTGTGTGCTAAGATCGGAGGGATTCACATCAGGGAGACATTACTGAGAGGTGGAGGTGGCGGGGAGTCGGGTCTGGTGTCTGGGAATCGCCGCAGAGTCTGTGGAGAGGACGACCTGACCCCGGAGACTGGAGTCTGGAGAATCGGGCGGTGGGATGGCGAGTTTCAATCATTCACCTCCCCTCCATCCCCTCTCCCCGCCCGTCCCATCCCCGGGAGGGTGGGAGTTTATCTCAGTTACGAGTCCGGGACAGTTTCATTTTACGACGCGGACACCAAGTCCCATCTCCACACCTTCACTGGGAATAAATTCACGGAGAAACTTTATCCTTTCTTCTGACCTTGGGATGAAAACCAGTGGCTGAGAACCTGCTCCGATTCCGCTCCGGGTGTGTAAAAGGATCGGGTCCCGGGACCGGCGTCAGGTTGGCGCTGAACGAACGGCTCCTATTTAATCCCCAAATTCCGCGTCGTGAAACAAACCCCAGTGAGCGCGGAAATAAAACCAGGGGGAATGTAAATGTGGGAAGAGTGAAATAAACAGCAACTGAAATCAGAGCTGTCTGTCGATCCGTTCATTTTAACGCGCTAACCGCGTCCGGCAACGGAACAGAAATTATGTGAAAATATAAAGATTGAAACAATCGCCCTTCCCGTGGGTTCAGCAGCAGCCGCGGGCGGCGGGTCCTGAGCTCCAGGATCCTCCGGGTCCTAAAGCCCGCCGATTCAAAGAATTTATATCGTGTTTGCAGCATTTGCTCTCCACACAACAGATTCGTTTTCTTCGGAATGTATCTTTGGAAGAATGGGTTCAAACCGAATTCCCGGATCCAGGTGGGAGCCCGTTGTGCTCAGGCTTGATCTTTTTTATGAATGATTTAAAATACAAGAAGCCAATCCTCCATCCAGTCTGATGTTCACGAGCCGAACCGTAAAACATCCAGTTTTTCAGAGGGAACTGCAGATGCTGGAATATCGAAGGTGGACAAAAGTGCTGGAGAAACTCAGCGGGTGCGGCAGCAGCTTGTAATGGAGACAACCAGAGAAAAGACAACTCTGGATTTAGTGTTGCCCAATGAACCAGATATCATAATAAAACTCGAGGTAAAGGAACCGCTTGGAGGTAATGATCATAATATGATTCGTTTTAATCTGCAATTTGAGAAGGAGAACGTTAAATCGGAAGTGGCAGTGATGCAGTTGACAAAGGGGACTATGAAGGCATGAGAGGGGAGCTGGCCAAAGTCGACTGGAAAGGGATCCCAGCAGGAATGACGGTGGAACAGCAATGGCAGGAATATCTGGGCATAATCCGGAAGACACAGGATAATTTCATTCCAAAAAGGAAGAAGGATTCAAAGGGGAGTAGGAGGCAACTGTGGCTAACAAGAGAAGTTAGGGATAGAATTAAAACTAAAAGAAAAGATGTACAACACAGCAAAGAGTAGCCGGAAGCCAGAGGATTGGGAATCTTTCATAGGACAACAGATGGAAACAAAACGGGCAATACGGGCTGAAAAGATGAAGTATGAGGGGAAGCTGGCCAGGAATATAAAGAAGGACAGTAATAGCTTATTTAGATATGTTAAGGGAAAAAGAGGAGCAAAGTCAAATGTGGGTCCCTTGAAGGCAGACACTGGTGAAATTATTATGGGCAACAAGGAAATGGCAGAAGAGTTGAATAGATACTTCGGATCTGTCTTCACTAAGGAGGACACAAACAATCTCCCAGATGTACTGGAGGACAGAAAATCTAAGGGTGTAGAGGAACTGAAATAAATTTTCATTAGGCGAGAAATAGTATTGGTTAGGCTAATGGGGCTGAAGGATGATAAATCCCCTGGGCCTGATGGTCTGCATCCCAGGGTCCTCAGGGAGGTGGCTCTAGAAATAGTGGACGCATTGGTGATAATTTTACAATGTTCAATAGATTCAGGATCAGTTCCTGTGGATTGGAGGATAGCTAATGTTATCCCACTTTTCAAGAAAGGAACGAGAGAGAAAACGGGGAATTACAGACCAATTAGCCTAAATTCGGTGGTGGGAAAGAAGCTGGAGTCAGACTTGATTTTTAAAATCACAAAATTTTGTAACATTGCTACTTAGAGCAGCTTGTAATGGAGCCGACCAGAGAAAGGGCAATTCTGGACTTACTGTTGTCCAATGAACCAGATATGATAAGCGAACTCGAGGTAAAGGAACCGCTTGGAGGTAGTGATCATAATATGATTAATTATAATTTGCAATTTGAGAAGGAAAAGGTGAAATCGGAAGTGGCAGTGATGCAGTTGAACTAAGGGGACTGTGAAGGCATGGGAGGGGAGCTGGCCAAGGTAGACTGGAAAGGGATCCTAGCAGGAATGACGGTGGAACAGCAATTGCAGGAATTTCTGGGCATAATCCGGAAGACGCAGGATCATTTCATTCCAAAAAGGAAGAAAGTTTCTAAGGGGAGTAGGAGGCAACCGTTGCTGACAAGAAAAGTTAGGGATAGAATAAAACTAAAAGAAAAGCAAAGAGTAGCCGGAAGCCAGAGGATAAGGAAACTTTCATAGGACAACAGAAGGAAACAAAATGGGAAATACGTGCTGAAAAGATCAAGTACGAATGGAAGCTGGCCAGGAAGATAAAGAAGGACAGTAAAAGCTTCTTTAGATATGTTAAGGGAAAAAGACTGCAACGTCAAATGTGGGTCCCTTGAAGGTAGACACTGGTGAAATTATTATGAGCAACAAGGATATGGCAGAAGAGTTGAATAGGTCCTTCGGATCTGTCTTCACTAAGGAAGACACAAACAATCTCCCAGATTTACTGGAGGACGGAGGTTCTAAGGGGGTAGAGGAACTGAAATAAATTTTCATTAGGCTAGAAGTAGTATTGGCTAGGCTAATCAGACTGAAGGAAGATAAATCCCCTGGGCCTGATGGTCTGCATCCCAGGGTCCTCAGAGAGGTGGGTCTATAAATAGGTGATCATTTTCCAATGTTCAATAGATTCAGGATCAGTTCATGTGGATTGGGGAATAGCTAATGTTATCCCACTTTTCAAGAAAGGAGCGAGAGAGAAAACTGAGAATTACAGACCAGTTTGCCTGAATTTGGTGGTGGGAAAGATGCTGGAGTCAATTATTAAAGAGGTAATAATGGGGCATTTAGATAGCAGTAAAAGGATTAGTCCAAGTCAAGATGGATTTATGAAAGGGAAATCATGCTTGACTAATCTTCTGGAATTTGTGAGGATGTGACAAGTAAAATGGATGAAGGGGTGCCAGTGGATGTAGTGTATCTAGACTTTCAGAAAGCCTTTGATAAGGTCCCGCCCGGGAGACTGGCGACTAAAATTAGAGCACATAGTATTGGGGGTAGGATGTTGACATGGATAGAAAATTGGTTGGCAGAGCAGAAGCAAAGAGTAGGAGTGAACGGGTCCTTTTCAGAATGGCAGGCAGTGGCGAGTGGACTGCCGCAAGGTTCGGTGTTGGGGCCGCAACTGTTTACCATATATATAAATGATTTGGAAGAGGGAATTAGGAGCAACGCCAGCAAGTTTGCGGATGACACAAAGCTGGGTGGCAGTGTGAACTGTGAAGAGGATGTTAGGAGGTTGCAGGGGGACCTGGACAGGTTGAGTGAGTGGGCAGATCCGTGGCAGATGCAATATAATATAGATAAATGTGAGGTTATCCACTTTGGCGGCAAAAACAGGGGGGCAGATTATTATCACAATGGGGGTTAGGTTAGGTAAGGGGGAGATACAGCGAGACCTGAGTGTCTTTGTACACCAGTCCCTGAAAGTTGGCATGCAGGTACAGCAGGCAGTAAAGAAAGCTAATGGAATGTTGGCCTTCATAACAAGAGGATTTCAGTACAGCAGTAAAGAGGTTCTTCTGCAGTTCTATAGTGCTTTGGTGAGACCACATCTGGAATATTGTGTACAGTTTTGGTCTAATAATTTGAGGAATGACATCCTTGTGATTGAGACAGTGCAGCGTAGGTTCACGTGATTGATCCCTGGGATGGCGGGACTGTCATATGAGGAAAGATTGAAAATACTAGGCTTGTATTCACTGGAGTTTAGAAGGATGAGGGGGAATCTTATAGAAAAATAAAATTATAAAAGGACTGGACAAGCTAGATGCAGGAAAAATGTTCCCAATGTTGGGTGAGACCAGAGCCAGGTGCCACAGTCTTAGAATAAAGGGGAGGTCATTTTACCCAGAGAGTTGTGAATTTGTGGAATTACCTGCCACAGAGGGCAGTGGAGGCCAAATCACTGGATGGATTTAAGAGAGAGTTGGATAGAGCTCTCGGGGCTAGTGGAGTCAAGGGATATGGGGAGAAGGCAGGCACGGGTTATTGATAGTGGACGATCAGCCACGATCATGTTGAATGGCGATGCTGGCTTGAAGGGCCGAATGGCCTCCTCCTGCACCTATTTTCTATGTTTATATGTTTCTATCTATGGAAGGAAATAGGGAACGTTTCGGGCCGAAACGTTGCCGACATCCTTCGCTCCATCGATGCTGCTGCACCCGCTGAGATTCTCCAGCACGTTTGTTTACCGTAAAATACCCATGTCCCACCACAACCCCTATTTCCCCCTCCCACCCCCCCCCCCCCCCCCCCCCTCCAACCCCCGGCACTCACCCTCACTACCCACCCCCACCTGTCTCCGGTCCCCAACTCGTTCAGGTTTTTCCCATGTACAAAGATTTTGTTTTGCATACTAACCAGTCAAATTAGATAACACCAAAGATAAATACAATCAAATCAAACTCCAGATCAGAATCAGAATGCCTTTTATTGTCACTATACACATGTACAGTGAGATTAAAAACTGATCCTACTCAGTGCAAAAACAAGACAAAAGGGGGGGGGGGATAAGGTGCACAGTTTCTGCAGCGCTATATACATATCTATAAAAAGACCATGGATAAATAGAATGGATAATAGGATTCCTATATCCAGTATGGGTTACAGTTACAGTACAAATTACAGTAGGTGGATAGATGGAAGTCCGGGGGTTGGGCTGTGAAGTCAATACATGTGTGAGTTCAGGGATATGATGGATTTTGGGAAGAAACTGTTCTTGAGTCTATTTGTCCTTGTGCTGTACAATAGATAGGGAATAAGAGTGTTGCGGTGATTGATTTTCAGACAGTTTATTTCTTTCTAGCATTTGAGGTGATTAACCCTATTTAAGGTGGGGTGAAATATTTAAAATTGTGTCCCTGGATTGTGCCACTGGTTACAATCAAGTCAAACTCCAGTACAATAGATAGGGAAAAGGGACAGTTAAAATGTGCAGCATATAGTTCTCAGCATTGCAGCGTCACAACCCGCTAACATTTATACAATGTCCTCGCATCTCTTTTCGGAGACCACAGAGTGCTTTACCTGCGTAAATCACTTTGAAGAGCAGCCAGTAATGGCAACGGGAATCCAGAACCTCATCAATGAAGGCCCAGAGTTCAATATCAGGACATAGTCACAAAAAGCTGGAGTAACTCAGCGGGACAGGCAGCATCTCTGGACAGAAGGATTGCGTGATATTTCGGGGCGAGACCCTTCTTCAGACTGGAAGTCAGGGGAAAGGGAAGCGAAATATATAGAACAAATGAGTGAAAGAGTCCGAAGAAGGGTCTCGACCCGAAACGTCTGCCATCAAGGATGAGGAGATTCGGGTCGTGGGTGAGGCTAGAGAAGCGGGTGCAGGTTCTCTGTGGAGAAGGGAATTTGAAAGCTTTCACAAAGGGCACAAAGGGTTCAAGCTCGGGGCCGGTGTGGAGAGGGGGGATGGGGGCGGGGGGGGGGGGGGGGGGGGAGAGCGGTTTTTTCCCATCTGTGCGAGGATCAAATGGGCACAGAATTTAGAGAGACAGGCAACAAGTGGAATATGCCTTGGAGTGCAGGAAGAATTGCAGATGCTGGTTTTAACCGCAGATAGACACAACATGCTGGAGTATCTCAGCGCGACAGGCAGCATCTCCGGAGAGAAGGAATGGGTGACGTTTCGGCTAGAGACGGTCTCCAGCATTTTGTGCCTGTCGAAGGGGAATAAGGATTTTCAGATTAGTTTATTCTCTTTTGTTGCGTGCTATCCAGTCTGCAGAAAGACAATACTTGATTACAATCGAGCCACTTACAGTAAGCAGATACTCGATGACGGAATAACGTTTAGTGCAAGGTTAAACCAGCAAAGTCCGATCATACTTAAAGTGAGAAATGTTGTGGTGGGAGTAGAGATTTAAGAGTGTGGGGCGATTGTAATATGTGGATGTAGATCTGCATCGCACGCAAATAGACGCCTTGGTTGGGCGCCATCTCGGAAGCATAAGCGGCAAGAATGAGCTGCAGGGGCGGAGGAAATGCTGCCAATTGGGCTTTCGAATCAGAGTGTTCCGTGTTCCACTCTCACTGATTCCACGGTGGCGCAGCGGCAGAGTTGCTGCCTTGCAGCGCTTGCTGGTTCTGGTTCGAACCAGAGATCCTGGTTCGATCCCGACTACGGGTGCTGTCTGTCCGGAGTTAGTACGTTCTCCCCGAGACCGCGTGGGTTTTCTCCGAGATCTTCGGTTTCCTCCCACATTCTAAATACATACGGGGAGAAGGTGCAAACTCCGTACAGACATCACCCGTAGTCAGGATCGAACCCGCGGCTCCATTCGCTGTAAGGCAGCAACTCTACCGCTGCGTCACCGTGACGGTCACGTGACCAGGTCCATATTCAGCAGCTCCACGTCAGTGAAAACATTTTGAACCAGGAAGTGCTCATAAAATGGCTGCGAAAGACCAGGTGGAGAGTTGGACCGAGGAGGCAGTTTGTCCCATCTGCCTGGATTTCTTCACCGATCCGGTGGCACTGGAGTGTGGGCACAACTACTGCCGCTCCTGCATCACACAGAGTTGGGACAGGGAGGGGAGGAACTCCTGCCCGGAATGCAGAGAGGAGTTTGCAGACCGCACCCTCAAAGTAAATCGGGCCTTGGCGAGACTGGCTGAGAAAGCTCGAGCACTGAGCCTGAATCTCAAAGAGAAGGAAAGTAAACTTCACTGCGAGAAACATCAGGAAGAACTGAAGCTATTTTGTGAAACTGACAAGAAACTGATTTGTGTGATCTGTCGAGATTCGCGTGAACACAAGTCTCACAGCTTCATACCGATAGAAGAAGCTGTCGAAATCTACAAGGTAAAAGCAAACCGATATTGATCACATAATTGTGTCATGTTTTGTTTATTTTCTGACATTTTTCTTCTCTGTTCTGAAACCCAACTCCAGGATCAGGTGAAATCTTCCTTTGAATCTCTCACAAAAAGGAAATCAGAGATTGAGCAAATGGAGCAGCGACAGAAAGAGAAGATTTCTGGTGTTCTGGTGAGGTTTTCCAATTTCGATTTCCTGATCTTGTGTAGTTTTCATCAATGTGATGTGTGTAACGTCAGGACACCTCTCTACAGCACAGGAGCCGAGGGTTGGAGCTGTAGAGATAGAGACTGGGCGGGCAGGTACTTACTGTAGATAGAGTGGATGTGGAAAGGATGTTTCCACTGGTGGGGCTGTTGGACTTGAGGTCATAGCCTCAGAATTATAAGGCACTCTTTTAGAAAGGAGGTGAGGAGGAACTTGGAAAAGGGGTCACTGTGGCGCCGCGGTAGAATTGCTGCCTTACTGCGAATGCAGCGCCGGAGACCTGAGTTCGATCCCAACTACGGGCGCTGTCTGTACGGAGTTTGTATGTTCTCCCCGTGGCCTGCGTGAGTTTTTTCTGATAATCTTCGGTTTCCTCCCACACTCCAAGATGTACAGGTTTGTAGGTTTATTGCCTTGGAAAATGTAAAAATTGTTAATGTGTGGGGATTGCTGGTCGGCGCGGACCCGAAGGGCTGAAGGGCCTGTTTCTGCGCTGTATCTCTAAACTAAAAAAAAACGAAACCTATTTTGCCAGAGGGTAATTATTCTATGGAACTCATAAGACTTGTTGGGCCAACTGGCTTATTTCTGTACTCCATGCCACGAGGTTGATTGGCCAACTATCATCTCGCATATCGTTAGGAAACACAATACAGTGACATTATATATTGATCTTCATCTTTCATTTCACAGGAAGAGTCACACCACCTTCAGTCACAGATCACATCCCAGTTTGCTGAACTGTACCAGATTTTCATTGAGAAAGAACGGCGTGCACTCGCAGATGTCCGGGAAGAAGAGGAGAAAATTCGGAATGCCATGGAGAAAAGGCTTCAAGAGATTCAAGCGAATTTAAATTCCATCCAAAAGGAACTCTCAACGTTGCAGGAACAGATAGATCAAAAAGACAACGGGATATTTCTGAAGGTGAGAAGTTACACTAAAGTTAGTCGAAGTGAAACTGCACAGTCACAACGTGGTGGGTGACATTTCTGAAATTAATGCATCATTTACCACTAATTCAGAACTGGGTCAATGTTCCATCTGTTCCAACAATGTGCTGCTGTTGTTCCCAAACTAAATGGCCTCCTGCATAAACTATGGGATCTCAGGACAGTCTGCAAACTCCTTGAGAAACAGTCGCTGTGATCTTGGCACTGAGTTTGTGAACATGTAATATTTCCCAGAAAAGAGGGACAATCTCCAGGAATCACAAGACCACGGGGAAAGTGTTCTGTATGGTCAGCATTAGAGGAAAAGGAGTTTGTGATGTTAGAACATTGCCGTGCAGGCAGTCTAATGGTTTTAGCCTGGGATACACATTGGAATTTGTCCTCCTTAACTTAATTGGACCTGCTCTATCCCTAGTTATTGTAAAGAATGGTCTTTTACACACAGTGTCTTTACTACTACTTTATTCACTAGTCAAATACATCGCAGCCCTAGCTGTACGTGGTCTGTCACGGATGCCAGAGAGATCCACCCAAGGGTGGGAAGGTCACAATTATACTGGATGGTAAGGGGAGTGGTTAGTGGTGGTTATGTCACTATATTAAAGGTATACACACATATCTACATCCTTCCTCTACAAATAAGCTATAGGGTTGTGACAGGGCGACCACGTCTCATACGCTAAGGGCATTTAAACAGCAGTTACACAGGAAGCATCAATCACACAAAATCACCATAACGGTCGGGCGGCTTGACAAGGTGGCCCGACCGGGTTCGTGCCTCACCATTTCCCCCCTCGACGGGAACGAAAGGGGTCAGCGCAGGGGCAGGATGAACAACCATGACAGGGCGACCACGATATTGCCCTTGCGATAGACCACTTTAAATGTGAACCGTTGGAGCTGAAGCAACATGCGCTGTAGTCTGGAGGAGGCAACATGTACAGGCTTGTTAAGGAAAGAAACCAGAGGCTGGTGGTCTGTCTCAATGGAAAAACAGTTGCCCAAAATATAGCCTTTGAACTTAGAGTAGGCGAAGACGATCGCCAGCAGCTCCTTTTCGATCTGGGCATAACGCTGTTCGGCGGGGGTCATCGTTCGGCACGCATTAGACACGGGCATTTGCAGGCCGTCGTGCAGTTGCAGACAAGCGGCCCCTGGGCCGAACTTGGAGGCATCACAAGTGAGGACAATGGGGCGCTTGAGGTCGAAATACTTTAACGTCGGGGTGCTGACCAATCTGGACTTCAGAGTGCCAAAAGCTTTCTGATGTTGCGGGAACCAAACCCAAGGAGTGTCCTTTTTGACCAGGTCCCTTAAGGGTGCGCTCAGTTCGCTCAGGTCTGGGATGCATTTCCCCAGGTAATTGACCATGCCTAGGAAACGTTGTAGACCAGGCACGTCAGTCGGTGATGACATTTCAGAGATAGCGGATGTTTTCTGCGGGTCGGGCTTCAGCACCGATGCCGTGAAGACGTGCCCCACATAGGTGACTTCTGGGACACAGAAACGGCACTTCTTTGGGTTCAGCTTAAGGTTGATATTTCGTGCCCGTTCCAGAACTCGGCGGAGGTTGAAATCGTGCTCCCATAGACTAGGATGTCATCAACTATGATGGCACATGGGAAACCAGCAAACAGTTGTTTCATTGTCCTTTGGAATACCTCGCTGGCAGTTAATTCCGAATGGCATGCGGAGAAAGCGGAACCTGCCAAAGGGTGTGCTGAAAGTTGTCAGGTATGAAGACTGCTCGTCAAGTGGTATCTGCTAGAATGAGCTCTTGGCATCGAGAACCGAAAAGACAGTGGCCGGACCGACCTGTGCTGCAATGTCCTCAACAGTTCGCATGGGGTAATGCGGGCACTTGATGGCCAAGTTCAGGTCCTTCGGGTTGATGCAGATCCCTATTTCGCTCATGTCCTTCTTTGCTGCAACAACCATGGTGGAGACCCACCGGGTGGGTTCGCTCACCTCCTTCAGGATGCCCATGGTCACCATGTCGTGGAGGGTGGACACGACTCTGTCCTTCATCGCGAAGGAGACCCGTTACGGCGGGCGGATAACGGGCTCGATGTCCGAATCGAGAGCGATCTTGTAGCTGCAGGGGAGCCTGCCCAGCTCATCGTTAAAACGGTCTGGATACTCGGTCAGCGGGTCCAGGGGCGACTGCACCAGGTGAATGTTACGGTGGAAGTTGACCAGGCCGAGGTCCTGGCATGCCCGGATGCCCAGCAGGGGCATGCATTTGCTGTCTAGCAGAAATAAAGAGAGGGGCCAAAAGGCCTTCAGTACCTTGCAGTGGAGAGTGGCCTTCTCCACTGGAACGTGCATGCCTCCCCCATAGGCATGCAAAACAGTGCGGTCAGTGGTAACAAGCTCATTATTTCTAATCTTCTTGAACAAGCTTGTTGACATAACGTTGGCAGCCGCCCCCATGTCGACTTTAGCAGAGATGGTCGTTCCGTTGACTGGGACTTGAACGGTAGGGTCCGTTATCAGCGCAGGTGCATCCTTCAGAGAAAACACGCTGAGCTCACATTGGCAGGAGCTGGAGTCAGACAGAGGGAGTTCTTCATACTGATGATGTGAACCAGACGCGGTATCAGCGTGTACCAGGTAGTTAGAGAAGTTGCGCTGTGGCTGTGCAGGCTTCCCACGGGAACGACATGCTGCGGCGAAATGGTTCTGCTTGTGACAGAAATTACAAGTTTTACCCAGAGCGGGGCACACATTAAAATGAAGGGAAGCAAAATTACAGTTCGGGCAACGTTGAGGGGTCCTGGTCCCGGGCGGGGGGTTTCCCCGTCGTCGCTGCAATGTAGAGTACTGACGGCTGGTGACACTAGCCGCATTAACGTCATGATCAGGAGGCGACACCGCCGAGGTGACAGCCTCTGCCAGGCGGGAGGCATGCAGCGCCTCGTTAGAAGTCAGATCAGGCTTGCGAAGGAGCTCAGCCCTCAGTTTCTCATCCCGGAGACCATAAACTAAAATGTCCCGGGTGACAGTTTCAGGTGTCAGCGTGTCAAGGCTGCAGCGGCGAGCCAAGTGCCGGAGTGCGGCGACAAAATTGTCCACTGACTCACCCGGATTTTGGCGGCGACCGAACAGTTTAAACCGCTCCAATATGCAGTTGGTAGGGATGTCACACAACACAGAGAACTTGGCAAGCAGACAGACCGGGTCCTGAGCACTCTCGTCGGGACCGTAGACGAACGGCTCCGATCGTTCCAGGGCTTTGGGACCGGCCAGGTTGAGCAGTAGAGAAGCCTTCACAGCAGGGGTTACTGCAGGGTGTGCGATCATAACGTGATGTTCAAAGTCGCGCCTGAAGACGCTCCAGTGGTGGGCGATGTCAGAATCACAAACCAGAACATCAGGTTTGCGGCAGGCAGAAGACATGGTAATAAAGGGAAGGGGAAAACTTGGACTAAAGAAACAAAAACCGGTAAACAGGAGGCACAGGGCAAGAATCTTCTGACACCATGTAAAGAATGGTCTTTTACACACAGTGTCTTTACTACTACTTTATTCACTAGTCACATACATCGCAGCCCTAGCTGTACGTGGTCTGTCATGGATGCAGGGGTGGGAAGGTCACAATTATACTGGATGGTAAGGGGAGTGGTTAGTGGTGGTTATGTCACTATATTGAAGGTATACACACATATCTACAGTTATTATTTTGCTCTTAAAGGGGAATAGTTTCCCCCGGTTATTCTTCTGCTGGTCATATCTTGCAGAATCTTGTTGGGGGGTTTGTTACAATTTTCCGAAGTTACATCAGGAGCATTTTGCATAGAGTTCAAGACGTTATCCATGAAATGTTGATACAGCATTGGATGCAACACAAAAGTGAATCACCAGAGACTTTTGTAAGTAAGTTTATTGGCCAAGTATTCACATACAAGGAATTTGCCTTGGTGCTCCGCCCACAAGTAACAACATGACATACAGTGACAGTTGCGAATGACTCAGAAGGCACTAATCATTAATAATAACAAGACAATAATGATAAAACACCATTGATAAAGCATGTGAACCAACAAAATACCAAATCAAAGGGAGGCTACAGATGTTTGGCTGTTGAGTAGAGCAACTACTCGTGGCTAAAAACTGTTCTTATGTTTAGCTGTGGCAGCTTTGACAGTCCGGAGTTGCCTTCCAGAGGAAAGCGATTCCAAGAGTTTGCGGCCAGGGTGAGGGGGGTCAGAGATTATCTTGCCCGCTCGCTTCCTGGCCCTTGCAGTGTACAGTTCATCAATGGAGGGAAGGTTGCAGCCAATAATCTTCTCTGCTGATCGGACGATTCACTGCAGCCTGCAGTCGTGCTTGGTGGCTGAGCCAAACCAGACCATGATGGAGAATATGAGAACAGACTCTATGATGGCCGTGTAGAATTCGACCATCATTGCCTGTGGCAGATTGTGCTTCCTCAGCTGCTGTAGGAAGTACATCCTCTGTTGTGCCTTTTTGACTGTGGAGTCGATGGTAGTCTGGCACTTCAGGTCCTTGGAGATGATGGTTCCCAGGAACTTAAAATACTCCACAGATGTGACTGTGCTGTTGTTGATGGTGAGTGGGGTAAGGGGAGTGGGAACTCTCCAAAAGTCTACAATCAATTCCACTGTCTTAAGAGCATTGAACTCTAGGTTGTTGCTACGGCAGCAGGACGCCAGCTGTGACACTTCCTGTCTGTTGGCAGATTCCTCCCCATCCTGGATCAGTCCAATCAGGGTTGTGTCGTCCACAAACTTGAAAAGCTTGACAGAGGTGTCTGTGGAGGTGCAGTCATTGGTGTAGAGAGAGTGGAGGAGAGAAGAGAGTACGCAGCCTTGCGGTGCTCCTATGCTGAGTGTTTGCGGGTCCTAGATATGCTTTCCCAGCCTCGCATGCTTCTTCCTGTCTGTCTAGAAGTTGGTGATCCA
The DNA here is from genome assembly GCA_963514005.1 of Raja brachyura. The sequence goes on from OY740805.1 coordinate 38,145,317, forward strand.
CTGACAGAGGGGTTCAGGCACAGTCAACTCGGAAGGTTTGGAGTGTAGTAGCTCTGGCACAATGGTGTTGAATGCAGAGCTAAAATCAACAAACAGGGTCCTCACATAGGTCCCCTGGCGGTCAAGGTGCTGTTGGATGAAGTGCAGGCCCAGGTTGACTGCATCATCCACAGATCTATTGGCCCGATATGCAAAATGCAGAGGGTCCAGCAGGGAGTTTGTGATATATTTCGGCTTGGCCAACACAAGCCTTTTGAGTGTCTTCATGACTACAGAGGTCAATGCGACAGGCCTGTAGTCATTAAGACAAGTAGTTCTTGCCTTTTTTGTGTACAGGAATAGTAAGATTGAACGAGAACTTACCAGTTCGAAGGTTGATCTTTATTTCATGAGGAGTTGCGGTGAGGGATTTCGTGAAGAGCCCGCCGGCACGCATGCGCGACATTCTTCAAAGTAGCGGTGTGGAATCACAGAAACAACAACAGAAATGACTTGGCATAGTAAGATTGAAGAGACTCTAATTACCAGTTGAGTATGATCGAGGGTTGGGAGCGGAGGGCACTAAATCCCTCACCGCAACTCCTCATGAAATAAAGATCAACCTTCGAACTGGTAAGTTCTCGTTCAATCTTACTATTTCATTTCGGAGTCACGTGAGTGACTTCGTGAAGACTTCAAAGCTCTGTGATTCCACGCCCTGGACCACGTCCATGCTGTCACACACCACTTATGAGGATGGATAGGAGTAATCAACTTTCCAGACTGCTTATACTGAAAGACAAGAGCAACATTTGTTAACAACAAAAGAAAAACCCCCTATTCGGGGACATCTCCACGTTCTTGACCTGCATTCAGCACGGCCTCCGCGAACTGTAGAGGAGTGGCAACAGATGTATTGTAGAACCGCTGGAAGGAGGCTTCGTACGCCATCCTACTGTGGCAAGAACATGGTCCATGGGCACCTCCATGACCCTTGCCTCCGACGTTGATGCATGCCCTGGTGGAATGGGATTTGAAGTTATTAGTGTCAACACGTGACTTACCCAAGACGATCCGGAGCCACCTGGATGTCGTCTGGACCGTCACTCTATGGTGAGGGTTCTCCATTCCTTCAGTTTTCTCGTCACTTTCACAAAGTGACGGATATGGGCGGCTAAACATAGCCGTGCATCAGCGGGGTATGCCAGGAACTTCAACTGCAGCCCTGTGAACCCAGGTCTATGCTGCTTGAGTAGCTCGTCTATGACGAAGACTACTGCCGCAGGGGTAGAGATCATCCTGTCGATCTGGATTTTGCGGAGTGTCTGTACCCTCTGTGCTGAAGTCAGTGCCAGTAACATCACCAGCTTCAGGGTGAGTTTGTCCAGTTCCAGGCCCTCCATGGGCGACCACGTCCTGAGCAGGGTGAGTATTTCCCCGATATCCCAGGTGATATTATAGCGTGGTCTGGGCGGATTCGAATTGAATATTTCCCGCATGAGTCTGGACACCAGCCTGTTGAATCCTACCTTAACATTGAGGTAGAATGACAGCGCACTTGAGGCGCTGCTGATGGCACTGTAGCTCAGGTGCTCATTATGATGCAACCCCGTCAGAATTCCAATAAGTCGGTTATGGTTACAGCGTCATAGGTAATATGGGAGCGGCCGCAGTAGGTTTCGCATTTCCGGATGTGAGAGAGATATTGCCGCCTGGTGAACTCCCAGCATGACGCTCCGATGGTATCCATGGTTCTAGATGATATGCCATACCGCAGTAATGGCCTGTGCAGAACCTCCAAGCCAACAAGTTTAGATGACTGTGGCAGGGATGTGGTCCCCCTGAGACAGGGTGTGTACCAATTATGGGCAACCCTCGAAGAGGACCCAAGGTCGACTGATCATATCAAGGACCATCGGATACCATGGCTGCGTAGGCCAATCGGGTATGATAAGAATGCCCTTAGCAGCATTGGTCTGGATTACCCGCAACACCCGACTGGTGAGGCAAAATGGAGGAAAGGCATAGAAACCCATTTCCCTCAGTCCAGCGAGACGCATCCACCGGCATTGCTCCAGGATCGGGTCCCACAAACGTATGTTGGTACCTGATGGTTCAACCGTGACGCAAAGAGGTCGATATCCGGTTCACCAAAGTGGGCAGTAATTTTAGCGGATATGTGGAGATTCATCACCCACTTGATGTGGTCATAGAGTTTGCGTGACCTGATGTCCGCCACTGTATAGAGCTCACCTGGGAAACAGGTAGCTGAAATCCAAATAGTGCGTCGAACACACCAGAGCCAAATTGTATTTGTCAATTCATCACATGAAAGTGACCTGGTACCGCCCAAATGGTTGAGATAGGCCACCTCAGTGGTATTATTCATTTGGAGACGGACATGAGCATCAGTAAAGCTAGAACAAGAAGCTCGAAGTCCGTGAAATGCTCCCAGCATCTCCAAATAGTTTATCCCTTGTGACAACAAGAAGGTAAATTCAAGGGTGTCCCATCTGCCCTCACAACTGGAGCAGTTGTCCATAGCACCCCGGATATGGGAGCTTGCGTCTGTTTGTAAGTATACCATCGGATTGGCCAAAATGATGGATTTAGGTGAGACATAAATATTGTCAATCCTCCATTGTAACGCAATCTGTGCCGTGCAAGGCAGCTGCAGTGGTCGATGGAAATGTCTTGCGTTCAGTTTTAACGCTGAGACCTTGGCGCTCTGCAAATTTGATAACGCCAAGGCCCGTTTTGGGCAGCTGGAAAACCGCTACAATCTTGCCAATCACCGTAGTAGTTTGTTGAATTGATGGTATACTGGCCCAGACTAGGCCCTAGCATAGTTGGGTGGCCCTCACGTGATTGGAATCCACCATAACCCCAGATACCCTTAACCTGTGAAGGGCAGGACGTTGATTTATCTGGATGGGTAATGAAACCCATTTGCTGAAAAATGTCCACGGTCTGAAACTGCCAGTTCGGCTGATTCCCAATAATTAGGATATCACCTAGACAGGCCAACACTATGTGGTTTTGTCTCCTAGTGTAGCCAGTATTGATTGGAGCAATTTAGAAATAATCTAGGGGTGTGTAAGCCCATTTGGCAAAGCTCTGTCGAGCCAGAGCTGATCCATCCAGATAAATGGCAAGAACTTCCTGTGGCATTTCTGAATGGATACTGAATAGCATGCATCTTTAATCAATGCATGCCACAAAGCAGCCCCCAGAACCCAAGAACTTAGATGTCTGGAACGTTTCCAGTTTGAAATGGGTATATTCTACAAAAGTATTCAAATGGTGCAAATGAAAAAATAAGTCGACATCCTCCATCCCTCCTTGTGACTGTAAATTTTTCAGCCTAGCCTACTGCCGCTTTTTGCTGAACAGTGTAAATTTCGGATCTGCATATGCTGGGATGGAGGGATGTCACCATTGATGGCCTTGAATACTTTGTAAGATAAACTCATCAGACGTGATGGGACCGCATGCCCCCGGAAAGAGCCGTAGTTCCCCACCAACATGTGAAGTTCAACATGCAGGGGCACGAAATCCAGACCACCTTACCGTCATGGTTATCGGCGGGAGGTGCTGGATTCTGAAAATTGAGGCGGAGCTGGAGCGGAGGCCCTTGCTGGCCTAATGGCAGGGCCTTCCAGGTCGAGAGATGTGACCACATGAGTCCCACCATCGTAGCTTGGTCATCCCGCTCCTGGACCCTCTTGGGGAGGTCTTCCCCGAAAATTTTTTATTCTGTTGCAGGAGGAGCTCCAACATCCGCTCCATCCTGGCCAATACGCCCCTCGGCCTTAGAACTCGGGCGGACGGAGTCCTCATGTTCTGCTGAACTGCTGGGGCTTCGTCCATTGTCGAGGTGAACCCAGTGCCGGAAGCTGTCGCCGGCAGCCGCTGCAGCGAAGCTGAGCAATTCCCGCGCGGGAGGTACACTCAAACGCCTCCTCGGCGGAGCTTGATCCCGCTGCCCCGGAGGGCAAATGCGGCGGGGAGTCGGCACCTGACTTAGCATGGAGACCCGACGCCCGCGCGGGCTTGCCGGCTGCCCACATCATGGACCTTGCCGACTCATGGTCTCGTCCTCCCATCCATGGTGGACTCGGCGACCGTGGCGTATGGGCTTGTTGAAGGGAGGAGCAGTTCGCTGGGCTTTGTGTCTGGCTTTAAGGCCACCAATAGGACCTCTTCCTGGAGCTGACGGTTCTCAGCTCCTGCTGACGATGGTGAAACCTCCCTGTGCCTACTGGAGCTGGATGGTTCCTCCCGATGATTCTGCTCCAGTAGCCGCGTCATGCGGCCATACGCCCTTCACCCTGAACACTCGGGTGGTCGGAGTCCTCCGGCTCAGAAAGATTGCCGGGGCTCCTGTCATCGGCCCGCACCTCGTCGAGGTGATCTCGGTGCCGGTAGATGTCGCTGCCAGCCGCCGAAGCGAAACCGCGCGATTCCCGCGCGGGAGATGTGTTCAACCGCCTCCGTTTAGCGGGAGCGGAAGCCGCTGCCACGAAGGGCAAAAGCGGCTGGGAGTCGGCTCCAGCAGAAGCATGGAGATCCGACGCCCGCGCGGGCTTGCCGGCTGCCCACATCGTGGACCTTGCCGACGCATGGTCTCGTCCCCCCCCATCCATGGGGGACTCAGCGACCGAGGCGGGACCGTACCCAAGCCCCCCGTCCCGGCGTTGGGGTTTGGGGGTTGGATGCTAGACCTCACCATAGACCTGGGTCCCGTTTGTGAATCAGTCCGCAACTCGGCGGCAGGTAATGCCTTAGCCCCAGAAGGGTTAGGCTTGCGAGCTCCTTCCCTCCCCCTACTCGGAGGGCGGAGGGAGAAGGACCGTGCAGCAGCACGCGAGCCCTGGCCCAGGTCGCCCAACGCGCCCGTTGGCGACCCCGATATGGACAACAGGGTTTACCTGCTCCTTGAGCACTGGAGCTCCTGCTCCTCGAATCAGAACTGGAGCTCCTGCTCCTCGAATCAGCACTGGAGCTCCTGCTCCTCGAATCAGCACTGGAGCTCCTGCATAGCGGCGGGTCGGGCCCGGTAACAACAGGGCTCCCCGACATCCACGCCTATTTCCCGGCCACGTACCTGTAGGGAGAGAACACAATACACACCCGCCACAACAGGACACCAACTCCCACTGGAGCTCCGGTGTATCGGCGGGTCGGGCCCTGTACCAACAGGGCTCCCCGACTACCACGCCTATTTCCCGGCCCGACTCGCAGGTGAGCCGTTAAGGAGGGCTCCGGGATAAGTGGCCGGCGACTCCAATCCACGTTCCTGTAGGGAGAGAACACACTGTCCCCCCCCCCCCCCCCCCCCCAACAGGAAACACCAACTCTAGGGGGCTTAGCCTTACCTGAGTCGGCCCTCTGAAGGGCTGGTCGGGAGCCGCGCTCCCCACCAGCCGTCGGCAGCAATGACTCACGTGACTCCGAAATGAAATAATAGTGGAGACTTTGAAGCAGGCAGGGACAGTACATGTTTGCAGGGACTGGTTTTGGGGTTTGAAACTGTCGGCAGTATTTGAACCAGAAGGAGAGGCATTTTTGTTGTTGAAAATTCCAGGAATTGAACATGAGGGGAATTGGGGGGGGGGGTGGGGGGGGGGGGGGTGGGAGTTCTGTCCTAGGCAAGATTAGCCATGACCACATTGTGGGGATTAACATTGAAATCTAGAATGTGGCGCACACATCATTATTTATCATCTGTCATCCATGAATTGAACATGCAGGGAATGGGGCAAACAGGGGGAAATCTCTTGCGCTTATCCTGCTTCCCCTTCAATGTATGTCGAACATTGGCTTCGGCCACTTTGAGTTCCACGTTCCTTTTGCGGCATGTCTAATGGGATTTATTGAAGGCCATGACTTATTTAATCTTTGAATTTTGGTCTCCCTAAAAGAAGGAATAATATTTGTCCCCCCCCCACCCATTTAAATCCACAGAGAATCTTAAATCGTCCCATCCCTTCATTCCCTGGCATCTTCTTCATATAACACCCCACCACCTTCTCATTCTCGCCCGTAACGTGCACCATCTCAATAATGGCATCATTTTCATGTACGTTCCTTGTGTTTCCCCCCATGGACCTTTGTCCCGATGGAATTATCCTATATTTGTCAGTGTGGCTGCCGCAATAAGAGTTGGTTAATAGGAATCTTGTGGCAATCTGCGTGTCATTTCTGCTGTCGGAATGTGGATGTTCTGTCTCAGTTATTCAGACGTGTGTCTTATTTCTTTCAGGAGGTAGCTGGTCGGAAAAGGAGGTAAGACACGCTCTTGATTGAAACGCTGTATGTTTTTGTAGAACAGCTCCAAAATTTTTGAAGCTCAGCTTCTAACCAGTTGATAAATATTTGCAGGTTTAGTGATGAAGTTCATTCATTGTCAGTGACAGATGGTGCATTGCCAATTGAAAAGATTCATCACCACTTTGTGTTGAACACGTTGTGGAGAGAAACCTGCGACATTCAGCAAGGTAAACTTGTTCAGTTTCCATTCTTCTCATTGATTAGACCTTTAAGTACCATAAATGTGAACATTACGCAGTAACTGTACTCACCTCCACCTCTGGAATCTCATTCTATGTCTCTACCATCCAATCTCTGAAAACATTGACCTTCAATGCCTTTTCCAACTTTACCATCTCACCTGAAACTGATGCCCCCAATCTTTCAACGTTATAAAATTCCGTCTTCCATTCTTCAGCCAATTACACCTGCTAATTAAGATCACATTTCATCTCAGATAACCTTCTTCACTCTCCATGACTCCACCAATCTTAGTGTCCTCCACAAACCTGTTAACTATGTTACCCACATACAAAAACAAAGCGTTCGTATAAATAACGACCAACAATGTAGAGAGCATCGAGCTCTATGGCACTCCCTTTGTGAGAGCCTCCAGTATGAAAAGCATTCCTCCACCAACCTTCTGTCTACTGCCTTCAGACCACGGTTATGCTCCATTGTGTAACTTGCCCTGGATTCGATCAGATCAAAACATCCAGACCATGTACCATGCAGAGGGTTGAAGTTGTTTCTCCAACATAGCAGTAAATATCTGGAATTGTGTGACCTAATTTATAGTGACAGGCCAGATGTTTGGAATTGTTGAAGGGAAAATAGTTGGATATTCGTAAGATCATTCAACTGAGGGTTATGGGGAAGTTACACTGAAGAGGATCTGGTGCCAGCTTCGATCAGCCATGATCACATTGAACAGAGGATAGGCCTGAGAGGCGAAGCACACTCCGTGCCTAATTTCTTCCTGTCTTGTGTTTTTTTCTACTTATACAAAGATAAACTCCACACAGAGCGAATGTAGTAACGATTGACAATACTTGGTTCCATAACGATATTTGTTGTGCGGGTGACATTGAGTGTCTCCGCCTGCTTGCTCGAGAGTCCAGTTGTATTTGAGGAGATCTCTGGGAAACACAAAGTCTTTACACTGCTCAGTGGGCTGGATGCAGGAAGGATGTCTCCCCTGTCTGAGGGGTCCGGACCCAGCGGACACCCTCTCAGAATGTAGGTTGGAACATTTAGGACAGAGACGAGGAGACGTTACTGCACGCAGACACTGGGCAACCATTGTAATGCTCTGCACCGGTAGTTGTGAAGATTCACTCATTCAGTGCTCTTGGAGCCAGAGAGCATGGTTGTACATTAGAGAGTCAGGCACTTCGGCCCAACGTGTCGATGTGCACATTTTTTCCCAGCTATACTAATCCATTTGCCCACATTAGGATCATATTATTCTACACGTCATTTGTTAAATTGTAATGCCTCTGAAATGTAGTGATTACATCTTATTCCACCACCTCCTCTGGCAAAATATAACTCTCTGTGTGAAGTAAACTTACCACTCAGACCCACTTTAAAAGTCTATCCTCTTGTGTTAAACCCGCACCCTCCAGTTTTGATATCCCTGTATGAACATAAGGTTTGGAGGATCTAGCCTCTATCTTGTTGCAAACTTTGAGAATTCCATGCTATCCACAGTATTACCTGTTCTCCATAAACTTAGTAGTCACACCTCCTACATTCACATCCAAGCCATGTAAATATAAAATAAACAGCAAAGGGTGCACCACCTATATCTGCTGCACACCAGTCACAGACCTCCAGGCAGAATAATCATCCTTCTACCGTTACCTTCCACCTCCAAGCATGAGGAGATTTTTGGAACTATTTACCCAGCTCGTTTAGATCCCACTTCCCTTTGGACCTGCCCTACATGCGGAATATTGTCAAGTCCCTCTGCGAAGTTCATTTATTGGTTCACAATGAGGTCAGTGTGTTCTTGGTTGTACAGGCGCATCAAATTCACCCTCCACTATAGAAACCAAGTAAACAGTTGCAGATGGCCTCTCCAGTTCAGTATGATCACGGCAACTCCACCCCACATCTCTACATCCTCCTTAACCACGTCTAATTACCACTCACATCCCTCTCCTCAACTTCCAATCTGCGTCTCACTTGCCATCCACTGGCAAGATATTTGAATACCCGGCTTATTTCTCCATCGCCACCCGCAATCTTTCGTTCATCCCCACTTTCCGCATTCGTTTTACCCGTCCGCACGACCCCGCCCCCTCCCGTTCCCAATAACCTGCGGGTTCCCCCCTTTCCTGCCGGGATGAGAAACTGCGGGAAAGATGTCTGTTGTCCATCCGATGTTGTTGGGGTAACAACCCGGGCAAGGTTTCAGTTGTCCGCCCACCTGTGCCCGAGTCTCCCCCCGACCCCCGGGGACTCTCTGATTCTCTGCTTCTCCCCCCAGTCTCCGTCACCCTGGATGTGGAAACAGCGCATGCGCGGCTCGAGGTGTCTGAGGATCGGAAGAGGGTGAGACTGACCGGGACCCGGAGGCGTCTCCCTGACACCGGGAAGAGGTTTACACACAGTCCGTGTGTGCTGGGATCGGAGGGATTCACATCGGGGAGACATTACTGGGAGGTGGAGGTGGCGGGGAGTCAGTGGTGGAGTCTGGGAGTCGCCGCAGAGTCTGTTGAGAGGGAGAGAGAGGAACAGCCGAGTTCGGAGACCGGAGTCTGGATCATCGAGCGGTTGAATGACGAGTTTGGTGCATTCACCTCCCCTCCATCCCCTCTCCCCGCCCGTCCCATCCCCGGGAGGGTGGGAGTTTATCTCAGTTACGAGTCCGGGACAGTTTCATTTTACGACGCGGACACCAAGTCCCATCTCCACACCTTCACTGGGAATAAATTCACGGCGAAACTTTATCCTTTCTTCGAGACTTGGGATGGAAACCAGTGGCTGAGAATCTGCTCCGGTTCCGCTCCGGGTGTGTAAAAGGGTCGGGTCCTGGGACCGGCGTCAGGAGCGGGGCTCAGCCAGGGGCTGTGGGGCAGAAACCCGGTGGACAACAGGTCGGCGCTGAACGAACGGCTCCCATTTAATCCTCAAATTCCGCGTCGTGAAACAAACCCCAGTGAGCGCGGAAATAAAACCAGGGGGAATGTAAATGTGGGAAGAGTGAAATAAACAGCAACTGAAATCAGAGCTGTCTGTCGATCCGTTCATTTTAACGCTTTAACCTCGTCCGGCAAAAGAATAGAAATTACTTTTGTGAAAATATAAAGATTGAAACAATTGCCCTTCCCGCGGGTTCAGCAGCAGCCGCGGGCGGCGGGTCCTGAGCTCCGGGCTCCCCCGAGGTCCTAAAGTCCGCCGACTCGGTATTAATTTATAGCGTGTTTGCAGCATTTGCTCTCCACACAACAGATTTGTTTTCTTTTGAACGGATCTTTGGAAGAATGGGTTCAAACCGGATTCCCGGTTACAGGTGGGAGCCCATTGTGCTCAGGCTCTGTCTGTCTCTGTGTAGGATACGTAGATCATTCCTTGTTTCAGTCGCCGCCAGACCCCTCCCTCACCTCTCTCTCGGGTACATCATGTCTGTATCGGTGCTGCTTCCTGCTCTCGGTCACCGCTTTAACGCTTCATCTCCTTCACTGCCAGTCTCCAACCAGCCCCCACTTTCCTCTGCTCGAGTCCCGAATCTTCCCTTCGTTTTCTCGCCGTTTCGAGAAAACGCGAGTGACCAAAGTCCATTCCAAGCCCGCGGACGCCTTCGGCAACCTTGTCGATCCACTGCCCCTGTGTAAATTCTGTAAAGGCTTGATTTTTTTTAACGCACGATTTAAAATACAAGAAGCCAATCGTCCATTAAGCCGAGGACCACCAGTCGAACCATAAAACATCCATGTCTCTTGAATCTTAAATCTGTAAGATCTTTGGTTGGAAACAGCCAAGACATCTTCACACTGAACACTTGCAGCCAAATAGCATTCATTGCCCGGGACGGCAGCGTGAGCAGTGAGCACTCGCGGTACTGCAGGGGGTTCAACACCCCTTGCTGTGTGACTCTTAGACTGACATACTTCATAGTGGTTGATGCTGTCTGCTAGTTCTGGTGACCTGGTTCTGTCCACTGAAGGTTAATGGACACAGGAAATAGAACAGGTTCAAGAAGGAAATGCAGATGCTGGAAAATCGAAGGTAGACTAAAGTGCTGGAGAAACTCAGCGTCTATGGAGCGAAGGAAATAGGCAACGTTTCGGGCCGAAACCCTTCTTCAGACTGATGATCATCTGCAATATTGTCTTCAGGCCACCCTGTGAGTTCCATGTTCTGTTTACTGCATTTCTTGTGGAATTTCTTAAAGGCCATCATACATTTCAGGTTTTATTTTTCTTCTCCTCACAAGTAGTGGTGATAATATTTCCAACCACCACCCATTTAAATCCACCACTGATCTTAAAATGTTCCATCCCATTACCTCTGACATTTTACAACAATAGACAATAGGTGCAGGAGTAGGCCATTTGGCACTTCGAACCAGCACCGCCATTCAATGTGATCATGGCTGATCATCCACGATCAGTACCCCTTTCCTGCCTTCTCGCGATATCCCCTGACTCCACTATCATTAAGAGCTCTATCTAACTCTCTCTCGAAAGCATCCAGAGAATTGGCCTCCACTGCCTTCCGAGGCAGATAATTACACAGATTCACAACTCTCTGGGTGAAAATGTTGTTCCTCATCTCCGTTCTAAATGGCCTACCCCTTATTCTTATACTGTGGCCCCTGGTTCTGGACTCCCCCAACATCGGGAACATGTTTCCTGCCTCTTGCGTGTCCATTCCCTTAATAATATTATATGTTTCAATAAGTTCGCCTCTCATCCTACTAAATTGCAGTGTATACAAGCCCAGCTGCTCCTTTCTATCAACATATGACAGTCTCTCCATCGTGGGAATTAACCTCGTGAATGTATGCTGCACTCCCTCAATAGCAAGAATGTGCTACCTCAAATTTGGAGACCAAAACTGCACACACTACTCCAGTTGTGGTCTTACTTGGCCCTGTACAACTGCAGAAGGACCTCTTTGCTCCTATACTCAACTCCTCGTGTTATGAAGGCCATCATGCCATTATCTTTCTTCACTGCCTGCTGTACCTGCATGTTTACTTCCAGTGACTGATGAACAAGAACTCCCCGATCTCTTTGTACTTCCCCATCTGCAAATTTGCTAATGTTACTTTAAATCCCTTCATCAAAATCATTAATGTATATTGTAAATAGCTGCGGTCCCAGCACCGAGCCTTGCAGTACCACACTAGTCACTGCCTGCCATTCTGAAAGGGACCCGTTAATCTCTACTGTTTGTCTCCTGTCTGCCAACCAATTTTCTATCTATGTCAGCACCCTACCCCCAACACCATGTTCTCTAATTTTTCCCACATCTCCTATGTGGGTCCTTATCAAATGCTTTCTGAAAGGCCAGGTAGACTACATCTATTGGCTCTCCCATGTCCATTTTCCTAGTTACATCCTCAAAAAATTCCAAAAGATTAGTCAAGCATGATTTCCCCTTGGTTAATTTATGCTGACAGACTGATCCTGTTAGTGCTATCCAAATGAGCTGCTATTTCATCTTTTATAATTGACTCCAGCATCTTCCCCACCGCCAATGTCAGGCTACCTACTCAATAATTTCCTATTTTCTCTCTCCCGCCATTTCTAAAAAGCTGGATAACATTAGCCACCCTCCAATCCACAGGAACTGATCCTGAGTCTATAGAACATTGGAAAATTATCATCAATGCGTTAACTATTTCTAGAGCCACTTCGTTAAGTACCCTGGTATGGAAACCATCTGGCCCTGGGGATTTACCAGCCTTCAGTCCCATCCATCTACCCAACACCATTTCCTGCCCAATGTGAATTTCCTTCAGTTCATCCGTCACCCTCGGTCCTCTGGCCACCAGGGAGATTGTGTGTGTGTTCCTTTGAGAAGACGGATCCTAAAGTACCTTTTCAACTCGTCTGCCATTTCCTTGTTCCCTATAATAAATTCACCTGTTTCAATCTGCATTCTTGGCTGTCTTACCTTCATACCTCATCTTTCTCACCCCACCCCGCACACCGTATTACCTTTTTAGTTATCTTCTGATGCTCTTTAAAAGTTTCCCAATCCCCTGGCTTTCCGCACATCTTTGCTATGTTATACTTCTCTTTTATTTTTATACTGTCCTTCACTTCACTTGTCAGCCATGGTCGCCCCTTACTCCCCTTGGAATCTTTCTTCCTCCTTGGAATGAACTGATCCTGCACCTTCTGTATTATTCCTAGAAATACCTGCCATTGTTGTTCCACTGTCATCCCTGCTGGTGTATCTTTCCAGTCAACTTTGGCCAGCTCCTCCCTCATGGCTCCATAGTCCCCTTTGTTCAACTGTAATACAAGTCCCTACTCTTTGATTTTCTCTTCTCACTCTCAAATTGTAGATTAAAACATCATATTCTGGTCACTATCTCCCAATGACTCCTTTACCTCGAGTTCCCTTATCAAATCCAGTTCATTACACAAAACTAAATCCAGAATTGCCTTCTCCCAGGTAGGCTCCAGTACAATATGCTCCAAGAATCCACCACGGAGGCACTCCACAAACTCCCTGTCTTGGGGTCCAGCACCAACCTGATTTTCCCAGTCTACCTGCATGTTGAAATCTCCCATAACAACCGTACCATTACCTTTGTGACATGCCAATTTTAACTCGATTCACCTTTCACCCCATATCCAGGCTACTGTTCGGGGGCCTGTAGATAACTCCCATTAGGGTCGTTTTACCTTTACAGTTCCTTAGTTCTATCTATACTGACTATACATCTCCTAACATAGAAACATAGAAAATAGGTGCAGGAGGAGGCCATTCACCCCTTCGAGCCAGCACCACCATTCACTGTGACCAAGGCTGATCGTCCCCTATCAATAACCCGTGCCTGCCTTCTCCCCATATAGCCCTTGAATCCACTGGCCCCTGGAGCTCTATCTAACTCTCTTAAATCCATCCAGTGACTTGGCTTCCACTGCCCTCTGTGGCAAGGAATTCTACAAATTCACCACTCTGGTTGAAAACGTTTTTACTCACCTCTTAAATGGCCTCCCCTTTATTCTAAGACTGAGGCCCCTGGTTCTGGACTCGCCCAACATTGGGAACATTTTACCTGCATCTAGCTTGTCCAGTCCTTTTTATAATTGTTTATTTTTCTATAAGATCCCCCTCATTTTTATAAAATCAAGTGAATACAAGCCTAGCCATTTCAATCTTTCCTCATATGACAGTCCCGCCATCCCAGGGATCAATCTCGTGAACCTGTGCTGCACTGCCTCAATCGCAAGGTTGTCCTTCCTCAAATTAGGAGACCAAAACTGTACACAATACTCCAGATGTGGTCTCACCAGAGCCCTATACATCTGCAGAAGAACCTCTTTACTCCTATACTGAAATCCTCTTGTTATGAAGGCCAACATTCCATTAGCTTTCTTCACTGCCTGCTGTACCTGCACGCCAACTATCAGTGACCAGTGTACAAGGACGCCCAGGTCTCGCTGCACCTCCCCCTTACCTAACCTAACCCCATTGAGATAATAATCTGCCCCCTTGTTTTTGCCGCCAAAGTGGATAACCTTACATTTATCTATATTATACTGCATCTGCCACGCATCTGCCCACTCACTCAACCTGTCCAGGTCACCCTGCTACCACCTAACATCCTCTTCACAGTTCACACTGCCACCCAGCTTTGTCTCATCCGCAAACTTGCTAGTGTTGCTCCTAATTCCCTCTTCCAAATCATTAATATATATGGTAAACAGTTGCGGCCCCAACACCGAGCCTTGCGGCACTCCACTCGCCACTGCCTGCCATTCTGAAAAGGACCCGTTCACTCCTACTCTTTGCTTCCGGTCTGCCAACCAATTTTCTATCCATGTCAACACCCTACCCCCAATACTATGTGCTCTAATTTTAGTCACCAGTCTCCCATGCGGGACCTTCTCAAAGGCTTTCTGAAAGTCTAGATACACTACATCCACTGGCACCCCTTCATCCATTTCACATGTCACATTCTCAAAAAGTTCCAGAGGATTAGTCAAATTTAATTTCATAAATCCATGTTGACTTGGACTAATCCTTTTACTGTTACCCAAATGCCCTATTATTACTTCTTTAATAATTGACTCCAGCATTTTTCCCACCACTGGTCAGGCTAACTGGTCTATAATTCCCCGTTTTCTCTCTATCCTCTCTTGAAAAGTGGGATAACATTAGCTATCCTCCAATCCACAGGAACTGATCCTGAATCTAATGAACATTGGAAAATGATCACCAATGCATCCACTATTTCTAGAGTCACCTCCCTGAGGTCCCTGGGATGCAGACCATATAACCATATAACAATTACAGCTCGGAAACAGGCCTTCTCGGCCCTTCCAGTCCGTGCCGACCATTTATTTTCTCCTTGTCCCATCTACCTGCACTCAGACCATACCCCTCCATTCCCTTCCCATCATATACCTATCCACTTTACTTTTAAATGTTAAAATCGATCCTGCCTCCACCACTTCTGCTGGAAGATCATTCCACACAGCCACCACTCTCTGAGTAAAGAAGTTCCCCCTCATGTTACCCCTAAACTTCTGTCCCTTAATTCTCATGTCATGCCCTCCTGTTTGAATCTTCCCTACCCTCAATGGGAAAAGCTTATCCACGTCAACTCTGTCTATCCCTTTCATCATTTTAAAGACCTCAATCAAGTCCCCCCCCCCTTAACCTTCTGCGCTCTAAAGAATAAAGACCTAACTTGTTCACCTAACAGACCATCTGGTCCAGGGGTTTTATCATCCTTCCGTCCCATTAGCCTACCCAATACTATTTCTCGCCTAATGAAAATTTATTTCCGTTCCTCTTTTAATCCATTACTCCCCTCACATTCCACATTGATTCCCATTTTATTTGGCCTGTGCGTTCTGCCCCGTTAATTCTGGTGTCTTAACTTTTCTTATACTCTCTTTCCCTTATATCTCCATTTTGTCTCCTCCCTGCTCCAGATAAAATCCCACGACCTGTCCGGTCTTACTCGGAAGTTGCAAACTCGCAGTTATTTTCATCACCATTCCTAATGCTTTCCCCCGTGTTCGGTGTCGCTACGACAATATCCATTTTCTGTCTGTGTGACAGCGGCAAAGAGTTGGGAAATGGGGATTATCAAAGGGTTTTTTGTAGCAATTTAGTGAACTACCCGCTGTCGGGATCATGACGATCCATCTCAGTCTATTGAGATTTGTGTTTTATTTATTTCAGGAGGAAGCTGGTCGCAAGAGGAGGTAGGACATGCTTTTGACTGAAACAATGTATTTTTTTATAGTACAGCTAAAAAAACAGCTAATGTTCAGTTTCTAAGCAGCTGTTAAATAATTCAGGGTTAGTGATGAAACCAAACCAATGTTGGTGGTAGATGGCTCGTTGCCCATTGAAAACTATGATTGCATCTTTTTCTACAAAGTGGCATCGAGAGAAACATCTGATATCATCAACCGAGGTAAAACTAATACCTATGCCATTGTTCTTTTTTAAGACATCTTTATGCAATATTTATATGTAAAGATTAATGGTATTAATGGACTCTTGGGGAGGCATCACAGAGACAGACAGCCAAGTTTTGCACTTGAACAAATCCTTGTTCCTGGGAGAATGGGTTTGCTGTGCTGGGTGAAATTGCGTCGACTCGGCCTGTGTACTCGAGAGTTCAGGTGTATTAAAGGAGATCTCGGTGAAACACAAATTCTTCATAGGGCTCAGTGGGCTGGATGCAGGGAGGATGTTTCCCCTGTCTGAGGGGTCTGGAGCCAGCGGACATCCTCTCAGAATGTGGGCTGGACCACTTAGGACAGAGACAAGGAGACATTCCTGCATGCAGAGACTGGGCAATAATTCCCTGCACCAGTGGCTTTGGATAATCAGTCATTCGGTGCTCTTGAAGCCAGAGAGCCATGGTTGTACATTACAGACTCAGGCCCTTCGGCCCATGTCCACCTTTTTCCCAGCCACACAAATCGCATTTGCCTACATTAGAACCGTATTACTCCACACCTCAATTGTTAAATTGCAATGCCTCTTAGATGTAGTGAGTACATCTTATTCCACCACCTTCCCTGGCAAAATATTCCAAATATCAACCACTATCCGTGTGTGACGAAAACTCGCCACTCAGATCCACTTTTAAACTCCATCCTCTTGTGTTAAACCCGCGCCCTCCGGTTTTCATATCCCTTAATAACCTGAACCGTTTAAATCCGATACCCGTTTAAATCTTTCCCATCCACCTAACTTGTTCAACCTTTCTCTGTAACTTAGTTGCTGGAACCCAGGCAACATTCTACTAAATCTCCTCTGTACTCTCTCTGTCTTGGCTAAATGTGGACATGAAAATAGCGCAGATGGGGCGTTTTGATCAGTATCCAACACCCCTTGCTGTGTGACTCTATAATGTCTGAAAGTCTAAGGGTTGATGCTGTCTGCTAGTTCTGGTGACCTGGTTCTGTCCACTGAGGGTTAATGGACACATGAAATAGAATAGTAAGATTAAACGAGAACTTACCAGTTTGAAGTTTGATCGTTATTTCATGAGGAGTTACGATGAGGGATTACGTGAAGAAGGCCGTCCCCACGCACTCGCGTCAATCTTCATTGCAGCGGTGTGAAATTACAGAGAACAGTTGTTGAACTAACATAGTAAGATTATAGATGACTAGAAATACCAGATGATCATTACGTTACGAGGGTAGGGAGCGGTGGGCATGTAATCCCTCATCGTGACTCATAATAAAATAAAGATCAAACTTCAAACTGGTAAGTTCTCGTTTAATCTTACTATTTTACTTCGGAGTCACGTGAGTGACTACGTGAAGACTTTGAAGGTCTGTGATTTCATGCCGTGGAAAACGAGTCCACACAATCACGACTGCATCAGTTGACCATAAATGAGAGAAACATCATAATGCATACAGACATGACATAGATTTAAAAACATGCTGATGCTGCAAAAGGAACAAACAATAATAACAGTAACCCCTCTCAACCGAGGGGAACTATAAATTGAACCTAAATAGAGTTGGCAAATACCCCTGGTCTGGCAATGGGTTAAAATAAATGTTGGATACCTCGTTTGTTAGATCATCCTGCAGCTGACAGGATGTGGTCCAGAGGACCGCACATAACCCTTGCTGCTGGTGTTATAGCAGCCCTAGTGGAGTGAGATTAGAAATCAGTATCTACTCCTGTATAAGGCACACCTCGCATAACAACCTGGAGTTGGTCTTAACTAGTATCAGAGCCTCTAAGGCTCTAGATGATCTTGACGTAACGATGTAAATGTGTGACCACACGTAACCGAAGGTGCATGGGGTATGTAAACATGAATTATGATATTGCAGGTGTAATGATCCTGTCCATTCACAATTTATGTTATGACTGGACCCGTGCGCTGAGAGCAGCGCCAGGGAATAACCCACCTATGAGAGCCGAACCAAAGATAGAGATATAGCTGGATCCCCATGGTGAATAAATGTTAACACAATGTCAATATCCCATACTTCCATGTACTTGGGTCTGGAAGAACTTGTGTTATGATATCCTAAATACTGGACACCAGATGGTGAAACCCGAGAGAGCGGGTCCCACTTGCTGCAGCAACTATGAGGAGAAGCACGTTGGGTACAGTTAATGGGACTATAACTTAAGTTATTGTCAAAGACCCATAGAAATTAACTCTAAGACGTCAGTGTCCGTGCCGTATTATGTGTAACATAACATTTAACAGAAAAACTCTTCCCATCTCCTGAAGAGGCAAAGTACTGCGTTTTTGGTTGCAGTTCCTACATTCTGCAGTGAGACATACATGGATCAGTCTGACACCCCGAGCCTCAGGAGCGGTCGTCTCAGATTCTGTAAAGCAATGAATTGATTAATCATGTAGAGGCTGGTTCCCCGAATCCCAGGCTGAACCAGCAAAGTTTATTGATCAGAACCCCATATAAGGTTTTATATTATCCCCAACATTTGCGGGAAACCATGTTTAGGCCAGTCAGACAGTACGAGAAACCTGAATGCGGGATCTTGCTGAATATTGCAAGCCCCGACTGATGAGGCAAAATGGAGAACCACATAAAAGAACATTCCTCTCCTGTGTAGCGAGAATGAGCCTGCATGCAAACATAGCAATAGTGGGTGCCACCGAGCCATAGATCCTAAAATGCTTTGTGATCCAACATCCATACTGTTGTCATTGACTTTGCAGAATGACACACCAGCGCCAAAAAAGGTTGGGTAAATTATGACAGAATATTTTGACTTTATTGCATCCATGTGACTAACAGAGGGAACTCTCTGCCACAGAGGGTAGTTGAGGCCAGTTCATTGGCTATATTTAAGAGGGGGTTAGATGTGGCCCTTGTGGCTAAGGGGATCAGAGGGTATGGAGAGAAGGCAGGTACAGGATACTGAGTTGGATGATCAGCCATGATCATATTGAATGGCGGTGCAGGCTCGAAGGGCCGAATGGCCTACTCCTGCACCTAATTCCTATGTTTCTATGTTTCTAACATATGCCACCACCACAGTGTATCAACTTGGAAGTAAGCATGCAGGTTTTGCATATTCGCACAATAACCCTTTAACCCATAATTTACACCTAGTGTCTGAAGGTAGTTAATACCAATAACTGAAGAATTGGTGATTCATGCAAATTCCATCGGTCTTCGTTACTAGAGATGGCATTCGTGATTGTCCATCTTAGTTCTAGCACGTGTAAGTAATATAACTGAAGATAATATGACCAAACTACTGAAGCAATACGGAATGTAGTTCAACCACCATTGTGACTATGGTAGCTTCAGCTGATAATAGCATAGGTCTGTTAACAATGACCTATATGGCACTTGAGAGGTTAATACTTGCACGTTGAAAGTTCAAATAATGCAAGATCCAATTGCACAGCCGAAACACAGCTGCTATAGCCAATTACTCTTGATAACTAGAAGACTGCTTGATAACAAGGTTGTTGCACGCTTCAACTTATTCCAATCTGTTGCCCCAGGGCGGAATCACAGGTAATTGATAGTTAAAGGTAAATCTGATAATCAACAACCTCCAGTTGGTATCAACTTAAATTAGACGGGATGGCTGAAACAGTTGATTTAAGCAAAACACAGCGTAAGAAATATCCTCCAGGTCAATTGGAAATATCTCTGGTGACCTCCTGTGAATGGGTCCTAAACAGTATGCATCTATGAACCGATGCATGCCATAGAAACATAGAAACATAGAAAATAGGTGCAGGAGTAGGCCATTCGGCCCTTCGAGCCTGCACCGCCATTCAATGTGATCATGGCTGATCATCCAACTCAGTATCCCGTACCTGCCTTCTCTCCATACCCCCTGATCCCTTTAGCCACAAGTGCCACATCTAACGCCCTCTTAAATATAGCCAATGAACTGGCCTCAACTACCTTCTGTGGCAGAGAATTCCAGAGACTCACCACTCTCTGTGTAAAGAATGTTTTCCTCATTTCGGTCCTAAAGGAATTCCCCCTTATCCTTAGACTGTGACCCCTTGTTCTGGACTCCCCCAACATCGGGAACAATCTTCCAGCATCTAGCTTGTCCAACCCCTTAAGAATTTTGTAGGTTTCTATAAGATCCCCCCTCAATCTTCTAAATTCCATCGAGTACAAACCGAGTCTATCCAATCTTTCCTCATATGAAAGTCCTGACATCCCAGGAATCAGTCTGGTATAAAGATCCTAGGTCTGGGTCTGGCCATAAAGATCCTAAGGAAATAAGTAGTTAGACACTAGAGAAATTCCATATACTGAAAAGCTATGTTACACATGGGAGTAAATGAAATATGAACCGGCACCTCTCCATCTTTCACAAGGAACAAGCCACGCCATAATTCCGTGCCTGCCTTGAATGCAGCTCTGGCCATACTACTGGCCTGCTTTAAAGCTGCGCCGACATTCTGAGTCTGCCTCGAGAGAGAACTCTGGCCATATTACCGACTCTGGCCAATTCCAAGCCATGCTTGGTACCCTTGTATACTGTGTAATGATTAACATTTTCAGTTGTACAAAACAAGTGTAAATATTACGAACTTGTAAATGGTCCACTTACCCCATGTTTCGACCGAACCAGACCCACCTACCTCCATGGCTACCGGTGGTCTAATGGTAAACCCAAAGGCCCGTGATGTGGGTTCCATTCCCATCCTTGATTTCCTTCCTGAGACCAGCTTGGCCCAGCTTTCAAGCGCCCATCAACTTCAGCGAACTGCTACTGCCGTTGAGGTGAGGGGTGTCATCGCCGACATGATGGTTTCATTTGATCGCTCTGTGCACTGCCTGCACTTGTAACGTCAGGGAATCTGGCCCCTACTGGGTTTTTTGCCTCATCCCTTGCGAGTATGTCCTCGCACTCCCCTCCACCGAGAGGGAGACAGCCCTGACAGGAGCAGCCGCAGGCCCCTGAGGATACCTGCGCTGACATGGCCCCTCGGACCTATATCAGAATACGAGTCTGGGCCAGAGCGAAACTGACCCCTGGTGCTCCCCTCCTCAGAGAGCGAGACATTGTGCAGCCCTAACAGGTGCCGCTGCCAGCGGGTTTTTCATAATACCCAGGCTTAGATAGCTGTCTTCTGGAGCATATCTCTCTGGAGCAACCTCATTAGGTGCCTTATTCCAGGTGGGTTTTAGGCGTTCACAGACGCTACCCATAGGACGGGGGAACCTCCTGGCCCGACTCGACCGAGTCCCGAGGCCTGACCGGCTTCCTCGTGGTTTAACCCCTTTCCTGGGGAATCATGGCAGTCTGTGAGTTGCTGACCCCATAGTTAGTGACTGGGTCTCGAGACCAGCTTACTGTCAGTTTTCCCCTTATTTAGGAAGACCTAAACGGCCTGGGAGCTTCTGACCCCATTGTCAGCGACTGCAGTAGCGTGACCAGCTTACTGCCAGTCAGACCGCTTTCTCTAGGAAGAACTAAGCGGTCTGGGGGTTGCTGACCCCATTGTCCGAGACTGGGGTAGCTAGACCGGCTTGCTGCCAGTTGAACCCGTATTTCTAGGGACCATAATGGTGTAGGAGCTACAGACCCCATAGTGAATGGCTGGGGTTGCAAGACCGGCTGACTGCCAGTCTAACCCCTATTCTGGGGAACCATGTGATGTGGGAGCTGCTAACCCCATTAACAGTGACTGGGGCAGTAAGACCGGCTAACTGCCAGTCTAACCCCTTCTCTGGGGGAACCACCCGTTCTCTGGGGGACCATAGAGGTCTGGAAGAAGAAAGGAAGAGGAGGAGCCAGAGGGCTGAGGGAGAGCTGAGAAGGGGGGGAGATAGCAAGGGCTACCGGAAATCGTAGAAGTCAATGTTCAAGCCGCTGGGGTACAGACTGCGCAAGCGGAATATGAGGTGCTGCTCCTCCAATTTCAGGTGGTGCTCACTCCAGCCATGGAGGAGGCCCAGGACAGAAAGGTCGTATTCGGAATGGGATGGGGAGTTGAAGTGCTGAGCCACAGGGAAATCAGGTTGGCTAATGCGGACCGAGCGGAGGTGTTCGGTGAGACAATAGAATAGGTTGCACGGAATTGTACCGGGGAAAGGGGAATGATGTGCTAGTACATTACTTTCACATAATATTTCAGAATTATCAAGACGAGCTCTTGAATTGCCTCGGTAATGAAAGCTATGGATTAAATAGATGTAAATGGGATTAGTTTAGATACGTACAGAGCCCAGCATGGACATGTTGGGCCGAATGGCATATTTCTGCACTCAAGAGTGACATAATATATTGATTCTCATCTTTCATCTGACAAGAAGAGTCACACAACCTTCAGTCACTGATCACATCCCAGTTTGCTGAACTGCACCAGATTCTCACTGAGAAAGAGCAGCGCTTACTCGGAGATGTCAGGGAAGAAGAGGAGAAGATTGTAAAACAATGGAGAAAAATCTTCAAGAGAAATTAAATTCCATTCAGGAGGAACTCTCAAAGTTACAGGAACAGATAGACTACAAGGACGGTGTGATATTTCTGAAGGTGAGGGGTTACACTACAGTTTGGTGAAGTGAAAGTGCACAGTCACAAAATGGTGGGTTAATTTTCTGAAATAAATGCTGCATTTACCAGTAATTCAGTACTGGGTCAATGTTCAGTCTGTTCCATCTACTCGCCACATCTAACAATAATGCTCAGGAAATCTCATGTATTTATTCAATTTCAACTTAAGTTTATCTGCAATATTGTCTTCAGGCCTCCCTGTGAGTTCCACGTTCTGTTTACTGCATTTCTTGTGGAATTTATTAAAGGCCATCATACATTTCCGGTTTTATTTTTCTTCTCACAAGTAGTGGTGATAATATTTCCATCCCCCACCCATTTAAATCCACCGCTGATCTTAAAATGTTCCATTGCATTACCTCTGACATTTTACAATAATAGACAATAGGTGCAGGAGTTGGCCATTTGGCACTTCGAACCAGCACCGCCATTCAATGTGATCATAGCTGATCATCCACAATCAGTACCCCGTTCCTGCCTTCTCGCCATGTCCCCTGACTCTGCTATCATTAAGAACTCTATCTAACTCTCTCTCGAAAGCATCCAGAGAATTCGCCTCCATTGCCTTCCGAGGCAGATAATTGCACGGATTCACAACTTTCTGGGTTAAAAAGACTCCCCCAACATCAGGAACATGTTTCCTGCCCCTAGCGTGTCCATTCCCTTAATAATCTTATATGTTTCAATAAGATCCCCTCTCATCCTACTAAATTCCAGTGCCCAGCTGCTCCTTTCTATCAACATATGACTGTCTCTCCATCGCAGGAATTAACCTCGTGAACCTACGCTGCACTCACTCAATAGCAAGAATGTGCTTCCTCAAATTTGGAGACCAAAACTGCACACAATACTCTAGGTGTGGTCTCACTTGGGCCCTGTACAACTGCAGAAGGACCTCTTTGCTCCTATACTCAACTCCTCTTGTTATGAAGGTCAACATGCCATTAGCTTTCTTCACTGCCTGCTGTACCTGCATGCTTACTTTCAGTGACTGATGAACATGAACTCCCAAATCTCTTTGTACTTCCCCTTTTCCCATCTTGACACCATTTAGATAATAATCTGCCTTCCTATTTTTGCCACCAAAGTGGATAACCTCACATCATTAACCTCACCTCACACCTCAGACTCTAAGACTTTTGCCTTCCACCACAGTGAGGAGGTATTTGGTGAACTCACTGTATTGGATGTTAATTTTGTGTTTATTGTGTGGTTTTGTTATTTTTATATATGTATGACTGCAGGCACGAAATTTCGTTCAGACCGAAAGGTCTGAATGACAATAAAGGCTATTTATCATTCATTTATCGTCATTAAACTGCATCTGCCTTGCATCTGCCCACTCACCCAACCTGTCCAAGTCACCCTGCATTCTCATAGCATCCTCCTCACAGTTCACACAGTCACCTAACTTGGTGTCATCTGCAAATTTGCTAATGTTACTTTGAATCCTATCATCGAAATCATTAATGTATATTGTAAATAGCTGCGGTCCCAACACCGAGCCTTGCTGTACCACACTAGTGACTGCCTGCCATTCGGAAAGGCACCCGTTAATCCCTTTCTTTGTTTCTCTTTCTTTGTTTCCTGTCTGCCAACCAATTTTCGATCTATATCAGCACCTTACCCCCAATACCATGTGCTCTAATTTTGCCCACTAATCTCCTATGTGGGACCTTATCAAATGCTTTCTGAAAGTCTATTACATCTATTGGCTCTCCTTTGTCCATTTTCTTAGTTACATCCTCAAAAAATTCCAAAACATTAGTGAAGCATGATTTCCCCTTGGTTCATCCATGCTGACAGACTGATCCTGTTAATGCTACCTTGTCAGCCATGGTCGCCACTTACTCCCCTTGGAATCTTTCTTCCTCCTTGGAATGAACTGATCCTGTACCTTCCGTATTATTCCTAGATATACCTGCCATTGTTGTTCCACTATCATCCCTGCTGGTGTATCTTTCCAGTCAACTTTGGCCAGCTCCTCCCTCATGGCTCCATAGTCCCCTTTGTTCAACTGTAATACAAGTCCCTACTCTTTGATTTTCTCTTCTCACTCTCAAATTGCAGATTAAAACATCATATTCGGGTCACTATCTCCCAATGGCTCCTTTACCTCGAGTTCCCTTATCAAATCCGGTTCATTACACAACACTTAATCCAGAATTGCCTTCTTCGAGGCAGGCTCCAGTACAAGATGCTCTCAGAAACCATCACGGAGGCACTCCACAAACTCCCTTTCTTGGGGTTCAGCACCAACCTGATTTTCCCAGTCTACCTACATGTTGAAATCTCCCATACAACCGTAGCATTACCTTTGTGACATGCCAATTTTAACTCTTGATTCATCTTGCACCCGATATCCAGGCTACTGTTTGGGGGGCCTGTAGAGAACTCCCATTAGGGTCTTTTTACCTTTACAGTTCCTTAGTTCTATCCATACTGACTATACATCTCCTAACATAGAAACATAGAAAATAGGTGCAGGAGGAAGCCATTCACCCCTTCGAGCCAGCATTGCCATTCATTGTGATCATGGCTGATCTTCCCCAATCAATAACCCGTGCCTGCCTTCTCCCCATATCCCTTGACTCCACTAGCCCCGAGAGCTCTATCTAATTCTGTCTTAAATCCATCCGGTGACTTGTCCTCACCTCACGTTTTTCCTCACCTCAATCTTAAATGACCTCCCCTTTATTCTGAGACTGTGGCCCCAGGTTCTGGACTCTGGTTTCTATAAGATTCCCCCTCATCCTTCTAAACTCTAGTGACTACAAGCCTAGTCTTTTCAATCTTTCCTCACATGACAGTCCCGCCGTCCCAGGGATCAATCTCGTGAACCTACGCTGCACTGCCTCAATCACAAGGGTGTCCGTCCTCAAATTAGGAGACCAAAACTGTATACAATACTCCTGTATACAATATGCTAAACAGTTGCGGCCCCAGCACCGAGCCTTGCGGCACTCCACTCGCCACTGCCTGCCATTCTGAAAAGGACCCGTTCACTCCTACTCTTTGCTTCCGCAACGCCAACCAATTTTCTGTCCATGTCAACACCCTACCCCCAATATTATGTGCTCTAATTTTAGTCACCGGCCGCCCGTGCAGGACCTTATCAAAGGTTTTCCAAAAGTCTAGATACACTTCATCCACGGGCTCCCCTTCAT
The DNA here is from genome assembly GCA_963514005.1 of Raja brachyura. The sequence goes on from OY740805.1 coordinate 38,170,981, forward strand.
CCATTTTACTTGCCACATCCTCAAAAGATTCCAGAGTATTTCATAAATCCATGTTGACTTGGACTAATCCTTTTACTGCTACCCAACTGCCATATTATTACTTCTTTAATAATTGACTCCAGCATCTTTCCCACCACCGGTCAGGCTAACTGATCTATGATTCCCCATTTTCTCTCTTGCTCCTTTCTTGAAAAGTGGGATAACATTGTGTCTTCCTTAGTGAAGACAGATCGGAAGTACCTATTCAACTCTTCTGCCATTTCCATGTTGCCCATAATAATTTCACCCGTGGGAAATATCTCCTGATTCTACATCACTTCTCACCTGGGACTGAATTTCATTCCTCACCAACAGAGCCACCCCACCCCTTTTGCCCACCTGTCTGTCTTTTCGATAGGACGTATACCCTTGAATATTCAGTTTCGAGCCCTGGTCCTCTTGCAGCCATGTCTCTGTAATTCCCACAACATTATACTTGCCAATTTCTAACTTAGCCGCAATCTCATCCACTTTACTTCTTATACTTTGTGCATTCATGTGTAATACTTTTAATCCATTACTCCCCTCACATTTCACATTGATTACCATTTCACTTGGCCTGTGCGTTCTGCCCATTAATTCTGGTTTCTTAACTTTTCTTTTTTTTTGTAATTTTCTTTATTAGAATTAATGTACATTACAATGATATAAGCCAAAAATAACATAATACATTTCCTGCACCAACTCTTATTTTATACTTTAAGAAGAAGAAGAATAATAAGAAGAATAGAGAGAGTTAGATAGGATAGTAAGTGCGTGAGAGAGTGATCCGGAAGAACCCGTAGAAGCGTAAGACACAAGAAAGACTAAAAAAGAAAAACAAAGGAAAAGAAGGAAGGAAGAAAAAAAAAAATAGAGGACAGATAATATGAGAAAGTAAAATAAGCTAAGATAAAAGGGATGTACCTCCTTCGTATCTTTACACACCCCTCACCAGGTCCTGATACCATTTATTTTCAGAGTTGTGTTGCACCCTATGCTTGTAATACGTCGATAAATGGAGACCAAATCTTTTGGAAATGGTCTGATTTGCCTGCAAGGAGGAATCTCATATCTTCTAGGTGTAACGTTTCGGACATATTTGAAATCCACATTTTTATCGTTGGTGTGGGAGCGTTTTTCCAGAATTTAAGTTATAAGTTTTTTTTGCCATAATTAAGAAAGCTCTTTTGGAACGAAGTCAGCTCAAAGCTGGCTTCCATTGTTCCAAAAATGATCAATTCTGCATTCCATTTCAATTTAATTTTGAATAATTTTGTAAACATTTCAAAGATTCCATTGCAGAATTTTTGGATTTTGATGCAAAAAACAAAGGAATGGGCTATGGTTGCTTCTTGGGATAGACAGTTATCACAAATTGGGGCGACATTTGGAAAAAATTTACTTATTTTAGTTTTTGAATAATATAGTCTATGTAAAGTTCGAAATTGGATTAAAATATGTCTTACATTGATCGAGCATTTGTGCACACATAGCAAGTGTTTATCCCAACTCCCTTTCGATATTTTTATAGCTAGTTCTTGGTCCACATCTCTTCTAATTCTATCAGATGATGATATTTGTATATTTAGGTTAATATTATACAAGTATGATATTAAATTAGTGTGTCTTAACTTTTCTTGTACCCTTTTTCCCTGATATCTCCATTTTGTCTCCTCCCTGCTCCAGATAAAATCCCACTACCTGCCCGGTCTTACTAGTAAGTTGCATACTCGCAGTTCTTTTCATCGACATTCCTAATGCTTTCCCCGGTGCTCGGTGTCTCTGGGACAATATCCACTTTCTGTCTGTGTGACAGCGGCAAAGAGTTGGGAAATAGGAATTATCAGAGGGTTTTTTTTTTGTAGCTATTTGGTGAAATACCCGCTGTCGGGATCATGATGATGCACAGACTAGGAGTAAACGGGTCATTTTATGAATGCAAAGAGTAGGAGCAAACGGGTCATTTTCAGAATGGCAGGCAGTGACTAGTGGGGTACCGCAAGGCTCAGTGCTGGGACCCCAGCTATTTACAATATATATTAATGATCTGGATCTGGGATTAATGATCTGGGGATTGAATGCAACATCTCCAAGTTTGCGGATGACACGAAGCTGGGGGGCAGTGTTAGCTGTGAGGAGGATGCTAGGAGGCTGCAAGGTGACTTGGATAGGTTGGGTGAGTGGGCAAATGCATGGCAGATGCAGTATAGTGTGGATAAATGTGAGGTTATCCACTTTGGTGGCAAAAACATGAGGGTAGACTATTATCTGAATGGTGCCCGATTAGGAAAAGGGGAGATGCAACGAGACCTGGGTGTCATGGTACACCAGTCATTGAAAGTCGGCATGCAGGTGCAGCAGTCTGTGAAGAAAGCAAATGGTATGTTGGCATTCATAGCACAAGGATTTGAGTACAAGGGCAGGGAGGTTCTACTGCAGTTGTACAGGGTCTTGGTGAGGCCACACCTGGAGTATTGCGTACAGTTTTGGTCTCCTAATCTGAGGAAAGACATTCTTGCCATAGAGGGAGCACAGAGAAGGTTCACCAGACTGATTCCTGGGATGGCAGGACTTCCATATGAAGAAAGACTGGATAGATTTGGCTTGTACTCGTTGGAATTTAGAAGATTGAGGGGGGATCTTATAGAGACTTACAAAATTCTTAAGGTGTTGAACAGGCTAGATGCAGGAAGATTGTTCCCGATGTTGGGGAACTCCAGAACAAGGGGTCACAGTTTAAGGATAAGGGGGACGTCTTTTAGGACCGAGATGAGAAAATCATTTTTCACACAGAGGGTGGTGAATCTGTGGAATTCTCTGCCATAGAAGGTAGTTGAGGCCAGTTCATTGGCTATATTTAAGAGGGAGTTAGATGTGGCCCTTGTGGCTAAAGGGATCAGGAGGAATGGAGAGAAGGCAGGTACAGGATACTGAGTTGGATGATCAGCCATTATCATATTGAATGGAGGTGCAGGCTCAAAGGGCTGAATGGCCTACTCCAGCACATATTTTCTATGATTCTATGATCTCAGTTTATTGAGATTTGTGTTTTATTTATTTCAGGAGGAAGCTGGTCGCAAGAGGAGGTAGGACATGCTTTTGACTGAAACAATGTATGTTTTTATAGTACAGCTCAAAAAAACAGCGAATGTTCAGTTTCTAACCAGCTGTTAAATAATTCAGGGTTGGTGGTGAATCCAAACCAATGTTGGTGGTAGATGGCGCGTTGCCCATTGAAAACTATGATTGCATCTTTTTCTACAAAGTGGCATTGAGAGAAACATCTGATATCATCAACCGAGGTAAAACTAATACCTTTTCCATTGTTCTTTGTTAAGACATCTTTATGCAATATTTATATGTGAAGATTAATGGTATTAATGGACTCTAGGGGAGGCATCACAGAGACAGAGAGCAAAGTTTGTTTGCACTTGAACAAATCCTTGTTCCCGGGAGAATGGGTTTGCTGCGCTGGGTGAAATTGCGCCGACTCAGCCTGTGTAGTTGAGAGTTCAGGTGTATTAAAGGGGATCTCAGTGAAACACAAATTCCTTATAGGGCTCAGTGGGCTGGATGCAGGGAGGTTGTTTCCCCTTTTCTGAGGGGTCTGGAGCCAGCGGAAACCCTCTCAGAATGTGGGCATGACCACTTAGGACAGAGACAAGGAGACATTACGGCATGCAGAGACTGGGCAGTAATTCCCTGCACCGGTAGCTCTGGATAATCAGTCATTCAGTGCTCTTGAAGCCAGAGAGCCATGGTTGTACATTACAGACTCAGGCCCTTCGGCCCATCGCGTCCATGTCCACCTTTTATTCCCAGCCACACAAATCCCATTTGTCCACATTAGAACCGTATTATTCCACACCTCATTTGTTAAATTGCAATGCCTCTTAGACGTAGTGATTACATCTGATTCCACCACCTTCTCTGGCAAAATATTCCAGACATCAACCACTATCCATGTGTGAAGAAAACTCGCCACTCAGATCCACTTTAAAACTCCATCCTCTTGTGTTAAACCTGCGCCCTCCAGTTTTCATATCCCTGTATGAAGATAAGGTTCCAAAGATCTTTCAGGGGCAGGAATCGCTGTCAAAACATGGGGGGTGGACACAATTTCTTGGTGGCCACGTGCACACACACGCGCGCGCGGCTTCGGTCGTGGGGCCTGTGGACAGTAACATCGTGAGCTAACCGGGTTGGTGACCGACTCCGAACTCCAGCAACAGCAGCTTCGTCCGCCCCGAATCGTGGGGCTTGAATCGGCCCGTTCACGGGACCTTTCATGGGCAGGCGTGGCTTAACATCTGCCGGCGGGGGCCTCAACATCAGGAGCCTCGACGCAGCAGTTTGATTTTAAGCCGCGCTGGGCGATGAAAGGCCCTGCGAACGGGCCGATTATGCCCTTAGAAAGCATCTGATGGGTCAGCCTTTTACCCTTAGTTGGGGGATCGAGAATGTGATGGAATAGGTTTTAGGTGAAAGGGAAAAGATTTAAAACGAACATGAAGGATAACTTTGTTAGTGGGTACATGGAACGAGCTGCCAGATGAGGTAGTTGAGTCAGGTACTGTAACAATATTTAAAAGATATTCAAACAAATTCGTGGACAGATAAGTTTTAGAACTGTCTTGGCTAAATGTGGACGTGGAAATAGCGCAGATGGGGCGTCTTGGTCAGTATCCAACACCCATTGCTGTGTGACTCTATGAAGTCTGTCAGTCTAAGTGGTTGATGCTGTCTGATAGTTCTGGTGACCTGGTTCTGTCCACTGATGGTCAATGAACACATGAAATAGAATAGGTTCAAGAAGGAACTGCAGATGCTGGAAATCGAAGGTAGACAAAAGTGCTGGAGAAACTCAGCGTCTATGGAGCGAAGGAAATAGGCAACGTTTCGGGCCGAAACCCTTCTTCAGACTGATGTAGGGTGGGCGGGGCGGGAAGAAGAAAGGAAGAGGAGGAGCCAGAAGGCTGAGGGAGAGCTGAGAAAGGGGGGAGACAGCAAGGGCTACCGGAAATTGGAGAAGTCAACATTCAAGCCACTGGGGTGCAGATGAGGTGCTGCTCCTCCAATTTCCGGTGGTGCTCACTCCAGCCATGGAGGAAGCCTAGGACAAAAAGGTCTGATTCGGAATGGGATAGGGAGTTGAAGTGCTGAGCCACAGGGAGATCAGGTTGGTTAATGCGGACCGAGCGGAGGTGTTCGGCGAAACGATCGTCAAGCCTACGCTTGGTCTCGCCATGGAATAGAATAGGTTGCACGGAATTGTACCGGGGAAAGGGGAATGATGTGCTAGTACATTACTTTCACATAATATTTCAGAATTATCAAGACGAGTTCTTGAACTGCCTCAGTAATGAAAGCTACGGGTTAAATACATGTAAGTGGGATTAGTGTAGATACGTACAGAGCCCAGCATGGACATGTTGGGCCGAATGGCATATTTCTGCACTCAAGAGTGACATAATATATTGATTCTGATCTTTCATCTGACAGGAAGAGTCACACAACCTTCAGTCACTGATCACATCCCAGTTTGATGAACTGCACCAGATTCTCACTGAGAAAGAGCAGCGCTTACTCGCTTGTCCGAGAAGAAGAGGATAAGATTGTAAAAGCAATGGAGAAAAATCTTCAAGAGATTCAAGAGAATTTAAATTCCATTCAGGAGGAACTCTCAAAGTTACAGGAACAGATAGACTACAAGGATGGCGTGATATTTCTGAAGGTGAGGGGTTACACTCCAGTTTGGTGAAGTGAAAGTGCACAGTCACAAAATGGTGGGTTAATTTTCTGAAATAAATGCTGCATTTACCAGTAATTCAGTACTGGGTCAATGTTCCGTCTGTTCCACCTATTCACCACATCCGACAATAATGCCCCAAATTCCAGGAATCCACATGTATTTATCCCACATCAACATATTTATCTGCAATATTGTCTTCAGGCCTCCCTGTGAGTTCCACGTTCTGTTTACTGCATTTCTTGTGGAATTTATTAAAGGCCATCATACATTTCAGGTTTTATTTTTCTTCTCCTCACAAGTAGTGGTGATAATATTTCCAACCCCCACCCATTTAAATCCACCGCTAATCTTAAAATGTTCCATCCCATTACCTCTGTCATTTTACAATAATAGACAGTAGGTGTGGAAGTAGGCCATTTGGCACTTCGAACCAGCACTGCCATTTAATATGATCATGGCTGATCGTCCACAATCAGTATCCTGCCTTCTCGCCATATCCCCTGACTCCGTTACCATTGAGAGCTCTATCTAACTCTCTCTCGAAAGCATCCAGAGAATTGGCCTCCACTGTCTTCCGAGGCAGATAATTCCACAGATTCACAACTCTCTGGGTGAAAAAGTTTTTCCTCACCTCCGTTCTAAATGGCCTACCCCTTATTCTTATACTGTGGCCCCTGGTTCTGGACTCCCCCAACATCTGGAACATGTTTCCTGCCTCTAGCGTGTCCATTCCCTTAATAATCTTATATGTTTCAATAATATCCCCTCTCATCATACTAAATTCCAGTGTAAACATAGAAACATAGAAAATAGGTGCAGGAGTAGGCCATTCGGCCCTTCGAGCCTGCACCGCCATTCAATGTGATCATGGCTGATCATCCAACTCAGTATCCCGTACCTGCCTTCTCTCCATACCCCCTGATCCCTTTAGCCACAAGTGCCACATCTAACGCCCTCTTAAATATAGCCAATGAACTGGCCTCAACTACCTTCTGTGGCAGAGAATTCCAGAGACTCACCACTCTCTGTGTAAAGAATGTTTTCCTCATTTCGGTCCTAAAGGAATTCCCCCTTATCCTTAGACTGTGACCCCTTGTTCTGGACTCCCCCAACATCGGGAACAATCTTCCAGCATCTAGCTTGTCCAACCCCTTAAGAATTTTGTAGGTTTCTATAAGATCCCCCCTCAATCTTCTAAATTCCATCGAGTACAAACCGAGTCTATCCAATCTTTCCTCATATGAAAGTCCTGACATCCCAGGAATCAGTCTGGTGAATCTTCTCTGTACCCCCTCTATGGCAAGGATGTCTTTCCTCAGATTTGGAGACCAAAACTGTACGCAGTACTCCAGGTGTGGCCTCACCAAAACCCTGTACAACTGCAGTAGAACCTCCCTGCTCCTATACTCAAATCCTTTCGCTATGAATGCTAACATACCATTTGCTTTCTTAGCAAACAAGCCCAGCTGCTCCTTTCTATCAACATATGACAGTCTCTCCATCGCGGGAATTAATCTCGTGAACCTACGCTTCATTCCCTCAATAGCAAGAATGTGCTACCTCAAATTTGGAGACCAAAACTGCACACAATACTCTAGGTGTGGTCTCACTTGGGCCCTGTACAACTTCAGAAGGACCTCTTTGCTCCAATACTCAACTCCTCTTGTTATGAAGGCCAACATGCCATTAACTTTCTTCACAGCTTGCTGTACCTGCATGCTTACTTTCAGTGACTGATGAACAAGATCCAGATCTCTTTGTACTTCCCCTTTTCCCATCTTGACACCATTTAGATAATAATCTGCCTTCCTATTTTTGCCACCAAAGTGGATAACCCCACATTTATCCTCATTAAACTGCATCTGGCTTGCATCTGCCCGCTCACCCAACCTGACCAATTCACCCTGCATTCTCATAGCATTGGGAACACGTTTCTTGCCTCTCACGTGTCCAATCCCTTAATAATCTTATGTTTCAATAAGATCCCCTCTCATCCTACTAAATTCCAGTGTATACAAGCACAGCAGCTCCTTTCTTATTTTTTAATTTATTTTTGTTAGAAGTAAGTACAGTAGCGTGGTACCTAACTACTTGATACATACATACATACACATTACCATTCTTGTCCAACTTCTTATTTTTAATTTAATAATAAAAGAGCAGTGATAGAAAAAGGAAAATAAAGAGTGTCGAGACTGATAGACAAGAGAGTAGAAACAGATAGCGAGAGAGATGAATAGCAGAGATAAGAAGCTAAGGAGATTGAAAAAGAAAAGAGAAAATAGAAATAAAAGAAATGAGGATAGATATACCTATTTAATATCTTTACCCATCCCTCACCCGGTTCTGAACCATTTAATTTCTAAGGTTATGTTATGTGGCACCATATGCTTGTACGACGTCGATAACAGGAGACCAAATCTTTAAGAATTGGTCTACTTTGCCTATTAGGAGGAATCTAATTTCTTCAAGATGTAGCATTTCCGATATATATTGAAACGTTGATGCTTTTTTCCAAAAGTTAAGTATGTTTTTTTTGCTGTTATTAAACCTTAATTAAAGAGAGTTTCTTGGAACGTAGTTAATTGACGTCCCTCTTCCATTGATCCTAAGATAATCAGTTCTGTATTGGGATTCAATTTTTTGTTGAATAGTTTTGTCAAAGTTCCAAAGATTTCATTCCAAAACTTATGAAGTTTTGTACATGAGTCAAAGGAATGTGCTATAGTGGCATTTTGAGTTAGACATTTGTCATAAATGGGGGAAACATTTGGAAATATTTTATTCAATCTAATTTTCGAGTAATATAATCTATGTAAAAATTTAAATTGAATTATGTTATGCCTTACATTAATCGAACATTTATATACATATACAGTGGCCTTGCAAAAGTTTTCATACCCCTTGAACTTTTCCACATTTTGTCACGTTACAACCACAAATGTAAATGTATTTTATTGGGATTGTATGTGATAGACCAACACAAAGTGGTGCATAATTGTGAAGTGGAAGGAAAATGACACATGGTTTCCAAATTTTATTACAAATAGAAAACTGAAAAGTGTGGCGTGCAAAAGTATTCTGCCCCCCTGAGTCAATACTTTGTAGAACCACCTTTCGCTGCAATTACAGCTGCAAGTCTTTTGGGGTATGTCTCCACCAGCTTTTCACATCTAGAGACTGAAATGTTTGCCCATTCTTCTTTGCAAAATCGCTCAAGCTCAGTCAGATTGGATGGAGAGCGGCTGTGAACAGCATTTTTCAAGTCTTGCCAGAGATTCTCAATTGAATTTAGGTCTGGACTTTGACTGGGCCATTCTAACACATGAATATGCTTTGATCTAAATCATTCCATTGTAGCTCTGGCTGTATGTTTAGGGCCGTTGTCCTGCTGGAAGGTGAACCTCCACCCCAGTCTCAAGTCTTTTGCAGACTCTAACAGGTTTTCTTCCAAGATTGCCCTATATTTGGCTCCATCCATCTTCCCATCAACTCTGACCAGCTTCCCTGTCCCTGCTGAAGAAAAGCATCCCCACAGCATGATGCTGCTACCACCATGTTTCACAGTGGGGATGGTGTGTTCAGGGTGATGTGCAGTGTTAGTTTTCCGCCACACATAGCGTTTTGCATTTAGGCCAAAAACGTCAATTTTGCTGTGTCCCCCACATGGCTTGTGGCAAACTGCAAACTGGACTTCTTATGGCTTTGTTTCAACAATGGCTTTCTTCTTGCCACTCTTCCATAAAGGCCCGATTTGTGGAGTGCACGACTCTTAGTTGTCCTGTGGACAGATTCTCCCACGTGAGCTGTGGATCTCTGCAATTCCTCCAGAGTTACCATGGGCCTCTTGGCTGCTTCTATGATCAATGCTCTCCTTGCCCGGCCTGTCAGTTTAGATGGACGGCCATGTCTTGGTAGGTTTGCAGTTGTGCCATACTCTTTCCATTTTCGGATGATGGATTGAACAGTGCTCCATGAGATGTTCAAAGCTTGGGATATTTTTTATAACCTAACCCTGCATTAAACTTCTCCACAACTTTATCCCTGACCTGTCTGGTGTGTTCCTTGGGCTTCATGATGCTGTTTGTTCGTTAATGTTTTCTCACAAACCTCTGAGGCCTTCACAGAACAGCTGTATTTATACTGAGATTAGATTACACAAAAGTGGACTCTATTTACTAATTAGGTGACTTCTGAAAGCAATTGGTTGCACTGGTTTTTATTTAGGGGTATCAGAGTAAAGGGGGCTGAATACTTTTGCACGCCACACTTTTCAGTTTTTTATTTGTAAAAAAACATTTTCCTTCCACAACACAATTATGCGCCACTTTGTGTTGGTCTATCACATAAAATCCGAATAAAATACATTTATTGTGGACAAAATGTGGAAAAGTTCAAGGGGTATGAAATTTTTTGCAAGCCACTGTAATAGGTTTTTTCCCATCTGTCTTTCGGGATTTTTATCAATAACTCTTGTTCTCAGTCCCATCTAATTGCCTCTGTCATTGGTGTTTCTATATTTAAAATTACATTATATGTATGATATTAAATTGCTTGATTCTGCATTTCTGTTCATTCCTTCCTCTAATAAATCTGAGGTTAGAGTTTGATATCCTTGCATATATATGTTCAAATAATCTTGAATTTGAAGGTATTTGAAATATTGGTTACTTTTCAGATTATATTTTAGTTGTAGTTGTTGGAATCAGCAGCTCCTTTCTATCAACATATGACAGTCGCAACATCGCAGGAATTAACATCGTGAACCTATGCTGCACTCCCTCAATAGCAAGAATGTTCTTCCTCAAATTTGGAGACCAAAACTACACACAATACTCTAGGTGTGGTCTCACTTGGGCCCTGTACAACTGCAGAAGGACCTCTTTGTTCCTATACTCAACTCCTCTTCTTATGAAGGCCAACACGCCATCAGCTTTCTTCACTGCCTGCTGTACCTGCATGCTTACTTTCAGTGACTGATGAATAAGAACTCCCAGATCTCTTTGTACTTCCCCTTTTCCTATCTGGACACCATTTAGATAATAATCTGCCTTCCTATTTTTGCCACCAAAGTGGATAACCCCACATTTATCCTCATTAAACTGCATCTGCCTTGCATCTGCCCACTCACCCAACCTGTCCAAGTCACCCTGCATTCTCATAGCTTCCTCCTCACAGTTCACACTGCCACCCAGCTTTGTCTCATCTGCAAATTTGCTAATGTTACTTTGAATCCCTTCATCGAAATCATTAATGTATATTGTAAATGGCTGCGGTCCCAGCACCGAGCCTTGCAGTACCACACTAATTACTGCCTGCCATTCTGAAAGGGACCCTACTCTTTGTTTCCTGTCTCCCAACCAATTTTCTATTTATGTCAGCACCCTACCTCCAATACCATGTGCTCTAATTTTGCCCACTAATCTCCTATGTGGGACCTTATCAAATGCTTTCTGAAAGTCCAGGTAGACTATTACTGGCTCTTCCTTGTCCATTTTCCTAGTTACATGCTCAAAAAATTCCAGAAGATTAGTCAAGCATGATTTCCCCTTGGTTAATCATTGCTGACAGACTGATCCTGTTACTGCTATCCAAATGAGCCGCTATTTCTTTTTTTATAATTGACTCCAGCATCTTCTCCACCACCAATGTCAGGCTTAACTGCTCAATAATTCCCTGTTTTATCCCTCCTGCCTTTCTTAAAAAGCGGGATAACATTAGCTACCCTCCAACCCACAGGAACCGATCCTGAATCTAAAGAACATTGCAAAATTATCACCAATGCGTTCACGATTTCTAGAGCCACAGCCTTCAGTCCCTTCAGTCTACCCAACATCATTTCCTGCCTAATGTGAATTTCCTTCAGTTCCTCCGTCACCCTCTGGCCTCTGGCCACTATCAAATCAGGAAGATTGTTTGTGTCCCCCTTAGAGAAGATGGATCCAAAAGTACCTGTTCAACTCATCTGCCATTTCCATGTACCCTATAATAAATTCACCCGTTTCAGGCTGGCTTACCTTCATACCTCATCTTCCCCCCCCCCCTCCCCCACCCGTATTACCTTTTTAGATATCTTGTGCTGCTCTTTAAAAGTTTCCCAATCCTCAGTCTTCCCGCTCATCTTAGCTATGTTATACTTCTCTTTTATTTTTATACTGTCCTTGACTTCCCTTGTCAGCCACGGTTGCCCCTTACTCCCCTTGGAATCTTTCTTCCTCTTTGGAATGAACTGATCCTGCATCTTCTGTATTATTCCCAGAAATACCTGCCAATGTTGTTTCACTGTGATCCCTGCTGGGGTATCTTTCCAGTCAACTTTCGCCAGCACCTCCCTCATGGCTCCACAGTCCCCTTTGTTCAACTGCAATACTGACACTTCCGATTTTCCCTTCTCACTCTCAAATTGTAAATTAAAACGTATCATATTATGGTCACTATCTCCTAATGGCCTCTTTACCTCAAGTTCCCGTATCAAATCCGGTTCATTACACAACACTAAATCCAGAATTGCCTTCTCCCTGGTAGAGCTCCAATACAAGATGCTCTAAGAATCCATCACGGAGGCACTCCACATACTCCCTTTCTTGGGAACCAGCACTAACCTGATTTTCCCCGTATACCTGCATGTTGAACACTCCCATAACAACCGTAGCATTACCTTTGTGACATGCCAATTTTAACTCTTGATTCATCTTGCACCCTATATCCAGGCTACTGTTTGGGGGCTGTAGATAACTCCCATTAGGGTCTTTTTACCTTTACAGTTCCTTAGTTCTATCCATACTGACTCAACATCTCCTGATTCTATATCACTTCTCACCAGGGACTGAATTTCATTCCTCACCAACAGATTTACCCCACCCCCCTTTGCCCACCTGTCTGTCTTTTCGATAGGACATATACCCTTGAATATTCAGTTTACAGCCCTGGTCCTCTTGCAGCCATGTCTCTGTAATTCCTACAACATCATACTTGCCAATTTCTAACTTAGGCTCAAGCTCACCCACTTTACTTCTTATACTTTGTGCATTCATATATAGTACTTTTAATCCATTACTCCCCTCACATTTCACATTGATTCCCATTTCACTTGGCCAGGGCGTTCTGCCCCGTTAATTCTGGTGTCTTAACTTTTCTTGTACTCTCTTTCCTTTATATCTCCATTTTGTCTCCTCCCTGCTCCAGATAAAATCCCACGATCTGCCCGGTCTTACTCGTAAGTTGCATACTCGCAGTTATTTTCATCGGCATTCCTAATGCTTTCCCCCGTGTTCGGTGCCTCTACGACAATATCCATTTTCTGTCTCTGTGACAGCGACAAAGAGTTGGGAAATGGGAATTATCAGAAGTTTTTTTGTAGCAATTTGGTGAAATACCCGACGTCGGGATCCATCTCAGTCAATTGAGATTTGTGTTTTATTTCAGGAGGAAGCTGGTAGCAAGAACAGGTCGGACATGTTCTTAACTGAAACAATGTATGTTTTTATAGTACAGCCAAAAATAACAGCGAATGCTCAGTTTCTAACCAGCTGTTAAATATTTGCAGGGTTAGTGATGAAACCAAATCAATGTTGGTGGTAGATGACTCGTTGCCCATTGAAAACTATGATTGCATCTTTTTCTACAAAGTGGCATTGAGAGAAATATCTGATATCATCAAACGAGGTAAAACTAATACCTTTCCCATTGTTCTTTTTTAAGACGTCTTTATGCAACATTTATATGTGAAGATTAATGGTATTAATGGACTCTGGGGGAAGTATCACCGAGACAGAGCAAAATTTGTTTGCACCTAAACAAATCCTTGTTCCTGGGAGAATGGGTTTGCTGTGCTGGGTGAAATTGCATAGACTAGGCCTGTGTAGTCGAGAGTTCAGGTGTATTAAAGGAGATCTCAGTGAAACATAAATTCCTCATACAATACAATACCATTTATTGTCATTTGAATCTCATTTAGGTTCAAATGAAATTTAGTTTCTACAGTCATACAAACAAGAAAAGAACCAAGACACAACACAATTGACATAAACCTCCATCACAGTGAATCTCCTCCTCACTGTGATGGAAGGCAAAGTTTTGTCTCTCCCCTGCACTCCCCATTCTTCTCCCGATGTCAGAGTCAAAGCCCCCGACGGGCGATGGTAAATAAGTCCCGCGGCCATTAAGGCCACGCCGGCGGATGCAAGGCTGTGCTCCGGGTCTTGATGTTGGAGCCCCCGGCAGGCGCTAGCAGGTCCCGCGGCCATTAAAGCTACGCCGGGCGATGTAAGGCCCCGCTCCAGGTCATTTTCAAGCCCGCGACTCGGTCGGGAGAAGTTGCCACCGCGGAAGCTCCAAAAGCGGTCTCCCACTAGGGACCCGCGAGCTCCCGGTGTCACCGTCCACCGACCTGCAGCTGGAGCCTCCGAATCTCCGGGGTCGAGCAGCAGCAGTCGGCCACCACAGCTCTTCCCGTTCCTAACTTGGCCAGATCCACTACTGCATGCTCTGCGACTGGAGCCCCAGGTCCGGTTGGAGGCCGCTTCACGGTGCTTGGCCTCAACAACAATGGAGACCCGACAGGAAAGGTCGGGTCCTCCGTACAGGGAAAATATTTTAAACGTTTCCCCCACCCCGCCCCCCACACATAACCAGCTAAAAATAGCACTAACCAACTACACTCAAACGGGACAAAAAAAAATAGGATGCAGCGAGGATGTTTCCCCTTTCTGAGGGGTCTGGAGCCAGCGGACACCCTCTCAGAATGTGGGCTGGGCCATTTAGGACAGAGACAAGGAGACATTACTGCACGCAGAGACTGGGCAGTAATTCCCTGCCCCGGTGGCTGTGAGTAATCAGTCATTCAGTGCTCTTGGAGCCATAGTTGCACATTACAGACTCAGGCCCTTCGGCCCGTCACGTCCATGTCCACCTTTTTCCCCAGCCACACAAATCCCATTTACCCACATTAGAACCGTATTATTCTATAACCTAATTGTTAAATTGCAATGCCTCTTAGTTGCAGTGATTACATCTGATTCCACCACTTTCTATGGCAAAATATTCCAGATATCAACCACTATCCGTGTGTGAAGAAAACTCGCCACTCAGATCTACTTTAAAACTCCATCCTCTTGTGTTAAACCCGCGCCCTCCAGTTTTCATATCCCTGTATGAACATAATGTTCTGAAGATCTTTCAGGGGCAGAAATTGCTGTCAAATCATGGGGGGCGGGGGGGGGGGGGAGGGGGAGAACACAATTTCTCGGTGGCCACGCACGCGAGGCTTCGGAGGCTTCGGCCGTGGACCATGTGGACGGTAACACCGGGAGCTGACCTTGTTGGTGACCGACTCCGAACTCCAGTAACAGCAGCCTCGTCCGCCCCGAATCGTGGCGCTTGAATCGGCCCGTTCGTGGGGCCTGTCATCGCCCGCTGTGGGGGCTTCAACATCGGGAGCCTTGATCGCCTCGATGCACCAGATTGATTTTAAGCCGCGCCGGGCGATGAAAGGCCTCGTGAACAGGCCGATTCAGTCCTTAGAAAGCGTCTGATACCCGCTTGAATCTTTCAAAAGCTACAATGTGATAAATAACACTTAAATAAATAAAACTGAAGCAAATAAAGGTAAATTGAAGAACAAACCTTGGAGGGGGAGAGAGAGAAAGAGATGGGAAAAACATGCTAAATAACGTGAGTGACCGTGAATGAGGGTTTTCTTCGGAACGGATCTTTGGAAGAATGGGTTCAAACCGTTGTACTCAGGCTCTGCCTGTCTCTCTGTAGGATATGTAGATCATTCCTTGTTTCAGTCACCGCCAGACCCCTCCCTCGCCTCTCTCTTAGGTAGTTGTCCATTCACTACCCCAGTGCAAATTCTGTAAAGGCTTGATCTTTTTTACGCATGATTTAAAATACAAGAAGCCAATCCTCCATCAAGTCTGATGTTCACGAGCCGAACTAAAACATCCAGTTTTTAAGAGGGAACTGCAGATGCTGGAAAATCGATGGTGGACAAAAGTGCTGGAGAAACTCAGCGGGTGCGGCAGCAGCTTGTAATGGAGCCGACCAGAGAAAAGGCAATTCTGGATTTAGTGTTGTCCCATGAACCAGATATCATAAGAGAACTCGAGGTAAAGGAACCGCTTGGAGGTAGTGATCATAATATGATTAGTTTTAATCTGCAATTTGAGAAGGAGAACGTTAAATTGGAAGTGGCAGTGATACAGTTGAACAAAGGGGACTATGAAGGCATGAGAGGGGAGCTGGACAAGGTAGACTGGGAAGGGATCCTAGCAGGAATGACGGTGGAACAACAATGGCAGGAATTTCTGGGCATAATCCGGAAGACGCAGGATCATTTCATTCCAAAAAGGAAGAAAGATTCTCAGGGGACTAGGAGGCAACCGTTGCTGACAAGAGAAGTTACGGATAGAATAAAACTAAAGGAAAATGTGTATAACATAGCAAAGAGTAGCCGGAAGCCACTGACATGGAAAATGATGCTGCTCTTGGGTGCGTGGAAGGCCATCAAGACCACAGCATGCTCCAAGTCAGGTGGCAAGTAGGCAGACTATGTGCAGATGTGATTTAATTGTAACTACTGCAAGGTGAAACATATATGAACGTCAAATAGTGACAGCTCATATGCCAGAAGTGACTGGACACTGAGAAATGTTGATAAACACAATGGCCCCGACATGAGGCCATAGTTCCCTGAAAGTTGCAACGGCTGCATTAAGTTTGGAAGGCACATGACATGCATGCGCACATATATAGGGATACAGCTTCGGCAGCGACGCAGCGCTGGGATACCAACACGGGGCGGGCGATGCCTGACCGGGTCACCGTGCGGTAAACTCCGGAGTGCGGTGACCGCCGACTCCAACATCCGTGGAGCTGTGGCTGCGGGCGGCGCTGGATTTGGAAAACCGCGGAGCCTGGGATCCGAGATCACCAGAGTCGGAGCTCCAGCCAACGCAGCCTGAGGACTACGGGTGCCGCGGTCTCCGGGGAGGTGGCGGCCGCTCCAGACATTTACCAAACCGCTGAGGAGTGTTCACCCGATGCCGGAGTTCCAGCTTTCCAGCCAAGAGGGCCTGAAAACATCGGACTGGCTGCGGAGGCCACAAATAGGCTCTGACCTGGGTTGTTTCACAGAGGAAGAGAACATCACTTTTTGATGCCTTTCCCCACAGTGGAAAATGTTGATTCTATTAAGGACATCGGCAGTGTTTTCCAAAATTTAATCAACCCATTTAATTTAGTTAATAAAGGATTATAGTTTGCGATGAGTAGTGATTTATATTTCCTAGCAATTTGGATGCCCAAATACTTAATTTTCTGTTGCAATTCTGAAAGGGAATTTCAACGGATGTGTCGGCTCTTGGGGTTTTATCGTCATAATTTCGCTTTTGTCCCAGTTATTCTATATCCTGAAAAAGAACCAAATTTCTCTATTAAATTTAGTATAGTTGCTAATTTGCGAATTTGTAATATATAATAATATGTCGTCTGCATGTAATGAGATTTTATTATTTGTGTGTTTGGCATTATGTCCATGAATATTCGGGTGACTTCTTATACTTTCTGCTAAAGGCTCTATCACTAGTGCAAATAGCAGGGGCGACAGTGCGCTCCCCTGCCTATTGCCCCTTGCTAATTGGAATTTTGGGGATAATATATTATTAGTCAGTATTCTAGCCAGTGGCTTATCGTATAATAATTTTACCCATGAGATAATGTTATCTCCCATGTTAAATTTTTGCAATACTTTCAATAAATATTGCCATTCTACTTGACCAAAAGCTTTTTCTGCATCCAATGAAATAATTGCTAGGTCTTCTTCAGTATTATATGAGTACATTATATTAAACAGCCGTCTCAAATTGTTAAATGAGTATCTCTTTGGTATAAACCCTGTTTGGTCTGGGTTTATTAGTTTGCTAACATATTTACTCAATCTTCTCGCTAGGGTCTTTGCTAATATTTTTTAATCTGTATTTAGGAGTGCTATGGCTCTATATGAGCCTGGGTCTTCTAGATCTTTATCCTTTTTTTTGTATAAGTGTAATAGTTGACTCAGTGTTTCTGGTAGTTTATTTTCTTTAAAAGCGTATGTATACAAATCTTGCAAGTGTGGAGAAATTATCTTGTAGAATATTTTATAGAATTAATTGCTAAAGCCATCTGGTTCTGGCGTTTTGCCATTCTTCAACGAATTTATTGTTTCTTCTATTTCCTGAAGTGTAATCTGAGCTCCTAATCCCTCTTGTTCCTCCATATTTAATTTTGGAAGATTTAAGAAATTTGTAATTTGAGTATTATTTGCAGAGGTTTTCGATGTATATAAATTTTGATAAAATTAAGCAAATCTTTTATTTATATCTTTAGGTAGTGTTAGTAATTCCCCATTTGTCTGATTTAATTTTAGTAATTGTATTTTCTGTTTCCCGTTTTTCCAGTTGGCGTGCTAAGAGTTTATGTGGTTTATCACCAAATTCGAAATTTTCTTGTTTTGTAATTTGAAATAATCTTATTATTCTGGCCGATAAAATGTTATTTATTTATATTTTAGTATTGTTATCTTATTATGTTTATCTATAGTTGGTTCTTTGGCATTTTCTAAATCTAATTGTCTAATTTCTTGTTCTAACTGCAATTGTTCAGTATTATTCTTATTATTTTGGAAAGCTTGTTATGAAATTATAGTTCCTCTAATAAATGCCTTAAAAGTTTCCCATAATAAGGAAGGTGAAGTGTCTGGTGTATCATTTGTCTCAAAGAAGAATATCATCTGCTCTTTTAAATATGTGCAACCTTGTGAGTTGTTTAAGATTTGGGGGTTAAACCTCCAGAACAATTTTTTATCAGGCATTCTTTCTAATTTTAAAGAAAACGTTAAGGGGAATGATCAGAAATAATACTATTATGATATTTAGAATTATATGCATGTGGAATTAATTTCATGTCCACTAAGAAATAATCAATTCGTGAATATGTTTTATATACCGTTGAATAAAATGAATATTCCCTACCTACTGGGTTAGCGATCCTCCATACATCTGTTATGTTGGTATTTTTCATGTATGTATTTAGGAGTTCACTAGTTTTAGATTTTATGTTAATCCTTTTTGGTTTTGCTGATTTATCCAGATATGGATCTAAAACACAATGCAAATCCCCCCCCCCCCCCCCCCCCCCCATTATCACATTTTGATAGTTAAGTTCTGAAATTGTATCCAAAATTTTACCAAAGAATTGGGGGTTGTCAAAGTTAGGAACATAAATATTTATCAAAGTAAGTGGAGTAGAATGAATTTCTCCCGTGACTATGACGTACCTCCCCTCTTTATCTGCTATGGTATTCTTTAATTTAAATGGTATACCTTTACGAATGATAATAGCCATGCCTCTAGATTTAGAAGTAAATGAATAGTATGTTTGCCCAATCCAATTTGCCTTCAGTCTTATCTGTGATTGATGTTTCAGATGGGTTTCTTGTAAAAAAATGATGTCACTGTTGAGAGCTTTTAATTGGGCAAAGATCCGCTATGTTTAAGAGCCCTAAATAGTTCTCTCTTGCAAGTGTCCAGGGAACCGGCCTCCACCGCCCTCTGAGGCAGAGAATTCCAGAGACTCATAACTCTCTGTGTGAAAAAGAGTTTCCTCATCTCCTTTCTAAATGCCTTTCCCTTTATTCTTAAACTGTGGCCCCTGTTTCTGCACTCCTCGAACATCGGGAACATGTTTCCTGCCCTCTAGCGTGTCCGAACCTTAATAATCTTATATGTTTCAATATGACCCCCCCTCGTCCTTCTAAACTCCAGAGTATACAAACCCAGCTGCTCCATTCTCTTCGCATTTGACAGTCCCGCCATCCCGGGAATTAACGTTGTGAACCTATGCAGCACTTCCTCAACAGCAAGAATGGCCTTTCTCAAATTTGGGGACCAAAACTGCACACAGTACTCCATTAGGTCCACAGGAAATTTACGAGGATGAAGGGAGGCCTCATTGAAACCTACCGAATAGTTAAAGGCCTGGAAACAGTGGATTCTGAGGGTGTTTCCACTAGTGGGAGAGTCTAGAACCAAAGGATGGAGCCTCAGAATAAAAGGATGAACCTTTAGAGAAGAGATGAGGAGGAATTTCTATAGAATCCAAATCAGAATAGTACTTTATTTGCCAAGTATGTTTTGCAACATACGAGGAATTTCATTTGCCAAGTCAGTCATACAAATAAAAAGCACCAGATCACCCAAAACACATTGTAACATGAACATCCACCACAGTGACTCCTACACATTCCTCACTGTGGTGGAAGGTGAAATAAAGTTCAAGTCGCTTCCCTTTGTTCTCCCGCGGAAGGGGGCCTCGAGCCCTCCGTTGACGGGAAGATCTTGACTCCCGTAGCCGGCGGCGTTCGGGCCCTCCGCGTCGAGGCGATCAGCTCCCGCATCGGGGGGATGTCAGCTCCCCCGCGCCGGGCGATCTGACCTCGCATCGTGGCTGGTCGAACCTTCTGCGTGATTGGAGCTTCCCGACTAGCCTCACCCGAGACTGCGAGCTCTTGATGGTAAGTCCGCAGGCCACGGTGGGAGCGATCCCAGGCAAGGGATCAGCTCCGATGTTAAGTCCGCGCCCCGCGGTGGGGCTCACGACAGTCCGAGGAGGCCTCCAGCTCCATCGATGGTCGGCTGCAGAGCGCCAGGAGAATGTGATCCGAAAATTAATCACATCTCCGGCAAGGTAAGAACCTGAAGAAAAGTTTCCCCCGATCCCATCCCCCCCTCCCCCCACATAAAACAAACCGGAGAACATTAAAACAAACTTTTAACATACACTAAAAATAAGAAATAAATATAAAACAAGCAGACTGCCGGCGTAGCTGCCATCATACGGTGCCCCTGGTGGTATGAGGGTGGTGTCAGAGGGTGGTGAATCTGTGCAATTCTTTGCCACAGAAGACTGTGGTTGCCAAGTCAATGGATATATTTCAGGCGGAGATTTAAGGCAGAGATTGACAGATTCCTGATTAGTACAGGTATCAGGGTGTTTTGGGGGGAAGGCAGGATAATGGGGTTAGGAGGGAGATGATTGAATGGCGGAGAAGACTTCATGGATCGAATAGTACCTGGTTGAATAGTACCCACACCACCCTGGCCATGCTCTCATTTCACTCAGTGGCATTGAGTAGTGGTAGAGAATATTGGTACATCACTGGCCAGTCCGACCCTTGCATCTCTGACCAGGGGCAATGGGCCTTTACAGCCAAGTTAAGACTCTTCATGTTTTTATTTTTATTTTAGACTTTTAGTTTAGTTCCTTTGGGAGATAGTGCAGACATCTGTGGAGAGGATGTTTCCACTAATGGGAGAGTCTACGACAAGAGATCACAGCCTCAGAATTAAAGGATGCTCTTTTAGAGTGGAGATGAGCAGGAATTGATTTAGTCAGAGGGTGGCGAATCTGTGGAATTCTTTGCCACAGAAGGCTGTGGTGGCCAAGTCAGTGGATATTTTTAAGGCAGAGATAGAGTTTTGATTAGTATGGGTGTCAGAGGTCATGGGGTGTAGGCAGGAGAATGGGGTTAGGAGGGAGAGACAAATCGGACATGATTGAGTGGTGGAGTAGACATGTTAGGCCGGATGGCCTAATTCTACTCCTATTCCTTATGACCTTATGAATCAGGCACTTCAGACCACCAGGTCAGCAGTGACCAGTGATTCCCGCACATTCGCACTATCCTACACACACTAGGGACAGTTTACAATTATAGCAAGCCAATTAGCCTACAAATCTGTACGTCTTTGGAGTGTGGGGGGAAACCGGAGAAACCCATGTAGGTCACGGAGAGAACGTACAAACTCTGTGCGGACCAGCGCCCATGGTCAGGATCAAACCCGAGTCGCTGGCGCTGTAAGGTAGCGACTCTACTGCTGAGCCACCATGCAGCCCTTCAGACTTGAAGTGGAAGTGTAGGAGATGGTGCCTGAGACATGGTGACTCTGGTGTGTGGAGTCAATGTGGTCGACTTTCTCACACTCTTGAACTTGGTATGATTATGTCTAATGTGGAGTGAGATTGTCACTGACATGTGTGTCGAATAAGAACCTCACTGCACCCAGGTACAAACTACCATAGAACCGTTGAACCACTCCTACCATGAGGAAGAAGGTACTGGACTCTTGAAAACGGTGACAAGCAGGTTCAAGGAAAGGTGTGTAGTATGCTCACTTGTCACTTTATCCCCCCCCCCCCCCCCCCGAGCCCATCCAAGGACCCAAGTAGTCTTTCCAGGTGAGACAGAGATTAACCTGCACCTCCTCCAAACTTATCTATTGCATCCGCTGCTCTAGGTGTCATCTGCTCTGCATCGGTGAGACCAAGCGTAGGCTTGGCAATCGCTTCGCCCAAAACCTCTGTACAGTTCGCATTAACCAACACGATCTCCCGGTGGCTCAGCACTTCAACTCCCCCTCCCAGTCTGTATCCAACCTTTCTGTCCTGGGCCTCCTCCATGGCCAGATTGAGTCCCACCATGAATTGGAGGAGCAGCACCTCATATTTCGCTTGGGTAGTTTACACCCCAGCGGTATGAACATTGACTTCTCCAATTTCAGGTAGTCCTTGCTTTCTCCCTCCTTCCCCTCCCCTTCCCAGCTATCCGACAGCCCACTGTCTACGCCTCTTCCATTCTTCTCCCCACCCCTCCCCCACCCCCTCATCAGTCTGAAGAAGGGTCTCAAACCCGAAACGTCTCCTATTCCTTCGCTCCATGGATGCTGCCTCACCCGCTGAATTTCTCCAGCATTTTTGTCTACCTTCGATTTTTCCAGCATCTGCAGTTCTTTCTTAAACGTGCTCAATACATGATATGTTTTTGTGTGAACGTTATTCTATTTATTGGGAGCTGATTTCATGCTGTATACTCATGCTGTCATTTGGCCTTCTGTCCTGTGTGGACCATGTCCAGTTTTGTTCCATATTCAGAGTTTGTTGTGCCCATTGTGTGCAGTGCACATTGTGTAGTGTTTACTGCCATCTACGGGGAAAGTGATATTAAGGTCTGTGGGGGTTGAATATTCATTTTTCTCACGAAGTATCCCCGGCATTCCCTCTCTCTCTATCCTTCCCCCACCCAAGCCGCACAAGCTTCTCGTTCTCACCCCACAGACCGCTAACAAAGGCCTTTATCATCGTTACTTTTTTGCATATCTTTCATTAATTGTTCATTGTCTATATCTCTTGTTTCCCTGATCCCCAACCAGTCTGAAGAAGGGGCTCGACCCGCAGCATCACCTATTCCTTCTCTCCAGAGATGCTGCCTGTCCCTGCTGAGTTACCCCAGCTTTTTGTGTCTATCTTTAGTTTAAACCAGCATCTGCAGTTCCTTCCTGCACATTGTGTAGTGTTTACTGCCATCTTCAGGTAAAGCAGGGTAAATGCAGGGTCAACATGGCATCACAAAGACCAGACTCCTCGCCATTGGCTCAATAGACAATAGGTGCAGGAGTAGGCCATTCGGCCCTTCGAGCCAGCACCACCATTCAATGTGATCATGGCTGATCATCCCCAATCGGTACCCCGTTCCTACCTGCTCCCTGTTTCCCCTGACTCTGCTATCTTTAAGAGTTCTGTCTAGCTCTCAGGCAGAGAATTCCACATACTCACAACTCTCTGTGTGAAAAAGTGTTTCCACGTCTCCGTTCTGAATGGCTTACCCTTATTTTTAAACTGTGGTCCCTAATGCTGGACTCCCCCAACATCGGGAACATGTTTCCTGGAGTATAGTGTGCCCCTAATTTGAGGAAGGGCATTCTTTCTATTGAGGGAGTGCAGCGTAGGTTTACAAGGTTAATTCCCGGAATGGCGGGACTGTCATATGCTGAGAGAATGGAACGGCTGGGCTGGTACACTCATGGGGTTTAGATGGATGAGAGGGAATCTCATTTAAACATATAAGATTGTTAAGGGCTTGGACGCACTGGAGGCAGGCAACATGTTCGCGATGTTGGGAGAGTCCAGAACCAGGGGCCACAGTAAGGAGGAGGCCATTTAGAAAGGAGACGAGGAAACACTTTTTCTCGCAGAGTGTTTTGAGTCTGTGGAATTCTCTGCCTCAGAGGGCGGTGGAGGCCGGTTCTCTGGATGCTTTCAAGAGAGAGCTAGATAGGGCTCTTAAAAATAGTGGAGTCAGGGGATATGGAGACTGATTGGGGATGATCAGCCATGATCACATTGAATGGCGGTGCTGGCTGGAAGGGCCAAATGGCCTACTCCTGCACTTAATGTCTATTGTCTAACGGGCACAAAAATACAAGGAGTATGGAAAGGGAATTTGACGGGAAGCAGGTTGTGAGGAAGCGCTGCTGGCTGCGAATGGACTCTGGCCACTCGCCTTTTCCCTGATATTATTCAGAGAAGCGGAGAAAGGGAAGGGAAGAGTCGGAAGTCAAGCGGGAGCCGGTTCGAAACACGCAGCGAGTATGATGAGACATAAAAGTGGGGTACGAGAGCAGGAAGTAGCGCTGATACAGACATGATGTAGCCGAGGGTGAGAGGCGAGGGAGCGGTCTGGCTGCGACTGCAATAAGCAATGCTCCACTTATCCTACAGACAGGAAGGCGGAGCCTGATTCCTGCAGGTTTTCACCTGGGACCTGGAATTTCTAAAGCGCCCATTCTTTGAAACATCTGCTCCAAGGAAAATGTATCTGGCGTTGAAAGTGGAAATGCTGCAGAAACAATGTACATCCGGAAGAAGATGGACTTTAGGAGCCGGGGGAGCCCGGAGCTCAGGACCCGCCGCCCGCGGCTGCTGCTGAACCCGCGGGATAGAAGGGCGATTGTTTCAATCTTTATATTTTCACAAAAGTAATTTCTGTTCCGTTGCCGGACGCGGTTAACGCGTTAAAATGAACGGATCGGCAGACAGCTCTGATTTCAGTTGCTGTTTATTTCACTCTTCCCACATTTACATTCCCCCTGGTTTTATTTCCGCGCTCACTCACTGGGGTTTGTTTCACGACGCGGAATTTGGGGATTAAATGGGAGCCGTTCGTTCAGCGCCGACCTGTTGTCCACCGGGTTTCTGCCCCACAGCCCCTGGCTGAGCCCCGCTCCTGACGCCGGTCCCTGGACCCGACCCTTGTACACACCCGGAGCGGAACCGGAGCAGATTCTCAGCCATTGGTTTGCCGTGCTGGTCCAGAAGGCAGGATAACGTTTCTCCGTGAATTTATTCCCAGTGAAGGTGTGGAGATGGGACTTGGTGTCCGCGTCGTAAAATGAAACTGTCCCGGACTCGTAACTGAGATAAACTCCCACCCTCCCGGGGATGGGACGGGCGGGGAGATGGGTTTGAGGGGAGGTGACTGCGTTAAACACATCATCCCGCCGCCCGATTCTCCAGACCCCAGTCTCCGTGGACAGCTGTTCCTTTCCCTTCCTCTCCACAGACTCTGCGGCGACTCCCAGACACCAGCTCTGATTCCCCGCCACCTTCACTTCCCAGTAATGTCTCCCCGATGTGAATCCCTCCAATCCCAGCACACACGGATATTCTGTAAACCTCTTCCCGGTGTCAGGGAGACTCCTCTGGGTCCTGGTCCATCTCACACTCTTCCGATCCTCAGACACCTCGAGCTGCGCATGCGCTGTTTCCACATCCAGGGTGACGGAGACTGGGGGGAGAAGCAGAGAATCAGAGAGTCCCCGGGCGGGGGGGGGGGGGGGGGGGAGAGTCTCGGCCACGGGCAGGCGGCCAACTGAAACCTTGCCCGAGGTTGAATCCGTTTACGTGAGATGGACAAGACAAACCTTTCTCTGCGTTTTACTCCGAAGGAAGTGGAGGCTCGTGGAATGCAGGAGCGGGTCGGGCGGCGGAGTTTGGATTGTGTGTGTAAATAGGGAGCGAGAGAGAGAGGGAGATGACGACGGAGAGATAGCGGGTGGGCATTTGGAGCTGTTGGGCAGCGTGACTTTAGAGAGCTCGGAAAAATCTCGTGCTGGCGAGAGCAGGAACAGGGAGATACGGGACCTGAACGTGTGGCTGAGGAACAGGTGCAGGGGGCAGGGATTTAGATTCTTAGATCACTGGGATCTGTTTTGGTGTAAGGGGGAACTGTACAAAAGGGACGGATTGCATCTTAACAAGGGGGGGACCAGCATTCTGGCAAGCAGGTTTGCCAATGCTACATGGGTGGTTTTAAAATGAATAAGGGGGGTGGGGTGTCAAATGGGATAGTCGAGGACGGAGTTAAAGGGAAAGAGAGTAAAGGGATGGTTAATGACCCAAGAATTAACAGGAAAGGAAGCTCACAAAGGGATAGGAGAGTATGGCCAAGTGTAATAGGGATCGCTGTGAAAGGTGAGATGCGTAAGGAATTAAAATTATTGTAATGAATGCGCAAAATATAAGAAGTAAAGTAGATGAGCTTGAGGCTCAGGTAGAGGTTGGTAGATATGACATTGTGGGGATTACTGAGACGTGGCTGCAGGAGGATCGGGCCTGGGAACTTAATATTCAAGGTTATACATCCCATAGAAAGGACAGGCAGGTGGGCAGAGGAGGGGGGGTAGCTCTGCTGGTGAGGGATGGAATTCAGTCCCTTGCGAGGGAAGACATAGGGACTGATGAGGTAGAGTCACTGTGCATTGAGTTGTGGAATTGTAAAGGCAAGAAGACACTAATTGGTGTTATCTACAGACACCCAAATAGTAACCCGGATGTAGGGTGTTGCAGCAGGAGTTAAAGCTGGCATGTAACAAAGGTAATACCACTATGGTGATGGGGGTTTTGGATATACGGGTGACTGGGAAAATCAGGTTGGTTCAGGACCCCAAGAAAGGCGAGTTTGTAGAATGCCTCCGAGAAGGATTCTTAGAGCAGCTTGTAATGGAGCCGACCAGTGTAAAGGCAATTCTGGATTTAGTGTTGTCCAATGAACCAGATATGATAAGAGAACTCGAGGTAAAGGAACCGCTTGCAGGTAGTGATCATAATGTGATCAGTTTTAATCTGCAATTTGAGAAGGAGAGGTTAAATCGGAAGTGTCAGAGATGCAGTTGAACAAAGGGGACTATGAAGGCATGAGAGAGGAGCTGGCCAGGGTAGAATGGAAAGGGATCGTAGCAAGAATGATGGTGGAACAGCAATAGCAGGAATTTCTGAGCATAATCAGGAAGACGCATGATCATTTCATTCCTAAAAGGAAGAAAGATTCTAAGGGGAGTAGGAGGCAACCGTGGCTGACAAGAGAAGTTAGGGATAGAATAAAACTAAAAGAAAAGATGTATAACACAGCAAAGAGTAGCCTGAAGCCAGAGAATTGTGAAACTTTCATGGGACAACAGAAGGAAACAAAACGGGCAATACGGGCTGAAAAGATGAAGTATGAGGGGATGCTGGCCGGGAATATAAAGAAGGACAGTAAAAGCTTATTTAGATATGTTAAGGGAAAAAGAGTAGCAAAGTTAAATGTGGGTCCCTTGAAGGCAGACACGGGTGAAATTATTATGGGCAACAAGGAAATGGCTGAAGAGTTGAATAGGTACTTCGGTTCTGTCTTCACTAAGGAAGACACAAACAATCTCCCAGATGTACTGGAGGACAGAGGATCTTAAGGGGTAGAAGAACTGAAATAGGCGAGAAATAGTATTGGGTAGGGTAATGGGACTGAAGGATGAAAAATCCCCTAGGCCTGATGGTCTGCATCCCAGGGTCCTCACGGAGGTGGCTCTAGAAATAGTGGACGCATTGGTGATAATTTTCCAATGTTCAATGGATTCAGGATCAGTTCCTGTCGATTGGAGGATAGCTAATGTTATCCCACTTTTCAAGAAAGAAGCGAGAGAGAAAACGGGGAATTACAGACCAGTTAGGCTGATTTTGGTGGTGGGAAAGATGCTGGAGTCATTTTTTAAAGAGGTAATAATGGGGCATTTGGATAGCAGTAAAATAATTAGTCCAAGTCAACATGGATTTCTGAAAGGGAAATCATGCTTGACTACTCTTCTGGAATGTTTTGAGGATGTGACAAGTAAAATGGATGAAGGAGTGCCAGTGGATGTAGTGTATATAGACTTTCAGAAAGCCTTTGATAAGGTCCTGCACGGGAGACTGGTGACTAAAATTAGAGCACATGGTATTAGGGGTAGGGTGTTGACATGGATAGAAAATTGGTTGGCAGACCGGAAGCAAAGAGTAGGAGTGAATGGGTCCTTTTCAGAATGACAGGCAGTGGCGAGTGGAGTGCCGCAAGGCTTGGTGTTGGGGCCGCAACTGTTTACCTTATATATTAATGATTTGGAAGAGGGAATTAGAAGCAACACTAGCCAGTTTAGAAACATAGAAATTATGTGCAGGAGTAGGCCATTCGGCCCTTCGATCCTGCACCGCCATTCAATATGATCATGGCTGATCATCCAACTCAGTATCCCTGCCTTCTTTCCATACCCTCTGATCCCCTCAGCCACAAGGGCCACATCTAACTCCCTCTTAAATATACCCAATGAACTGGCCTCAACTACCCTCTGTGGCAGAGAGTTCCAGAGACCCACCACTCTCTGTGCGAAAAAAGTCCTTCTCATCTCGGTCCTAAACGATTTCCCCCTTATACTTCAGCTGTGACCCCTTGTCCTGGATCTCCCCAACATCGGGAACAATCTTCCTGCATCTAGCCTGTCCAACCCCTTAAGAATTTTGTAAGTTTCTATAAGATCCCCTCTCAATCTCCTAAATTCTAGAGAGTATAAACCGAGTCTATGCAGTCTTTGTTCATAAGACAGTCCTGACATCCCAGGAATCAGTCTGGTGAACCTTCTCTGCACTCCCTCTATGGCAATAATGTCCTTCCTCAGATTTGGAGACCAGAACTGTACGCAATGCTCCAGGTGTGGTCTCACCAAGACCCTATACAACTGAAGTAGACCCTGCCTGCTCCTATACTCAAATCCTTTTGCTATGAAAGCTAACATACCATTCGCTTTCTTCACTGCCTGCTGCACCTGCGTGCCTACTTTCAGTGACTGGTGTACCATGATACCCAGGTCACGCTGCATCTCCCCTTTTCCTAATCGGCCACCATTTAGATAAGAGTCTGCTTTCCTATTTTTGCCAACAAAGTGGATAACCTCACATTTATCCACATTTTACTGCATCTGCCAAACATTTGCCCACTCACCCAGCCTATCCAAGTCACCTTGCAGACTCCTAGCATCCTCCTCACAGCTAACACTGCCCCCCAGCTTAGTGTCATCCGCAAACATGGAGATATTGCCTTCAATTCCCTCATCCAGATCATTAATGTATATTGTAAATAGCTGGGGTCCCAGCACTGAGCCTTGCGGTACCCCACTAGTCACTGCCTGCCATTGTGAAAACGACCCGTTTACTCCTGCTCTTTGCTTCCTGTTTGCCAACCAGTTCTCTATCCACATCAATACTGAACCCCAAATGCCATATGCTTTAAGTTTATATACTAATCTCTTATGTGGAACCTTGTCGAAAGCCTTCTGGAAGTCCAGATACACCACATCCACTGGTTCTCCCCTATCCACGCTACTAGTTACATCCTCGAAAAATTCCACAAGATTCGGCAGACATGATTTACCTTTTGTAAATCCATGCTGACTTTGTCCAATGATTGCGGATAACACAAAGCTGGGTGGCAGTGTGAACTGTGAAGAGGATGTTAGGAGGTTGCAGGTCACCTGGACAGGTTGAGTGAGTGGGCAGATGCGTGGTAGATGCAGTATAATATAGATAAATGTGAGTTTATCCACTTTGGCGGCAAAAACAAGGGGGCAGATTATTATCTCAATGGGGTTCGGTTAGGTAAGAGGGAGATGCAGCGAGACCTGGGCATCCCTGTACACCGGTCATTGAAAGTTGGCGTGCAGGTACAGCAGGCAGTGAAGAAAGCTAATGGAATGTTGGCCTTCATAACAAGAGGATTTCAGTATGGGAGGTTCTTCTGCAGTTGTATAGGACTCTGGTGAGACCACACCTGGAGTACTGTGTACAGTTTTGGTCTCCTAATTTGAGGAAGGACATCCTTGTCATTGAGGCAGTGCAGCGTAGGTTCAGGAGATTGATCCCTGGGATGGCGGGACTGTCATATGAGGAAAGATTGAAAAGACTAGGCTTGTATTCACTGGAGTTTAGAAGGATGAGGGGGAATCTTATGGAAACATATAAAATTATAAAAGGACTGGACAAGCTAGATGCAGGAAAAATGTTCCCAATGTTGGGCGAGTCGAGAACCAGGGGCCACAGTCTTAGGACAAAGGGGCGGTCATTTAAGACTGAGGTGAGAAAAAATGTTTTCACCAAGAGTGTTGTGAACTTATGGAATTCCCTGCCACAGAGGGCAGTGGAGGCCAAGTCACTGGATGGATTTAAGAGAGAGTTAGATAGAGCTCTAGGGGCTAGTGGAGTCACGGGATATGGGGAGAAGGCAGGCATGGGTTATTGATAGGGGATGCTCAACCATGATCACAATGAATGGCGGTGCTGGCTCAAAGGGCCGAATGGCCACCTCCTGCACCTATTTTCTATATTTTGTGATATCTCACTGTTAGGTGGTTGAGTGGGAATCAGATTATCAAGTAGCGGATTGAGATAAGTGTAACAAGAAGTATTTATAAAGGCAGGCACGATATCTGATGTACTATTGGAGAATTGGGGCCAGTGTGGAACTGGCACACAGGAGGAGTTGAGGGCTTGGGCAGAGTCGTCATCATCACACTGAATAGAGGCGATTTCAGATGGCAGTTGTGATCCTTCTGCTCACGTTGTCTGCAGCAGAGGGCGAGACTGGAGGAGGGGTGACTTCCACCACTGAAACATGTTGGGATTGAATGGCCCTTGTGCAACACAGAATGTGCGGATGCTCGCGATTGTAGGGTCGCTGAAGGAGAGGAGATTCGTGGGTGGAAATGATCTTGGACCTGTAACTAAGTATTCATTCAACTCAGGCTAAACCAATATATGGTCTTTTGTGGGGCATTGGACATGTTCCCTCATGGTGGGCGAGCGTCGAAAGAGAAGGCATATGATATCCGACATGACCTGGATAATTGGATCCAAGATTGGCTTGGTTTAAGGAGACAGAGGGTATTGGCATCGGGATAGTTTTGTGATTGAAGGGTGTGGAATGCTAGTGGCTATCTGCACACAGTGGTCTTCAGCAGGGATCTGTCCTGGGATTGTTGGTGGTTATGATATATAATAACAACAACTTTTAGTGCCATTGACATGCGAAGTACATTTGTACTGACATGGAAATTGTTGGTGCTCTGGGTCGCGTGGAAGGCTACCAAGGTTGGTCAGCCTCACTTGGTGTATTGTGTGCAGCAGGCACTGTGCCATGAGTAATTACTCAGGGTAGGAAGTCAGTCAGCTTTAAACCGCGCATGGACAGATTGTTCTCCTCTCCGTAAAAATAAATAATAAAAATAAAGAAAGTAACAATTCAATTTGCCCAAGGCTTCCAAATCTCTTTCATTCTGAATTACTGAATGAGTGTGGGGTGGAGGGTGATGGCAGGTGGAGAGATGGTGGGAAAAACGGGAGCACACCGGGACAAGTTGAATCAGTTGAGATCTTATTAAATGACAAACTAGTTCAAATGACCAATTGGGGGGGAGAGTTCCTTTCACAGCATGTTGGGAGTCTGGCCAGGGGTAAAGTTGTGGCGAGAGCAGGAGCGTTGAGAAGGAGGGGGTCGGGGTTCGTGCCAGTAACTCACTCACTCACCGCTGCCACGGAGCCACCGTATTGTGGCCGGGGAGGGAAGTAGCTCGCGTGGCTGCGAGTGGCCAACGGGACCGGACAGCGGACCCAGCTGCTATCTCAGCACCTTCTGCCGGCCTGCTCACCTCTGGCAGGGCTTTCTGTCTGAACAGTGAGGGGATCAGCTTGAGAGCAAAGATCATAAAGCGGAGCGGGTCAGTGGACGATGGATAACAGGACAGCGGGCAGTGATGCTTATTCCTGTGTCAGCGCGAACAAGGGGCCAATTGAGGATACTCGCACTGACACATGGAGTAGGCTCCACCGCCGTCTATCCTGTTATCCATCGCCTGCTGACCCGCTCTTGCGCTGGTTGCTGGCATGATCCCCGACCCCCTCCTTCTCAACGCTCCTACCCTCCCCGCAACTTTACCACCGGCCAGACTCCCCACACGGTGTGAAGGGAACTCCCCCTCCCCCACCCACAATGGCACTGTTGTTTTACAGCCACTTCCCACTTTACAGCCGCTTCCCATCAGATGCTAGCAATGAGGGATAGACTTGGCTATCCCTCAGTACAGCAACAGCATTCTAGAGGGATGCTGAGGGATAGCCAAGTCTATCTTTCTTGGCTAACAACCTAACCTTCGGCAGGTACATTTTCGTGCCTTATTTTTGGGTAAAGAATTGCGTCTTCATTACCGGAAATATGGTATTTAAAAACATTTAGCTCAAAGAAATCTACTTACCACATTATTTGTACATGAACTCCATTCTTCTCTCCTTGTTTCTTAAGATACTCTTAAGATAATGACAATCCATGTTTGAAAAACCCGCCAAGAAACTTGGGCTGCTGTGCATGCGCAGTAGGCTGCTGTGCATGCGCAATACGCAGTCCATGGTGCTTAGGCAGAATTTCAGCTGCCTTCAGCTCCCCTTGAAATTGACGACTTGAAGCAGCGTTCATGGCATGTGGGTTGCGCAGACTTTCCCGTATTACATGTACTGCGCATGAAAGGCATGGAGAATGATCTCTTAGGTAGGCAGAATTCTCCCATGCCTTTACTATCTAATAATTAACATTTTATAATTTTAGTCAGGGGCGGTAGTGCCTACCTTGACGGCACGTGCTTTGTGTGCAGGTCGACATTAAGGATAAGGCATTAGTCTTTTAGGACCGAGATGAGAAAATCATGGTGAATCTGTCGAATTTTCTGCCACAGAAGGTAGTTGAGGCCAGTTCATTGGCTATATTTAAGAGGGAGTTAGATGTGGCCCTTGTGGCTAAAAGGATCAGGGGGTATGGAGAGAAGGCAGGTACAGGTTACTGAGTTGGGTGATCAGCCATGATCATATTGAATGGCGGTGCTGGCTCGAAGGGCTGAATGGCCTACTCCTGCACCTATTTTCTATGTTTCTATGATATGCTCAAGGAAGGATGTGTTTGTGCTGAAGAGGGAACAGAGGAGATTCATCGGGTCTGAGTCTGATACATTAATTCTGCAGTGCAGTCTCGACTCATCACCCATTCCTTCTCTCCAGAGATGCTGCCTGTCCCGCTGAGTTACTCCAGCATTTTGTGTCTACCTTCGATTTAAACCAGCAACTGCACTTCCTTCCTACAAAGACTCATCTCGATGTTGCTTGTGTTGATGGACGTTCGTTTCAGGGAGATATTTGGCAAAAAATCTAAATTTTCCAGGTGTATGTGCGTAAGAGGATCTTTGCCTGGACAAATAGCTGGGTGTTTTCCACTGAGAAAAAGCCTAGACTGAGGTGAATGCTAGTATCCCTGATGAATGACATGAGTTAACCAAAGTCAGTGGTCACTGACAGGACAAGTGGGATCAGTGGCACATATATCGTTCTCTGATGAAACCCCGTGTGTTTTTATGATAATCCTGGTCCTCAAATTCCTACCAGTATTCAATACCTCTGATTTAATTTAGTCAAGTTGACTTTGCTGGCTTCCTGGTAGAATTCAAACTTGTATTAGAAACATAGAAACGTAGAAAAATAGGTGCAGGAGTAGGCCATTCGGCCCTTCAAGCCTGCACCGACATTCAATATCATCATGGCTGATCATCCAACTCAGTATCCTGTACCTGCCTTCTCTCCATACCCCCTGATCCCTTTAGCCACAAGAGCCACATCCAACTCTCTCTTGAATATGCCAATGAACTGGCCTCAACGACCTTCTGCGGCAGAGAATCCCGGAGGCTCACCACTCTCTGTGTAAAGAATGTTTTCGTCATCTCGGTCCTAAAGGAATCCCCCCTTATCCTTAGACTGTGACCCCTTGTTCTGGACTCCCCCAACATCGGGAAGAATCTTCCTGCATCTAGCTTGTCCAACCCCTTAAGAATTTTGTAAGTTTCTATAAGATCCCCCCCTCAATCTTCTAAATTCCAGTGAGTACAAGCCGAGTCTATCCAGTCTTTCTTCATATTGAAAGTCCCGACATCCCAGGAATCAGGCTGGTGAACCTTCTCTGAACCCCTTCTATGGCAAGAATGTCTTTCCTCAGATTTGGAGATCAAAACTGTACGCAATACTCCAGGTGTGGTCTCGCCAAAACCCTGTACAACTGCAGTAGAACCTCCCTGCTTTCTCCCCAGTAGAAAAATAGGTGCACGAGTAGGCCATTCGGCCCTTCGAGCCTGCACCGCCATTCAATATGATCATGGCTGATCATCCAACTCAGTATCCTGTACCTGCCTTCTCTCCATACCCCCTGATCCCTTTAGCCACAAGAGCCACGACCAATTATCTCTTGAATATAGCCAATGAACTGGCCGACCATTGATCCCCACACACTAGCAGCATCCTACACACACTACGGACAATTCACAATTTTAGCAAGCCAATTAGTCTACAAACCTGCATGTCTTTTGAATGTGGGAGGAAACTGAGGAACTTGGAGAAAACCCACGCATGCCGCAGGGAAAATGTACAAACTTCGTTCAGACTGGCGCCTGTGGTCAAGATCAAACCCAGGTCTCTGGCGCTCTGAGGCCGCAAATCTACAGCTGCGCCACCATGCCGACCTTTTCAAATAGTCATTTGATAATTAGCAATAAGATTACATAGAAACATAGAAACATAGAAAATAGGTGCATGAGTAGGCCATTCGGCCCTTCGAGCCTGCACCGCCATTCAATATGATCATGGCTGTCATTCAACTCAGTATCCTGTACCTACCTTCTCTCCGTACCCCCTTATCCTTAGACTGTGACCCCTTGTTCTGGACCTCCCCAACATCGGGAACAATCTTCCTATCTAGCCTGTCCAACCCCTTAAGAATGTTGTAAGTTTCTATAAGATCCCCCCTCAGTCTTGTAAATTCTGGCGAGTACAAGCCGAGTCTATCCAATTTTTCCTCATATGAAAGTCCTGACATCCCAGGAATCAGTCTGGTGAACCTTCTCTGTAGCCCTCTATGGCAAGAATATATTTCCTCAGATTTGGAGATCAAAATTGTACGCAATACTCCAGGTGTGGTCTCACCAAAACCCTGTACAACTGCAGTAGAACCTCCCTGCTCCTATACTCAAATCCTTTTGCTATGAATGGTAACATACCATTTGCTTTCTTCACTGCCTGCTGCACCTGCATGCCTACTTTCAATGACTGGTGTACCATGACACCTAGGTCTCGTTGCATCTCCCCTTTTCCTAATCTGCCACCATTGAGATAATAGTCTACCCTCATGTTTTTGCCACCAAAGTGGATAACCTCACATTTATCCACATATATTGTGGTGTGTTTCTGTGGTACAGATGGGATTAAGATATATTCTATCATCTAGCAGTCTGTGTATTGGTTGTATTGTGCTTCTGTGTTGGATGTGTTCAGGGTTCTGACATCTCCAGCTGACCACTTGACTGTGAAGCTTCCCAATAGGTGAGATTGGTGCTGGTATAAAACTTTAGTTCCCCTTCAGTTCATCATTATGGTCAATCTTTGCATCTATTTACAACTTAAATATGTCGCCCACATAAGAAGTAAGGAATCCTTTGCTTTACCTTTTCTTTCATTTCGTTCAACGATTTCTTTCAACACTGCGTTCATCCAGAAGGCGCGAGTGAATCTTTCACCCAGTATGGCTCCATCTCTCAGTGACAATATCTGGGATTCATCACTAATTCTGCAGAAATTAAACAGCCGGATATTACCTGCCTGTCGACATGTTCATGTGACTTTACAGATCTGTGCAGAGTTTAACTGAAGAGCATGTCCTACCTCTTCTTGCGACCAGCTTCCTCCTGAAATAAATAAAGCAGAAATTGACTGAGGGAACAGCAATTCCCGCAAGTTATTTCACATGGTTGAAAATTCCCATTTTCTGACTCTACTATTTACACACAGACAATATCACAGCGATGTAACCAATGCTGAATGTATGATAAATGTTTGTGAAAATTATGCTATTACTCAGAGGAGGCAATGTTCAGGAATGTCTGGACGTGTTGTGAATTTTCTGCTGAATAATGTCATAAGGTTATAAGTGATACGAGCAGAATTATTACATTTGGCCCATCAAGTCTACTCCTCCATTCAATAACGGCTAATCTATCTCTCCCAATCCGACTCTCCTGCCTTCTCCCATAATCTCTGACATCCTCACTAATCAAAAATCTACACAGATAATATCTCTGCCTTAAAAATATCCGCTGACTTGGGCTCCACAGCCTTCAGTGGCAAATAATTCCACAGATTCACTGCCCTCTGACTACAATTCCTCCTCATCTCCTTCCTAAAGAAATGTCCTTTAATTATGAGGATATGACCTCTAGTCCTTGACTCTCCCATTAGTGGAAACACCCTCTCCACATCCACTCTATCCATCCCTTTCACTATTTGGTAACTTTCAATGTGCTCCCCCCCCCCCATTCTTCTAAACTCCAGTGAGTACAGGCCCAGTATTGAAAAATGCTTATCATATGTGAAATCATAATAAGATGTTATTGGTTGGAGGAACTTAAGTTTAACGATGGAATTGATTTGCTGTAGATAGTGAATGTATCTCCAGTTCTGAAGATACCGAAACACAAATGTATATTTTAATGAGGCCTGGAGCAAATCCAAGGGAGCTTTACTAGAATGATCCCAGGAATGAGTGGGTTAAGGAATGGCGAGCGTTTGATGGCATTGGTACTGAACTCGCTGGAGTTTCAGTGGAAGAGGGGGGATCCCATTGAAACCTACCGAATACTGAAAAGCCTGGATAGATTGGATGTGGAGAGGATGTCTCCACTGATGCAAGAATCCAGGACCAGAGCCCATATCATCCAAATAAAAGGACGCCTCTTTAGATGAGGAGGAATTGATTGAGTCAGAGGTATTCATTGCCACAGGAGGCTGTGGGGGCCGTCAATGGATTTTTTTTTTTAAGGCAGAGATAGATGGATTCTTGATTAGTACAGGTGTCAGAGGTTTTCGGGACAAAGCAGGAGAATGGACTTGAGCGGGTAAGATAGATCAGCCATGATTGAATGGCGGAGTAGACTTAATCGGCCGAATGGTCTAATTCGTATACTATCAATTATGAGAGAGCAGAGCGGGTTTGTATGGGGGATGTTGGATAAATATAGGAATTGATACGTTGCATTTTCGCAAATACATCCCAATGTTATGACTGCAGTTTCATTGAAATGAAATGAAATGCTACCTTTATTATGCTACCTGAAATGAAATGAAATGCTAACTCTAAAGAGATTGAAACATAACCCCTGACCTTCACAAACAACACGCTGTCTGTTTGTTCCATTCGCCCCTGCAGCTTTGAGAGTTCCTCCTCAATAGTGTTTAAATTCTCTTGAATGTCTTGAAGGTTTTTCTCCATTGGACTTAGAATCTTCTCCTCATCCTCCTTGATCTCTCCGAGAATGCACTGCTCTTTCTTCACGAGAATCTGGTGCAGTTCAGCAAACTGAGATGCGACGTGAGACTCAAGGCTTTGTGACTGCTCCTGCCAAATGATAAACAATAGGTACCGGAGTAGGCCATTCGGCCCTTTGAGAGAGCACCGCCATTCAATGTGATCATGGGTGATCATCCACAATCAGTGCCCCGTTCCTGCCTTCTCCCCGTATCCCCCGACTCCACTATCTTTAAGAGACCTATCTAGCTCTCTCTTGAATGTTTCCAGAGAACCGGCCTCCACTGCACTCTGAGGCAGAGAATTCCACAGACTCACAACTCTCTGTGTGTTTCCTCATCTCCGTTCTAAATGGCTTACCCCTTATTCTTAAACTGTGTTCCCTGGTTTTGGACTCCCCCAACATCGGGAACATGTTTCCTGCCTCTGGCGTGTCCAAACCCTTAATAATCTTATATGTTTCAATAAGATCCCCTCTCACCCTTCTAAATTCCAGAGTTTACAAGCCCAGCCGCTCCATTATCTCAGCAAGTCAGTCCCGCCATCCCGAGAATTAATCTTGTAAACCAACGCTGCACTCTCTCAATAGCAAGAATGTCCATTCTCAAATTAGGGGACCAAAACTGCACACAATACTCCAGGTGTGGTATCACTATGGCCCTATACAGCTGCAGAAGGACCTCTTTGCTCCTATACTCAACTCCCCTTGTTATGAAGGTGAAAATTGATCTAATATATTTCTGTATTCTATTTCGTTGTTAAGTAGGTGACCATTTGGCACATCGATATCTATACTGTTCCTTAGAATAATCCCATCAATCTAATTTCCTCATGTTTCCCTGAAACAGAATGGCCCTCACGTCCACATTAACTCCCACCGACTCACAGTTTTCACCCGCCTTCAGCAGCTTCATTACAGCAACCAATCAAACCAACATGTCTGGGAGATGTGGGCGGAACCCGCGCTGCTCACGGGGAGAACATGGAAGCGTCACGTAAACAATACCAGAAGTCAGGGTCGAACCGAATTCACCGGAGCAGCGAAACAGCGCAACTAACTGCTGCCACGCTGCGCTGTAGTGCATTAACCAAAATACAAAACTACACAACACGATCAGAAATGCCACACAACAAGGCCTCACCCGGACTTGGGAAATCTTCTGTTTCTGTTGCTCTTCCATTTCCTGGATGGCTGATTTATTTGTTGTCAGAGATTGTATGGATGATTTAACCTGATCCTGGGAATCAGAGAGAAAGGGGGTTAGACAATAAACATTCAACTATACATTCAAGCAAGTGATCGTAGTCGGTTTGCTTTTACCTTGTAGATTTCTACAGCTTCATCTATCTGCATAAAACGATGTTTGCTGTGTTCCCGCCCAGCTGCACAAATCACACAGAGCAGTTTCTTGTCAGTTTCACAAAACAGCTTCAGTTCTTCCTGATGTTCCTCGCAGTGATGTTTACTTTCTTTCACCTCCGTATTCAGGCTCAGTGTTCGAGCTTTCGCAGACAGTCTCGCCAAGGCCCGACTAACCCTGAGGCTGCGGTCTGCAAAGTGCTCTCTACATTCCGGGCAGGAGTTTCTCCCCTCCCTGTCCCAACTCTGTGTGATGCAGGAGCGGCAGAAGTTGTGCCCACATTCCAGTGACACCGGATCGGTGAAGAAATCCAGGCAGATGGGGCAAATTGTCTCCTCAGTCCAATTCTCGACCTGGGGTTTCGAAGCCATTTTAATTCCCAGCACCTCGCGGTTCAAAACGCTTTCAGTTTCGAGTTGCTGCTGAACCTGCGAGTGTCTACCGCGCACGCTGCCGTCTCCAGCACATTTACTGCAGGTTTTCAGGGTGAACGTGTTCTAGGTGACCGTGTCCTGACCTCAAATACCCATGGAGGGTTTAGTGAGATGTTAAACAGACCGGTATATAAATGTAAACGCGGGGAATGTTATGGGACAGTTTAGAGCAGGACAGAAAGTTACACAGCCTAAAAAGATACTAACTGGGGTGTAAAACGATGATTAAATATAAACTTAGAGTGAAGTCAAGTCGGATTTATTGTCATCTGTACAAGTACTGCGATGAACAGCTGCGATGAAAATCTCATCGCCGTTTCAGCAGCATCACACGCACAAATACTCAGTGCTGCACAAAATATAAATTAAACGCAAATTACAACCACATTACACATAAATTCTGCAAGTTAGTAAAAACAAAATTATAAACTGCTCCAAAGACAAGGTTTTAATGCCAAACACAATTGAAAATAAACACGTCCATGGCAGTGCAGGCGGTAGTGCAACTCGTGTGCGTTGGAAATGCCGTACCAGGCCATGATGCGAACAGTCAGGATACATTCTACAGTGCTTATGTGGAGGCGTCCTCGAGTATCAGGTTATATCCCGGAATATCCACAATACGAAGACACAATCCGTATGGAACAAAGAACAGTCCGCATAGGAGCAGCATAGGTGAAGGTAGCATGTCTTGAGAGAAGGAATGGGCGACGTTTCGGGCCGAGGATTGGAGGGTAGCTAATGTAACCCCACTTTTTAAAAAAGGAGGGAGAGAGAAAACGGGGAATTACAGACCAGTTAGTCTAACATCGGTAGTGGGGAAACTGCTAGAGTCAGTTATTAAAGATGGGATAGCAGTACATTTGGAAAGTGGTTTTCAAATGATTTGGAAATCATTAGACAAAGTCAGCATGGATTTACGAAAGGTAAATCATGTCTGACGAATCTTATAGGTTTTTTCGAGGATGTAGCAAGCAGAGTGGATAAGGGAGA
The DNA here is from genome assembly GCA_963514005.1 of Raja brachyura. Next base: position 38,211,142 of record OY740805.1, read on the forward strand.
ACCAGTGGATGTGGTATATCTAGACTTTCAGAAGGCTTTCGCCAAGGTCCCACATAAGAGATTTGTATACAAACTTAAAGCACACGGTATTGGGGGTTCAGTATTGGATAGAGAACTGGCTGGCAGACAGGAAGCAAAGTGTAGGAGTAAACGGGTCCTTTTCAGAATGGCAGGCAGTGACTAGTGGGGTACGGCAAGGGTCAGTGCTGGGACCCCAGCTATTTACAATATATATTAATGATTTGGACGAGGGAATTGAATGCAACATATCCAGGTGTGCGGATGACACTTTGCTGGGGGGTAGTGTTAGGTGTGAGGAAGATGCTAGGAGGCTGCAAGTTGACTTGGATAGGCTGGGTGAGTGGGCAAATGCATTGCAGATGCAGTATAATGTTGATAAATGTGAGGTTATCCACTTTGGTGGGAAAAACAGGAGGGTAGACTATTATTAATGCTAAGCAGCATTCAGTTTCTATGCTCCACACCTGTGGAACAGGCTCCCTGAACACCTGAGGTGTGCACAGTCCGTAACCACATTTAAGTCAGGCCTAAAGACACTATTGTTTGATGTAGCTTTTTCATGACCCTACATGCGGGTAATTTTAATCTTCTTGTTTTAACCTTTTTATGTGCTTTTAAAATTGCCTTAATAATTTAGTGATTTTGCTTTACTATTCATACAATTGGCTTATTGGCTATTTTGTTGTCCTGTGTTGTATTGTGGTTCTGCAATGTATTTAAACTATTTTATTCTCTTATTTATTTTGTAAAGCACTATGAATTGCAGCTTGTATGAATGGTGCTATATAAATAAACTTGCCTTGCCTTGCCTATCTTAATGGTGGCGAATTAGGAAAAGGGGAGATGCAACAAGACCTGGGTGTCATGGTGCACCAATCATTGAAAGTAGGCATGCAGGTGCAGCAGGCAGTGAAGAAAGCAAATGGTATGTTAGCATTCATAGTGAAAGGATTTGAGTATAGGAGCAGGGAGGTTCTACTGCAGTTGTACAGGGTTTTGGTGAGACCACACCTGGAGTATTGCGTACAGTTTTGGTCTCCAAATCTGAGAAAAGACATTCTTGCCATAGAGGGGGTACAGAGAATGTTCACCAGACTGATTCCTGGGATGTCAGGACTTTCATATGAAAGACTGGATAGACTTGGCTAGATGTACTAAATAGAATTTAGAAGACTGAGGGCGGATCTTATAGAAACTTACAAAATTTTTAAGGGGTTGGATAGGCTAGATGCAAGAAGATTGTTCCCAATTTTGGGGAGGTCCAGAACAAGGGGTCACAGTCTAAGGATAAGGGGGAATTCCTTTAGGACACAGATGAGGAAAACATTTTTCACACAGAGAGTGATGAGTCTCTGGAATTCTCTGCCACAGAAGGTAGTTGAGGCCAGTTCATTGGCTAAATTTAAGAGGGAGTTAGATGTGGCCCTTGTGGCTAAAGGGATCAGCTGGTATGGAGAGAAGGCACGTACAGGATACTGAGTTGGATGATCAGCCATGATCATATTCAATGGCGGAGCAGGCTCGGAGGGCCGAGTGGCCTACTCCTGCACCTATTTTCTATGTTTCTATGTTTCTATATTGTTGGCAAGTTGGGGTGAAGGGCCTGTTTCCACACTATTAATTTATGACTCTATTACTCTATGACTATGACATGCAATATGTGTTTTTTTTGTAATTGTAGTCTGTGCAAGTGTATCCTGGTCTTATGCAAGGGATATATTTGTGATGTTACAAGATTAATGATGGGCTAGAATTAGTGGAAGATAGGATGCAAGTCGACTGGGCTTGTATTCACTGGAATTTAGAAGGGTGAGAGGGGATCTTATAGAAACATATAAAACTCTTAAAGGATTGGACTGGTTTGCTGCAGGAAAAATGTTGGGGGTGTCCAGATCCAGTGGTCATAGTTTAAGAATACTGGGTAGGCCATTTAGCACTGAGATGCAGAAACACATATGTTGTGAATCTGTGGTATTCTCTGCCACAGAAGGCAGTGGAGGCCAATTCACTGGATGTATTCAAGAGAGAGTTAGACATTGCCTTATGGTTAATGGAATCAAAGGATATGGGGAGAAAGCATGCACCGGGTACTGATTTTCGATGATCTGCCATCATCATATTACATAGCGCTGCTCGCTAGAAGGGCAGAATGGCCTACTCCTGCATCTATTTTCTAAATGTCTGTTTTTCGAGTTAAAACAGCCCACGGCAGATTGTTCCACACTAAATGGTGGCGCCCTGTGTTATTTTTAGCAGACTAGAGAGGCATTGGAATGCAGACACACCGCTCTATGACAATTGCACCAGGGATGGGCTGGGTGGTGACAAAGGCGTTTGGCATATTTGCTGGGTACGTGAAGGTATGAAATACAGGATTTGATACAACTGCACAAGACACTAGATTTAGGGACGGTCTCTTCCCAGTTGTTATCAGGCAACTGAGTACTGAATCTGTGGAATTCTCTGCCACAGAAGGCAGTGGAGGCCAATTCACTGGTTGGTTTCAAGAGAGTTAGATTTTGATCTTAGGGCTAAAGGAATCAAGGGATATGGGGAAAAAGCCAGAACGGGGTACTGATATTCCATGATCAGCCATGATCATATTGAATGGCGGTGTTGGTTCGAAGGGCTGAATTGCCTAATCCTGCCCCTATTTTTCATGCTTCTATCTCATATGACTGTATTGGCTGACGATAACTTGGAATGGATTCGAAGATTTATCAGCTACCAGTCACCTTGGAGATCGATGCTATTCAGCCTCGAGATCTGTCCCTCAATATGTCTCAGAATATGTTTTCTTGTGTTATTGGTGTGTGTACCTGCGTGTGTGTTTGCCGTTCTGTCCACGTTGCATGGAATAATGATCACAGGCATAATATTATAGCAGGTACATAGAGATGAGAGTTGTCTGTTCTTCTCTATCTGAATAGGAGGCTGCATCTTTTAATTAAAGTGGAGACAGGTCCTTTGGCCCAACTTGCTCGGGCCATTGAGTTAGAGATTCACATCATCATACAGCATGGAAATAGGCCCTTCGGCCCAGCTTCCCCATGTTGACCAAGTCATAGAGTCAAAGTGTCAAGCAGCACAGAAACAGGCCCTTCGGCCCAACTTCCCCATGTCAACCAGAATGCCCCGTCTATGCCTGTCCTACCTGCCCATGTTTGGCCCACGTCCCTCGAAACCTTTCCTGTCCATGGGCGTAGATTCATACAGCACGGACACAGGTCTTTCGGCCCAACTTCCCCATGCCGGACAAAATGACCCATTGATGCTGATCCCACCTGCCTGCGTTTGGCCAATATCCCTCCAAATATATCCTATCCATGTACCTGTCCAAGTATTTTTCAAATGTTGTGAGAGCACTGTTGTGTTTCGGCTGTATTAATAACTGAAGCCTTACACCATGATAAAGGTCCAAAGACTTTATTAACGACAAAGCATTGATAACTGCATGCTAGCACGTCTCCCTAATTCCAAGGGAAAACAGGCAGGGCGCAGTGTTGTAAAAGCAAGTGGGCGTAAATACAAAAGCATGAATCATAACATGAGTGACACTGGTTTACAAGCAATTGCCCCAACTACCTTCTCTTGGTTCAGTTTAGTTTAGTTTAGTTTAGTTTATTGTCGTTTAGTGTAGTTAAGTTTAGCTTAGCTTAAATATACAGTGCAGAAACTGGCCATTCGGCCCACCATGTGTGCGTCGACCAGCAATCCCCGTACACTAACGCTGGGGACAATTTATAATTACAAACGCCAAATTAATCTACAAAACGTGTACGTCGTTGGAGGAAACCAGAGCACCTGGAAGAAACCCTTGAGGTCACGGGGTGAACGTACAAACTCCGTACAGACAGCATTCGTAGTCTGGATCGAGCACTGGATCGAGTCAGGCAGCAACATAGCTTTGTAAGGAATGATGATAATGCACACACACACACACACACACCACAATCCTATATTTCCAGTGGCGGAAGTCCGCAGGAACTGGAGGACAGAGATGTGTGGTGCGTCCATTATCGTTCCCATTGGGAACCAGCACCACTGCGTCGCTAATGTTTTCAACGATGATGAATGAATGAATGAATGAATGAAACTTTGCATGAAAAGTTTGCCACTTGGTTCCTGTTGAATCTTGGCCTTCCTACCTTTAAAATCATGCGCTCTGGTTCGTTGTTCCCCTACTCTGCCGCAGGCAGCATCTCATAGAGTGATACAGCATGGAAACAGGCCCTCCGGCCCAACTTGCCCGCACCGGCCAACATGTCCCCAGCTACACTAGTCCCACCTGCCTGCATTTGGTCCATGTTCCTCCAAACCTTCGCCTATCTCTGGAAAACAAAGGATGAGTGATGTTTTGGGTCAGAAGGGGTCTCGTTAGTCAGCAACAGATTGTTCTCGGTCACTGTTTCTAGTCTTTTTCCTATCCTTAGATTGTGACAGATGATGAATTGGTCATATCCTGCATTGTTTATTGGATGGCTAATAGCATAATTCAACACAAACACATTTCACAAATAGTCGATGATTCACACGCTCCAAGACATTGATATTTCCAAGCGGTGATTCGAATTTACATAGCGTCTATCCGATGAATAAAATGTGAGTTTTAG